>CM052440.1:103291348-103470436 GCA_028533085.1 Varecia variegata | reverse complement strand
ACCCCGTCTCTACTAAAAATAGAAAGAAATTATCTGGCCAACTAAAAATATATATAGAAAAAATTAGCCGGGCATGGTGGCGCATGCCTGTAGTCCCAGCTACTCGGGAGGCTGAGGCAGTAGGATCGCTTAAGCCCAGGAGTTTGAGGTTGCTGTGAGCTAGGCTGATGCCACGGCACTCACTCTAGCCTGGGCAACAAAGCGAGACTCTGTCTCAAAAAAAAAAAAATAGGAAAGAATGCTCAACCACACTAATAGCAAACATTGAAATGAGTTATTTTTCAACTACCTCACTGATAAAAGACTGACAAAAACCCTACTGTTGGCCGGGTGCGGTGGCTCACGCCTGGAATCCTAGCACTCTGGCAGGCCAAGGCAGGCGGATTGTTTGAGCTCAGGAGTTCGAGACAAGCCTGAGCAAGAGTGAGACCCCCGTCTCTACTAAAAATAGAAAGAAATTATATGGATAGCTAAAAATATATATAGAAAAATTAGCCGGGCATGGTGGTGCATGCCTGTAGTCCCAGCTACTCGGGAGGCTGAGGCAGTAGGATTGCTTGAGCCCAGGAGTTTGAGGTTGCTGTGAGCCAGGCTGACGCCACGGCACTCTAGCCCGGGCAACAGAGTAAGACTCCGTCTCAAAAAAAAAAAAAAAACCCTACTGTTAGCTGACAGCATGATAAAACTGGTATGCCCTTTCTGGAGGGCAATCTGCCAATACATATCAAACTTTAACACATGTATATCCTTTGACCCAACAATTCCATTTCTAGAAATTCCCTCTAGGGAGACAAACAAGACAAATATAATGCAGAGGTTCCTAAACTTAGCTGCATATCATAAACACCTAAACAATCTCACTCATCACTATTAATAAAGCTTTACTTCGAACACATCGGGAGAGGGAATTATTTAGCCTTCAGAAATATTTAAATAAGTTATAAAAAGGGAAGTTTGAAAATAAAAGGAAAGCAAGATAGTTAAATGGAGCAAAAGGATCACATAAAATGTTTTCTAAAAGGTAGAGAAAATCAAGTTTGATAAAGGGAATGAAAATAGTAAAAAAGGAAATATTGAAAATGATATCAGAGAGTAGTGGTTACTTACATAGATGACTTATTAGCGGAGCTTCTATAATATCAAATCCCCAGGTTCCATTCTGAATTAGAATCTGCAAGGGTAGAACTGAGGCACGTGAACTCAGAAACTGCCCAGGTAATTCCACTAAACATTCCTGATTAAGAACGCCTATTCTGGCTGGGTACAGTGGCTCACGTCGGTAATCCCAGCACTTTGGGAGGCCGAGGTGGGAGGCTTCCTTGAGGCCAGGAGTTTGCGACCAGCCTGGGCAACATAGCAAGCCCCCATCTCTACAAAATGTTTAAAAAGTAGCTGGCGTGGTGGTGTGTGCCTGTCGTTCTAGCTACTCAGGAGGCTGAGGTGGGAAGATCGCTTGAGCTTAGGAGTTTGAGGTTGCAGTGAGCTACGATGACACCACTGCACTCTAGCCCAGGCAACAGGGCAAGACCCTGTCTCAAAAAAACGAAACAAAAAAGAACCACTATTCTCCCACAGCAGTGGTTCTCAATCTTGAACATCCATTCTATTAACCTGAGGCACTTTTGAAAATTGCCAACACCTGAGCCCTAGGCCAGCTGAATCAATCTCTCAAAATGGAGCCTGGGCATCAACATTTGTCAAAAAACTTTGCAGTAATTCTCATGTGTATAGCCACAGTTGCAAACCAACGTCCTAGATTAATGGTTTTCACAGTGTGGTTCCCACACCAGCAAGACTAGTCACATCAACGGGAACTTGTTATAGAAATGAAAATTCTTGGGCCCCACTCCAGATGTCCTGAATCAGATATTTTGAGTAAAGCCCAGCAATCTTTAACAAGCCCTACACGTGATTCTGATATGTGTTGAAGTTTAATAATCACTATCCCAGAGTTATTCTTTCCTAAAAATCACCCAGAATGCATGTCAAAAATATATTACCTGGTCAGCTGACTTTCAACAAGCGTGACAAGACAAATCAATGGGGAAAAAATAGTCTTTTCAACAAATCATGCTGGAACAACTGGATAGCCATATGCAAAGAATGAAGCTGGGGCCTCATTTCACATCATATACAAAAACTAACTCAAATGGATCATAGACCTAAATATAAGAGCTAACACTATGAAACTCTTAGGAAAAAAAAGGCGTAAATCTTCCTGACATTACAGTAGGCACTGGTTTCTTAGTTAAGACACCAAAAGCACAAGCAACAAAAGAAAAAATAGTTTAGACTTCAACAAAATTAAACATTACATGCTTCAAAAGACACCATCAAGAAAGTGAAAAGACAACCTATACAATGGAAGGAAATATTGGCAAATCATATATCTGGTAAGGGTCTTGTATCTGAATATATAAAGAACCCCTACAACTCAATAAAAACACAACCCAATTTAAAATATGGGCAAAGGATTTGAATAGATATGTCTCCAAAGAAGATACAAAGATGGCTGATAAGCACATGAACAGATGTCAACATCACTAGCCATAAGGGAAATGCAAAACAAAAGTACAATGATATACCACTTCACACCCACTGGAATGGCTAGAATCAGAAAGACAGGTGTTGACAAGCATGTGGATTAGATTACCCAGAGGGAAAGAAAAAGAGAACAGAGTTGGGAAAGAGTACAAGACCAAGCCTTGAGGAATTCCAAATTGAACTAGCAAGTGAAGGAGAACCAGCCTAAAATGGAGACCAAGCCACAGCCACCAGAGAAGGAAAAAATCAGTGGGTCACAAAAGGCAAAGGAAGAAGGCGGCATGTCAAGGAGGTGGACATGGTCAGGGCTGCTGAATGAAAGCTTAAGTAAAATAAACAAAAATGTCTCTTGGATGTAGTGGTATGGAAATCATAGAGTTTCCATGAAATGGTGGTGGCAAATGGCTAAGAAATTGGGCTACCTTTCTGCATAGTCTCATGTGTAACATGCCACTCAAACATAAAATGTTTAAAATAAGTTAGCACTTTGATTACCTGCAATTAGTCTAAAGTCCTCCTGAAAGATGATTCTGGAAAGCAAAAATTGCTTAGGAAAAGCAAGCATCCCACAAGTTCACAAAACCACTACAAGGACTCTTTAAAACTACCTAAAAGTAATTAGACTCCACAAAAGACCACTTTACACAGGAGGGTTAACGATGTTCCATAATACTTCTAACTTCTTACTGATTACGACAGGTGTGTTGACATCTGCCAAGACTGTGATCCAGTGTCTAGCCTTAGTAATAAATACATCCAGCACTACAACGTCTGCATAGTGCGAGTAATCAACAACTACAAAACAGGAATAAGGCAATAAGGTAGGTAGTTATCCACATCACCTTCCACCCGAAAGACACGTGTCATCCCGAGATTCAGATTTTATGAGTAAAGGAGAAAGAAAAGTGAAAAAGCAAGACACCTGCTCCTCTGGCCAACTTCAGTTTAAATTCTTATTATGATACTGCTCTGTGAAAGTTAAAAAAACTACGAAAGCCTTTTCATATCCACAAATTCACTAACGTAGAAAGTGGGAGAACAAATGAAGTTAAATCTGACAATAAGGAAGGAAAGCGATGTAAGGCTGGTCTCACCCCCTTCTCTACCTAATGGAAAAAGCAGCAGCCCACGAGACCTGCCAAAAACAATGCCTGGCACCAGCCTTACAAGCGGTACTTTAAATACTCCTAACAACCAGGCAGCACCTGAGGCCGACGACCCTGTCTTCACTCTGGCAGCCCTACTTGCCTCCCAATTCCCCTATCCCAGCTGGCAAGTCCCCTTTTAACTAGGAAACAAATTAGCAAAAAGCCCGAGAAGACTGGAACTAGAGAAACAAGGCTTCGCCATAAAAGGAGCTCTGGCCACACTCTGCCCTACACTGATCCATCGCCACTCTTACCCAGCAGTCGGAAAATAAAAACCAGTCCAAAGTGAGAGAATCAACACGCCACTTACCGGAAACCGCAGACTTTAGATGGAGCGCGCCATGACACATACGTCCCGCCACGTTTATTTACGCATGCTCGGCGACGGTGGCCCGAAGAGATCAAATTGCATCATTGCTGAAAGCGCGAGTTCTGGTTTAACCTAATTTAGTAATGATTACACTTCAGTTCCTTTGGTTGCCAGAGCGAAAATAACACCCCCAAGTCCTCGGATTCTTAGAATTGCATGATAGCTAACTTCTGCTGAGCTCTTATTATGTATCTGGCAATGTGCTAAGCACTTTTCATAAACATCTTACAATTTATTTACTATTATTGTTCCCAGTTTACAAAAGAGGAAACTGGGAGTTTAAGTACTTGGTATAAATTACTGTAATGACTGCCCCCTGAGCTGAATCTGATTTTGTCTGACTTCCAAAGAACCTGCTCTTTTCACTACATTTTACTAGCTTCCTCAAACTTTTGTGAAAAGAGGTTTTGTTCGTATAAGAGAGTAGAAAAGGATACAATAAGAACAGTTGGTAGATTAAACTTAATAAAGATCATTTAGCATCAGGAAGGTTTTTTTGGTTTTTGTTTTGTAATGCTTATGCTTCACATGTTATCTCACTTCATTATTCATTACCCAAGAACTATATTTGACCATCTGTTTACCAGAATAACATCATCCCTTTAAAAAGTGAAGGTAACAGGCCATGAACAGGAGTCAGAAATCGAGTTTTATGTATAACTTTGGGTTTCATGGTGATTTGGAGCAATTACCTTATTCTGCAAATACCTTTCCTAGTACAATTTCCTCTAATCAAAATGCCACCCCTTTCTTTGCTTATCCATATCCATAAAATAAACTTACCTGGGATCCAATGCAGTCCTAACCCCGCTGAATTAGAAGTGTGTGTTTATGTTGCCCCATCTCTTTCACTAGACCGAAATTAGGCCCTAGTTATCTTTTTGGTTGTAATCACACTGCCTAGCACATAGCTTTGTACCAAATAGCCTCACAATAAACATACAGTGAATGAATGAATGACTCCACCCCTTTTCCTCAATATCTGGTTAAGTTCCATTAAGGAAATTTTACTGAGCATGCATCTTATAAGCACAAGCACTGTGCTAGATGCTGAAGCTAAAAAGAAAAAAAAAGACTACTGTGAGGAAATCATTTCAATAGCAAATATCAATTACTACGGAGGATGAACTCATAGGGACACACAGGTGAAGTAAGGGAAATAAATGAAGGCATTCCAGGCTGGGGAGACAGTGAGAGCAAATGAAGGTCTAGGATGAAGGTCTAGGATGCACACCTGAAATGATGAATTCTTCTACAGTAGAAAGGGAAAGAGTGAAGCTGGTGATGGAAGAACGCTGCAGGAAAAGGGAAGGGCAGGGACCAGATCAAAATGAACCTCGTATGCTAAAACAAGGACATTAGACCTAATCCTAGATGTTCATTATTAGGCAACATAAAAGTGTCTGAATAGATTATTCTCTCAGGAGAGTGGGTTTGAGGACAATACTTCAGACAGGAAGTGATAATGAAAGCCTAAAATGAGTTGTTGGCTGTGAGGAATGGGAAGAGAGGACAGATATGAGGAGAGATTGAGCAGGTAGCATCAGGAAGACTTAGTGATTGATAGCTGTTTAAAAAGAGGATACAAGGATGTTTCCAAATTTTTGGCTAAAGCAACTAACACAAATACCTCCTCAGTGAAATCTATCTCTTTAGGCCCTTTTAGTCTAAATCATTTGAAAAGCCAGTGACCCTACTTCTAGGAATTTATCTTGCAAAAATACACATAATGACCTATATTCCACAGTATTTTTTGAAGCATTGCTTGTAATAGCAAAATACCAAAAACCCTCTCTAGCTCCTCAACAAGGAACTGGTTAACCATATTTATAGGATTTGTACAGCTGTTGGAAAAGAAGGAAGCTGCTTTTAATATGCTATCCAAGATACATTCTTAAGCGGAAAAAGCAAGTTGCAAGATGGGGTATACAGTGTTGTACATAGCAACTGGAGTAAATATATATATTATCTCTGGTAGGATATGTAAGTAGCAGATAACATGGTTGTCTCTGGGAACTGAAACTGGGTAATAGGATAATGAGGTTGTCTCTGGGAACTGAGTAGCTCAAGGGACATTTACTTTTCTCTATATATCCTTTTTTAAGCTTTTATTATCGTACCATGTTAATGTATGATTTATTCAAAAAATAGGGCAGGTGTGGTGGCTTATGCCTATAGTCCCAAGCTACTCAGAAAGTTGAGGTGGGAGGATCTCTTGAGGCCAGGAGTTCAAGACCACAGTAAGCTATGATTGCACCTGTGAATAGCCACTGCAGTCCAGCCTGGACAACAAAGTGAGACCATGTCCCTAAAAAAATTTTTTAATAGATAAATTTCATAAATGAAATTAATCAATATCTTTTTTATGAGAAATAATTCATCTGTTGAATAAACTCTTTAAAATTTAAATTAAATTTAATAATAAATTTAACAATAATCAGTAATAATTTATTAATTAATGTAAATAAAATTATAAGAAGTGTACATGAGGACCAGATGTGGTGGCTCACACTTGTAATCCCAGCACTTTGGAAGGACAAGGCAGAAGGATCACTTGGGCCCAAGAGTTCAAGATCAGGTGGGCAACATAGCAAGACTCCATCTTTACAAAAATTTTTTTTTAATTATCAAAAAAATTAGCCAGGCATGGTTGCATGTGTGCATAGTCCCAGCTATTTGGGAGGCTGAGGCAGGAGGATCACTTGAGCCCAGGAGTTCGAGACTATGCTGAGCTATGACTGTGCTGCTGCACTCCAGACTGGGTAACACAGTGAGACCTTATCTCTAAAAAGAAAAAAAAAATGAAGTATACATAAAATTTTCTGTGTAGAAGATTAGATAAATTTTAAATTTAGTAGAATGAAATTTAAAGGAACTAATCTAGTTCTTATATGAAATGTGAAAAATATAAATAATAAGTGATCTTAATTTTTAAGGTTCAGCAGGTCACCATGCATCAGGCAAATATATTGTTATTTATATTAGCTTTCCATGGCTTGCCACAAAAATCCAATTCTAATTTCTTAAGCAACAAGAGTCAGAAACACATGAAAATCAATACTAGATCCAAAGATTTTGATAATATCTAATAAATTGGGTGTCAGAATGAAGTTCCCCAGCTGGACACCATACAACTAAAGCAGTTCTTGGGAAGATTTTTCAGGTGTTGGATGAACCCAAGAAGAAAGATGGTGGCAGTAGGGATATAGGGGAAAAAAAGAAGAAATACAAAATCTAGTTCCAGGGAAAATTTGCCAAAAATGTGTGAATGTTTCAATGTAGAGCATAAAAGGAAAGAATGCTTATGTTCTTAAATAAACTGATAAAAGATCATATGTCAGCCTGAAGAATCTTAAATTTTAAAAAATCATATAAAAACATTATGTGAAATAAATCAACCTCCTGTTGTCTTTGGATTAACGCTGAAATTTTCTCTGTATAATCTAACCACTAGGGGTCAGAGTGTTATACTTCTAATATCAGCTATTCTAGTCTGTCAATTTAACACAAATAGATTTGGTTCAATTCTGTAATTAATTTTAACTTTTCATTCTCCCACTCTCAGTACAAGTGGTTTAGGGGCTGCATAAACGGCCTGTGGCCCAGGCCAGAGCAATGAGAACACTACATTCCCTTGCCACAGAGCGTGTAACCCACACCAGGCCACGGTGAATTCTGGGCTGTTGGTCAACTGTGAAGCTTCCAGAGCTACCAGGTGGAGAACACCTGCCTGAGACCAGCACTGTTTTAGAGGAAAGCAGAGTAGAGAGATGCAGGGAGAAACCAGTAAGTTCTGAAGACAACTGTAAGGCCCCTACATCCAGCACACCTGGAGCTAACTTTACTTCTAAGCTGTTCAGTTTTGTTAATAAGTAAATCCTCCCTTTTTTTTTTTGAGACAGAGTCTCACTCTGTTGCCCGGGCTAGAGTGAGTGCCATGGCGTCAGCCTAGCTCACAGCAACCTCAAACTCCTGGGCTCAAGCGATCCTTCTGCCTCAGCCTCCCGAGTAGCTGGGACTACAGGCATGCGCCACCATGCCCGGCTAATTTTTTCTATATATATTTTTACCTGTCCATATAATTTCTTTCTATTTTTTAGTAGAGATGGGGTCTCGCTCTTGCTCAGGCTGGTCTCGAACTCCTGAGCTCAAACGATCAGCCCGCCTCGGCCTCCCAGAGTGCTAGGATTACAGGCGTGAGCCACTGCGCCCGGCCCTCCCTTTTTTTTTATTAAAGCTAATTTGAGTTGGTTTCTATGACTAGCATTCAAAAGACTCCTAGCTAAACTTCTTATTGTTACATATTCTCTTAATGATTAAAAAATAATAATTTACATCTGTTGTCTAACTCTCTGATTGCTTATGCGTATCTGTAGGAAGGGAACATGTAATATTTTCTCTGTCCTTCAGTAATATATGCCTCATAAATTGTAAACTTACTGAGTTACATAATAATAGGTCAATATTTATCGAGTGTATACAGTATACCAACTATTGTTGTAAATGCTCAGGAAACACAACAGACCAACATCGCTGCCCTCTTAAGAGTTTATATGCTCACAGGTAGAGAGAGACAAATCACAATACATATGATATAGTATGTTCAAAGGTGATACACATGGCTGAAAAATTACAGCAGATTAAGAAGCAAGAATCAGGGCTTGCAATTTTTAAAGATGGTGGTCAGAGGAGGCTGAGAAAAAGACCTGTAAGCAAAGGTTTGAAGAGTGTGAGGAGTCACCCAAAGAATGTCAGGGGGAAGGTCATTCAAGGAAGAGGGACCAGCCAGTGAAAAAACCCTAAGGTAGGAGCGTGCTGGATCTTCTTGAGAAACAGCAAGATCAGAGTGGTTTGAATGGAGTGAGAGAGTGAGCGAGTGAGTAGTGAGAGAGATCAAAATGGGATCATGTAGACAGCAAACAAAACATGTAGGGCCTCCCAGGCCATACTTGACTTTTTACTCTGAAAGAAATGGGAGCTGCTAAAGGGTTAGAAGAAGAGGAGCGGATCACGGAGGTCAGTTAGAAAGCGGTTGCCATAATCCAGGCAAGCACTGGCCATGCCCTGCACTGGGGGGCAGCGGTCGAGGTGAGGAGGAGTGCTTTGATTCTCAACATACTTGAAGATACAGCCCATAGAATGTCCTGAAGGTTAGAATTGGGATACAGTAAAAAAACAAAACAAAAAATAAAGAAAGGATGACTTTAAAGTTTCTAGCCTGAACAAGAACAATGAAATTGCCATCAATGGTGATGGAAATGATTGCAGATGGAGTGGGTCTGGGAGTAGAAACAAGGGAGATCAGGAATTCAGGTCGGGTTTTTTTTTTTTAATTTTTTAATTTTTTTGGACTTATTTTGAAATAACCAGATAGTTTTAAAGTTGCAGAAATATTACAATTAATTCATGTATAGCCTTCACCTGGCTTCCCCAGATATTAACATTAACATCTTATGGAACCAAATTACAATTATCAGTACCAGGAAATTAACATTGCCATGATAACTATTAACTGTTCCCATCTGGGACAGCTCCTCTTTCTTTGTCTTTCATGACCTTGACACTTTTTGAAGAATAATGGCCAGTTATTTTGTAAAATGTCCCTCCATTTGAGTCTGTCCAGTGTTCCCTCATGACTAAATCCAGGTTATGAATTTTTGGCAAGAACACTACAGAGGCGATGCTGTGCCCCTCTCGGTCCATAGCATCAGGAGGCACATGTCTCATTAGTCGTGATATACTTTGAACACTTGATTTCTTCACTGTGGAATTACTGTTTTTTCCTTTGTTATTAGTAAGTGCCTGTGGGAAGATACTTTGAGATTATATAAGTATCTTGTTTCATAGCACGTTATTGCCCACTAATTTTAGCATCTGTTAATGATACTTGTAGGCAACGATTATTACCGTGGCGTTTGCCAAATGGTAACTTTCCATTCCCATCACTTCTTCTACTGACATTATTGGATAAGCTGTCCCTTCTCCCCCATGAATTTATCTACTCAACTGTTTATTTATATCAGCGTGGACTCATGAATGTTTATTTTATGCTATGGTGTATAATCCATTACTAGCATTATTTTTTTGCTCAAATTATCCCAGATTTGGACATTGGCTTTTAGGTTGGCTTCTGTATTCTTTTGACATGTCTACATTATATGTGTGTGTGTTTATATACATATATATGTATTTTTTTTAGCACTTCCTTATTTTCTGGAACCACAAGGTGCTCCAAGCTCATTTTGCACTTTCTGTGCTCCATCCCTGGAATCAGCCAGTTCTCCAAGGAGCCGTGGTTCCTGTTGGTACAAAATAGTATTTAGAAACCAAGATATGGGCACTAGGTATGCTACTTACTGTTGGGTGTCACTGCTTCAGGAGCTCAGTTTTAAACGTGCTAACCTTGAAGTGTCTATTAGACATCCAAGTGTATTGTTAACTTTGCAGTTGGATTTATGATTCTGAGCTTTAGGTGAGAAGTTCGGGCTATAGATATAAATGTCGGAGTCATTCATTAATAAGTAGTGAAAAGGACTCAAGACTGAGGCCTGAGACACTCCAATATTAAGATGAGGGAGAAGAAGATAAGCCAGCAAAGAATACTGAGAAGGAGCAATCAGGGAGGTAGGAGGAAAACTAGGAGTATGGTGTCCCAGAAGCCAAATGATAAACGTATATCACAGAAAAGGGAGTGATCAACTGTGTCCAGCGATGCTGATGGGTCAAGCAAGATGAAGACTGAGGATGGGTTATCTGACTGAACAACTTGGAAGGGCAGTTTAGGTGAAGTGATGTGGGTGAAGGTTGGATGGAACGAATTCGAGGATGAGGAGGGGGAGAGAACCAGAGATTCTGAGCACAATTCTTGAAGTTTTGCTGGATAGAGAAGCAGAGCTATGGGACTGCAGCAGTGGAGGAAGTAGGTTCAAAAGGAAAGAATTTTTTTAAGATAGGAGAAAATTTAGCGTATAAAAGCATGCTTATATGCTAAATAGCAACAATCCTCTGGAGACAGGGAAATTAATGACATAGCAGAGAGAAGGGAGGAACCACTGAATTGATATTCCTGAGAAAGGGCTGTGACAATTTTCTAAGCATTGTGTGATAGTACCTGACATATAAATAGTTGGAGAATAAGTAAGTGATGTTTACCTTGTTTTAAAAATCAAATACATTTGGCTGTCATTTTAAAATCCAACCTTAAAGAAATGTTATTTAAAAAAAAAAAACTAGAGTTTTCTAATAAGACATTAGAAGTGACTGTCAACAGTCAACTAAAATATAATATTATACGGGAAATATATTCCACTGGCAACTATCAGAAGGTGGTCACTGCCAGGAAGATATGGAAAGAGAAAATCGTTTTTTCCCCTTTTTTTCTTTTTTTAATCATAAGGCACTCATGGCTTTTATTTAAGAGAAAAAAATGTGTTCACTAAATGTTCTCTATTAGCTACATCTCTCATTGGCTTCTTTCCAAATATTTTCTTACAAGTGATAAATCTGTAGGAGAAATTCAGAGATCTGCAATTCCACCCAGAGCAACTCTTTGAGAGTCAGTGGTGAGAATACCAAAGGCCAAAGAGGGTTTCACTAGTGAGAAGCTCTTTGTCAGAGAACAGAACAGAATCCTTGCAGCAGCTGATTTCATGAGAATTTATTCCCTGAACCTACAGAAAAAGCAGATTTATACTGAAACAGCTGGGAGGGAAGAAGGAGAGGGAAGTATTCATTTTGGATTATTTGTTTATTCTAAATTTCTCAAAGGCCCACGTTGGGGTAGTTATCCTTTCAATAGGAGAGTAAAAGCCAAGATCAATAGAGAAAGCAAACAGGGACAAAATACAGGACAAAAAGACTTTTTTGTTTTATCCTCTGTTGTATTCTGATATTTGCCCTCTATAATTTCTCAATAGATGATTGCTATGCAGACACAAAAATGTTTAGTAAAAAGGCACTCACTGAATAATACAATATTTATTTTCAAAGCGTATATTTAATTATGCATAAACATGGGCAGAATTCATATCCGAAATGAGTTTGCTCAAAGCAAAAGTACTCCCTGAAGTTGATTTGTTTTTACATAATTATGATGTATTATTAGACAAATGACATATGTGAGTTTATTTGATTACTGATTATCTTGGCTAATGGAGGGAAACAATGGTGTAGTTAATCCAAAATAATCTAAAGTCACTTACATTTGATTTTGAAAAAAAGATCATTTGACATGTAGCAAAGAATGTGGGTATTCTTAACATTCTAAGATCTTCAAAAGCTTCAAATAAAGCAATGAAAACATACTGAGCAAAAACATATTCAGCTTATAGCCTAGCCCTGCACATATTAAACTTGCAATAGATGCATGGTCATTAATCTCCGGGAAATTTCACAGCTTCCTTATCTATCTGTCATTTAGCAACTGTGTCAGTCATTGTTTCTCCTTATTCAGAAGAACCTCCTCTTACCTATTTTAATTCTATGCGATTCAGGTGTGCATGGACTATGTCAACCTCTACTGGTGGGCATGTGACTAAGACCAGCTCAATCAGAGCCTAGTATTCCTCTGGCCACAGTAGTGGATTTCGTGAGTACATGTAACCCTGTACATGTGCTCATGTAGGGCATATCCTATCCCCCCTGGCAATAGGTTCACGGGTGACACATGGTAACAGCTGTGAGTCCCCAGCTGTCATTTTATAAAATATGGCCATGCCCTTCTGGCCCTAGCTGATCTGTCTAGAGTAGACCGGAATTGGCCGAATTGGGCCAGAGCTCTTTCCCCAGGAATTAGAAATTAAGATTAGGAGATTCCAGTATCAGTTTTGACATCACTTTAACAGAATTCTATATTAGGGAGCTTCCACATGACTGTGGGAGAAGAGAAAGTTGTTCTAGAGAGAGAATGGGAGAAGAAAGCAGCAGTCAGGCAGAGAGAAGCAGAGACAAAAACTGAAGAGACACGTACTGATTCTGATCCTTCAAAGGCCAGAACATTCTTGACCCTTGGTTTTCTAAGGGTACAAATTTGAATCATCGTACTAATTTCCTTTTTGAAGCTAGCTCCCCTTGAAATCTCATGGTCAATCAAGATTCTTTACTAATTCTGCAGCCCCTGCAGATCGGAGCAGAGAAGGCAGATGGATGTGTTAATCCAGGGGTGGGAATTTATGGGGCAGGTAAGAGTAGAAAGACCAGAGGGGAAGGAGATTGAAGGTACCAGTGGGGACGCAGATGAAGTGGCTGAAAATGAGGGTCAAGTTGGGTTGAGAAGAAAGAGAATTCAAAATAGGATAAACCCAACTAGAAGAAGGGACAGGGCCGAGGCTGGCGGTCAGAGTTAGATGAATTTGCTGCCTTGTGGGAGTCAGGTATTTAGAGGAAAGAAAGGAGGGTGTGTTCTGAGAGTGAGATGTCAAAGGCAGAGGAGTCCTAAATTGCAACAAGGTCCAGGATGTGGCTGAGAGAGTGGGTTGTTAAAAGGAAGTAATAGTTGAATAGAGATTGAGGAACTCTGAGACTAAGAAACCAGATGTAAAATCCTCAGTGAATATATGTTTGTTATTGAGCACAGTGGCTCACACTTGTAATCCTAGCACTCTGGGAGACTGAGGAGGGAGGATTGCTTGAAGTCTGGAGTTCGAAACGAGCCTGAGCAAGAGCAAGACCCTGTCTCTACTGAAAATAGAAAAATTAGCCAGGCATCGTGGTGTGCGCCTCTAGTCCCAGCTACTCGGGAGGCTGAGGAAGGAGGATCGCTTGAGCCCAGGAGTTTGAGGTTGCTGTGAGCTAGGCTGACGCCACGGCACTCTAGCCCAGGCAACAAAGCGAGACTCTGTCTCAAAAAAAAAAAAAAATTTTTTTAATATTTTTAAAAAAGAATATGTGTTTGTTAGAAGTACAGGCAATCAACAGTATCAAAATAATATTGGAGTTTTTAATTCTCCAGTGTCAATAATGAAAACCTGAGTGGATGAAGTATTGTGTAAAGGTTCCAACATCTTCAAATATGGACTTAATTGATATTTAGAATACCTTAAATGAGGTAGAGGACCTGTATTTTTAATGCATACAAAATATTCTCCAAACGTAGTACAGCCATTATGGAGTACCGTACGGAGTTTCCTCAAAAAACTAAAAATAGGCCGGGCGTGGTGGCTCCCGCCTGTAATCCTAGCACACTGGGAGGCTGAGGTGGGTGGATCGCTCAAGGTCAGGAGTTTGAGACCAGCCTGAGCAAGAGCAAGACCCCGTCTCTACTAAAAATAGAAAGAAATTATCTGGCCAACTAAAAAAAAAAATATATATACATATATATAAAATTAGCTGGGCATGGTGGCGCATGCCTGTAGTCCCAGCTACTCGGGAGGCTGAGGCAGGAGGATTGCTTGGTCCCAGGAGTTTGAGGTCAATGTGAGCAAGGCTGATGCCACGGCACTCTAGCCCAGGCAACAGAGTGAGACTCTGTCTCAAAAAAAAAAAAAAAAAAGAAAGAAAAGAAAAGAAAACGTGGTATGGATACACAATGGAATAATATTCCACCATAAAAAGAATGAAAGCCTGTCATTTGCAGCAACATGGATGAAACTGGTGATCATTATGTCAAGTGAGATAATCTGGGCATAGAAAGACAAATATGACATCACTCATATGTGGGAGCTAAAAAAGTGGCTCTCATGGAGGTAGAGGGTAGAATGGTGGTTACCAGAGGCTGGGAAGGGAAGTGGGGTGGGGGAATGAAGAGAAGTTGGTTAAGGGTTATAAAAATAATAATCAGATAGAAGGAATAAGTTCTAGGATTCAATAGTGCAGTAGGGAAATTATAGTTAACAATAATTTATTGTATATTTCAAAATAGCTAGAAGAAAATAATTAAAATGTTCTCAATACAAAGAAAAGATAAATATTTGAGGTGATAGATATCCCATTTACCCTGTTTTGATCATTACACAACATATACAGGTATCAAAACATCACATGTACCCCCCACATATGTACAGCTATGATAGATTAATAAAAAATGTTTTCAAGACCACTCAGTTATGATAAAAACACAAATTATTAACAAAAATATAAAACAAAATAATTACATGACAAATGTTAATTCTTCTAAAAATAGACCTATCGGGAAGAAAATCAAGAACACAATAAAAGTCTGTTTAGAACTAATAATAGTGATATACACAATGGAATACTATCCAGCCACAAACAAGAAGGAAATCCTGTCATTTACAGCAACATGGATGGAACTGGAGGACAATGTGTTAAGTGAAATAAGCCAGAAACAGAAAGTTAAATATCATATGTTTTCACTCATGTGTGGAAGCTAAAAAAAAAGTTGATCTCATAGAAGCAAAATGTAGAGGATACTAGAAGTGGGAAGAGTAGTGGGGGAAGGGAGGGATAGGAAGAGATTTGTAAAAGGATACAAAATTACAGCTAGATGGGGGAATAAATTCTGGTGTTCTATAGCACTGTAGGATGACTATAGTTAACAGTAATGTATTATATAGCTTCAAATAGCTAGAAGAAGGATATTGAATGTTTCCAACACAAATACATGATAAATGTTTGAGATGATGGATATGCTAATTACTATGATCTAATCACTGTACATTACATGTATCGAAACATCACCATGCACCCCGTGAATATGTAGTTATTATTTGTCAATTAAAAAATAATAATAAAAGTATAATCATCCCTGCATATCTGCAGGTTCCAAATCTACAGATTCAACCAAATCTGGATCAAAAATATTAAAAAATAAATAAATAACAATAAACAATCAAATATAAACGATATTTATACTACAAATTTTAAAACAATACAGTATAGCAACTATTTACACAGTATTTACATTGTATTAGATATTATAACTAATCTAGAGATGATTTAAAGTATGCAGGAGGGCCAGGCACAGTGGCTCACACCTCTAATTCCAGCACTTTGGGATGCCTTGAGATCAGGAGTTCGAGACCAGCCTGAGCAACATAGTGAGACCCTGTCTCTACAAAAAATAGAAAAATTAACTGGGCCTGGCGGTGCACGCCTGTAGTCCCAGCTACTTGGGAGGCTGAGGTGGGAGGATTGCTTGAGCTCAGGAGTTAGAGGCTACAATGAGCTATGATTGTGCCACTGTGCTCCAGCCTGGGCAATAGAGTGAGACCTTGTCTCTAAAAAATAATAACAAAATAAAGTGTGCAGGAGGCTATGCCTAAGTTATATACAAATGCATAAGTTACGTGCACCATTTTTTTCTATGTCCCAAGTCATCAAGCAATATGCCATTTTATATAAGGGACCTAAGCATCTGCAGATTTTGGTATTCTCAGACAACTGTACTTCTCAAAAACCATGAAATGCAGAAAAACTCTTCTAAAAAAACCCATGCCATTAAATTATTAAGACAAAGACAATTAACATTAAGTGTAAGATCTTAGAGAAGAAAATTTTTAAATCCTGAGTGAAATAAAACTAGAAGCATATGTAAGTAAATTAAAAATTTAAACTACACTTAACAAAATCAAAAGATTTTTTTTAAAGAAACTAACAAAGTAAATAAATGACAAATATAACAATAAAGAGAAACACACACACTCAGAAACAGGAAGGCAGATGTGGCAAGAAAGTTGAAAGCCATATAAAATTAAAAGGGAAAACAATCATACAAAGGAATTTTGTAGGAATCATGGAAATATTTATAAAATTCACTGTGAAAAATACCAGGAAAATAACCCAATGTTCTTCAACTAGTAAACAGATAAACTTTGCTCCATACATACATACACAGAATATTACTCAGCAAGAAAAATGAATGAGCATCACATGCAACAACGTATGTGAATCTCAAATACATTATGTTGCATGAAAGAAGCCAGACTCTACTGGCTACATACTATATGATTTCATTCATATGACATTCTGAAAAAGGTAAAGCTATAGGGACAGAAAACAGATCAGTGATTAACAGGAACTGGGGATAAGGAAGGGGTTGACTATAAAGGGGCATGAGGAAACATTTTAAAGTTTTAAAAATGTTCTATATCTTGATAAGGATGGTTGTTATATGACTATATGCGTTTGTCAAAACTCTTAGAACTGTACATTAAAAATGATGAATTTTGCCATATACAAATTCTACCTAAATAAACCTAACCTTAAAAAAAATTAATGGAAAAATATTAAAGAATGATGCTTAAAATTACAGGTAAAACAAACTTTTACAAGAAAATGTTACATAGCAATAAAAATTAAAATAATATGAAGATAGTATGAAAACAGAAATCTAGATGAAAAGAAAAAATTAGAGACCAAAGACTTAAATATAGGTAATAATTTATTACCAACTATTCCTTTTCCTCTTTTCCTTGCCTTACTTTCCCTTGTCTTCCCTCCCCTCCCTTGCCCTGCCCTTCCTGAACAATTTAGCAAAAGAACTATTAGACTGTAAGAATGTAAAATGATAGAGCCACTCTGGAAAAGAGTTTGGCAGTTCCTAAAGAACTAAACATATCCTCCCTCACCATATGACTTATCAATCCCATTCCTGCATATTTATCCCAGAAGATCTATGCTCACACAAATGAAGATCTATGTTCACACAAAAACATGTACACAAATACCTATAGCAGCTTTATTTGTAATAGCCCCACCCTGGAAATAACCAACATGTGCTTCAATAGGCAAATGGTTAAACAAACTATGGTACCTCCATGGTATGGAGTACTGACTGCTGAGCAGTGGGGACCCAGGTTAGGATGTCAAAGCTGGAGTGGGGTGAAGAGGACATCCATATAGGATGGCACCAATACCAGGCTGGCACAAAGTGTCAGAACCCAACCAGGGTAAGAATGGTGTTTGCCAAGGAGTGGAGGGTGGTGACTGACACAGCATGGGGTGTCAGATTCCAAGTGGGGAAGCAAGGGAGAAGGTATGGTGGCCACAATGGGAGATTGGTTACATGCTGGAGAATTAAGCAAGTAAGTTAATATATTGAGGATAATGAGAACCAAGTTTCTTACTTCAAATAAGAGAATTATATACAGGAAAAGAGAGAAAATAAGAATGAACTCTGTGGTATTAGATTTGAATTGATGATGTCAGTGTGAACTCATGGTCCTTAACATACAGAAATAGATAAAGAAATAAATATAAATGGAACAACATGTGTACATATGTGTGTGAATATGTATGTGTGTGTGTATACATATGTCTATACAGTCCTCTCTGGTATCCCTAGGAGATTGGTTCTAGGACCCCTGAGGATTTCAAAATGCTCGGATGCTCAAGACCCCTCTATAAAGTGGTGTAGTATTTGCACATGACCTACACACAGCCTCCCCTATATTTTATTTTCTTTTTTTTTCTTTTTTTTTACAACTTACACACAAGTTGTATCCCCTATATTTTAAATCATCTCTAGATTACTTATAATAACTAACACAATGTAAATGCTATGTAAATAGTCGTTATACTGGTTTTTATTTGTATTATTTTTATTGTTGCATTGTTACTTTTTATTGTTTTTGTTGAACAATAACAATTGTTATTGTTGGTTGAATCTGGGCATACAGGACCTGTGGTGGATGCAGATACACAGTATATAACGTGTGTGTGTGTGTGTGTGTATACATACTAACCAAACTGTCTTAAGTAAAACAGGATATGTTTAAATCTTACAGCGGCTCATGCTTCAGGCAAAAATGGATTTAGAGCCCCGAGTGATTTCACCCAGGACTTATATCTCTCCATCTTTTAACTGTATCATTCATCTTGACTTCATTCTCAGACACCACCACATGTCAAGACAGCTGTCAGCCTACAGGCTAATTTCCAGGTTCAAGTCTCAGAAAAAAGAAAAAAAAAAGTACTCTTTACTCAATAATCTCAAAAAAAGGTCTCACTGCAAATCACTGGCTCTGACTTGAGTCTTGCTATCCTTGTAGAATCTCTAGGGCATGGGGAATGAGTTCCCTAATTGGCCCCGGGTGAGCCACGCCCACTCCCAGAAGCAAGGGTGGCAGGAGCTCTCTCTAAAGTATCTGGGCTGGTTGTGTGGGACAGGGTGGTCCCACAGAGGAAACTTGGGGTGCTTTGCTAGAAAAATGATGACTGGATGCTGGGTAGCAAAATGGATTTTCACTACTTACATCCTTTTAGCTGCTCAACATTCCCACACACTCTCCTTCCCATAGAATATACCTTAAAACATGCCCACACTTTCATACTGAAATACCACATGCAGCCAAAACACAACCACTCCATCCTTAAAATAAGACAACTCCAAGTCCTGTCTAGTTACTTCACTGAAATACATGTCTAAATTCTCTGGGTGACGTTATATCATCTAGCAAAGCCCAACTCAAGTGATAAAAATAACACACACTCACACACGCGTCAGCATACGCAAGGTATAATGGTAAAGAGAGAGCCATTTTGGTGGTTGTAACTGGAAAGAAAAAAAAATAAAAAAGAGAGAACCAAATGTCATAGATTGTCATGGTCATGTCAACTGGTCACTATACGTGTGGCCACCATGGAAATACAACCCTCAGATGAGTTCTCAAGAGAGAACTTGCTGTTCAGCTGCGAGGAGTGCAATTAGCTAACAGCCTCCATGGCAGCACCCTCAGGATCCACCCCAGCTTTCCAGCTGAAGCAACCCCCAGGCAGTGACTAAGCATAACAGGCTTATTCATACCCAGCCATTTCCGTCCAACGCAGACGACTATACCACAATTTTTGCTATAGAGCTCTTCATTACACTGGCCCAGGCTCTGTATAATCTGCATTGCTAACTGAAGGCTTTCCCTACCCAATCCTTCTTGCTCCCCTTTTATCTTTTATAGGCATTACCCCTAATCTTTTTTTACAGTAGTATAACCCAAACAAACACAACACTCTCTTCCCAGTATCAAAGTACCTGGAGAACAGAATCAGTAGTAAAAGTGGTGTAGTGATGTGTCAGTCACCTTCTGTTTTTGTTACTGGCATCTGTCAACCCTTTTTGGGAAAAGGGAAGAATAGGTAAAAAATAGAGTGGTCCCCAGTCCATAGTACACATCATAAACATCTGGACAGGAGTAGCAAGTTCCCTAACCCTGCCAGTACAGTGAATTTCTTACTACCAATAGTGCGGCAAGTGTATTTGAAGTGAAATAATTCCCAGTCTTTTTTTTTTTTTTTTTTTTTTGGTCAGACTTCGGCTTGGGCTTTAGTTAGCTCTTGCTTCCATGCAATTCTCTGGGCTAATAACCAAAGCCAGATAACCAGTAGAGTCTAGAACTGGACATATGGGCTTCTATTTCTTAGCAACAGACTCTAATGCTCCATCTTTCTTTCCTAGCCCTTAGCTTAATGGCCTTCATCTTCTGCATCTGTCTTAAAGCAATTTAAAATGATGTTCTGGGGCAGGTAGGGGAGGCCAATCTGCTCCAGGCCTGCCTTCCAGCTACAGTTTTGTAGATGCTAATTGCCCACTTTGTCAGGCAGAAGTGCATTAGGGAGGTAGTTGAATGAGACCTATGGGATCAGAAAAGATTTAAAAATATTGATGCTAGCTCTTAGATTTCAGATGAGCCACTTTCCACCTAAGCCTTCCTTGTTGGGGCGCCATGACATAAGCCACAAGAAATAGCCAACACATTCTGAAATTCTGACATTGTTGTGCCTTAGTCTCTAACATTCTATCCCTTGTCAATAAATGGTCTGTGTTCCAAGATAAAATATATGATAGTCATTTGACCAGTTGTTTTCACTTCATTTGAAGGGTTAAGATCACCAACTTTCAGCCTAGGACAGAGGGGTCTTTACTCTTCTTGAAACTCCCTTTAAACTTAAGTGATTCTACAATTTAGTGGCTTTTATATCCAATTCTGGTATGAATTTCTTCATCATTTAGAACTTCTTTTTAGTTGCAAGTAACAGAAAACACAATCCAAATTGGCTTACATTTTTAAATAAGATATGTTACTGGCTATGTAACTGAAAAATCTTGGTCTAGATCTTGCTTCAACCAAGGCTAGTGAAGAAAACCAGAAAATTTCACCCCAAAATATGCCTCTTTGGCATAAATATTTTTAAGCTAGCTATAGTTGGGAAGCAGCAGTCACAGAAAAGGGCTGTCTGCGCTGCCCTTTCTTACCTATGGCAGGCCATAAAAATTCCTGTGAAAAAGATGCAAAAGGGCTTCTGCCTCCACTCTCCATGTAAAGACAGACATGTGAATTATCGCTTGCTTATCAGAACTCCGAGATTGGTGCCAACCAGGCCAGAGGAATCCTGAAGCAGACTTTACTACCTTCCCATAATTTTCCCACCTTTTGGAAATGCTGCTTGTTCCTTTGTCTTGTCACTTCTAAATGTATTGTTCTTTGTTACATATGCTATATAAGCCAGGACCCTAAGCCACCATTTTGAGAGATACTTTGAAACAGAGATTTCTTCTGTGTGATGGGCAGAGCATGCATTAAAAATGAAAATGCAGGATGGGTGCAGTGGCTCACACCTATGATCCTAGCACTTTGGGAGGCCCAGGTAGGAGGATCGCTTGAGACCAGGAGTTTGAGACCAGCCTGGGCAACATAGTGAGACCCTGTCTCTACAAAATAATTAGCTGGCCATGGTGGCACATACCTATAGTCCCAGCTACTCGGGAGGCTGAGGCAGGAGGATCACTTGAGCCCAAGAGTTTGAGGTTGCAGTGAGCTATGATGGGGTTCACAGCACTCTGGTCTGGGCAACACAGCAAGACCCTATTTTGAATAAATGCATAATTGAATGAATGAATAAATAAATAAGTTTGTTTTTCTCTTGTCAATCTTTCTTTTGTTACAGAGATGTCCCAGCTACAAACTTACGAGGGTTGAGAAAAGAAATTACATTTCTTCCCCTTCACTGGATTCGGAGGAAGGTTAAACGAAAATGTCATCCAGAAATACCATCTCAATTTCTGGTCTTGAGAAGGTTGGTGTTATTCTCCAGTTTCGTGGGGTAACAAGATGGTTGCTGGCAGTGTCATCTTCCCAGATTCAATTCAACAAAAAAAAGTTTTAAAAGTGTGCCTTTCAACAATTCCAGGAAAGGTCTAATTTCTTTTCATTCATTCGATTGGGTTTTATAACTATCCCTGAACAAATTCGTGTGGCCAGGAGAATGTAATATTCTAATTAGCCAAACTAAGTCACAGGAATTCTTTTTTTTTTTTTTTAAAGTAACAGCTTTATTGAGATGCAATTCATGTGCCATAAAATCTACCTCGTATGAACTCTTTGGAAGTAGGACATGGAATGACACTATTTAAAGCAACTGGACTGCAAGTTGGGGAGGCCAGGTTTCCCAGAGAAAAATGGGCACTGTCACTAAAGGCAGGGTGAATGGGTGCTGGCCACCAAAAACTGAGTTTAGGTGGTGTGAGGTGTTTTCTAAGGGTCCCACCCGAGGGGAAATGTATATTGAAGCTTTGTAGAGTTTGGCACTTAACCAGCTGGGTTGTCTCTCAATGAGGCACAGCTTAAAACAACTTATTCATTGCTTTTCTACAAATGTTGAAAAAGTCTTAGCTCCCAGATTTACATCTACTTCTGTACCTGACTCTGTGTTTTGTGCATAGTGGCAAAGAAAAGGTTTCTGAATTCCCTTATTTAAAACTCACTTTCTTTGTTCAATCATAGTTCTGGGGAAGGCTGTATGGTTGATTGAGAAATACCTATATCGGGGCTTCTCCGTCAGGTCTCTCTGCCATAACGTGGGTTGATAGGCACACATAACGTAGGATAGGATAAGGGTTCTGAGGCCAGACTTGGAATCAGATGGCCCTAGCTTCAAATCCTATTATATCACTTCATAATTCAGTGAATTTGGGCAAATCACTTAAATTCCCTGAACTTTCATTTGTTTTTTGGTTTTTTTGTTTTTTTTGTTTTTAGAAATGGGGTCTTGCTGTGTTGCCCAGGCTGGAGTGCAGTAGCTATTCCCAGGTGCAATCATAGCTCACTACAGCTTTGAATTCCAGAGCTCAAGAGATCCTCCTGCCCCAGCCTCCCAAGTAGCAGGGACTACATGCATGTGCCACCATGCCTGGCTTAAACTTCATTCAGTTCCTTAATAAGAAAATTGGGATAATATCCCAAATAACAGTTGTGAGGATTATAAATGAGAATATATATATATGTATAAGGAAATAGAGGAAAGAACATTTTCTTGAATTCTTCTTATGATCTAATAAATGAGTTTGGAAGAAATACTTTGATGTGCTGTTTGTGGCTAAAACCCCAAGAGTCAAGTTCTGCGAATCAAAATATGTTCTAGGGAGGGTGAGTTCTGTTAACTGAAGGCCCTTTGTTTTTCTGAGAGTTGAACAGAGTTTGGATATGCACAGTTTGACCATTAGGAGCTGGAAGATGGGTAAATCTGTGAGGAAAAATTAAAAGCGTCAGTGCAGTTGGTGCTGAAAGGTGTTGAGGGTGTTTGGGAGCTGGTCCCGTGGCCTCCCAAGGGCTGATGGTTGGCACCTTTTCCTAACTCCGTATTCAGAGACATCACGTTGGTACCATGAAATCAGTCCTGGTGAGATTACCCACCCCACAGAAACTGGCAACTCTGTCAGTCTGCCCTTCCCAAACCCAAAGAGCTAAACATTTACCAGCACAACGCTGGATAAAATAGCCCTATATCTGAGCAGTTGCTGAAAAAAGTTGCTTTGGCAAACAGGGCTATCTAAGGGAGATTTTGGGGGGGGGGTAGTTTCTTTCTCATTCTTCCCTTGCCATCTTTGGTAAAATCCCTTTTATTCACTAATGTCTTTATGCACGTGAATTCTTAAAGGAGATGAGGGCAAGGGTACCACTGCTAAGTGCTGATGAATGGTATCAATAATTGTCTTTGTCAGTGTCATTCATAACAAAAATAACAAATGGTGCCTTTTCTTCTCCGTGAGGCTGCTAATGGAGCTGCTGTCCGCGGGCAGGGCAGATTCCTCTTCACCTGCTTCGTGGCAGGACACAGCTCAGGGCCCCCTGTTACAAGAGGCCATCGCTTCCTCCGAGTCCCAAGTGAGCAGGGAAATGCTCTCTGAGGTGGTGATGTTTAAGCAGAAGCCTACAGTAAAAAGAAGCCAAGGGGGGCAAGAGTGTGAGGAAGCAAGGGAAAGCATTCCAGGCAGAGGGAACTGCAAGTTCCAGGGCTTGCAGGTGGGGAAAACGCAGGTGAGGCTGGAATGTGTATGAATGAAGTGAGAGCGGCATGAGATGGAGTTTAGAAGTAGGCAGAGATCAGTTACGCTGGGCCTTCGATACCCTTAACCAGCAAGAAATATTTATTGCCCTCCAGGAACTTGTCAGAGATTGTAATGACAAATTGCCTGATGCTCAACATTGACTAAAGCTCGGTTGACAGATACAATATTAATAGAGGATTGCCTTAAGGGTATGGAGTGCATGCCTGTCTCTAAAAATCTATCTGTGGGTTAAGTCAGATGAGCTGAGAGCTGGACTGCACTGTTGAAAGGTGCTGTGACTCAATGCCACACGGCCAGATTAAGGGACACGTGCAGCCAGTATCTAAGATGATCCTGATGAGCCTTACCTGTGTGCATGCCCCTCCCACATTGAATATAGCAGACCTGCATCAGCAATAGGATATTGAGGAAATGACACCATGTGATTTCTGAGGCTGGGTCATAAAAGACATTATAGAGTATGCCTTTTTTTCTCTTGGATCATTTGCTCTTGGGACATCAATGGCCATGTCATGAGGACACTCAAGTAGCCCTATGAAAAGTCCACATGGAGGAACAGAGGCCTCCAATTATGAGAGTGAGCCAACTTGTAGTAAATCCTCCAACCCCAGACAAGCCTTCAAATAATGACCACCCTGGCTGGCATCTTGGCTGCCACCTAAGCAGGAACCAGCCCAGGTAAGCTGCTCCCGAATTCCTGACCCACAAAAACTGTACTGCTGTTTTAAGACAATAAGCTTTGGGATGTTTTGTTATGCAGCAATAGATCAAAGCAGATATTATAAGAAACCACCCTAATGATTTTCTGTATTAATAATAACATTATTCATTAAGGGTGCTGTCTGTGAGTTGGGCAAAGTACTTAACCTGCACTCTACTCAGGGCAACAGAGTGAGACTGTCTCAAAAAAAAATGGGGGGACTAATAACAGTATCCATTTCTTAGGATGTTTATAACATTAAATGAAATATTATAGATAATTTAAAGACTGAAATGGAATCATAGCTCATGGTAGAAACTCAATAAATGTCATCCCTTATTATTATGTGCTGTTATTCTTATTACTAATATTTTTATTTTTAAATTTTATTTTATTTATTTTTGTGTTTTTTTTTTAGAGACTGGGGTCGTGCTATATGTCCCAGGCTGGTCTCAAACACCTGGCTTCAAGGGACCCTTTCACCTCAGCCTCCCCAGTAGCTGGGATTACGGGTGCAAGCCACTGCATATTTTTAAATTTTAATTTTAACCAAAGCTGCTTCTCCTCCTGTTTTTCAAAATCCATTAGTAACACAACAATCCAGACAGTCAAAACACCAGAAATTATCCTTGACTGATTTTATTCTTCACTCTTCAAATCCAGTCAACCATTATGTTCTAATAGTTATAACTACTAAGTACTTTCAGGTTATTTTCTTTATCCCTACTCCCACTGCCTTAGTTCGGGTCTCCATCGACTCCCATCTGGACTATTAAATAGATTCCTAAATGGTTCCCTGCCTCTAATCTTGTCCCCCTCAAAACTGTTCACACTGCAGCCGGTGACCTGTGTACAACACGAGTATGATAAAGCCATTCCCCTGGTGAACACCTTTCCGCGGCACTCTGACAGCTGTAGAAAGTCCAGTCTCCTTAGCATGACCCATAAGGCCTGTCAGGACCTGGCTGCCGTCTGCCTCTCCTCTCGTTAACACGGTGTATTCAAGTGTTAGTTCTCTTATTTGTTGCATTTGGTGTCTTTCTGTAGCGTTGGCAGGGCTGTTGCTTTGTTTACTTTTTTCTTTCTTGTTCATTATTGCTGTGTGGGTCTAGATTAAACAGCCTGTTTCTCTATTCACAGGAGACTTGAACCCCTATCTGTGGGTTCCAGTTGTGATCACGGGAAGCTATTTCTGATGATTGCAGCTGAGAGCTGGGTCCCGCGGCTAGGTGCAATGCAGAGCATTCACACTCTTAGGCCTGAACGTGAAGGATGCTGCACAAAACTAAAGTCTTAAAAAATACATAGGTGCGTTTTTCACTCAGGGTGTGGCATTCAGTCCTGGCATAGCAGAATCTCCATCCCTAAACATCTACTCTCAGGCTAACACCATTCAAGCCCCAGAGAAACACTTTTCCTTATCTTATGTCCATGACCTTGAAACAAAAGAAGACAGTGCTGTCCAAATGTCTGAAGGTTTGTGAGTTGTGCCCCATCCAGTTCAGACATGAATATTGCTTCAGCAGGGAAGACTTGAGGGGCAGACAGACACACTGCTGAGAGAGAAAATACAGGCCGGGCGCGGTGGCTCACGCCTGAAATCCCAGCACTCTGGGAGGCCGAGGCGGGAGGATCGTTTGAGCTCAGGAGTTCGAGACCAGCCTGAGCAAGAGCGAGACCCCCGTCTCTACTAAAAATAGAAAGAAATTAGCTGGACAACTAAAAATATATAGAAAAAATTAGCCAGGCACAGTAGCGCATGCCTGTAGTCCCAGCTACTCGGGAGGCTGAGGCAGTAGGATCGCTTAAGCCCAGGAGTTTGAGGTTGCTGTGAGCTAGGCTGAGACCACAGCATTCACTCTAGCCCGGGCAACAAAGCGAGACTCTGCTCAAAAAAAAAAAAAAAAAAGAGAGAAAATACAAATTAATTATTGTGAGAAATCCTTCCTCTTAAGATGAATGTGATGGATCCTTGCATAATGAAGCCTTATTCCCTAAGAGGGTTGAGCATTCATTTTCTCACTTGTCTTTGTGAATCTGGAGGTTCTCTTGGATTAGCTTAATATTTGAAACAATTGTACATGACAGCTGAATAAAATTTCACAACATGAAATAATTCATATTACCCTTAGATTTGTATAAATAGGTCTAAACATAATAGCCACATAGCATGATGCTGGCTCTACATGGCCAACTAGGTGGACACTGAAAACTAGATTTGTGAACAGCTTTTAGTGTCGTTTGATTTAAAACTTAATAACATTTAATTAAAATTTCAAAAAATTAAATTTAAATTTCCATTTAGAAAAATTTTTACTTAAACATTCAATATGCATTAAGTTCTATTTGCAGTTTGTCATTTAACTTTAATAGGTAACTATAAATATTTCAGAAGAAAATAACATTTTTCAAAAACTTCTGTGAAAAATAATTTCACTTGGCAATTTTTTCATTTACTTTAACTTACACATTTTGATAAAGACAATTTAAAATTTTATACACTTTATTTCTTTATTCATTTATTTATTTTAGAGACATGATCTCACTATGTTGCCCAGGCTGGCTTCAAACTCCTGGGCTCAACTGATCCTTCCGCCTCAGCCTCCTGAGTAGCTAGGACTATGAGTGTACCCGGTTAAATTTTATACACTTTAAATATAATTACATGTTATTTTTAATCCTTCATATTATTACTGTCAACAGAACCCAAATTATGTGAAAATTTTGATTATAACAATATAGTTAGTGTTTTTATAGAAATAAGTCAAGAAAAATAAATTCTATGGAATAAATATATAATAATTTATGAATTTCATGTCTTTTTTTAATACATCTAAACATGATTAGTCCATAACAAATATACAGACAGGTATAATACTAGTATAAGTCAGATATCTTTGATAGTTTGCAAAATCATAGCTTTGCATACTTTAAAAAATTTTGTTGCTACAAAAGAGTATTTGTCAAGGTAGAAAGATAGCATATATATTATATATATATATATAAATACAGAGAGAGGGAGAGAGAGAAAAATCACACAGTTGCCTTAAAGTTATGGAGGCACCTTACTCTTACCTGGGGCACTCTAGTTACCTTCTGAAACACAACTCTTCAGAGAGTGGTGCTCATGATTTTAGCTTGGAATTTTTCACCCTCTATAGTCTTGGCCAAAGTCTAATGTTCCCTCTGGCTCTTCCTTGCTTTGCTTTCTGACCCAAATATTCATGATCATTCTACCTCTAACCCTAAGCCTTCCTTGCCATGTTTAGAAAAACACATTCTCAGGGTTTTATCCTGGGAACAAACTGTCGTCTGGCACATGGGGAAGGGAAGGGGAGCCAACAATTCCTGCTGTTTCAAGTCAGGCCTTTTGGTAATGATGAAGCACTTAGCCTCTTCTCTTTTTTTTATTTGTTGACAATGAACTTGGGGTTTCCTTGGGAAAATCTATTCTTCCCCTTGAAATATCACTGAAATGACTTTCTCCTGTTGGGGGTTTTGGCTACAGTTTCTCCATCTTGTTTCTCTGCTAATCTGCTCCTACAAATGTTCTGTTCCAGGAATTCCTCAAATCTTTTGTCTGCTGCTTAAGCCCTTCTAGGTTTCTAGTGTCATCATGAACTACTGTTTTTTAGAACATCTTTCCTCACATTCCAATAGGGGTATGCACAGGAAGGGAGGACATTGTTGTGATTAGCATGCCATCTTAATCCCAACCCAATGTGTTAAGCCCAACACGTGTGAGCTTTAGTGACACCAGAATACTTGAGTTCCCAACACACACACACACACACACACACACACACACACACTGCTGTGTCATGCTTCTGTGCCTTCTCTATTGTTTTGTCTTTCTCACTCACGTAAGTCTTCCGACCTTTCTTCACCTGGTGGATTCTTATAAATCCTTTAAAACTTGACCCAAGCACTTTTTCCT
Organism: Varecia variegata; assembly: GCA_028533085.1. Taxonomy (NCBI): domain Eukaryota; kingdom Metazoa; phylum Chordata; class Mammalia; order Primates; family Lemuridae; genus Varecia; species Varecia variegata. The sequence continues at coordinate 103,441,498 of CM052440.1, read as the reverse complement.
CCAGGAAAGAACTAACCATCTAACTAAATAAATAAATAAAATAAGATTTCTAAGATGCCTCCACTTGGGTTAAGCCCCCCTTCTCTGACACCTGTATACGGTATATCTCTGAGGTTGCCAGATAAAATATTTGCTACACACACTAAAAATTTACTCATTGTTTATCTGAGATTCAAATTTAACTAGGCATCCTGTTTTTGTTATTATTTTCTAAATCTGGCAAGATTTAGAAAGAAGACTAAATATCTCCTTACTTGCTATACTGTATAGATTTTATCTGCTTACATGTGTTCTCCTCCCTTAGGGTACTGTAAGTTCCTTGCAGGAAGGGACCATGTCTTTTTTTTTGGTGGGTGGTTGGAAGGATGGCAGGATGTAAACCATTATCTTTTTTTTTTTTAATATCTGATTCTCTAGTGGCTGGCAAATTATCTGACACACTAGATTATATTAGTTAGGATCTTTGGGTTGCAAGTAGTAGACACAAACTCAAGCCAAATTAAGCAACGAAGGATTTGTTGTGATGAGAATTCCAGGGCCAGAGTGCAGCTGGCTTCAGGAAGCTCAAGAACCCATTGCTCTCTCTTTGTCTCTCATCTGTTTCCCTCAACTCCTGGGCTTCTTTCTTCTCTAATTGCCAAGGCTTTCTCTGCTACTCAATTCACTTGGAAGATGACTGAGCAACGCTCCTGAATGGTTACATCTCCTCCATTCAAGATGACGCTAGTTTCTCTTAACACCAATTCCAATCTCTGAAGAAGCGAATGTGTTCAATCAGCTGACAGTCATGTGATAACCAGGGACTCATCTGTGACCCTGTGGTTTGATAGTGGAGGAAGGACAGACACTAAGAAAGTTTCTGCTACGTAGACGCTGTACTACTCAGGGTTCTCCAGAGAATAGAATCAACAGGATGTGTGTATGTGTATGTGTATGTGTATGTGTATGTGTATGTGTATGTGTATGTGTATAAAGAGATTTATTTAAGGAATTGGCTCAATGCGATTATGGAGGCTAGTAAGTGCAAATCTTCAAGGGTGGGCTGGCAGGCTGGAGACCTGGGTAGGGGGAGCTGGTGTTGTAATTCAAGTCCAAAGGCAGTCTGCTGGTAGAATCCCCTCTTGCTCTGAAGTCAGTCTCTCATTCTGTTTGGACTTCCATCTAATTGTATGAGACCCACTCACATCAGGGAGGACAGGCTGCTTTATTCAAAATCCACTGATTTAAATGTTAATCTTCTCCAAAAACACCCTCACCAAAACCCCCAGAATAATGTTTGACCATGTATCTAGGCATCATGGCCCAGCCAAGGTGACATATAAAATTATCACAGATGCTCAATAAGCATTTGTCAAATAGAACTATTTTGATTGTACACTACATTTAAACAGTGTTTGCTCTGTGAAGATCATCAGAGAAATTGTGATTTCGGGATCTCAGAACCAGTAATAGGCCTTCTCCTGAGTCCTGGTTTGTTTTATCCCATGAACCCTGAATCATGTAATGGATCATATTTCTCTCTTCATTTTAGTTCTAGAAAAGTTGGAGTTGGATTAGTGTTTCTTTTCTAGCAAATGTGCAGTACCCTTCAGAGGCATTTTGTACACTAATCTTATTCTTATCTACATATTATCTTTAAGACAACTCGAATTTTTCATTTCTCGATTGCCTCACTAGTTTTTTTTCAAGTTTATTTTATTTAACAGCCCTTTATGGGAAGAGTATGAATGAATAAAGAAAGCAAGCACTTGTCAAAACTCATGATCTACTTTTCATAGAGCAAAGACCAACATTCTTCATTTTTACTGATTCTGAAATGAGCAGTTGATATTTTTCAAGTCGTCAAAAGATGATCTGATTCCCACATCCCTTCCATTCCAGAATTACTGTTTACAGTTTTAAAAGAAACTCAGTATATATCATCAATCTCTTACCATTCAAAGCATAATGAAAGTCAAGTGCCCAATGCTGCAATATGTTGTCAAAACACCTTCAGGCATTTTTTTTTTTTTACCAGTTTAAATTGCTCTTCCTTTCTCATCTCAAAACATATGCTCTTTTTCTCAGATCTTCAAAAATGTTGACTTCTCAAAGTGGCCCTTTGTTCAGTAGTGGTAGAACTGAAAAGTCAGACAAAAATAAGAGAGAGGAGCTGAGAGCAAAAACCGAACCAAGAGAAGAATGAGATGTTTGATGATATCTGAATCTGTTCAATAAACATGGCTGGCATTAGAATTTTCCTGAACAACCTGGAAAGTCTCCTTAATTATACCTCCATCTAGTTATATAATTTAAGTGTGGGAGATTACATTGCAACCACTATATGTTTGGTAAAGAAAGCAAAAGGAACTTCACTATGATACTCTAAGAACTGAGGCTTTCCATATTGTCTTCAGTTGGTATCCTGCAAGCAGTCCTTGCGTGTGGCAGCTTCATATAGTATGTGCCAAAATAAGAAGAGGCCAGAAGATAATCTCCATTTTTATTTCTATCATCATGTCACCTCCTTGACCTGGTTAAAAAAAATAGTAATCCTAAAACAGAATTTTTCATAAGTAATACAAAATTTCATAAAAAGTTAGTACTATCCATTTGAGATATGCCAAATAGTCACCTGAAGAAATATGAGAGGAAAAAATGGGTAATTTCACCATGAAATGAATACTTTTGTCATTTTTATTGAAGGAGCCGAATAATTAAGGGATGAAAAGTATATATTGACCACATGACATTTTCCCCCAAAGTACAATAAATTGAGGGGGGAAGAACAGATGCCTCAAGAAGATCTTAAACTGAGTTGAGTGGCTATTTCCAAAAAATATTTAATAAGAATATTATTTTATTGTCTCTGCTCTTCCATTAACTGCATGCTGTGAAAGCCAGAACTGGAATAGTAAGGTCTGAGATGCCAAGTCCCAACACAGGGTGGCAGGAAGAGATCTGGGCTTGCAGGGGTCACGGGGAGGGAAAGGTGTCAGTGCTGGGCAGGTGCATCCAGGTCAAGCACACACGAACCTGGGAGAAGAAAGAATGAGGGACAGCAAAGGACATATGAAACAGGCCATGAAATTTGAAGGTGAGACAGAATCAAGAAGTAATAAATCAGCAAGAATGGTCTCCACCCGCCCCCCTAGTATTATCATGAAATTACTAAGAAAGGGACAGGGTAGACGGTACAGTATCATTAGCCTTTCTTGCTCCTTAGCGCCTCCTGCTCTCATCATCCCTCCCTGTTGGCATCTCTCCACCAACCAGTTGTCGTGCCTGGGGCTTTTCAAGAGAAGGTAACTGAACACAGCTGGACAAGAGGCCTGGAGGAAAAGCAGTTTTTATCAAGGGCAGTTCCTCTCACCATCTGCACATACCAGCCCTTCAGAGAAGGGCTAAGCAAAGCACTCAATACTCCTGGTGCAATAAAACCTCTAAGTTTTCTGTTTCTGATTTAATTCTTGGCTTTAAAAAAAAAAAAAAAAAGAACTTTAAAGCTTTGCCCTTCTCTGAATTCAACTCAGTTCTCTACTTTTATCTCTATATCAAAAGCCTTTATTGCAGCACCCAGCAAGACAAAGAGATTAACTCAATCTATGATATGTTATTCTTCTGTAACTAATTTAGATCTTTACTATATTAGATTAGCAATACATTGGGTAAGGAAGCATCACATTTGGCCCTCTAAGGACCAGTTGGTTGTTAAAAGACTGTCAGTTGCTTTACCTTTATCCTTCTGGTATTTTGGGACCCAACTTTAAAAAAATTATTTTAAATTATGCAATAATTTCATATACAAAAAGAGTATCTGTAATATAAATGTAAATTATGATGCTTAGTAGTAAATTGAGTACCTGGGAACTCAACTTAAGAACAAGATACCAATACTATTGTATCAAACTAGATCCACCTTAATGAGTTTTTTTTTTTCATGGATCATCCTTTTGGTGTTGTAGCTAAGAAGTCATCGCCAAACCCAAGGTTACATATATTTTATTCTATGTTATCTTCTAGAAGTTTTGGAAATTTACATTTTATATTTAGGCCTATGATCCATTTTGAGGTGATTTTTGTGAAAGATGTAAAGACTGTTTCTAAATTTTTTTTTGCATGTGACTATCTAGTTGTTATTGCACCATTTGTTGAAAAGACTATCCTCTAAATTATGTTTACTCCTTCATTAAAGATCAGTTCATTGTATTTATGTGGGTCTATTTTTGTACTCTCTATTCTGTTCCATGGGTATATTTGTCTATTCTTGTGCCAATGCCATACTGTTTTGATCACTGTAGCATTATAGTAACTCTTCAAATTGGGTAGTGTCAGTTCTCAAACTTTGTATGGGCTATCTGGGTTTTTGCTTTTGCTTCTCCATATAAACTTTAGAAAGAATATGTCAAAATCCAGAAAACAATTTGCTGGGGTTGTGATTGGGACTGAGTTGAATCTATAGATCAAGTTGGAAAAAACTGACATCTTGAAAATAATTGAATATTTCTATCTGTGAATGTGGACTCTCTCTCCATTTTTATAGATCTTGGATTTCTTTAATCAGAGGTTTGTAGTTTTCCTCATGTAGAGCTAGTACATATTTTATGTTTATACTTAAGTATTTTTCTTTTTTTGGTACTAATGTAAATCGTGTTGTATTTTAAATTTCAAATTCAAATTGTTAATTTCTGGCATATAGGAATACAAGTGATGCTGTATATTAACACCATATCCTACAACATTGCTATAATCACATTAATTCTAGGTTTTTTTTTGTTGTTGTTGATCCTTTGGGATTTTCTACTTAGACAATCATGTCATCTGCAAACATGGTTTTATTTCTTCCTTCTCAACCAGTATACATTTTATTTACTTTTCTTGTCTTATTGCATTAGTTAGGACTTCTAGTATGATGTTGAATAGAATAGGTAAGAAGAAATATACTTGCCTTGTTCCTAATTTTAGGGGGAAAGCATTTAGTTTCTTACCATTAAGTATGATGTTAGCTATCGGGTTTTTTAGATGTTCTTTATCAAGTTGAGGAAGTTCCCCTTTAATTCTAGTTTGCTGAGAGTTTTTATCATGAATGGGTATTAGATTTTGTGAAATGTTCTTTCTGCATCTATTGATAAGATCATGTGATTTTTCTGTAGTCTGTTGATATAATAAATTATATTAATTGATGTTTGAATGTTGATGCAGCCTTGCATAACTGGAATAAATCCCACTTTGCTATGGTATATAATTCTTTTTATATATTATTGCATTGGATTTGCTAATATTTTCTTGAGGATTTTTGCATCTATATTCATGAGAGATATTTGTAGTTTTTGATTCTTGTAATGTCTTTGTCTGGTTTCAGTATTAGGGTAATGCTGGCTTCATAGAATAAGTTAGGAAGTATTCCCTCTGCTTCATTTTCTGCAAAAGATTGTAGACAATTTGTATAATTTCTCCTTTAAGTGTTTGCTAGAATACATCAGTGAACCTATCTGTGCCTGGTGATTTCTATTTCAGAAGACTACTAATGATTCATTATCTTTAATATATATAGGCCTATTCAGATTTCTCCTTGTATGAGTTTTCATTGATTGTGTCCTCAAGGAGTTGGTCTATTTCATCTAGGTTATCAAATTTGCAGTCATAGAGTTGTTAATAATAATATTCCTTTGTTATCTTTTTAATGTCTATGAGATCTGTAGTGATGGCCACTCTTTTGTTTATGTTGGCAGTTTCTCTCTCTCTTTTTTTCTTAGTTAGCCTGGCTAATGATTTATCAGTTTTATCGTTTTTTTCCCCGGTAAAGCAGCTTTTGGTTTTATTGATTTTCTGTACTGAGTTCCTGTTTCCAATTTCATTGATTTCTGCTCTAATTTTCATTAGCTCTTTTATTCTGCTCACTTTGGATTTAATTTGGTCTTCTTTTTCTAGTTTCCTAAGGTGGAAGCTTAGATGATTTATTTTAGATCTTTCTTCTGTTCCAATATATACATACAAAGGCTCTAAGTACTGCCTTCACTGCATCCCACAAATGTTAATATGTTATATTTTCATTTTAGTTCAAAATATTTTAAAATTTCTTTCAAGACTTGTTGGATCCATGTGTTATTTAGAAGTATGTTATTTAACCTCCAAGTGTTTGAGAGTTTTCTAGGTATCTTTCTGTCACTGATTTCTAGTTTAATTCCACTGTGGTCCAGGAGAATACTTTGTGTGACTCCCATCCTTTCAAATTTGTGAAGGTATCTTTTGTGGTCCAGAAAGTATCCTATTATATCTTGGTGAATGTTCCATGTGCATTTAAGAGGAATGTGTGTTCTGCTGTTGTATGAAGTATTCCATAGATGTCAATTAGATCTAGTCAGTTGATTCAGTTCAACTATGTCCTTACTGATTTTCTGCCTAATGGATCTGTTAATTACTAATAGAGGGATGTTAAAATCTCCAATCACAATAGTAGATTTGTTTATTTCACCTTACAGTTCTATAAATTTTTGCCTCTTGTATTTTGACACTATGTTGTTAGATACATACACCTTAAGGACTGTTATGTCTTCTTGGAGAATTGAGCCCTTTATAATTATATAATGCCCCTCCCTATCCCTGATAATTTTACTTTCTCTGTAGTATGCTCTGTCTGAAATTAATATAGCTGCTCCAGCTTTCTTTGATTAGTGTTCAGATGTATATCTTACTCCATCCCTTTACCTTTATATATTTTTTAAATTTTTTATTGTGGTAAGTGTGCTCGATTAACATGAACTCTACCCTCTTAACAAATTTATAAGTGTACAGCACCATGTTGTGAACTATAGGTACAATGTTGTACCGTAGATTTCTAGAACTAAATTATCTGTTATAACTGAAACTTTAGACCTCTTGACTAGCAACTCCCCATTTCCCCCTCCTCCAGCTCCTGGCAACCACTACTCCACTCTCTACTTCTTCTATGTGTTGACTATTTCAGATACTCATATAAATAAAATCAGGTAGTACTTGCCTTTCTGTAGCTGGCTTATTTCACTTAGCATAATGCCCTCAAGGTTCATCTATGTTGTCACATCCTTCTTCTTAAAGGTTGAATAATATTTCATTGTATGTACATATCTTTTTTTAATCCATTCATTCATTGATGGGCAATTATGTTGTTTCCACATCGTGGCTGTTGTGAATAATGCTGCAGTCCAACAGAGAAGTGCAGATATCTGTCTGTCTCCCAAAACCATTCTGCCCTCCTAGGCCTCTGGGTCTGTGGTAGAAGGGGCAGCCTTGAAGATCTCTGAAATGCCTTCAAGGTCTTTCTTCCATTGTCTTGATGATCTCTATTCTCTGAACTAATGTTAGCAAAAGGACGTTGGGCCACACCCTTGGTTTCCTCTCCTGAACATGCTTTTTAACTCTTTACATGGCTAGGCTGAGAGTTTTCCAAATGCTTTTGCTTTGTTTCCTTTTTAATTATATTATAAATTAGAGTCTTTAAGTCATTTTTTCCCTCTCACAGCTTAATGTAAGTGGTTAAAAGGAGCCATGCAGCAACTTCAGTGCTTTGGTGCCTAGATATTTCTTCTGCCAGATGGTCTAATTCATTGCTCTTAAGTTCTACATTCCATAAAGCCCTAAGGTATGAACACAATGCTGGCAAGTTCTTTGCCAGTTTATAACTGGGATGGCCTTTTACTCCAGCTTCTAATACCTTGCTCTTCAAGTCCATCTGAAACCTTGTCAGAATGGCCTCTACTGTTCGTATTTATGTCAGCATTCTGGTGATGACCACTTAGCCAATATCTAAGGAGTTACAAACTTTCCCTAGTCTTCTTGTCTTCTAAGCCCTCACCAGAATATAGGCTTTTTCTATCCTCCTCCTCCAAATTATTCCAACCTCTGCCCATTACCCAGTTCCAAAGTTGTTCCCACATTTTCAGGTATTTGTTATCAGCAACACCCCACTTCTCAGTACCAATTTTCTATCTTCGTCTGTTTTCTGTTGCTTATAAAAGAATATTTGAAACTGGGTAATTTACAAAGAAAAGGAATTTATTTCTTACAGTTCTGTAGACTGGGAAGTCCAAGGTCAAGGGGGCACATCTGATGATGGCCTTCTGGCTTGTGAGGACTCCCTGCAGAGTCCCAAGGTGGCAAGAGGGTTCACATGGTGAGGGAGCTGAACATGCTAGCTCAGGTCTCTCTTCCCCTTCTTATAAAGCCACCAGTCCCACTCCCATGATCCACTAATCCATGAATGGATTAATCCATTCGTGAAGGCAGAACCCTAATGACCCAGTCACCTCTTAAAAGTCTCCCTCTCTCAATACCGCCACCTTGGGGATTAAATTTCTACATGAGCTTTGGAGGGGACAAATATTCAAAGCCACAGCAGACTGGAAACTGCCTACCACTTTTGTACAACCCATGAGCTAAATATGAATTTTATATTTTTAAATGGTTCAACTAAATCAAAAGAAGAATATTACTTCATGACAAGTGAAAATTACATGAAAACACAATTTTGGCATCCATGAATAAAGTTTTATTGAAATGAAGCCATCCTCTTTATTTACATAGGATTTATGACTGCTTTCATGTTATAGAGGCAAAGTTGAGTAGTTTTGACAGATCTTATGGCCCACAATGCCTAAAATGTTTATTATCTGGCTCTTTACAGGAAAATAAAAAATCTAAGCCCTGCTCCAAATCTCCAAGCATTTCTTTACATTTTTCATGTTCTTTTCTCTCTGTTCTACATCCTGGGTAATTTTGTCAGATTTATTTTCTAGTTTGCTATCTCTTTCACTAGATCTAATCTGCTCATTTATTTATCAATTGTTTTTTTTCTTTTCTTTCACAATTGTATTTTAAATGTCTAACATTTAAAAAATTTTTTTTCTAATCTATCTAGCAAGTTATGATCATCTTGTGCTGCTCAGCCATTTTTGTGTTACCATCTTTTATTTCTTAAAGCATTTCACACATATTCATTTTATATTCTGTATCTGATAATTCCATTATTTGAATCCTTTCAAGTCTAAATCTGATGTTTGTAGCTTCTGCTATTAATTATGGTTTATTTCCTTACATATTTGATGATCTTTGACTGTGAGCTCATATTTCGTAGATCCCATCTTTGATACTACATTAAGGATGCCTTGTCCAGAGAGGATTTGTGTTTGCTTTTGCTGATAGCCAGGAAGATGACTATGATCTGAGAGCACTAGAGCCTTCTTCCAATTTCTCTGTCTTAATTTGGGAGTCTTAGGTTCAGTTCTTCAATCTTTCTCTGTTGACTCAAGATTTTATTTCTCAATTCCAGTAACAATATTGGCAACAAAATTGGTAGGTGTCCTTAGGTGTCTTTATCACATGCATGCTTCTCATGCACTTTTCTTTTGGTCCTTTGGGAATTTCCTATAATCTCAGCAACAAAACAAAATTATGTTTTTGGTTGAATCTGGATGTTTTATAACAGGAAGTTTCCTGGTTATCTAATTTGCCATATAGCCAGCAGCAGAAGTGCCACCCAATTCTCTTTTCCGTACTTACATCTAAGTTTGGTCCCCACTTGCTGGCTCATCTCCTTCCCAGGACCAGGCATGGGACTTGTTTCTAAGCTTTCTACCTCCCCTTTCCTTCGTTACACTCCTTTGCTTGCCCTTTTCTTTAGCACCCACTCTCTTCCCTTAACAGATACTCGGTCCATGGTGATGGTAGTTCCTCTTTGACTAAAGGAACATTCATTCTTTGGTTTCTTGCCAAGGACAGAATTTAATTTGTGGCTCTTTTTAAACATCTTGGGTCTCCTTCTGTCTCCTCCCATTTCTACACACACACACACACGCACACACACGTACACACACACACTCTATTCTTATTCCCACCCACTTAAGCATGTTCTCCTTGTTGGCATAGTTTAATTTTTATTCACTGACATCATTATTTCAGGTCTCTCCTGTGGAACTGTAGTGCTCTTTTTGGTCCTTGGGTCTCTAGGGTATGGCTCAGAGCAAAATGCTTTTCTTCCTCCATTTACAGCACTGCCCACATACTGTTCTGTCATTTTCAGATTGATTAGTTACTTCTGCAGCTGTTGCCATCAGTTACCAACGGCTTTAAATGAAGAGACAGGCATACGAAAATACTTCGCAAACTGTACGACCCTCTACAATGCTAAGGACTAGTCAGGCATAAGATATATAGTATAATTTAGGCTTCAGTTGAGGCAAATGCCCCTGACTTTGATTATGCAGAAAAACTGTCTTAAAGCCTCCCGAAGCTGAAAAGTGGTCTACAGAGGAAGAGAAGTCTTTCAAGGAGGAAATGAAACACCCTATTTAGAAGCTGCTGTCAATTTGATTCTTCCTCCATTTAAATAGAGCAAATCCATTCTTATCAAATACTAAGGACAAAAGAAGCACTGAGAAGTCCTCCAAACTCATGCTTCCTAAAGGTTTCCATGTCTCCCAATTTGTTGCTTTGCACACAGGCTAATAGTATAATGACCACTGTGCACCAATGAAACATGGTATGGAAGAGTAGAAGGAATTACAGTGCTGGTAGAGAATATAAACAGAGATCTTCCAGAAGCTCGTGTTAATTCAAAATGATTAATTAATCATGACAGCCGAGCTATGGTTCCAGGGCTACCACTGGGAAGAGGCAGGTTTCTGATGTGCATATCTAAGTAGGGAACTGAGAGACCTTAGAGATACAGAGAAAGAGCACTGGACTAAGTAAGAGGATAGAGGCTGTTATTGATGGGAAAAAAAAACCCCAACTGATCATTGAATTGTCACATGATGAAACCAGCTCCTTGTTGGATGTGACATGGCCTTCCAACTGAGACATTATGATTCTATAGTATCTAATTCTACCAGCCGACATGGTTTTGTTGGTTTATCTCAATTCCTTACGTTTTCGTTCCCGTGTCTCTGTACTCCTGATTTGTGTGAATTCAGCCACTGTGGTTGACATAGGAAAGAGAAGATACAGCTTGTCCTTCAACTAGGCACTAACTCTGTCTATTCGGTGACAGAATACATGCCCAAGCCCTAGAACACCCTAACAGAGGCAATGCTGGGGTTTCCAATGTTGCTTCTGCGGCAAGTCCCTGATAACGTGGGACTTTGTTCCTTTTGTTTCCCACAGCAATGCCCAGACACTCCAGCATCAGGAACTCCCAAACTTTTTGACAGTGCGCTTCACACACTTCAAAAAGCATAATAGTGATGTCTTGGTATTGTAAAAATTTCAGAATACATTAATAAATTCTTCTGTTTGCCTTTCAGTCTCAGATTTAAGGGCACAATGAAGTCTTGCTGTTTGTATCCTGTGGAGCTCTGTAACTTCCTGCTATGAATGCCACTCCTTTAACTTCTGATTGCCTCCAGGAGGGTCAGTTCTAGGTGGTCATATTCTCCATAATATCCTGAAGCATGTCCTACAATTTAATCTTGTCATCGTCCTTTGTATCAGAGTTGTAGTTTAAAAGTAGATCGAGGTCCCCCAGATCCTTGATCCCAGAAAATGAATCCATTGGTTTATTTTGAGTCATGCCTACCGGGGCAGTCCTCTGCAAGCACTCCTGCCTTCGGACACACAGGCCTGGGACTGGCAATTGCCCCTGAACCATTCTAGTTCAGGATCTCTGCTGTTTTGTAAAGCTTTCTGGTGGCAAGGCTACACCTACCTGCCATTTCTGTTTCAGCCTCTAACCCTCTTGTCCTTCCAATTCTTCCAAAAATGGCCTCAGAAAGAAAAATAGCTTATTTGAGATCTGGCCCTCCGTTTTGCTTCTCCTAGTTCAAACTTGCTTCTCCCCCCAACTAGACTGCAAACTTCCTCTTGCTGACAGGAACCATGCCTTTTAAAATTTGGATGCCAGCACCCAAACAGTGCCTGGCATACAGTCATCACTTTATATGCATTTAAAGAGTGACTGAACAACTGAATAAATGGATAACTGTTTCCCTTAATGGACATTGAATATAATTCACTTTTGTGTAATAGTCCTATTTTCTACCTCTTAATATTACTGAGGCCCATTTCTAAAACAGTACTTGGGTTAGGTTCTGAATTATAAAATATTTATACATATTACAGTCCTGTATTCACCTTTTTAAAGAAAGCAGCATTACATGATTGATTCAAATTCATCTTGTCTCTGTTTTTCACCTGCTTTCGTAGATGGGCAATTCTTGTTTTATCTGCTGGCTTTTTCCCCCACCAGTAGTCTACGTGGACGAAGGGATATGTCTTTGTACTGTTTCATTCAGCTTTATCACTGGCTTGACTGCCTGCTGACCAAATATGCAGACCCCTGGGTAGGACAGCAGCTATGTTGGATGACAAAAATCAGGCTCCCCAAGTCTGGGTAAACAGGACTCTATACTGAACTAAAGAAGATGAAATGCAAAAATGTTAAAAAAAAAAAAAAAAGCCAAAAAAACAAGTACGAGATGAGGAAGATGAGGACAGCATATGGGAAAAAGCCTTTGAGCTCACTACATCATTGTGTGTTGCTTTTGGGCATTTGAAAAAAAAAATTTAAACCTCAGATTACTCATCTGCAAAATAGGAATATTTCGTTCAAGTATTTATTAGGTGCTTATTGTTTGCCAGGCATTAATTCACGAACTGGGGGCACAATAGTGAGCCATACAAAGTACAGCACCTCTCCTCACTGAGCTCACATTCTAGAAGGGAGAGAGCAAATGGAAGAAATAGTGATGGCTGCTTTGAAAAAACATAGTACACTTGTATAAAGCACTTAAAATAGTTCCTAGCATTCCTAAAAGTAGAAAAACAACTCAAATGTTCATCAGCTGATGAATGGATACACAAAACACGGTATATCGGTACAATGGAGTATTATTCAGCTATGAGAAGGAATGAACTGTTGATACATGCTATAATGTGGATGAACCTTGAAAACATTATGCTAAGTGAAAGAAGACACAAAAGGCCACATGTTATATGACTCCATTTATAGGGAAGATACAGATTAGGCAAATCCATAGGGACAGAAAGCAGATTAGCAGTTGCCAGAGGCTGCTGGGGGTGGGGGGCTAGGGAGTGACTGCTCAATAGGTACCAGGTTTCCTCCTGGGGTGACAAAAATATTCTGGAACTAGACAGAGGTGATGGTTGTACAGCATTGTGAATGTGTTCAATGTCACTAATGGTTAATTTTGTGAGTGTATTGTGCCACATTAAAAAAATAGTACCTGACATAATTATTATAAGCATTCTATAAATTTTACAAAATATTATCATAAAACAAACAAAAATATCTCTCAAACAGTAAATTACCTGGGTAAGTAAATGATTAAATAAATTTTTAATCACTGGAATGCTGTGCAGTCTTTGAAGAACATGATCTGTAAGTACTAACATGGAAAGATGTCGATGTATCTAGTGAAAAAAAAAAAAGCTGCAGATCAGCATATATGATATGATTTATGTAAAATCATGTTAAAATACACATGCCAATGCACACACATGTTTATACATGCCTATCAAATGCATGGACTGGAAGGATGATACAAGAAAAATAAGAGCAGTGGTTATCTTGGGTAAGTAAGACGGGTGCGTGCCAGGTAAGGTTTCCTTTGTATTTGTTTTACTTCATATCCTTCCATATCGATTGTGTGTGTGTGTACAACATATAGCACTTTGGAGTTTTTGGATAAGTTCAGAGTTAATAGTGTGTGACATGGCAGTCAAATAATTCTGATCTCCTCACAGGTGGCATTATAAGAAATAGAGACTCTAGAACATGTTAGTTAATTACGAAATGAGAATTAAAATTTATTGGCTTCATATCCCTTATGAGGAGTAAAATTTGTCACTTTCTCAGTGTAAAAATCCTCCTTCAATGCCTAGGAATCGCTTCTGCATGAGATCACAGAGACAGGGTAAGTTCAGAGTGTAGAGCACACCACAGGTGGTCAAATTCTTGCTTCATGTTCTCAGAGTCCCAAAGAAAGGGTAAAGCACACGATGTTTTGAGTTTTTGTTGAACCTTTCTCCTTAACTTGTTAGAGACTGTCTTTAAAAATTCAATTAATATAGGAGCATAGGATAATATTAAGAAAGTCCATCCACACGTCTGAACTCATAAAAAAAAATTATTTTATTGATCCTTTACCATACAAAATTTATTCAAATTACACCCATTTGAAGTGGTAAGATCACAGCTAGAGAACAGGTCACCCTGTAACAAATCTATTTACAAAATCCATCATAAAAGCTTTTTTTTTTGTTTTTTACATTATATTACATATTTTCTTTTTTAAACTAGCATACAACACAAAGCTAAACTGATTAGTAGTTTGCCTACTCCCAATTTTGGGAGAAATACTTCCTTTTTACAAAATCATGTACCCCGTAGGAAAAGAAATTCCCACACCCTGACAATTGCCACCCAACTTACTCTGCAAGGCATCTTCCTTCAAATCCCTCCCTCTCATACACACGAGTTGTCATGCACACACTGAGTTCTTATTTTCTTTTTCCTGAAAGCTAAAGCTTTAAATACTGCAATTTTATTTACAGATCTACACGTACAACAAAAATGAAAACAAGAACCACAACAACAACAAAAAAACAAACAAAATAACACTCTTAAAAAATTACAAACCAGCTAGAAAATATTCTGGCAGTGTTTACAAATTAATTGCTATTTTTGTACAAAATCGCTAAATAATGAAAATGTGAGTAGACTACATATCAACTTAAATAAAACGATCGCTATGCACAACTCTGTACATATAAACACACATCTAACACTGTTTGACAGCTCATGTGTTGCCCTTTATACATTTCATTTTCTAAGGCTCACGCAGTCATAATTCGCACACTTGTAACTTTTAGCCATTTCATGTGTGAGCTTTAATAGCAGCAACTCAATGGTACCAGGAGACCTGCATACTTAGTACTTAAAGTAACACAAATACTGTAGTACTAACCCACTTTGTGTGCCAGATACTAGGTCAAAAAGAAAATGACTAATGCAAACAGAATACAGTATGGACATCTAATTAATGTACACCAGTTACGCCCAGTAACTGGAAAAATCTTATGCATGAAGGAACTTTTAAGACTTATTAGTATTCCTTTCATTTTTTAAAACAATAAATATGGCATTACATTACGAAAAGGTTCAACGAGAAAGTCAACAAAACACACAACAACCTAGCCAGGTGAGCTCAGTCTTTAGACTTTGGAAAAAATCAGCTTTGTGCAGCTGGCAAAGAGAATGACACAAAGCTGGAAGCAGAGGCAGCTAACCAGATGAGATAAATATGGGAAATGGGGAAAAGCTTGGCATAAATGGTTTCCCATACAGGAAAAAACCCCACAGTGCATTTCCAGTAGGCACTTAACACAAAGCTCCCTCTGCCTCCCCCACCCCAAAGCTTCATCTCGGACCACACCGATATTTTGTACCAAGTCCAGTGTGTGTGAGGGGAGGAGGCCGGGGATGGAGGCTGAAGAAGAAAAAGGAAGATAGTCTGCACCTTTGTTTTTCTTCCCAAACATACACCCATGCATACCCACACAAAGAGTTTAAAGTGCTGGTGTCATCGGACTTGACCCCACCACCACTTTGCATATTGTGGACATCTACCTAGAGTAAACTGGCTGGGGCTCTTGTGGTTTCTGTTTTTGTATTTTTCCTAAGGGATATTTTCAATTCAATTAAACACGTATGAGTTGAGTGCCTACTACGGTGCCTGCCGCTGGGGCAGGCACACAGCATTTCAATTTAACTGTTCCTACTGAGGTTTGTTCTTTAACCGACTCCCTCATTCCCGCAGTCCTTAGTATCCCAGGAATGGACTGGAGGTCCTATGATGCCACATTCCCAGTGGAAGATGGCCAAGGCCACCTGCCAACGGGAAAGCCATTCTTGGACATAACCTGTAGGATTTGGAGCTGACACGAAGCCCCCAGCATGGGCCGCCATTCCTGAAGAGTAAAGTGAAGACGCCCTGGCATTCTTTCCCTTCATTTTCTACGTCCCAACTTCCCTTACTCATTCCTTCACAGAGGAAGGGGGACGGGTTCTGGCCAGAACTATTCCAGCTCCCGACACAGTGGGAGCTCCTTGTTCTTACCAGCTTAAGGAAATGCCACTCACACAATGGGACACTGTCTTTCTACCTAGAGGCCTCTCCATCTGACCCCATCCTGAGAAGTGGTCTCCCTGAGTGCGGAGTAAGAGAGCCCTTTCCCCGGTCGCAGGGGCCCGGGAAGCCCAAGGACGGAGGGATCCATGCCTGCTGCTCCTTGGGACTGCTATGTCATCTGACCTGGTTCTCCTTTCTGATGGGCCACCCCTGTCAGCGAGCCCCAGGACTGACTCGCTCCAAGCTCCCCTTACCGGGAAAGGAAGCAAGATGGGACAATGCTTGCAGAGGCGGGTAGACTGTCGATCACACAGGTTTAGATGCTCTGATCAGTAGAGGTTCTCTCCCTCTGCTTAAGTAATGTGAATTTGCAAAAACTGCTTCAAAGTAAACAATTAAATTGAAATGGTGATGGGTGCCACAGGAATGCTTAAATGGCAGCTAAAAAAATAAAAAGTCTAAAACAATTCACAAAGAACTCCTAAGTAGGCATTTGCTACAAATCAAATGGAGACTCACAAACACGTTGGGGATAGGGGAGTGGGAGTGGTTTATGGAGACAGGAAAATCCACAACAGCTTAGAGTGGCAGAACTCTGTTAGTCTTCTGTATCTGCAACAAGTACATCTGAAAACAGGTTCTTCATCTGAAAGGCTGTGGAGGTTCTCTTGACCTCCTAGTGGGACACACAGTCCATAGCTTACACTGAATTATGACAGTAATTTAAATATTCCTAAGAAGAGCTGAAGAAATTCATTTCATACTTTTGCATGACTTCAAGTTTGCAATTGCTGCAGTTCCATTCCATATTAGCAGACCCCAAAGACATGCATTCTGCGGAGAAGGCACGGCTTGAAATGCTATTAAGGAAGATTGCTGTTTCCGAGTGGGCCAGGTGGCCAGACCCCATTCTACAGCCCATCCGTCAGGCACAGCAAGCCAATCCGGGAGGAAGGGAGCGGGGCAGGAAGGAAAAGTCTGGGTGAGAGACACCTGATTGCACATTTTCTCACTTGCTGACGAATCCAGGAGATCTTGGAGCCTGGGCAAAGCAGGGCTTTCCCAAGGGAGCCTGCAACTGTGCGTTTAGACAATTTGTTTATTTATTTATTTTTTAAAAAAAAGCATTAAAATGTCAGCTTTCTTCCGAAGTTTGTAGTTTACTTCATGATACTCTCTTGGAGGAAGAAGGTAGGAAGGGACAACACTGCATGACAGATGTTCTGGTTCCGTGATAAAAAAATATCGGTTTGTAAGGAGAGTTCACACAAAGCATAATCAACTACACATGAAGTCTTCCACCAGTGGGAGCTTTTCCAGATCGTAAGCATCAAAGAGATCGCTGATGCCTTCCTCCTCCCCAAGGCTCAAGAGGTAGTCCTCTTGGAGAAGGGGGGGCAGTAAGTTCACAAACGGTCCTTCTAGGTTGGAAGGAATTTGGTCCTCAGTCTGCTGTAGAAGGTTGGCCGGGGAGGTCAAGGGAGAAAGGTTTGCCATAGAAATGGAGCAGTCGCTATGTCCTGAGTTGGTTGAAGCCAAGTCTGAAAGGAAAATAGTGGTGGGAACAAAAAATCAGGAGAAAAATCAAATGGATTTTTCTACAAGAATGAATATGCGCTGTTATAAAAAAAGCACATACTGTTTGCTAATAACGACAATGAGGCAGATCGGCAGATCGTAACTGACAGATACGAGAGATTTGTGGCCTTTCTTTGTCCTAGTTCACTCACTTATCTTTTTAAAATACCGTCAACAAACAAGAATGCAAATAGCTTCAATGAGAAGAGGCTAATAAGTTCAAAAAACAAAATATAATTACTAAAATGTTGGTTCCCTAATAGAACCTCACCAATTTTTTTCTAAAAAAAAAACAAAAACAAAAAAAAAAAACACCTTTTTTTAAGAGACAGGTCTTGCTATGTTGCCCAGGGTGGCCTCGAACACCTGGGCTCCAATGATCCTCCTGCCTCTGCCTCCCAAGTAGCCAGGAGTAGAGGCAAAACTCACCAATGTTAACTCAGTCTTTTTTGAACAACCAGCTTATTAAAGCTACCTCCAAAAATACGTATAAATAAGACATTTCCACTTTGAATTTCTGTGGTGCAAAAAGATGGCCTTTTGTTTTACCATTTTAGGTGCTGTATTTTTGCTCAGTGTTAAATCAGACCTGTTCATGTAGAATCATCCCTATTCTTGCTGCTAAAATGGGATATAGCAGGGAAAAAAATTAAATACATATCCCCAGGCTAAAACTGAAAACAACAGCAACAACCAAAACCCCCCAAAAACCAAAGTGCAAAGAGCTTCCTTTGCTCCAGGGACAGAGAGGGAAGAAGTAGTTAGATTTATTTTCCTGGGGGTTTTCTTCCCACATCCTTCCCCCAACTCCCTGGGGGGAAAAATAAGACAAAAATTCTCTGACCAAGGCTCTTCTGTCCAAACTTTGTTTATGTCCCTCTCTAACAATCTTTGCAGCCTCATTCAAAGGTGCGTGGCCAAGTGTAGTTGACGATACACCAAGAACAGCTCACAGCTTACTTAGCTCTCACTCCTGCTGGTTTTCCAAAACACCATGAGGAAATGTTTTCTGCCAATAGCAAAAGCCTAAAGCGACTCTGTAAGTGAGTGAAGGGAGCCATTTGCCCAAAATCATCATTTCATTCTGCAAACCGGTCAGAGTATCTTTTTTAAAATGTTACCTTAATAACAACAGAAGTTTGTGCTTCTTGCCTAGACTTGTGGTTCCAATACAGGATCCTTCTAGTCACCTTCACTTTTAACATAGCTTCCAAAAGACAAAAGCGGAATTTTTACCTTTGGAAGTGGGTTTAGGGATATTCCCATTGTGGTCTTGATTGTTTGTTTTCATTGGACTGTGTGTTTCAGTCTCTTCTGGACACAGGTAAACCTCAATGGGTCCTTGGGTACTTGCCAAATGTATTTGTAGGCTCTATGAACAGAAGCAGAAGTTCAAACCAGACGTTCTTTTAGAAATAAAAGCCATAGTAATTTTCATCTAAAAACGGAAAGGTTCATTGTTCATTTTGCCTCTTCTCTGCCAGTCTAACTCTATCAGTGACTGTCACCCGCTAAAGCAGGGGTCAGCAAACTACAGTCTGAGGGCCAAGCCAGTCCACCACCTGGCTTTGTAAATAAAGTATTATTGGAAGACAGTCATGCCCATCCCAATTGATTATGTATTGCCTCTGGCTATTTTCATATTCCAATGGCAGGGTTGAGTAGTTGAGTAGTCTGGACAGAGTATGGCTCACAAAGTCAAAAATCTTTACTATCTGGCACTTTAAAGAAAAAGTTTGCTGAGTTCTGCCCCAGAGAAAGAAAACATTTTTGGGGGGTCAGTCTGAAAATGGCAGTATGGGTGGAGTAACTTTTGTTCTTTAAATATATTCTTTTCCTGCAAATTATTAAAAGTTCCTTTAAGTGTTCCAAATACAGTATTTCCATGATGTTGTTCTCTATGATAGGGCTTTTAATATTGAACTTTAACAACCAACTGATGGATAGTATTCTGAAGTGCTAGGAGCTGCATTTAATAAGAGAATACAGCACACTAATATTTAAATTTCTTTTTCATCTAGGTCAGGGAGCTATTATCATCTTTTAAGGTGAGACATCTACCCTAGATGGGAGCTTGTAAATTTCATTCCCTTATCTTCCATGTATTTTCTTTTTACTATAGTTCTTATCTCATAGTTAAGTCTAGGCCTACAATATCAAAGTATATTTGAAAATCGAAAAATATGCCCCCTACTTTCTTCAAATATTCTAGTCTCTAACTCAAAGCCCCATTTTATTTCTTAAAAGTAAATATGTTATAAATAATAAAAAAAAATTCTTAAAATGTTCTAAGTTAGACAGATACTTTAAACCATTCATGTCTCTATTCATGGTGGGGACCATATACAGGGTAATCAATATAAACTTTCCCAAGTGGTTCACATTGATCAGAACCACCAAATAACAAATTATGAAAAAGAGGAAGTACAAGAGGGACAGGACATCCTATACTAGTTTGAATTGAATGCCCTGCCAGGTTAAAATTCGACTTTTTGAACAGTCAATAGACATTGAGCTGTTGAAATGTTTTTAGATTTAGGGTTAAGTAAAACAAATAGGAAAAAACGATCAAGTTCTTAGGAGGGGACAGACTTTACACGTCAATGATTCATGAATTTTAGGCATTCCAGAAAGATCTTTGCAGATGAACAAAGACGCTGTCTCCTTACCTCTACTGAGTCAGGCACTTCAAGTCTTGTTTCTGGAGGGGCTTTCACAACTATAACAGTTTGGTCTTTAAGGCCACTAATTTTTCGAATATCTTGATATGTAACATAAGCTAACGTAAAGAGTGTTAAGGAAATCATCCACCTAATTGCTTCAGATGTAACCATTATGAAAACGACAAAATAGATGCATGGAAAAAATTTAAAGTATTTTATGACTTAGAAGCATATATAGGTCTCCCCTTCTGGATCTTCAAAGATATTGGGGCCCCCATGAATCTTCTTTTTTGGTTGATATTCTGAACAACAAAAGAAATGTATGGTTTTATCTTGCCCATTTCTAAAGAGTCTATGGCTATATAAAATATTGAAATAAATGCATAAACAGAATATAGTTAAAAATAAACTATCAAAAGAAAATCCAAACCCTTTTAAGTCAGGAATTTTGAAACCAGGGTCTTTTGGAACACAGGTTTTCCATGATCTCCAGTGAAGTGTTCTGTCACTCAAACTGAATGATGACAGATCCCAATTTGCACAAAACATTTCAGCTCTACTAACCATAATGTTTTTGAAACTCCAGTTACTTCTATCTGCTATTAGCAAGTGTCAGCAGCTACACATAAATGAATAAGTAACAAATATATTAGTGGAAGAACTCAAGATACCCCTCAGACAGACAGCTTGTTTTCTTAAGTGCACCTGGGCTGGTTGTGATTATATATTGCCCACAGATAAAAGTGTCATTATTTCTCTGTTAGAAAAATTGTCCTTTGTGTGATATTATTAACTCTATCAATATTTCAGTGTTCACAAGGAGGAAAGCAGCTTCCAGGTGCTCTGTGACCTGAATGAATTTGAGAAATACTGATTTAGGAAAAGAGAAAAGAATGATATTTCAGTACTTTTGGTGGTTATTTATTTCTAAGCACTGAATAATTCTTTTAACTGTCCTGGCAGCCAAGCCTAAAAGGATATCATAAAAGAATATGGTACTTATTATATGACAAAAGCATTCATATGAGCTTGACACTTGGCAAATGGCTTTCTTATAAGGGACATGGAGTAACACAACTAATGTACAACGTCTTTAGCCAGTTACTTTTTTTTGTATGAACCCACAAAAAATTCCCAGGATAAAACAGCAATAGCAAAACAGTATATAGCAAATAGAGTCTATGATCTAACAAGTTTAATACAGAAAAAGGGATTAGAGAGCCTAGAGGAAATGATGTTCCTTAGAAAAGTAGCTTCTTATCAGTAGCTGAAGGAAGCTATGAAACTATTCCCCAGATAAAAAGCACATCCACACAAGATCTGCATATACATTTAGGGGCATCTATCACAGACTGTCTTCTTTAAGTCTCTACAGTTGCACAGTAGCCAATTCAGTGTTGAGCTCAATCGTGGTAGCTCTTGCAGGATTCTGGGTTTTGGGGTGCCACTTATCCCATCAACAAAGCCAACTCCTGCCTTTACAGAAAACTGGGCAATTCTGAATTTTGACTGAGAACACTGGGGAAAACTGATAAGCAGGTACTTACTCTACAGCCCACTGTCAGGAAGCTATGTGACAAGAACTTATTAAAATAAAAACTCATCTACAATTACTCAACATGCTGCAGGAAGGAAAATTTCAACACATTTGTGAACAAGCTGTACCAATTTGGGAACTGAATGGCGAATTGAAATAAATTGTGCAAACACATTTTCTAATCTTACAAACTTAAAAGTGCTTCCTTTGTGGCTCCCTCCTAAATTTGCTCCTTGGGTTCACAGTCCCCTGCAAGGACGCTTTCATTTTCTACAACAAAGGCCCCAGAGAAAGCCATATAGGTGACAATGGTGTAAGCCACATGTTCCAGAAGGCTGCCAATCATGTGTAACCACACATCTCTTCCACAATGGGGCTCCCAACTAAACAATGAATGGAACAGCCCAATTGTTGGTTTTTTTTCCCTGTAAACCCACTCTGGCCACCACTGGGAGGCCAAATCATCACACCTCTTTCTCCATCTCACTAATTATCAGCTGACAAGGTTAATTCTTTGGTCAATAGGAAATGGACAATTGCAGGTTTAAAAAACTGCCAGCATTGGAAAATGCTACTAATGTCCCTGTACCTTTCAAGGGAGGGCCTGTTCAAGATGAGACACTAGAAGAATCTGGGCAAGACATATTTCATTTTCTGTCTAATAAAGGTAAATGTGGAATCATCAGAAGTTTGCAACTCAAACTAGAGATGGGATAACTTAAAATATTGTTTTCTGTCTACTACTAGTAACTGAGCTTATAGGCAAATCTTGCTGGCATAATGAAGCAGTCTCTCTCTTATTTTGTTTGTAGTGAGGTGATAAAGAGCAAGTTTTCCTGAGATGGTCAACAGATTTTCAGCAAGTAGGAAACGAGAATTGGCTTTTCATATTTTTATTTCTGAGGACTCATGTTTGTAAAGGAACAGACGAACTGAGATTTCTCAGGTCTTGGGGTACTTCCGAAATCAGCTGTAGGTGTTGGGAATCAGCATAATGCACTTTAAAAGTTATAGTATGATTTTCCTATATTCTTTCAAACCTTCAACTATAGTCCCATCAGACAGATTCAACAAATTCCAATTGCTATAATATCTGATGAAAAGAAAATAGAATGTGTAAACCCCAACAGTGACAGCTAACACCCACCAAAAATCTGGAAAGACAAAGATGAATCTGCTTAGTGTTGTCATTAATATTAATACTGACACCTTATTTATCTTTTAATAGTATGGCCTTACGCTATGAGCGTACCCATATGTCTCAACCATACATGAATAAAATACTTTAAAAAACAGTTCCCACCTGGCTATCAAACTAGATAAGGATAGGATCCAGTCTGATGACTATCTTACCATAAACACTGATTTCTTTTTTCTCTTTTTTTATTTTTTGTTTTATAATTCTGCAGCAAGTGGTATGTAATAAATACCGATTTCTTAGGTAAAGCTAAGTGGGTTACACGTACACGCACATACACGCACACACTTATTTGCATGAAACCAGAGTGAAAATCTACCTTGTGTATAAATCAGATTGTCAACACTGGAAATAATCGAGAAAGCACTAACCCCCAACGAACCGGTGGCACAAAGGATATCTTTGATTCTCTGAATCCTCGGTTAACAGTTTGAGGTCCAGGGTGCAGCTTTGGATCAGTTCATCTAATTTCTTCTCTTCCTGACTGAGCTCGGTCACTTCTTTTGACAGGCCTTGGCACTGGGCCAGCATGCCCCCATCCTCAGACAGACTGCAGCCCCTGGAAACCCAAACACAGACTCTTCACGGCTACTCATGAGAGGGAGGGGAGGGAGAAATGGCCGTTTGGGTGAATGTCCCCTCTCGACATGGGGGGTCACACTGCTTGTTAGCCAAGTGTTAAAATTAGAACACTTATACATTTTTTCATAAAT
This sequence comes from Varecia variegata, assembly GCA_028533085.1. NCBI lineage: Eukaryota > Metazoa > Chordata > Mammalia > Primates > Lemuridae > Varecia > Varecia variegata. The sequence continues at coordinate 103,417,706 of CM052440.1, read as the reverse complement.
ACAGTCCTACACTTTTCACACCATAGAAATTAAGTGAAAAAGCATTTTTATTTTCAGGGTTCTTTCTTCTAGGGGAGGCCTCTTTCTTCAGAGGGCTCAAATCCAGAGAGCAAAAGAAGGCAGCCACCTTCACTCCTCCCCCAACATGCCTTCCAAGCGGAAAAAAAGGTGGGGTAGGAGAAAGGATAGAAAAATGGAAAAGATGAAATGGTTCAAAATTCATTCTTTTTTTTTTTTTTTTTAAATAGAGATGGGGTCTCACTCTTGCTCAGGCTGGTCTTGAACTCCTGAACTCAAGCGATCTTCCTGCCTTGGCCTCTCAGAGTGCTAGGATTATAGGCGTGAGCCACTGCGCCCAGCCGAAACCATTCAAAATTCAAAACAAATCATCCCAAAAGCATGAAAGACTCAGGTAATTTCTGAGGGTTTTATATCAACACCTAAAAAGAAAAGGAAGCAAAGGAAACAGGTGTGTGTGGTGTATGCAAGAACAAAGACCAGTGCCCAATATGCTTCTCTAAATCATAGGCCAAAATGGATTACCAAACTGTCACAAAATTCCAAAAAGCACAAAGAAGTTACCCATTACCATGTCTGAATGAGTATTTTTTTCCAGAGATACCCCATAACAGATTTATTACTTCCAATATGCTCTAATAGTTCAATACTGTCCTTATAAAAATTGGCTGTTCAGATGCTCTGTCCAAAATCCACAAATGACATTATCACACATGTGGGTGTACAGGTAACAAGTGTTCTCATCCCTGCTTTACAGAAGAAACTGAACATTTAAGTCTTGCCTTAATTTATACAGAAAGTGAGTTCATCTCTTATGATAACCTTGAATAAAGACGTTTTGTGATTGTGCGAATGTGAATGCACACACAGACGACTCTTAGGCCACAGTTAATTTCCAAATTCCTATTAGAAACAAGCCAAAGACATGTGTAGGCATCACGTGAGCAGACACACAGACATCAGCGTAACCCGTGAACAGCACTCCGGTCACAACTGCAGGGTCCCCTTGCTGGACACTAAACAAATACAAATCCTTTTACCTCTGACAATATCTAAACAGAAAGTCTCTTTGTAAGGAGACTTTGAACTTCCGGCTGAGAAGCTGAGGAGGGAGAGAGGATGAGAGAGGAGTGATGTGTGGGCATGGATGTGAAAGCTGGAACGGGCAGTTTGAAATGACCCCCTCCGACCTGGGGCCTGGGGAGGCCGTAGACTCCTACTCACATCCACTGGACGTTGTTTTTAGACTTCTTCTTAATGAGGTGGATGCCTTCCAGAACGTTGGTGATATCATAAATCCTTCTCTTTTGCACTTTTAGCACCTCTGCTGCCTTGTTCAAATCCAAGACCCCATCAGGTGACTGGCTCAGGAGCTGAATGAACTTCTTGGTGAGCAGACCAAGGGACGTATCATACCGCGTTTTTTCTGAGGGAGATTTTGGAGCTTAAAGAAAAACAAAAACCGAGCGGGTGGGGGGGACAGGGGGAAAGGTAAAGAAATGAAGGGTGTCTTTGCAGTTAAGCAAGCCCTCTTTCCCACTGCAGCCCAAGTATTAGTCCCTGAAGCAAAGTTGTCGCTGTTGTTTTCGGCAAGTGATAGAAAGCTATGGAATTGCTTTATTAGACGAGGAAGGCACCATAAAAATTCCTGTTTGATTAAAGCAGTTCACTTTGAATTTCTGAGTTTCTCCTTTGGCTTACCCTGGCTCTAATAAGTAATCTTACACCTAGTAGGTGCTCAAAAATATCTGCTGAGCGAATGAAAAAGTGCTGTGGCCTCAGGGGGCCTCCCCTGAGGGAGCCAGGCTGGGGATCTTTCCAGCGCTGCGGGACAGGGTCTCACCTAGACCCGTCTTACCTGGCCTTCTAGGCTTCGGTATCTGTGTGTGTGTATCACTTGTTCACTACTTTTTCAAATGATGCTTCATTTTGATGAGTAATACCTGGCAGTTTTTCTATCAACTCTCCCCATCTCTCTTAGATGAAATTTCCTTATTTAATATGGCACTTATTCCCTTCCAGGCACACAGGTCCAGGTTTTAACTTAGCATCACACACAATTTGTGGATTTGCCTAATGCATAAACTGCAGGACAGGAAAGAACAAAGTCTTTACGTTAACTGCAACACGCATAAAGGAACTATTTGGCTATCTGTAACCTATTTCTCTCTCTCTCTCTCACAAGAAATAATAATAGTATTTGATGGAAAGGGAGAAAAGCTGCAATTTACTGGGCTTAATCACTTCTTATGCTACCATATGCTGAGCTGGAGATTGAGGTCGGCATAGACCTTACCGACTCTGGCGTAGTTCATGGACACCCAGTTTGCCTCAGACTCTGAAGCAGTGTCCATTAAGGGAAGTTAAAATTAAATTTGATTATAGAACGACGCCCAAAGCTTGTATTCTGAGTTAAAAAAATGAAAACTGCATACAGTTAAAGAAGCCGTCCCTTACGTCAGTATTCAGGTACCAGAGTGACTGTGTAGCCTTTCGCTGGCTGTCTGCAGACGTTGTATTTATTTTTTTGGATAAGCACAGAATGAAACGAAAAAGAACAAAACATGCCAAAATTATTCACACCTTGGCATCCTTCCAGCCACAAGCTTTGAAAGTTGGGAATCCCACACCAAGGAGAATAAGGAAAGAGACGAAAGAATCCTTACTTTTTGGACTATCTGGACTTCGTAGTGCAGCTCTTCCTTTGCCCTTGGGGGTTTTTAAACCATCTGAGAGGTACTGATGACCACTTTCTCCTAGCTCCAGCCTTCGCTTTGCCTGGAATAAGAAAGTGTGCTCGTTCGTCACTGGTCATATGGACAATAACAAGAAGGGAGGCTGTTTGTGGTCTGCCCTGCCAAATGCTGCTGCCTCGTGCCAGCTCTCACCCCTCTGCTCCACCCCACTCAGCATCTTGTCATTCCCTGGAGCCAGGAGCCTGGCTCTGGAGGCCTGGCTGTCACGCACTCTCTCTCTTCGCCTGCCGAGATCACCTGTCCACACTCAGATGGACAAACCCAGCGATTCTTTAGCAGTAGGTTTGGGAGCCACTTGGTTCGTCTACTCATTGATTCAACAAACGTGCCAGGCATGGGGCTAGATACTAAGAATATCGCAGGCGCCATGGAACTTAAATTCACTTTTCCCCAGTGGGCTGTTCCCGCCTACCTCCAATTCTCTGATCTGCATTGGACCCCCTTCTTTTGGCTCCCCAAACACTCTGTATTTATGGGTACCATAACACTTACTGGGTATTACTGTAAGAGTTATTTTACTTATCTGTTTCTCATTTCCTTTAAGGCAGGGACTGTTTCCCATTTATCTTTGTATACCCAGTGCTTGGCACAGAGCCTGGGTTTCTGTAGGTATTCAATCACTCTCTCTATACACTGTATATTCAACGAAAGAAAGAGTGATTGAATAGTACCACAACTAGCCACACACTACAAATGGTCCTTCATCAGAAAAACAAATATCGCACACACTCAGTCTTGGGCTTCAACCAATATTACTTTCTCCATTTTGTCATTAAGCCTGGCAAATGAGACGCCATTGCTTAAGTTTTTAACTTAACTCCATTTCAGTTTTTAAATATCCACATAGTGTCTTCTGTGTACTGGGCAATGGGCAAGACAGATAAGGGTCCCTCCCTGCCTTCTGCAGGCTTAGAGTCCAGACAGAAGACAGATGATTAAATAAGTAGTTGTTAAGCACTAACTATATGAGTATGACAGGTGTAGGCAGAAGTGGCTCCAAACCAGACACCCGGCATGGAAATGTGTGTTTTGGTAGATTCTACCAGTGAGGGGATCTGCAATTTCAAAATAACTCCCCATGATGTGGAAACACCAGTGACAACTTATCAGCTGATGACAGAGATCCAGCTTCTGTTATCAGCTAAACCTGTGCTGTCCACCCCAGTAGCCGCTGGCCACTAGCTCATCCAAATTGACACATGCTTAAGTGTAAAATACACTGGATTTTGAAGACTTAGTTTAAAAAAGGGTAAACTATCACAACAATAGTGATTACATGGTAAATGATATTTTGGCTTTATAGAATAAAAATACAATTGACCTTTGAACTGCATGGGTCCACTTTTATGTCACCCCTGAGACAGCAAGACTAACCCCTCTTCCTCCTCCTCAGCCTACTTAATGTGAAGATGAGGAAGAAGACCTTTCTGATGATCCAATTCCATTAATGAATAGCAAATATATTTTCTCTTCCTTACAATTTTTAAAATATTTTCTTCTCTCCAGTTTATTTTATTGTAAGAATACAGTACATATTACATTTAATGTACAAAATAAGTGTTAACTGACTGTGAATGTTATTGGTAAGCCTTCCGGCCAAGAGTAGGCTACTCTAGGTAAGTTTTGGGGAGTCAAAAGTTACATGTGGAGTTCTGACTGTATGAGCGTTGGCACCCCTAACCTCTGTTTTGTTTAAGGGTCAACTGTAGTATGAAAATTATTTTAACCTGTTTCTTTTCATATGTTTTTCTACTATGTGGCTTGCATTTTGGGCACTCATTATCTTTTTACTGGGTAGCAGTGAGCTGAACGTTACTCTGACGGCACAGGAAGGACAATTTGGCAATTTGCTTTCTCAATCTCATTTTGCCCTTCCGGCTATTCTGTCAAATCTTCGTGTGGGCCTGTTGTTTTGGTTGGTCCAGCAAACATTCCCTCTTCATCAAGCAGAAGCCCTGTGACTGTTCTTTGGGGAGCCACCCCTTCCCTCTCACAGCCTAAGTGCATTTGTGCACACAGGTGACCCAGGCCCGGCTAATCATTGTGCTCCATCCTGCTCCTCCTCTCCGCCACAGTGACTGGGTCAAGTGGCACGTGACCAGACCTGGGTGAACAAGGGCTAACCCCAGGCATTTTTCCGGAACTACTTGGCAAAAAGCAGGTATATCCTTTCAGTAGGGTTGATGAGCTGGTGGCTTGAGGCTACCTGAGAATGAAGTCTCTCCAGGGGAAAGAAGAGAAGAGAGATGGAGAGAAAGGGTCCCAGACCACCACGGAAACTCTGACTCCAGTCACTCATTGGGCACTTGGTCTTTCCTAGACTTTACAGTTGCATTAGCCAAGAAAATCTCCTTTTTGCTTACAGCACTTTGAGTTGGGAACCTGGAAGTGTTGCAAGTGACAGCATGTGGAACTGGCTGGGTCTAGTTGGGCTATGATGCAAAAGGGAGCTGGCAAGTCTTGTTAGAGTGGCAGAGTGTGTTGGTCACTTCTCGTGGTCATCAGGGAGGTATAATAGACAGATAAGCTTTATTTGAGGCTGGTTCACCTAAAAGAAAATGGCTTTGCTATGAAGGCCATTTTTCTCTGTAGAAAGCAATCCAAGAAGACAGAGAGCCACATCCTATGCCCAAACTAAAGTCAACAGGAGGATAACAAAATTAGAAAAGAGTTTGGGATACCATCCCCCACCCCAACTCCTGGGCCCCTAAGGCTGTAATCTCCTTGAGAACTAGCCACTGGCCAGCAGCCCGGGGGCATATTAGCTTTGCCTTTTCATTCCAGGCTATTGTTTCAGATTGATGGAAGCATTTACCTATAGATTAGGGACATTTCAGAGCTCTGCAGTTAAGAGATTGAGATCTAACTTCAAGGACTAGGACTAGGCTCAATGTGTGACTTTGATTACTAAGCACCAAAACATAAATTGAACAAACCCAAATACTAGATAAGACAATCTCCTAAAATTAAAGGCACTTTTATTGCCAGAGAATCACTAAATCTAGAAAGCAAAGGACTATGACGTCTTAGCCTCTAAGGGAATCAAATCACTAGCCCATAAATCCACACCATAAATAAACGAGCTGGGAGAGAAGGGCAGCTCCAGAAATTCCTCCCAGAGGGTAGCACTCGGGCCAGTCATAGCGGCCCCACAAACAAGTCACCAGGTGCCTGCCATCCCTGAGGACATGACAAGCTCTGGGAGGTGACCAATTGACATTGTTTCCCCTTTTCCAAATGGATGTTTCCATAAGGTTATCCTGTTACCTTTCCCCCGATGTTTAACGAATGGGGAGGGCTGAACTGGATTTGAGAGGACCACACATTCCCTGTTTGGTCCCAGATCTGAACAGGGGTACAATAATCAGACTCCCTTTTGAAGAAGGGCTAAGATTTTTGATACATGATGGAGCATCGTTATTCAATGCTTAACTTAGCAAATTCAAGCACATGTGCTTATTACTAAAACAAAAAACTAGATGGTAGGATTTAAATAGATGATAATCTGCTCTGCCATCTCAATTTTTGTTTGCTTATAGTGGGAGCATCTTGCTGAATGGAGGGCTAGTCTATCATTTCTATGCAGATCTTCATATTACGTGGCCCTGAGCAGTAAAACAACTAACCTATCTGGTGTTCCAAGGAAGGACCAGCCATTTGGCTCCAAGCAGGGGTAAAGGCTGGATATGTGAGATGCCATGTAGAGCTCCCCTGGCACCTTCCTACAGTATGTTAAGGGTAACTTTGACTATAATCAAGGTATGTATAACGTCAGAACCTCAGACCCATGTAAGATAACATGCCTCTGTAACGAAACAGTTATAATGTTGAGCATTTCTGAAAACATACGTATGAAAAGAGGAGTCACTGTTGGGCAGCCATGCAGTGGGTTGTGGGGAGCATCTGTAGTTTCTGCCTGCCTGGTATTTGTTGCCCCTATTGTTTTCCTTTGGGGAAGGAACTCTTCCACAGCTTTTAGTTCAGGTGGTTCCTACAGAGTCTCCAAGCCTGAAAATAAAAGGCCTGAGATTGCTCAACATTTTAGGCTGATGCTTCCCATCAAGGCTGCAGAGGTAAGTACTGTTATCTTGCCCAGCAATTAGTGTATTCCAATCCTGGGGCTAAAGTGTCTGGTGCAAGGATGGGCCCGTGAATAACCTGCGATGAATCAGTCAAGCCTGGGATTTTTGTTGGGAATCACTGGGAAAGTACTGGGTTCTTTTCAGTGGGAGTTATGAGGCTACTAGGATGTAGGTCTGGAGACAGTTGGGAACTGAGCCAACATAGAAGAAGAAAGAGCTGGAGAGAGGCTGAGTCCCAATGCCTTCAAGAGAGGTGCTAGATACAGCCATGCCCAAAGGCACACATACCACAGAATTTCATTTGTGTCAGCCAACACATTCCTTTTGGTATAAGGCGGCTGAGTTAGATTACTCACACTTGCAATCAATATCTGATAGATATAGACCTTTAGTATTAATTATTATGCAATGAACATTTGAAAGCTTTACAGTATGCCATGTTAACTTGCTTCCCACTCAATTATATGATCTCACTTTCACAGCAACTCTAAGGTAGTTATTATTACTTCCTATTTTACAGACGAAAACTGAGGTTTAGAGTGCTTAAATAACTTTAACAAGATTCCACCGCTGGAAAGTGGAATAGGTAAGCATGCCTATTAAAGTCTGTGCTTATTAACTATTTAATACTTCATGAAAAGATTATGAAAAATTGCCATATAAAAACATTGAAAAGCTATATTAAATTGACAACATCTTAATATAAGCTTAAGTATAACTTCATTTTATTCATAATTTTTAAAAGGTCTTCTTTACATAGTAAATGCACATGGGAACTTATCACAAATGGGCATACGTGGAAAGCAAACTTCTCTCCCACTCCCCATCCCCAGTTCCCTTCCTCAAAGGCAAGCACCTTTGGTTGCTTGGATATCCTTTCAGATAGTCTAGGCAAGTGCAAGCACGTGTATAGACATATACCACCATACCTTTTAAAGGATCTTTACACAATGGCAGCAAACCACACACTATTCTATTAATAACACATGTCCAAATTTGATTCCTATCGGAACATACAGAAATGACTTATTTTTCATAGCTGCATAAGATTGTATTAATTCATCTATAATGATTTATTCACTTAACCAGACATCTACTAATGGACATGCAACACTTCTCTACTATAATCATTTTCCCAATGAATATTCATGCTGGCATTGTGGAGTAGGTATACTTTACCCATTTTGCACTGAGGCAGAGAAATTAAGAATTTACCTGAGGTATCTGTTAATAAGTGACAGATACCAGGATTTGAACCCTGGTCTGTTCGAATAATTTGTCAGTGGCCACTTCCTTGGCCTTATTGCGATGTCCCTCCTCTGCTTCCACAGCAACTTCAGGGCTGCCGTTGCATGATTTTACCATCTTGACAAATACACACTCCAGGTTTTCTCACTGGACTCTAAGCTCAGGTCATAAGCAGCTTAGATTCCCCAGAGCCTTGCATATAGCACGCACCATGCACTCCATCAGATTGACTTATTTATTTTGAATAAACCAAGGAATAAACCCCCAAAGTCCCTTAGTAGTTAAATTACAAAGCTCCAACGTTACCAACCTGCAGAAGGGATAGATGTGTGAGAAAGAATGTGTGTATAAATAAATAAACAAATAAACAAACAAATAAGGAAAGAGATCAAGAGAGAGAGAGGCTGGAGTTTAATTTCTACATATGACTTGAAAAGATTGTCAAGAAATATAAAGGCAAAAAATTAAAGTTGTAGAAAGATATGTATAGTATGATCCCATAAGGGTAAAAAACTATTAACATAAAACTATGGAGCTCATTATAAATAGTTTTCCATATATCCACAGAGGAAAACAGTCTAGAAAGATCCACACCAAATGCTAATGGTAGTTATCCCAGGAAGGAAAATTAAAGATGGAGTAATGACTTCATGTTTTAATTTCTGCAGCATTTGATTGTATTTTAAAAAGTGATATGTTGGCTGGGTGTCATGGCTCATGCCTGTAATCCTAACACTTTGGGAAGTTGAGGCAGGAGGATAGCTTGAGCCCAGGAGTCCAAGACTAGCCTGGGCAACACAGTGAGACCCCATCTTTACAGAAAATAAAAAAATTAGCCAGGCTTGGCAGTACATGCCTGTAATCTCAGCCACTCGGGAGACTGAGGCAGGATGATCACTTGAGCCCAGGAGTTCAAGGCTGCAGTGAGCTATGATGATGCTACTACACTTCAGCCAGCCTGAGTGACAGAATGAGACCTTGTCTCTAAAAATAATAATAATAAAAAAAAAGGTGATGTGTCTACATACATTAAATTTATACTATTCAAACTAGCAATTCCACTTCTTGGAGTACATCTTGAATATTTATGTTGTTCCAGGGTTTGTTTATTAAAAATACCACAGCCAGTTTATTATTTGTATTTTTCCACATATGTCCAATATAAATGCCCAACCTCAAAAGAAAAATTCAGTAAGTTACTGTACATTTATATAATGGAATGTTATACAATTAATAATGATGCACATCTATATATGTAAGTTTTTTTAAAAAGCAGCTGTGAATAGTAAAACTGTATTTTTTGTGGGGAAATTGTGTGCATAGAAAGCAAGTAACTAAGGATACACACCACACACCAAGTAGTTTTACAGCATTAGTCTTCGGGTGGTAAGCTTATGGTGATTTTACTTGCATCTTCTTAGCTTTTTATATTTCAAAATCATGTTAAAGTGAGCGTGGGTTACTTGCATAACAAGAAAAGCAAAAATCATTTCCATTTGGGGTTAAACAAAAGAAGTCTGGTGGTTTATTTTTTAGACTCCTGAACATCTTATATATCATTCAATGTGTACAGGTTCAAAACAGAAATGAGATATGCTACCAGCACGGGCATCCAGCTTCATGGTGGGAAGGGATGTGATGTTCTTATCTGCATGCACCTGAGCCACAGGAAAAATTAAATCAAGAACAAGACATGGCCTGCTGTATGTTAACATAACTGCTGAAATCAACTCCCTTCTCCCTGGTTAATAAGAGATCTGGGAGAGGGAAAGAACTAGATATATGGTACAGTTTGTCTCAAAGCCAGGGCATTTTGAACAGAGAAAGAGGGAAAATAAAAGAAAATGGAAATGAACAGAATGAGGAACAAGTTCAGTACCTCAGTGAAATAACCAAAAGGAGATTTCCAGCCTGAGACCAGACCACAGCTGAATCTCACTTGGATTCTGGCCATTAGGTCAGTGGGTCAGGGCATGAGGATTTTAAGAAAAGAACACCTCGTTTCCAGTTGTGACTATACATTAACTCAATCTGGGTAACCAATTTTTTTTTTTTTTTGAGGCAGAGTCTTGCTCTGTATCCTGGGCTAGAGTGCCATGGCATCAGCCTAGCTCACAGTAACCTCAAAGTCCTGGGCTCAAGTGATCCTCCTGCCTCAGCCTCCTGAGTAGCTGGGACTACAGGTGTGTGCCACCACGCCCAGCTAAATTGTTCTATTTTTAGTAGAGATGGGGTCTCGGTCTTGCTCAGGGCTCAGGTTGGTCTCGAACTCCTAAGCTTAAGAGATCCTCCGGCCTCGGCCTCCCAGAGTGCTAGGATTACAGGAGTGAGCCATTGCGCCCAGCTGGGAAATGCATTACAAATGCTGCAGTGAGCCCAGGGCGGGGTCCAGGAGGGCATGAAGAAGGGCTGCATGGAGAAGTGGTGGAGATCTAGGTGGGGTGTCTGAGCTGTGTCTTCATAGATGAATGAGCTTTGTCTTGCAGGAGTGAAGTGAGGGGACTTGAATGGGCTGTCCAAACAAGGACAGAAGCACACACACTTGAAGACCCCTGGTTGGGAGTTGCTGGTGGGTAGGAAGGGGCTCTGGGTGCAGAAGGATGAGGAAGGGGCCGGCTCACGGTCCCTTACATGCCATGCTAATAACCATGCTCCCCTGTCAACCTGTCATGGAGATGAGGTTACTTAAGATGAAGAGCTCCAAGGTCTTCAGCTTTTTCTCAGGGAGAGGTAAGTTCAGAATCTCATCAGAGCAGCAATTAGGTGAGAAGCCTAATCAGAAACCAAACTATCGCAGAAAAGAATAAATGGTGAACTGAATAGGTATGCCGAGAACTCTAGCTGTATCCTCCATCATTTCTCACTTGGATTACTATTAATAGGATGGACTCCAAAGTTGGTTATTTTGATTTCTAAAATATCTAGGGTATGTAAATTTCACTATAGGCTCATTTGAGGACTAGTTTGGGACTCTAACCACATACATATGCATGTTTCTAAAGGAAAAGTAATCTTAAACTGACTTACAACTTTTGTAGCAGAAGCCATTTACCTATGAACTGGTGATTGTGTTCTTTTTTTTTTAATTAATTTATTAAAAATTTTTTTTTTAGGATTCTTAGAGATGGGGTCTCACTATGTTCCTGAGGTTGGTCTCAAATTTCTGGCTTCAAGCAATCCTCCTGCAGAGCCAGGATTACAGGTGTGCACCACCAGGCCTGCCAGAAGAAGGATGTTCCTTTCCATATACATTTATTTTGGTTTTAAGAATAATTTAAGACAATTAAAAAATAAATAGATGCACATGATTTTTAAAAGCCCACTAGTTCCAAGAGCTTATGATGGCTATCTCCTTGAGGTAACCAACTTTATTATTTCTTTGTATCTCTAATATGCTTACACAGTTCTTTCTGGTTTAGCCATTTCAGTTATTACGTACTGACACCTACCGTACTTCCTCCCTTCCCCCCAAGAGTTACACCATTATTTGTGGTTAAATAAAAAAACAGTGCTGTACATCAGGATTATATAAATACTGTTTGCCACAGGGTCAAATACTATACTGAGATTGCATTTCCTTTCTTGTAAAGCTTGTTTGTTTTCCTTGGCGTTTCCAATTGTCTTTCTTGCTCTTTGGTACCATTTGCCTTCACTAAATCCTCAACATTTTTCCAGCTCACCATCATATCAGATATTCTAGCAAGTCCCCACTTTTCCTCCTGCCTGAAGCTCTCGGACCTCCTGCTATCTAGACCTGACACCGACTCCAGGCTCTCCAAGCCCGCTGCAAGGCTGTCATTCGGCAATTTTCCTTCACCGTATATAGTGTTGAAGGCTGGCGTGGACATTTCTCATTTTATTTGACTGCCCAGCACCTGAACTTTCTCTTCTAGGTTTAGAAGATCTCCCACTTTTATTGTCTTGATGTGAGACAAGCCCACCTACTACAGAAGATGAAGTAACTTTGTGTGTGCTAATGAGTTCAGTGACGGCTGGTAGCTTCAGGACGGGTACCAGTCACCAGAAAAACCAAGGCATGATTAGAGAGTTGGGACTTTTAGACCCACCCCCCTCAATCTCCAGGGAGGAAGGAGGGGGCTAAAGTTAAGCTGATCACCAAAGGACAATGATTAAATCAATCATGCGTATGTGAGGGAGCTTCCATAAAAACCCAAGAGCACAGGGTATGGAGGGCTTCTGAACATGTGGAGGTGCCTGGAGAGGGGGGGTGCACCCAGGGAGGGCATGGAAGCTTCACGCCCCTTCCCTGATCTGATCTTCTCTGAGATCTGATGCTTCTCCAGGTAGTGTCAGAATTGAATTGGAGGACACTCACTCGGCTGGTGTCCACTGCAGAATGAATTACTTGCTTGATGTCTGGGGAACCCCTCCCAACCCCACTCCGGTGTCCGAAGTGTGTTGTGAGAGTATAGTCGGAGAAACTGAGTTTGTTTTTCCCTCTATATTCTCAGAATTGGTGTCAGCTGGGATTGCTAGAACAGCCTGGCTCACAGAAACAGGTGGTTTAGGAAGAAAAAGGATAAAAGGGTGGGGGGTGAGAAATCTTGGATTCCTAGGTGCCCACGTGGTCACCCACGGTATGGAGCTGCAGCTGAGCTGCAATCAACAATCAGTTACTAACCATAAAAGTTACCTGGGGAATTTAGAGATGGAATGATTCACCTCCCAGGGAGTTGTTTCACTGGATGCATTAAGAAATGCAAACTAGTAAGAAAAAAGGAAAACGTGCAATACCCTCATCAGTTACTGTTATCTGTGACAGCTAAAATGAAAGTAAAAAGAGTGCTGGGTTGGACCTTGATGCTAGTCCAAGCTCAGATTTCAGCTGGTCTGAGGTTTGGCCACCAGCCTTAGAGCTCCCGCCATGCCCCAAGGGAAAAATTACACAGGGGAATCAGAAAGTACCTCTAGGACCTTTGGTCACTAAGAAGGCAGCCAGTGTGGGGGAAGGGCAAAACCAAGCGACTACTGACAGTAGAGGCTATCCTGGGAAGGAACTGTTTCATTTTGTAGATCGGTACCATCAGCTTCCTGAAGAGGTTTTTACCAACATGGATTCTGGGAGTAACTAATTTGGGAGCAGTGTCTTTGTGAGTGCTGCAGAGTGGAAGAGCATGTTTAGGGACCCACAGCTCACTACTGAGCACCACAGAAGGCTGTACATGTTACACACACACACACACACACACACACACACACACACACACAGAGGAGGGTATTCCCGAAGGAACAGCCAGCCTGGTGGACTGCAAAGTCTGTCTACCCTAAGAAGGGGGGCTGCCGGACCCCACCTATAAATGCCAAGTGCAGCACCCCAGATGAAGTAGCTGATATGCTTTGTATTCAAGCCATGTGAAACTGACTCTATGACAACCAGGATATTCACCTGCTGAACATGCCTCTTACCCAGGTCATGGCAAATGCTGTGGTTATGGGTGTCCCTTTAATGTGGACACCCCATATAAACTTGCTGCTGCAAAATCGAGAGACAGTTCAAGAAGCCTTGTGAGATTTACTGTCTCAGCTGACCCTCATGGGTCTTAGAGATACTAATAAAAACTCTGGGTTAATTAACAAGAGAATGGGGAAAGGCATAGGGCAGGGTCAAAGGACTCATCCCAGGAAGGTGGAAATTTTTAAATGGTTATTAAGAAATAGTGTGAGTAAAGAATGCCTTGATAAGGATGAAACTAAGGGGAAAAAGAAACAGGAGAGTTCTGGGACTTATCCCATTAGGGTGGAAATCTTTCGATGGTTATTAAGAAATGAGATGAATAAAATGGAAATTGGAATAAAATGGGGTTAAAGCAAAGGGCTTATTAATGCAACACTATAGAAGGTTGGATGGAGCAAAGGGAACCCAACATTAAGGGGTTCCAAACAAGTTTGCTATATTTACCCTAGTTTGAAGAAATTTAAAGTCAGAAGGCAGAAAGTACAACAAATTCTTATCTGAAATTGCCTGGGGTAATAAATAGTCAGATTAAGCAAGATAAATAAAGACTGACCAACAGCAAGGGTCTCTCGGTCCAACCCCCTGCTGGGGACCCAAAGCCTTATGTGTGCAAGTGGGAAAAAGGCCAGGGGGTGCTGAAGAAAATTCTGGGACTCCTTGCTACGGAGGCCCATGTACTGCCATGCACTGTGGCACCAAACCCACTGGGGAGGCCTGGACTTGGGCTACGTTTAGATTGAGAGAACGTGAGAACGAAAGGGCTGACAGGACTGTAACAGTTGGGATGTTTAAATAGGCTTTACGTACGGAAATGTCTCTTTTACCTAAATGCTTTATAGGAATGGACGTTGTGTCTGGCTGGAGGACACTTCCCGTACCCAGTACTGTATTAACAAAACCAAAGCCTGGTGATGAAGGCCGAATGGAGGCTACAGTTAGGAAAGTGAGGGTTGACAGAATTAAGATAAAAGTTTATAGGAGATGTGGTATATCTGAATACACCCCGCGTGAAGTGGTTGCATCTCTTTTACCTGACTGTATTATGGGGGTGGATGCTGTCCCTGCCTGGGAAACAGTCCCCTACCTGGGACTGTGAAACAGAGCCATGTAAATCTGCCTCTCGAGCAATATTAATTAGACACACTAAATGGGAACCAGGAAGACTGCCTGAGCCCACAGTCCTGGTGGGGACAAATTCTCGGTGCCATAGCCCTGCGGGAGCTTACACTAGGGGTTATGGCAAAAGCCTGTAAGCGCCTCCCAGCAACGACTACTGGGGACTTTGGACTAGAGAATTTCCACTTGAGGGACATTTGCTACCGTGCTATGGGACATTATTGAAGCTACCCCTATGAGAGAAGAACATAAGATAATTCTGAAACCTGAAATACCCATGTTTTGGGTGATATCAGAGAAACACTTATAATGGGGATGGCAGTGCCAGGAAGAGTCCCATAATAAAACGGGAGTGGTTTATGCAGGATCGTGCTACCTGGGGGGTGCGAGGAGGAGATACGAGCGAGGAGCCTCTTTTCCCCTAGGACTGACTCTGCAACTACGAGGAGCTGCTGGATTCTACAGGGCCCTACAAACAGCTCTCAACTGACCCACAAAGCTGCTGTGTTTATGGATGGCAGTTCCAAGGTGAACAGACAACATCCTATTTGATCACCCATGTCCAATGATGCAATCAGTTATGCCTGCATAATGAGGCTTCCATAAAAACCCAAAGGGACTGGGTTCGGAGAGCTTTTGGAGAGCTGCATACGTGGAGGTGCCTGGAGGGTGGTGCCCATGGGGAGGGCACGGACGCTCCGTACCCCTCCCCCATACCTCATCCTACACATCTCTTCATCTGTATCCTTTGCAATATCCTTTATAATAAACCAGTATACATGTTTCCCTGAGTTCTGTGAGCTGCTCTGGCAAATTAATCCAACCCAAAGAATGGGGTCATGGGATCCCCAATTTATAGCTGGGGGGTCAGAAGCACAGGTGAAACAGCCTGAGGCTTGCGATTGGCAGTGGAAGTGGGGGGCAGGCTTGTGGGACTGAGCCCTCAACCTGTGGGATCTGACATTTCTCCAGGTAGACAGTGTCAGAATTGAATTGGAGGACACCCAGCTGGTGTCTGCTGCAGAACTGATTGCTTCCTTGATGTCTGGGGAACCCCCACATACCTGGTGTCAGAATCCTGTTGTGGAAAGTATAGTAGGAGAAACTGATTTTGCTTATTCCTCTATAATTCTCAGATATCTGCAGCAAAAGTATCTTACAAAAATCCAAAGGCAAAATAGAGACTTTCCCACAGATACAAAAGCTAAAAGAATTCTTCACCAGCAGACGGGCACTAGAAGAAATATTACAGGAAGTCCTTTAAGTAAAAGGAAACGATGCAAGATGGAAATATGGATCTACACAAAGCAAAGCAATTAAGAGCATCAGAAATGGTAATTATGTGAGTAAATACGTAAGTTTCCCCCCACCTTATATTTAAATCTCTTCAAAAGATATTTGACTATGTAAAAAAATAGTAAATTGTATTGTGCAGTTTATAACAACATATGTATAAGTAAAATGCATAACATTAATAGCATCAAAGTCAGAGGGGAGAAGTGGCAGTGGACATTGTAAGGTAAGGGCTACAGCAGAAAGCAAGCAGGGGCAAGTGCAAAAGGCCAAGAATAACCAAGACAATTCTGAAGATAAAGAACAAGCTAGAGTGACTTGCCCTACCAGATATCCAGACTTTTGACTGTGTAACTGTAACAACGAGTGAAATGTGTACTGGCACAGCGATAGCCAAACAGACCACGAGAATAGAATAGAAAACCCAGAAACAATTCTACACATATTAATACATGGGAATGTCATATATTGCAAATGGGGCAGATCACTGCAAAGGATGGACTATTTAACAAATTGTTTATCTGAGAAGAAAAAATAAAATTGGATGGATCCCTCCCTCAAATCACACACAAAATTCAACTCCAGACCTAACGAAGGTACCAAGAGACAATGGAGAAAATATTTTGACTGCAGGGGAGGGAAGGATTGCTCAAAGAAGACAAAATGTACAAATCATACATGTATAAAACTGTATTAAATTGACTCTGGTCATCAAAAGACTACAATATAATGAAAAGTTGAGTAGGACATTGGCGAAAATATGGACAATGCACATAACCATCTAAGAATTATTATCTAGAATAGGTTAAGGAATTATTATAGTACTAACCAGTAAGAAAAGGGCATATAACCCAAGAGAAAATTTGACAAAAGATAGGAATAGGCGATTCCCAGAAGAAGATACTAAATATGGTTGAAAATATTAGTTATGAAATCAGGGAAACAAATTATAATAAAAATGAAATAAACTGGCCATTTATCAGATTGACAAGAATTATAAAGTCTGAAAATACCAAGTGCTATAAACCAGAGAAACCATGATACCATGCTTGAGGCAGGGTGAGTGGGGTGGGTGACCCCTCTGGAGAACAGTTTTATCACTATTTAGTGACTTCCATCAACTCCTCAGTATGCACCACAAACTCTTGTACGTATTCGCAGGGACATGTGAACAAGAATTTGTAGAGCAGCATTAGTACCAGGATATAGTTATCAATATAGATCAATCACACAAATATAATACTGAGTAAAAAAGCCCGCACAGAATGTATATGATATCCTTTTATAAAATTTTAAAAGACTGAAAACATTATTAAATAGCATTAGAAGATGGGTGCAGTGGTGCAGGCCTATAGTCCCAGCTACTCTAGGCTAAGGCAGGAGGACTGCCTAAGTCCTGGAGTTCAAGACCAGCCTGGGCACCATAGTGAGACCTTGTCTCAAAAAAATAAAAGAAAAAAAAAAAAAAAAGAAAACCAAATAGCATTAGAATAATCAATACATAGTAAAAGTATGTGTATATATATATATATATATGTATAATACAGAGACAGAAAAATATGAGAAACACAGAGAAATGTAGAGAAAAAAGGATAGCAGGGAGGAAAACAAAAGCATCTTTAACTGTATTGTTAATGTCATTACATGGGTGCTATTCTTTCTACCCTTTGTGTGTGAAATATTTTAAAGTACATTTTTAAAAACTAAAAATGAGAAGTCAACTAGTGAGGGAGAAGGATGAGCATGTGACTTAGTATAACTATTTTGGAGGATAATCTGGCAGTGTTAATATTTTAAACATGCATAACCTTTTGACTCTACAGGTGTACTTCTGGGAATCAATTTATCCTAGAGAAACACTAAAGAATGTGCACAGAGAGGCATACATAAGGATGTTTATTACAGCATTGTAATTAATAGAGGTAAGTTAAAAACAATCTAAATGACTATATTGTTCATTAATAAGGGAATGTTTATATAACCATTCTATATTATGTCCATAATATAGAACATTATGTACCTGCAGTATTTAATGGGCAAGGTACATCTTTGCTTTATCTAGTAAGGCAGTGGTCCCCAACCTTTTTGGCATCAGGGACCATTTTCATGGAAGACAATTTTTCCACGGACCGGGGATGGGGGAAGATGGTTTCTGGATGATTCAAGTGCATTACATTTATTGTGCACTTTATTCCTATTATTATTACATTGTAATATATAATGAAATAATTATACAACCTCACTATGGGTTGAGGACCCCTGCTCTAACAAACCTTTAATTTGTTAAGATGAAAAAAAATTAAAAAAAAAAAAAAATGTAGCCTGAGCATGGTGGCTCATGCCTGGGAGGCTGAGGTGGGACGATTGCTTCAAGTTAGGATTTCCAGACCAGCCTGAGCAAGAGTGAGACCCTGCCTCTACTAAAAACAGAAAAATTAGCCAGGCACAGTGGTGAGCACCTGTAGTTCCAGCTACCCGGGGAGGCTGAGGCAGGAGGATGGCTTGAGCCCAGGAGTTTGAGGTTGCAGTGAGCTATGATGACAACACTGCACTCTAGCCTGGCGACAGAGAGAGACTCTATGTCTCAAAAAAAAAAAAAAAAAAAAAAAAAAACGAAAAAAAAATTTTTAAAAAATGTAAACATAGTGATGTCAATTCTCAAATACACTGACTATTCAGAACTATACTATTTAATTAATTTATTGGTAACAGGAGAATTTCAGAACAGGCTCTTCATCTAAGGGTAGAAGTGGTACTTGGTTTTTACAGATGGTATCACTTCTGGGATCACTAAGTCTTTTCCAATAATCCCTGAGACTTGACATCTCTCCTGCCATTCTTCCCCCTGAAGCTCTTCCTGGCTATATCACTAAAGAAAAAACAACTGCGGAAAATCTGACATACACCTCATTTCATAGGATCCCAAACAAGGTAAATACAGGATTAAACAGCTTTTGAGGTGACAGGATCATCCTAAAACAAAACACCCAGACGGGAGCAGACAGTGGAAGAACCTCCCTTATTCTATTTGTTTTTCCCTGAAACTTCCAGAGAAGCATCCTGGAACTATTTCTGGGGAACAGAATATTAAAAATGCATTATCCACACACAAAAGCAATACTTTAGCCCTTTTGTCATGACAGAGCTTTACCAACAGGTTTATTTGTATTAGAGAAATTTAGTGTTTTAAAGACAGAATGGAATCCTTAGAAAGTGAGTAAAGTTCCACTGATAAGATGTATTGGCTCTAAGAGGAGAATTCTGCTTTCTTAAAAACAACAACAAAGAACAGAAAATTATCTCCAAGCTCCGCTAGTGAGCACATTGAATGAGCTGTTTTTCCTAAGGCTGGGGACACGGAGAAATGGTCTGGGAGGGAGGCACAGGAGAGCTGGGCTGGTGAGTGGGCAGGACTGCCAAAGGGCAGAGCGACTCCTGACCTGTCCATGTGGGGTACACAAAGTGTGAATCTCCTCTTCTTAAATCTACCGGGCAAAACAATGCAGCCATCAAAATAGAAAATGCACGCGCAATTCTTTCAAAGGCGCCAAAATCCCCCAGTCACATCCTCAATCAGACTGGAACCCCCTGTTATGTTAATGTGGGCAAACACTTTGATAGAGATGATGGTTCAGAAGCCTCTGGCTTGCCCACCATAGATTCAGAACAAGGTCTTAGCCTTTTACTACTTCATAACGAGCCACTACCTTTGAGGTTCAGAAGAAAAATCAAACTGAAAGGCCTATAGCAGTTGATTGCTAATGAATACATAGGAAATCATGCTCATTTTTCAAATGCACATAAAAAGATCTTGAAAAAAATAGTAGGAAAAAAACTGCTTTTTAAAAAATGTGGGCTGGAATAGTGATCCAAAAGCTATAAAAATATACAAACTTGATAATACTGAACTGAATTCATTGAACATGTATACAAAGAAAAATGTTCTTTATCTAAATAAGTTTTGAAAAAAATGCTAGTGTGTTGTGCAGGAAAGGAATGATGATAATACTAACCTTTACTAATGATAAAGTCAATAACAAACTACAAAGTTTATCAAGACCCTGGCTCCATGCAGCGGCGTGATGAGTACAGGAAGAGCAACAATTTATTTGAATAGGACTTTAGCTCAGATGGAGCAAACAAAGCAGGGGGCGCAGGCGGGCAACAGTGGCAGGTGTAGCTAGGTGTCTCCTTTTTACAAGCACTTATTTTCCAACCCACTTATCTCTTCACTACCTCTACTCTATATACCTTGCAACAATTCTAGGCACTAGATGCTACTTCAATAGACGCTTGTTAATTGGAAGATTAAAGAGAGAACCAAGGATCTCAAGAGGTACTCTAGTTGAACCTGACAAGTCGGAGAACAATTTCTCCCTAGGCTATACTCATTTCCAGATGTAGGCAAGAGGGGTGTGGAGGAGAAGTTCTCTTCATCTCTGCAGCCCTACCTACCTCACATCCTTCCACTGCCTTTCTTCTTGCTGGTTCACAGCCTGGAAATCTCACCTGTGGGCAAAGTGAGGTCACAAACCTGAAATGCATTGCTTTTCTTGATGAATGACCCCAAGTGAACTTCAAAGAACTCCACATGAGATTGACCTGAGAATTCATCTACAGATTCCTATTATCAGGGTTAATTTTTTGCAGTGAAATCATTACAAATGCAAAATAAGTACCTGGTTATTTTAAAAGCAATGGATACTTAACTGTGCAATAAATAAAACTTCATGATCTGTACAGATCAATTAAAGTTTACCAGTATGAGAACAATTATTTATAAGCTAAAGTTATCTAATTAAAAAGAAACCCTGATAGTTTTATTAAACATATGGTTAATGAATCTTATGATGACTGGTACTTTTTTCAACTAATGGACATTTTTTTTTTTTACATAATCTGTTTCTATTTGTATTCACACACTGCATTGCTCACTAAAATATGTGTGTGAGTGTGTGTAGGCAGTCACTTCATAAAAAGCAAAGAGGAAAACAGACAGGACTATTTGAATCACATTCCAATTTAGGAGAATTCTCTTTATGACAATGTTCTCACAGTCATTTATAAAGGTGAATAAAATAAGAAACTACAAGAACGGATACATTAAAATGAGTTTTATTTCTGTTGTATAATTCTTTTTGTCAGTATGCAAAATATAACTTAATTTTCTTTTTTTTTTTTAACTGGGAGACTGGAGGACTGGCAAGAAACCTTGGCCAAGTTACAGATCCTCCCTGGGCCTCAGTTTCTTCATTTGTACAAAGAGAGGACTGAAAATTTCCTAAAATATTTCCAGGGCTTGAACGTCTCTAAGAGGCTCTGAAGCCTCACACAGTGATTAAAGTTAATGGGTTTACCTCTTTTGTTCATTTCCCCTTGCCATCTCTGAGCAAGACTGATCAGAACCTGGCAAATGCTAAATTCACCAGAAACTTTTACTAGATTACCGTGAAGAACATACAGTAAGCAAAATATACTTCAAAAACCATCATAGAATCCAAAGCAAAAATTGAATACCAAAAGTCTCTTGACTTGTGACTTACTCTGTGGCCAACCACATAAGCTCTTTGCCTAGCTTAAACTTGAGGGGTGGCTGTGGCAAGCCTCAGCTGTGCGTCATTTCATGTGTTCTTTCCCTGGGTTCCTAAGGGTTGGTTCTAGAATTGCCTAGAGTTGTAAAAGGGATGAGAGAATTTCTTTTTGTCCCCACCCTATTACCACACTATTTATGACCCGAACGGCACCCCTGTCCAAGCATTTGGGACACCCTTGCCCCAGGGCCTGTGCAAAAGAATGCTTACTTTATTACGATTGTGCTCTGTCTTCAGGCAAAGCAGGATGTTTAGAAAGTTTTGTTCTTTAATCCTCATCTCCCTTTTCAGCCAACTATGACTCGCTACAGGGAAAATTGTGCAGCAGAGTCAATAAATATGATGGACTTCTATGTAGGACTGTCAACTGCTGCTGTGGACAAGGCACTATCTGAAGGGTCAAAAGGTAGGAGAAGATCTAGAAAGGACGATAGCTTTCCCAGGAGCTCTCAAAGACAGCAGAAGCTTCAGTAGGTCAGAGTCTCCAAAGAGGGTTGGATTCAATCTGCTAAATGCATCAAAATGGAGCCAAATAGGAAAGTCCAGTGCTAACCTCCCTGGCACAGGCGTCCACTGGCATTTTATCACTTTGCTTGCAGCCAACAAAATCAATCAGCAGGACTGTTACAATGAAATACACAGGATGCAGAGAGAAACACATCCTACAACGCGGGCTCTTTAGACGAGAAAGCCATCCAGAAGGAGCTGATTTAATTTGCAAGCAACTTGCTATTTGAACTATAAATTTCTTATTCTGATTGCACCAGCATTCAGGACCACTTTCTTGCATGTGATATTTGGTCTCTCTTATGGTCCTTGGTATGAAACAAATGCATAAGTTTCTGGTTCTCAAACTTGGATATACCTTGGAAACAAATGGGAAATTTTTTTAGAAATCCCGATCCCTGGGTCACCCCATCCCTGAGATACGGAGTTAGTTACATGGGTGGCCTGGGTGGCAGGATTTTAAAAAGCTATTCAGTGGATTCTGCTGTACAGAAAAGTTTTAGAACTACTGCTCTAAGCTGAACCCTGGTTGGCAATTAGGCTCAGAGGGTACTGCTATTTATGGGAACTCTGCCTGAACCTGTCAAATATAAGTGCCATTATGGTGTGGCTAACAGTCATCAGAGGTATTCTGTTCTGGTATCAAATCATTTTTAAAGGCAGAGGGGCAAGGGATGAGAAGAAACAATGATGCTTTTGTGGGGGTAAGACAAGTCTTCAATGCTACAAAACTTCCTAGCATATTATAGAAACCAGTTTTGCTGGTTTTTTACTATATGACAAAGGGAAGCACTGACCCAGCGGCAACTTTTTGGATGTTAAGATGTACTCATCCAAAGCACTAGTGAGATATCTTTGTGACTTCTGGAAAAAACCCAGAGAAGTTTCCCACTCTACGAATACCACTGTCAAAGAACCGATATTGTCACTTCCTGCTAGTCTTTACATTTTTACATGTCAAGAAGATAAGGACTAAACCTAGCCACCCACAAGGCAGCGCTACAGGGTTGCAATTTGGCATTATGAAATTAAATATGACCTCTAAGGTCATGGCGGGGGAGTCCTCAAACTTGAGCATGCTCAGAATCACCTGGAAGGCTTGTTACATTCAGGCTGTTGGGCCCATCCACACAGGATCTCTGATTCTGCAGGTCCAGGATGGCAATTTGCATTTCTGACAAGTTCCCAGGTGATGCTGATGCTCTTCGTGTGAGGACCATACTTTGAGAGCTCCTGTTCTAAGGGCTCACAAAAGGCATGGTCCTTGAGTAACAAATGTTTCTAACGCCGCTTCAGGCATTGTGACAAAGAAATAAATACTTTGAGTGAAAGGAGACGCTGTCTCAAGATAAATCCGGGCATTTGTGCCAAGAGGTAAAATTTTTTCATTCCCCTACTAGTAACAAACAGGTGGGTTCAGTTAACGTCACTCATTCACTCATGAGTAAACATTACCCTTGGAAGAGAAAGTGGAAGAGGTGTGTTAAGTTAAAAAGAGAAGGACCTAAACATTCTTTCCAAAAATTGTTGACCTGCGGTTTCTTGTTTTACAAAGGATTAGTGGTTATTTTTCATTTACAAAATGTTTACTTTATAATGGTGGCATTTTAGTGGGGGGAAAGTAGGCTTCTTGACAAAGAGGTTAGGGCAACTGGGTAGCCATCTGGAAAAAAAGTTGAATCCATACTCAACAGACTATGAGGATAAACTTCAAATCAAATATTTAAATGTAAAAAAATGTAATAGCACAGAAATTCTGCAAGAAAATATAGATCAATTCCTGTATGTGTGTGTATGTGGATGGGGGTTAGTAGAAGATGCTTTCTGTGACTTAAAATGACCCAGAAACCATAAAATAAAGAATGGAAAAAATGTACTGCATAAAGCTTAATTTCTGTGAGGCAAATAAAAACCTTCCAAGACTAAAGAAAATGATAAACTGAAAAAAATATTTGGAGATCATATCACAGACTTACAGCTAATCTCCCTGTCATGTAAAGAGCCCTTACAAATCAATAAAAGATCAGCAACCCAATAAAAGAGTAAATCAAGTACAGGAATACACAGTTTGAAAAAACAGAAAAAGAAAAAATACAAGTGGCTTTTAAATATATTAAAAGATGTTCAACCTCTTGCTTTTTTTAAAGGTATGCAAATTTAGACCCTATCAATATAGTATATCTTACATATGAGATTGGCACAAATCCAAAAGTTTGAAACCCACGCGGTTGGTGAAGCCCTCCTAAGTTGGTAGGAGTGCATAAGTCATACAGTCCATGCGGTGCTCGCTTTGGCAGCACTTATACTAAAATTGGAATGATACAGAGATTAGCATGGCCCCTGTGCAAGAAGGACATGCAAATTTGTGAAGTGTTCCATAAAACAACAACAAAAAAACAATCCATAGGAAGGGAAAGGAACACCATCACAAATACGTATGTATGCATCTGCGGGCCAACATCCCAATCTATCTTCCTCGTAGGAAACTACCCTACAGATATACCTGCACATGTGATACCCACATAAAATTATTCACTGCAACTTTGTAATAGCAGAAGATGGAAAGAATCAAGGGGTCTATTCAGGACTGGTTAATAATTTGGAGATGTCCATACAGTGGAATACTACACAGCACTAAAAAGTAGAAGGCAGCTCTGTATGTACTGACACAAAAAGCTCATTAAAGTAAGATGTAAAAACAAGGTGAAGAATAACAGCTAGTCACTGTTTCTAAGAAAAGAAGAAAAAATAAAAAGCATTTTTTAATGTTTTGAATTTGCATAAACAGTGGAAGAATTTACATGAACCTAATGGAAATCGCGATCTATAAAAGACATAGGAGGGCAGGGTAGATGGGAACAGGCTGGACAGCCAAGATTTGCAAAGTGTGCTTTCTCAGAAAAGTTTCTTTATAACAGTTACTAAAATCAAATTATGGTACCATATTAAAAAAATCAGAAAACTTTGGTGTACATGAACATTTTTTCTTTACATGTATATTTGCACTACAATCCAAAGCCAAAAAAGAAAGTACTTAAGTAAATACGAGCCAAGAGATAGGGCTAGGCCAAAGTTATTGACCTCCAGGAGGCCAGAGATTAGATGGCAAAGTCCACTTTGCAGGAAAGGGCTTTTCAGAACAGCATTTACTAAAGCAGGTCTCTGAAGACGGAAGAAGCCAGGCTTTTAGTTTTACTGGATCATTCAATTTCTATAAATATTCTCTTCTAATTAAGCCAATGAATTTACATTTCTTTGCAGCCCATGCTTTTAAGTGAAGCTGAGATGTTTGCCATACAATGTTCTCCACTATGTGGCATTCCCACACCCCTGCCCCCAGCTTTGTTTTAATAAATAAACAATCAGCACACTCACCTAATTATAGACTTCAGGAATACAAAATTCCCCACATCAGACAAGAAATACAACCTACCCTTCCCTCACATCTCAAATTGGCCTTTTATCTAATTTAAAATGAGGAAATACCTTTAGATACTGTATAAAATACACCACATAGAATATATAAGTAAGTCATAGTAACCAAGGTTTTTTAGCACATCTATGTCTATCTGAAG
This sequence comes from Varecia variegata, assembly GCA_028533085.1. Lineage (NCBI taxonomy): Eukaryota > Metazoa > Chordata > Mammalia > Primates > Lemuridae > Varecia > Varecia variegata. The sequence goes on along the minus strand of CM052440.1, from coordinate 103,392,044 downwards.
AGAAGGAAATTTTTACATATTCTCTAAAACATCATATTTTAAAAGCACCTCCTATGTTCAGACTGCTGTGTGTGTGTGTGTGTGTGTGTGTTTGTGTGTGTATAAAATAAGGCAAACACATTTAACTTACTCTGGGCACATCACAAGGTACCAGAGTTATATTTCCATGATTGTCATACAACAGTGCAAGAAAACAAGTCAGCCAATTTCTCCAGTACAGACTCTCCATACCAGGAATTTACTGGAAGATATACACCAGCAAGCATAGCAACATGCCAGTCTGCACTAGCACTCCTTGGAGAGCTGATTATTATTTCTCTGGAGAGGTTTCTAAGCTATGCATCAAGAGCACTCATGACAACCAAACCAAAAAGAGCCCACTACAAACTAGGTTTCACCATCCCTTGTTCAGTTTCTCAAATTACCACCTGTAATCTTCTTGCAGAAAGAGAATGAGGTTAGACAAGGGAAAAAAGTTTCATATCAATCCCTAGGAATGAAACTGGAGCAAAATCCTATCCACTGTGTCATCAGGAAGTGGAGTAGTAAGACCTAAGGACAGAGTGTCAAGAATTACCAGTGTTTTAGGCCTCAACATGGCCCAAACCCACTGTGTGACCTTGGGAGGTCACCTCCCCTTTCTGGTCCTCCATTTGCTCATCTCCAAGCTGCAGTGGTGGTACCTGAAGTCTCACAAAAGTCTCTGCCAGCACTCACGCACTAAGAACTCGCGCTTGCTTGATTCTGATAGCTTACTCTGTCACTTGAAAACCCAACTTACTGGTAAGAATAAATTATGGCAGTGACTGTTGGCGATTGTTTACAATGAATGAATGTGTTGTACCCAACTCATGGACAAAATGACTTCACAGCCTAATCCCTTAGATTTTTGACTCCTGATTATACAGCAGTCTCTGCACAAGATTATATAATATAAAAATAAATTCTCTATTTCACCATGGCCCTCACACTTGGAGGCTGTATCGGTGCAAATCACTGCCATTAAGGAAAAAAAAAAACTCCCAAAAGATTGCTATGGGTCTGTCTGGTGCAGTGGCGAACTGCCTCGAAGACCTGCTCAAGTTTAGAGGAAAAAGCAGTGTCTTGGGGTTATGACTACATCTCTGTGCTGAGGGCTGGGGGTGGGTTGTCTGAAAGAAAGCAAAATGGCAAGATTTATTGGCTCTGTCTGTGTGTATTCTTTTCTCTCTCTCTCTTTCTCACACATACACACCCCCCCCCCAGTAACAATGCAGGATTGCTTAACTTCCCTTGGGCAAGAAACCTCACCAGAAAGGTGGTACCCTTCCCCCACATCTGTGCCAAGCTGTAGAGCACCAGGCATTGGCTGGTCATACTTCCCTTTAGTATGACATTAGACAGAGTAATTAGTGTGGAGGTTCCTCCCTTCTCTGTGCTCTACTTGTTTTCCTTGAAAAGATGCAAGCCAATATGTTAATCTAACTTATTACACTGCATCCTGATATTACCTAAGAAAGACCAAAAAAAAAAAAAAAAAGAATCATCTTGTGAGTCTCTCAGGTGGCTGCAATTCTTTATAAAGATGCAGTAAAAGTGACATTTCATGAAGCTGCTTTCTGTTACAAAGATTTGTTTTTACTTTTAACTTTTTAGGTTCCCTCTAAATGTTGAGGTGTCTATCCTGTCAAAAATAATACAGAGGATGGATTGCAAATTTCACTTTCCATTTCCTTGTCCAGAAATAGGTATTTTACATTGGGGTCAGCAATGATTCTAACCTTAAGTGCTACCTGCGGTGTGACACATAACACCTGCATGTGTCAAGTAGGCACACCTAATGCCTTCAAGGATAAGTCCCTAAGCTTTTGGTGAGATCATTTTGTGAAAACAATTATAGTTAATATGTACTGACCCTCTGCTGTAAGTCAAATTGCTGTGCTAAACCATATCATTTCATCTTCCCTAAACTTTTAAGTCACAGAGGAGAAACTTAACATCAGCTAGAGTGGCAAAGTGGAGACTTGAACCCAAGTCTAACACCCAATTTGTAACTACAGCAAGTCCTCAAATAACTTTTTGTTCAATGTTGTTTTGCTGTAACATTGATGTGAAAAAAAAAATCAATTCCCACCCAGGGCCGCTGTCTTGTGTGGAGTTTGCCCATTCTCCCCATGTCTCTGTGGGTTTTCTTTGGGTCCTCTGGATTCCTCCCACATCCCAAAGATGTGCATGTTAGGTAAACTGGCACATCTACATGCTTCCTGTCTGCATGAGTGTGAGGCGTGTGAGTGCATCTGCGACGGGACGGCTTCCTGTCCAGGGCTGGTTCCCACCTGGGGCCCTGTGCTGCCGGGATAGGCTTTGGCCACTCTCCACACTGAACTGGAACTGGAATAATAGGGTAAATAACTTTTTTTAAGAAACAGAGTCTCACTCTGTCACCCAGGCTGGAGTGCAGTGGTGCGATCACAGCTTACTGCAGCCTCCAACACCTGGGCTCAAGCGATCCTCCTGCCTCAGCCTCCCGAGTAGCTGTGACTATGGACTATTATGTTTGGCTAATTTTTTAAATTTTTTTGTAGAGACAGGGTCTTGCTATGTTGCCCAGGGTGGTCTTGAACTTCTGGCCTCAAGTGATTCTCTTGCCTTGGTATCCCAAAGCCACTGTGCCTGACAGGGTAAATAACTAACATACTTATTTTTATTAATCTTTCTTAAATGTCTGTATACTTCATCTTTAATTCCAAATTTAATATTAGAAGTGTTTTGGTCTTTATTTAGAAGTTTGGTTATGTTTCTGTGACTAGAAACACATCATAGGAACTTACCTCTTATTTATATCAATTAGCCTGTGGTCCAGTTGGTCTTGTTACATGTTATTTGGCTTAAAGTCTCAGTTTCTAAGCACCTATCGAAGACGTTAAGTGAGGACTTACTGTACTGAGCTATACAGCCTCCCAGAGTGAGGAGAAAATGAATTCCTCATTTCTAAGAAGCTACTGATTACAAGATGTACCACTGTTTTATAAATAAATGTAGCAGGAGATCAATGCCGAGAGACATATGTACAAATGAAAAAAATGCATGTCTTATAAAATGGAGAAAATATACTCATTCTAATTTTTGCAAAGCCTTGTAATCCTGCGAAGGAAGATGATGCTGATACTATTCTATGTTTGAGTACAGGGTGCTGCTACCGCTGCCAGGGATTCTGACACAAAAGGCACAACTCACTAGGACCTGCTCCCCACTCCCTACCCCAACTGAGGAGGAACTTGAGACCCAAAGACTATAATTTGTCCAAGGGTCCGGAGGCGTGGCGAGGTCAATGCAGGTCAGTTCAAAAGATATGTAATGAGGCCAGGTACGGTGGTTCATGCCTGTAATCCCAGTACTTTGCTCCCAAAGTACAGGGAGGATCGCTGACGGGGAGGATCGCTTGAGGCCAGGAGTTCCACACCGACCTGGGCAACATAGTGAGACTTCATCTCTACAAAAAATAGAAAAATTAGCTGGGCATGGTGGCGCATGCCTGTAGTTCCAGCTCCTCTGGAGGCTGAGGCAGGAGGATTACTTAAGCCTAGGAGTTTGAGGTTGCAGTGAGCTGTGATCGTGCCCCTGTATTCCAGCCTGGGCAACACAGTGACACCCTGTCTCAAAAAAAAAAAAAAAAAAAAAGCCATGTAATGAGCATCTATTAATATTATGTGATTGGAACTGGGCTGGGCCTGGGGATAAAGAGACCAGACAGTTGCTTTGCCGAGTGCTGCCCTCAGGGGACTTAGCATCAGAACCAAAGCCCAGAGGTACACATCCCAGTCCTGCCATACCCGTTCATGACTCAGGGGGACTTCCCAAGACCTTTGGGTTGACTAGCAACATTTTCCAAGACCCAAGACTTAACAAAGTCTTGAATCAAATGTTTATGAAAATGTGTTTTGGTTTTTTTATTGTCTGTTTTTGATATAACATTTCATTTCCAAGGATTTTGCTTCTGGGAGAGGATGCAAACAACTTGTGCAAAACTGCAAGGGCAGGAACCACCCTGATTTTCTGCATTTTCTTCCACATACAGCTACAACAAGGAAGGCACAAACAATGGAATAAAGATAAAAGAACCCACAACTTGACTTTCGGTGGAGGTGGAAACTATTATTTTTTGAGAGCCCACTAGGGATCACATTAGATACTAGACATTCTTGTTTTCTGAAGGAATGAAGATAGTAGACAAACTTAATTTGTCTAATGTGTCAACTATGTAGCTACACTGCAAAATGGAATTCAAGGATTTGAATGAAGTTTATTTCATAAAGACCGAACTTGTTATGAATCATGAGTCGTTAATATTAAAAAATCTCCTTGCCTAAAAATACCATTTCGTATCATAAATATGTGGTGTATACCTACAAGGTACAAGAAATTATGGGGATTTCAGACCAAGAAAGTGAGTATTTTGTAAAGAATGAGGTATGGGGAAGTTATGTGTCAGCAGGCAGAATTATGTGCAGACCCCACAGAATAATTCCATGAAGAGAAACAGAATGAGGACCCAAAAAGGGCAGCCAGGGACTTTGAGAAGGATCTATCTGTGGAGGGAAGTCATGGACACAGAGCTGGGACCCCAATCCCCACTTGTTTCCCTCCCAACATGCCCGACAACACTTCCTGGGCAGGTCCAGCTGTCCGTGTGGACAGACATGCTTCAGTTTCCTCATCTGCCAAAAGAAGATAATGGTGCCTAGGGGCCACCTGCAGCACACAACTGTTTCCAAGGCTAAATTTAAAAAATGGACTTGAGGCCGGGTGTGGCGGCTCACACCTGTAATCCCAGCACTTTGGGAAGCCAAGGCTGGAAGATCCCTTAAAGCCAGGAGTTTGAGACCAGCCTGAGTAACATAGCAAGACTCTGACTCTACAAAAAATAGAAAAATGAGCCAGGCATGGTGGCACGGGCCTGTAGCCCCAGCTACTTGGGAGGCTGAGGCAAGAGGATCACCTGAGCCCAGGAGTTCGAGGTTGCAGTGAGCTATGATTGCGACACTGCACTCCAGCTAAAGGCTTTGTTTACACTGGCCAATGAAAAGAATCGTGTCCCGACATAAATGTACACCCAACTACATATCAAATTGGAGGTGTTAAAAGCATTTCAGATAATTCTAAATTTTGCTTCATTTCCTAGAACTACATAGTAATAAAAATGCATAAGAAGTTCCATGTTATGGAAACTCCTATCATTCTAAACTTTGTTTTAAGGAATAAAAAGTGCAGAAGTTACTAAGATAATTGGTGAAATAATATCTGACATTTGAGGAGCCTCTCCTTTGGGTAAGCAGCACAAGATAAATTTTTCATTTAGATGAAGCCACAGCTATTAAGGAAGACGGTTACTAGGAGAATGAAAACACTCAAAGGCAGATTGTTTCTGGAGGAGGCAGGGTGAGCATGCTTCGCCACGCTGGCTCGCCTTCACACTGAAGACAGGCGCACAACACCTGACCCCCCAGCCAGAGAAAGCCTTCCGACACCTCACAAACAGGAATGGCATACCCAACCAGGTCAAGGACAAGACAGATATGCTCCTTTCTCCAGCCAAAGACAACACAAAGGGGCAGGCAGACTCACCAAAGAGCAAAAACAGTTACGGGAGACCCAGTGATGAATGAGGATGAGACCCGGTTAGCAAATTGTAATACAGCTGGGTGACATTCAGAGGGGTCAAAGCAAGGGTCCTCCCTCCTTCTCGTGCATGGCTAGTGGGAATGTAAAATGGTGCAGCCACTGTGGAAAATAGTTTGGCAGCTCCTCAAAAAGTTAAATATAGAATTACCAAAGGCCCAGCAATTCTACTTCTGGGTATAAAGCCAAAGGAATTGAAAACGGACTCAAACAAATACCCCTACATCAATGTTCACTGCAGTATTATTTATGACAGCCAGAAGGTGGAAACAACCCAAATGTCCATTGATGCATGAATGAGTAAACAAAATGTGGTACATACAGACAATGGAATATTATTCTGCCATAAGAAAGAATGAGATTCTGATATGTGCTACAACATGGATGAAACCTGAAGACACTGTGCTAAGTGAAATAGGCCAGATACAGAAAGACAAATATTTTACGATTCCATTTACATGAGGTACCCAGAGTAGTCAAGTTCACAGAGACAAAAAGTAGAACAGAGCTTGCTAGACACTGGAAGGAAGGGGAGGGGAGTTGGTATTTAACGGTACAGAGTTTCTGTTAGAGATGGTGAAAAAATTCTGGAGCTAGATAGAGCAGTGATGGTTGCACAACACTGTAAATATACCTAAAGCTACTGAATGGTACACCTACAAATGGCTGAAACAGTAAATTTTGTGTTATGTATGCCCTCACCCCTGCAGGTCCTTCCCTTGTCTGTCCACACTGGACTGCAGGGTCTTCTCCCCCTATCTGTGACCACTTTTCCTCTCTTTGGCCATCTGTACACTTCCGCATTCAAGATGCCCACAGAATCACTCCTGGCAGGAATAGGCTCAAATAAATCTGGAAACCAGAGTTACAGCAGAAGCCTTATGCTCCTTAGTCCTGACATTTCCACTGCTAGCTCCAGCACCAGAGCTCTTCTTCCAAAGGAAAATAAGTCATTCTTAACGAGCTTTCACAGAAATGGTAACTATCAACACTTCACATCATTATGGAAAGAAAACTTCAGTTTCTCTAGCGGGTTGCAGAGAGCAGACCAGACCCTAAGTAAGAGAGTCAGCCTTTTTCTAGGGTATCACTGACTTCCTACCAAGAAGCCTGAGAGACGCGAGGAGGAGTCAAGCCTGCCAGGTGCAGAATGGTGAATTCACCCTCCCTGACGCAGGGGCCAAGTTTTCTCCTCTCTTGCTTTGCACTGATGGATACAGTTCTGCAGTGAGAACTGCCTTGGCCAGAAGTAGGTTGGGGCTAACGAACTCACTGCAGCCATTTGTTTCCTTTGGAACATTCTGGAAAAGTGTTTAAAGTAAGATGATGTTGGCACTACTAACTTATCATAATTTTTCGGGATAACTATTGTTACGATTTCTTTGGTAGTAATGTACCTGTTACAAAATATGCATTGGCTAAGTATTTGTGGAATGAAGCATATAATAAAAAACAACTCCCTTAAACAAAAGATGAGTTCAAAATACATGATGAAAAACCAATTGTTCAATAACATGGGTAAATCTTTGATATACAATAATGAAAGTGCAAGAAAAAGTATGACAAAGGGAGCCATATAACATGTAATGTTTGATAAGGAGGTTTTGCTGCAAGAGATGAGGAAGGACAGAGTAGAGCACACTGGTGGGTCAAGGTGCCCTTGCTTTCTCCACTGGACTTTATATCCCAAAACTCAAACCTACAGAGAGAAAAGGATCAATATTGGTCACAAACTTAAATATTGCCATTATATATGTGTAAACAGGATGAGGTTTGTGAGGCAAGTGAAATGTTAATTCTTTTTTTTTTTTTTTAAGAAAAAAATGATGGTTGCAGAGGGACACATCATTGCACTTGTAATCAGTAAGGAATATATGGAAAGACCTGCAGATCTAACAGAGAAATGGGCAAATTGATTAATTAAAATAAAGAAACAAACAAAAAAGGAAACATCTGAGTCAGCCTCTTCCTCTTCCCCAAAGAGCAGCTTGCTTCATCAACCCATGCTAAAAGGTGGTCTCTACGTCCTGGAACTCAGTTCAAAATTTAAGCAATTTTGCATTCTGCTTCACATAGACAAACTAGTTCTTTGCTGCTACTTATTTATAATTTAATTCCCCTGATGGTTCTAAAAACAAGGGAAGAAATATTTTCAAACAAAAATCATTATTTATACAGCTGGAGTTTCCATTTAGTTAAGAAAATTAGTAGAAAAATGTTTGGTCAGAATTTGAGATAAGTTTTGAATGTTTCACAAAACCTCATACATATCATTAACTTACAAATCTCTTTTATTATATTTAAGTCTTCCGCAAAGTCAACAAGGGAAGACCCTCCCCCCCCAAAATCAACTAAATTAATGGGTTCTGATCTGGGCAACTCCTTTGGCAAAAGGCAGGAGATCTTTGAATCAGCAACAAAAATAGCTCAATTAAAATACCATTCTAACATGCAGTTAGTTTTTGTCTGAGAATGGAAACCAGCAACTTGCTTGCATGAGTAAACAGAAGACAATTATTCAGGCTGGGGTCTACAGAGCAGAGAACACAGGAGACAGCTGGCAATTATCTGGCTAACTTAACCAGATAATTCATGCCTAAAAATTCACTCTGGTGCCCAAATTGCCCAGATTGGTTATATTCATAGAAGAACTAAAGAGTGTAATTACCAAATCCCTTTCCAATCTGTGCTGCTTAGGTGGGTTGTTTTAAGGTGGTGACTGTATGACAAACCATCCTCAATCCTTCATCCCCAATAAAGAGCATGCTAGGAGTTTCACAATATAAATTTGAATATGTGTTTAAGTGTCCTATGGCCTTATAGGATACAGCTTTCATATATTGAATAAACTATCAAAAATTTCAAATATGCCAAGGGACTCACAAATTGCACTGGGGGAAATGCTTTGAGTTTATACCTTGAGACAAAGCCCAGATGAAGAGAGATATTATAATTCCTAACAAAACAAATTCTAAAGGAAAAAAATACACTACAAATAGAATGTGTAAGATTATGCAAATTAAAGAGTATCCGAAATTTGAAAACTATGTCTTTTTAGCCTGTCACCAAAAACATGAGATTAACACCCTTATGTTTATATAGCACTTTATACTTTTACAAAGCCCTTCACAATTAATCCTCACAACTGCATAAGGTAAGTTGGGTGAGTATTATTATTCCCATTTCATGGATTAAGAAAATAGGGCTGTCAGCTTTGCGGAAGCTAATGTCAAAGCTGAAACTTAAACCCAGGTCTTCTGGATCACAAGTTTAGTTAGTGCCCTTTCCATCACACCTCGCTAAAGGCTAAAGTTAACTTAAAGCAAATAACAAATATCACATTACCCAGTCAAATCTGTAGTATTCACCATCACAAATAGTCTTAGAGTCACACGTGTCATTAAATAAATCTTACAACCACGCCTGGCTCGAAAGTGCAGAGTGCAGGGGAGGGTGGTAACGAATAGGCTGCTTTCCATTAGTTCTACCTGACCCCGGGCAAGGGATTTCTCCTGGACTCGGCTTCCTAACCAGTAAAGGGAAAGAATGGAGAGAACCTCTCAAGTCCCTTCACATCAAGCTGATTATGAAACTAAGTGGCTTCTGTTTTTCCTGTTCACGCTTGCTCAGAATGTAAAGTGTCAATTTTCTTCCTCCTCTGGATATTAGAAGCTTCTCCAAGTCAATGGCTCTCCATTCTTCTTAACTAAATGAAAATAGGGTTCTAAAAATGCATTTTTTTTTTTTTTACCAATTTTTGCCTAATTTAAGTAGGAAAACAATATATAAACACTGCGGGACAAACATTTTTTAGAATTACTTAATGTTTTCTGTAGGTGACTATGCTGCTCAGTTGCATTTCCAATCTTGATTTGCATCAGTCAATTTTTATACTCTTCAGATAGATCAGATAGAAACCAGAATAAGAATAGCCTTCCCCTGGATTAAGAAACAAAAACTGCTCCTTTTAAATTGATGTCATTTAAAAGCTATCAAATTTTGCTCAAATTACCCATCACCTGTAGTCAGCAATGACTGCTGTTTTAATGTTCCATGTAAGCTAGGTCCAACTGAGAGACTTCTATTTCTCAGTAGTATATCCCACCTGGGAATACTGACTTTGGATGTTTTTAAAAGTATGAAAGACTTCCCCACTCCCTAAGTGGACTTAATAGTTATGCTTTCATAGAAGTCTGTATTAAAACCTTTCTGGAATTCAAGTTTTCCTACTCTTGCCTGGTAATTTTAAGGGAGAGGGGAAAAGGGTTACTAATGTGGGAAAGCATCCAGTATACAGAGACAGAGGAATACAATCTAGAACCTCCATTCTACCACAGATGTGCTAAAAGTCAAACATTGTCGTCATAAGGACAAGTCTTTAGTGTATGTGATCTTAGTTTAGAAAAGTTCTTTCCCCAGGGGAGGCGGGGAAGGACAAGAAAGCAAGGAAAGAAAGAGTTGTAATAATAATAGTGTTTACTATTGTTGTTATTATGGAACAACAGAAGGAGCCCATTTTTCTTACCTCTGGTATCCCTTTAATTATGATGTTCAGCAATTTGATGAATTTTAGTAATGTTTATTGTTCCCGCTCTCTTTTTCTTTGAGACAGCATCTCACTGTCACCCAGGCTGGAGTGTAGTGGCCTCATCACAGCTTACTGAAACCTCAAACTCCTGGGCTCAATGATCCTCCCGTCTCAGCCTCCCGAGCAGCTGGGACTACACGCACGAGCCACCATGCTCGGGTAACTCTCTCTTTTTTTAAGTTAACAAATTGGCTGGGTAACCAGCTCTAATTTTTATTATGTTAAAGTGATCTGGTTTCACTACCGAATCAAAAGGCCAAGCAATACTCAAGTCTCCCACATATTCTGGGTCGACTATTAATTTTGTACATGACTTTGGGCATGTTCTAACCAAGCTGGGTCTCAAGTTCTTCCTCCGTAAAATGGATACATCACTAAACTACTTCAAAGAGCTGTTGCTGGGAAGAACAAATAAAAATCACAAAGAAATATTCTTAAATAATCCAGCAGGACCTCTCTTGTCTCGGGCCACACCCATTTGCAACTGGGTGCTGTGCAGAGGACCTGGGGCTGGTGCCAAGTGAGTTGGCGCTAGCGTCATGTTCCCGTGCCCTGCTCTCCACTGCTGAGGCCTGGAACTGGTCCCTCTCTAGGTTCCCCACCCTCCCATCTGCCGCGCTCTCACTCCATGCATGTGCCTTTGCTAATTCTGATGAGCAGAAGCCTGGCTCTGCTCAGTGTTGCCCACGGTGCGGTCCCCAGGGCTCATTCACACCAAGGATGAACACAAGCATCATAAAGCCTACAGCAGTGAACAGGGTATCAGGGCAGGCAAGCGGTATTCAGCTACCTGGACCCCTCCTGGTCCTAAATGAACCAAAGAAGCGAAGCTCTACCGTACAACAGCTAAACTTAATAAGGCATTGTGGGAGAAACCTGTTTCTCTCTACGGTTTATAGAGAAAGAGCAAGCAGAACACTTTGTGGTAATAATGAAAATTCTCTGATGTATTTAGATGCTTTTTGTGGGTTTAAAATTTAAGGGGTATAGGAGAAAAGAAACTGACATGTATTTCTTTAACAGTTTTCTTCTGACACCTTGATATCACAGTTTAAGCTACATCTAATTATACCACAAATCATAGTGTCTTTAAGTTCACAGATTCTTAGAGATCAATCCACCCCCTAATTATATAGATCGAAAATTGTTAAGTAACCAGTCCGAAGTTTCTTGCTCCTTTGTGCTAAGTTCACCAGAAGTCAAGCTGGATTCCCAAGGGTACTGCTTTCTTTACACCACAAAATGAATTTGTTCATGGTTATTTTCCTTTAATAAATTCTTGCCACAAGTGAATTTAGGCTGTTTTTAATTAAGGTCTTAACCAAAAGATCATTTGGAAAGTTCTGTCCCTCCCACAAGGCAGGACAAGCTTGTTTTGACCAGCTGTCCTAAGATTTTTGTGCTCAATCATCAAAGCTTACAACATCCTTACAGTCCTGATATAAGGTGAGCACCCCTTCCAACCAAACTATGAAAAAAGAATCTCTCACAAAAGTCCATTCTGAAAGTAATAAAGATGGGGGTGGGGAGAAGATTCAAAGGGAAGTAACAAGCCCAGAGCAGGAGGTGGAGATCACTTTTGATAGGCATCTTTGGGAATGTAAGTTAAGATGAGGTGATAGGACCTCTCTTTTTATATAATTCCACCAGAGCTCTTAACCTTTTTTGTGTCATGGACTCCTTTGGCCTCCTGGTAGAAGGCTGTGGACCCCTTTTCTCAGACCAATGTGTTTATATACCTAAAGTAAATGACATAGGATTACAAAGGAAACAAAACGAAATTTAGGACACAGTCATCTGTGTGCTTCTTTGTTAGTGCATTAAATAAAAAGAGCCAGCAGGTCAAAAATTAGTGCAATTTTGAAGTCATGAAGACCATAAACAGTATTTCAAGATCTCTGTAACAAGGGTGTAATGTGATATGAAAATATCTGTGATTTCTATGGGTGACAAAGTCACAGATACTGCCAACTCTACTATGGTTTACTGCCTACATTCATAATGGAAGGAAATGCTAAATTTCAGTTAGAGGGCAGTACAAATACAAAGTAATATCTAGAATTCTATTCAGGGATCCATGTGAAGAACCTGGATATGAAACTGGTCTATGATGTCCTTAAGGTCTGGTTCATTTTTTTTGTTTCTGAGATCTAATTAGCACAGTGCACGGCACAAATAGGCACTTTAGCAAATGTGTGAATTAAACTGAGTCAAATAGAGTCAGTTTTTAAAAATGTTTAAACTATTAGAAAGGGGCCAATGCAGCCTCAAGTAATCTTCCAAACAGCCAAATCTCAGCTAGTCCACCCATTGCCAGCCTACTTCAAGTTCTTCGTTCACTTGGCAAATACCCACAGAGCACCAAGTGTCAGGCAACATTCTAGGCTATGGGTGAACATGAGAATCTAATTTTAGATGGTGATGAATGTTAACAAAACAAAACAAAATAGGATAAAAAATGACTGGTAGACTGGATGGTATCAAGGGCTTTTCTGAAGTGACAGTTCAATCAGTGATGACAAGGTGCCAAGGTTACATGGGAAGATGTGAGGCAACACCATTCCAGGCAGAGGGAACAGCAAGTACAAAGGCCCTGAGGCAGGAAGAAGCTTGGCACAGGCCTTCCTCACCTCATGCTCAAACATATAAAAAGTTCCCTATTCCTAACACACCTTATCATACCACACCCTTTTGACATTTCCTTATATAAACCTTTCTGGTCTCTTCAAGATCCTGGAAGAGGCCCTGTTTCTTTTTCCCGTAACCTTCTCTCCATCCACCACATTTTCACATACTCCAGGCCATACCGGTCTCTCAATCAGAGGATTTCAGGGCAGAAGCTGTTGCATAAATCATCAACTCCAACCATTCCTTCTACAACAAGAAACTCAACCCCACTGAAGCAGTGTGTTTCCTCTACACTTCTAAGTTTGTGGTCTGTGCCATGTGTCTGTCTCAAACAAACGTAAATTTTTCTCTGCTGATTATCTAATGGTCTTGTCTTCTTATTTACACTTGAAGCTCCTTCAGGTTAGCAGCAGCCTCGCCTTCCATGTCTCCTCCGTACAGAGCAGAAGTGAGCAGATAGCCGCTGCTCAATAAATTTAAAGGAAGATAGATGGCCAACTAATGTGATTTGTTCCCCGCCCAGTTCACAGACCCACGCCCCCAAGGCCCGAGAGTAGATAAGTTCAGACAGACGGGAAAATGCTGTGAAAACAGCTACAATCTTGAGGCCAAGTAATTACGTTGGGGTAGTCTGTATTCTAGATTAAATTTTTTCTTCACAAATGTTTTGGGCTGAATTACGTCCCTACAAACTCATATGTTGAAGTCATAACCTGCAGTGCCTTAGGATGTGACTGTATTTGGAGAAAGGACTTTTAAAGAGGTGATTAATTTAAAGAGGCCACTGGGGTGGGCCCAAACCCAATCAGATTGGTGACCTTACAAGAAAAGACACCCAGGGCACTTGTGCACAGAGAGACAACCCTGTAAAGCAGCCGCCATCTGCAAGCCAAGGACAGAGGTCTTGGAGGAAATCCACTCTGCTGACACCTTGATCTTGGACTTCTAGCCTCCAGAACTGTGAGAGGATAAGTTTCCCCAGTCGGTGGTACTTTGTCATGGCAGCCCTACCACACTAATAGAATAGGTGTCTAAATTTAGATATTTCCAAAAGCAAAGACAGAGACAAGGACTTGGGTGCAGGTGGTTTATTTGGAAGTGATCCCAGGAGCAGGGAGAGTAAGGCAGGTGTATTGTTTAAGGGTGTGTGAATAAGGTCACGGGCTACAGCTAACAGGAGCTTCATTCTTTGAGGCCTCCCAAGAAGTATCCAGAAAGCCCCCTAGAACTGTTCTGGGAGGCACGATCATTTATACCCTGGCTTCCATTCTCACTGGGTGGAGGGACACCCTAGGGGCATTAACTCCTGTAGCTTGTAGGTCGCAGATGTACATACAGTACAAACACTCCGCTCCTAGGGAGAAAGCAAAAAGCAGTGCTGCGTGCACCTGAGGCAAGACACGGTCAGCAGAGGTGAATCTCAGCTCGCAGGACACTGGCTGAAAACCAAGGTGGGCCCTGGGGACAAGAGGTGAGACCAGAGGGAAAACTGCAGGTGGTTAGCAGATCACAGCTGATGCAGCTGGTTCCTCCTCCAGAGGCAAAAAAAAAACATCTTTAAGGTCGCTGAAGGTACCAAGATTCTAAAATGGACCCATTGTGAGGCCACAAAGATAGCCTGGGACAGTTGCTTTCTTCCCAAAAGGTAGATATACGGGTATCTTTAGACGATGGAGATAAGTGTTGAAGAATAAGTGTCTTGGCATGCTTATTTGCAGCTGACTCTTGTGAATTATGAAAATTTTGGTTAGGCTTTTTTTTTTTTTTTTGGCACTATTTTCCCAAGCTAATCTAATTCTTTTAAAATCTATCTGTTCCACTTGTTGTAACCGGCCCTCCACTCTAAAGTGAATTCTGCTGCTTATGAAAAGCAGAAAGAGTTTAGATACTGTAGAATCATCTCACTTAAATTCTAGGTAATCCCTAGAAGCCAGCTCATAAGAAGGATTTTCTCTCTCATCCAGGTTTCCCCTCTGGAATTGAGGTGGTAGATCAAATATGGCACTTTTGAATGTCACCTAGATTACTAAATCCAGTTTATACAAGCTACCCTTCAAGACCAATAAATGTGATTATGGAACAAATTTTCTACATTACCTTCAGAAATTTATTTTCTTCTTTTTGGCAAATTATCTGAGATTTATTACTTAACACTTTCATAAAGTACAACATCCAAGATAAAGTTATGCAGGGAGATGTCAAATATGAATGCTATTTCCTGGTATGTTCAAATTACCCTGAGTCCTATATTTAGGGTTGCCAGATTTAGCAAATAAAAATACAAAACACCGGTTAAATTAGAATTTCAGACAAGCAATAAATAATTTCTTTGCAATAAGTATATTGCAAACAGTGCATGGAACCTCCTTATACTAAAAAAGTTATTTGTTGTTTCTCTGAAATTCAGATTGAACTTGGACTCCTATATTTTATTTGGCAACCCTACCTGTCTTAATAGTCCAGAATGGAAAATTAGCACAATTAGAATTTAAAAGTAGAACTTGTATTTAAAATAAAACTTCTTGTTTTAACTTTAACCACAGCAGAATACTCAAAGCATGGTTAGTTAGAACAAGCTGCTATGTTAATAGAGAGGATTCATTTTAGAACTAATGGTTCATTATAACAACTAGGGTAGTTCAATTTGAAAGAAAAATAGGCCATTTTATTTACTATTCAATAAAATATTAAAATTCCCCTAGGAATCAATGTGTAAGAACAGAATGCCATGTATTATTTGTATTAAAAAAAGCAATTAAAATGTAAAAGTACACATTTTATTTGTATAGTTTGCCACTGTTTAGTGCTTATAGAAACTAAAACATCAAAGTGGATTATGATATGGGGGGGGGGGGGAGGAACACAACAAAAAAAGTAGTTAAGAAAAATTTCTGACCGGATCTCAAAGTTTTACATACCTCAAACTTATGTGGAAGAACAGAAAAATGCTTTCCTCTCCAATTTCCTCTTTCCCTTACAGTTGGAGAAATGGTCCTAGATTTTCAGCACTTTTAAGATCATTCACACAGAAAACCAAAATACAGTAGTCCCCCCTCATCTGAGAGGGACACTTCCAAGACTCCCCAGTGGATGCCTGAAACCTCGGATAGCACCAAACCCCATATCCACTATGTTTTTTTCCTACACAGTAAAGGGGGAGGCGGGAGCATATATGGCATGGATACGCTGGTCACGGTGCAAGATTTCATTACACTTCTCAGAACAGTGCTCGATTTAAAACTTCTAAAATGTTTTATTCTGGAATTTTCCATTTAATGTTTTCAGCCTTTGAGTAACTGAAACCATGGAAAGCGATAAGTGGGGACTACTATATACCTAGTTCGGGAAAGCTTATATAGTTTGCAATTACGGGAGAAAGACTGTCTGCAACAGAAACAAGATTACCTGAGAAGATTTCTTGGCATTTGGGGACAGATAATTCTTTGTTGTGAGGGGGGCTGTCACGTGTATTGTGGGACATTTAACAGCATTTCTGGTCTCAACCCACTAGATGCCAGGAGCACCCCCACCTGCTGTTATGACAAAGTATCTCCAGACATTGCCAAACGTCACCTGGGGAGCAGAACTGTCCCCAGTTGAGAAGCACTGGTCTAGGAGAACCTTCAGTGTCTTGGCTCTGCCCTGGCAATTACATAGTCCTGAGTTCCCAGAAATTTCTAAAAATATTCTAGGGCAGCTTAGAATAACAAAAGGGGGGGGGAAAAAGCTACAGTGAAATTTGTACCAAATCCATGCTGACTAAAATTGTTCTAAACATATTTATGGAACAATGAAAATAAATAGGTCTATCTACTTACTGCCTCTAATATTCTTTATACATGGGAAGTTGTGTGCCAATAGAAGATTTAGACTCCACCTCCTCTCCTGGCTCACCATATCCAGGAAGTGCTAAATTTTCTGACCCTTTCTATGTTCTAGATGTGTGTTCTCATTCAGCCACCCGCTGCCCAATCAAGGTAGGTCCTTAATTGTCCCATGTTACAGATGAGGAAATTCAACTCTAGAAGAGTGAAATAACTTGCCTAAGCTCCTGTAGCTTGTCAGACTTTAAACCCAAGTAACTCCAAAGTCCAAGCCTTTAACCACTCCCTTTACCTTGAGGGGAAAAGAAAATCACTAAATGTCTCTGACCTGGTTTCCTCACCTGTAACTCCGAAATGACATTTCAGTACTTCACAGAGCCACATTAAGAACTTTAAGGCAGTTCTGAGTCATTGGCAGGCAGGGACCAAAGTCCTAGCACCCAGCAGGCAGTGACAGCCACCGAGGCCTGCTACATTTGAGCACTCCCCATCTCAAAGGCAAGAAGAACCACACTCTAATTCAGAGATCTACTTTAAAATTTAAAATGAACTGGTGCCAACTCACTTTGAAAGAGCACACTCAGGAGTGTAAACATAAATAATAAATACCACACGTAACCCCTAGGACTTTGAATAGAGGAGAAGCAAGGGACATCAAGTCTGGCGGTAGAGGGGGGGGTGGCAGGTGGTAGGAGGGACCAACTCCCACAGTGACATTTCTCTTCTTGCACAGACCTGAGTCACTTTAAATGGCAGGCCAAAAGCACAGTGGCAGAATGAGTGGCCATCTTGGCAGCAAAACCTCCCCAAAGTCCCCAAGAACTCAATGGCCACAGTCAGTCCCTGTGGCTCAGTGGGCAGAATCAAAGACGCCTGGAGTGGAAGGGGGCCTTAAAGATCACTTGTATTTGACAGATGACAAACTGGAGCCCAGAGGTGGAACAATTGATCCCACCTAGCCAGGCCAGGACCCGGGCCAGGTCCCAGGTGCCCCAAGTCTGACTATACAGCAAACCCGGCGGCTGCCCCTGCCTTGGCCAGCCCCTCTTCCCTAAGCTGCCTGCCGTTCCCTCAGTGCACGGTCCAAGTAATCACCGCGCAGTCTGGCCCGCCTCCAGCATAACGGAGTCACATTTGTCACGGACCTAGATTTTGCAGGAGCAGTTTCAGGACTAAATTATTGTTTTGAACTTCTAAGAGGAAAAGGGCCAAATACAAAGTGTTTGGGTAACTCAGTCAATGGAGCATAAGTGAAACATTTAATCTTTTGGTTACAAAGCCTCATTAGGATAAGAAGGAGCTGTAGGAGCGGACATAGGGAGGGTTTGTGATTCCTATTACATGATAAGAAACGCAATTAGGTTGGAGTCAGTTCAACGTGCTCAGGGGAGGCAGGCAGCAGTGGTGGCGAATGTTTCTCTATTATAGATGCAAAAAACAGCTAACACTGCACCTTATATAGAACCTTTAATTCTAAACCACTTTTATCCCATTTTCTTCCCCCAACACCATAGTGGAGAAGATACTGATAGGCAGTTTTAGGCGCCAATAGACCACAGACTACTTGAAGAGAAAAATGTCTCAACCATAGTTTCATGAAGCCACATTTAGATTCTAGGTCTAATTTCAACAGATATCAGCACAGCCGAGCTACAGTTACAGTGGACAGATCATTTGTCAAGAATGGAAAAAGCCAGGATGCCAGGCAGTTGTATTGGGGGGGATGGGAAGGAAGAAGTGAAAGTATATTTTAAGGGAAATACAAAGAAAAACTGCTAACAGTGTGGGCAGAGTTCAAGTTTAAGCCCTGGGCATGAGGGAAAGCCTGGACAGCCAAGGCCAAGCCGAGACTTCAGGGTTACCAGCACCAGTGGGCCCCGGAAGGCCCACGTGTGCTCATAATCCCAAAGTGACACTAGGTGGTGATCAGACAGATGCCACCAACGGGGAGTCTGGGAATAAAGTAAATGTTTCAGACATAAGAAACAAGGTCGGGGCAGCATGTGCTACATAAATAACAAAACAGTTATTCACTTACCTTCCAATCTGGAAGGTAACCCTCTACGCTTTCACAAAATTAACAGTGTAGCCATGCAGTAAAAATGAGAAGTCTCTGATTAGGTGCCTTCCGTTGTGTAACACAAAATCAGGTAATGTGCACCAATAAACAAATAAATGAATGACAATGCAAAACTATGTGTTTTTATGAAGGCCTGTAAGATTTAATTTCCCTATACTTACACTTGTAATTGTTGAAGAAAAGATAAATTCAAGGACTTAGGATTTGAAAACAAACTTGAATCCCCCCCTCCAATTGCCAATTAATTACATGCACATGAGAAATTCACTAAGCATCTAATCATTTATATTCTGGGGTAGTATTTCTGCACAGCTATTCTGTTGGATATTTAAAATTATAATTTGAAATGGACTCATTGTCACAGGCCTCTGGGTCCATTTTACACACAAAATCAATACACTACTCCTAATAAATAGGATTACTTTTCCAAGACTCCCGGTGGGAGCTCAGCAGGACTTTTGTTTGGGAGCTCAGCTTCAAAGTTCTCCAAAGAAAATTACTTTCCTGATGTTCACCCCTAAGAACCAACAGAAGGCACCTGAGAGAATCCAAACTAAGAGGCTACCGCCCGAGGGGAAGGGAAGACACAGATTGTTAGGTAGACTGATTTAGACATGAGTAATGCTGCAGTTTAAATGCCCCTCCACGGCAAAGCATTTCTAGATCCACCTCAGACCTCTGTGCTTCTACTAGAGAGCTACCACATGTTGTGTTTTCTTCAAAAAAGCAGAAAACTCCCAGGGTTGTACATAATGGTTTCTCCCAGCAGACTGCCCCATCCTTAATGTCCAGGGCTGTGTCTTCCCTCAGCTTTGTATTCCAAAGCACCCTCCTTAGGAGAGGAAATTGTTAGGTCTTCACTTCATACACACTTACCCTGTAAAAGTCACTGACTGCCCCGCAGGACATGCAGAAGCACTTGATGACCCATCCTAGACAGTGAGTGGCCTATCCCATGAGAAAACTCCATGTGTCTGGGTTGCATAATGTCAAGAGAGGTTTCAAAAGCACCTGGACTTGGTCTGGAACCCTGGTTCTACCAATGTCCAGAAGTGCAGCCTTGGACAAATTGCTTAATAACTGAGCCTCACTTTCCTCATCTACAGAGGATATTGGCACCAATTCTCAAGGTTTGTTGTATTAGCAGAAATAAAAACTATAAATACTTACTGCATTCCCAGTGCAGAAAACTATCCAGTAAGTGTAGACAGTTATTATCTTTCTTATAATCCTAAACTCATAGTGGATGGGGAAGAAGGAGCCCCAATCTGTAAAAATGCAAGAAAGTGTAATCATGAAATCTGTAATTTTAATGAAAAAAAATAGTATATGATAAACAGGGGCAGATTTTCCCAGAAAGCTACTGTATTTAAAACACTGTGCTATTTCTTTATAAAAAGACAAAGATACCAATGCAACAGAGCAGAGAGTCCAGATACAGAACAACACAGACATGCATGCACACGGCACATACGTGTACACAGTACATATGCACGCACGTATACACTCTCTCTTGAATGTGAGAAATGGTTGTTTTAAATTCTAGGGGAAAGGCTGAATGAACCATTCAACAAACAGCACCAATATACCTGGCTATCCATGTAGAAAAAAAATAAAGTCACACCTTTAACTAACATACATACACACCCCTACAGCCTTCCACAGAGGTTAAAGGTTAAAATAATAAAATTATGATGTCAAGAGAAAATAATATAGAACATTGTTATAATTTGATGATTAGGAAAAGATTTCCTAAAGCAAGCCACCAAACTCAAACTACAAAAGTTGTAATTTTATATACAGCCATTTGCCGAATAATGATGTTTTTGTCAACAACAGACTGAGTATGACAGTGGTCCCATAAGATTATAACACTGTATTTTTACTGTGCCTTTTCTATGTTTAGATACATAAATACTTATCATTGTGTTACAACTACCTACAGCATTCAGTACACTAAAATGCCTCACCGGTTTATAGACTAGGAGCAATAGGCTATACCCCTGTAGGTATATGTAAGTACACTCCACGATGATTGCACAATGACACAACTGTCTAACAACATGTCCCCATTGTTAAGTGATGCATGACTATATAAAAAATGTTCAAAGCTTCCGTAGTGAGAAAAAAATCATTAAAAGAATCAAGAAAAATCAAGAAAGACAACAGGCTTGGGAAAAATATAAAGGCATATATCATTTCATTGCACCTCGCAGACATTACAGATTTTTTTGTTTGCTTTTTTAAAAAATTGAAGGTTTCTGGCAACTCTGCATCAGGCAAGTATATTGGTGCCATTTTTCCAATAGCATGTGCTCACTTCATGTCTCTGTGTTACATTTTGGTAATTCCCACAATATTTTAAACTTTTTCATTTTTAGTATATCTGTTATGATGATCTGTGATTAGTGATCCTAAGATCACTATTGTTACTACTGTAATTGTTCTGGGGCACCAGGAAACCTGCCCATATAAGATGGTGAACTTAATCGATAAAATGCTGCCTGTGTTCTGACTGCTCTACCCACCTGCCATTCCTCATCTCTCTCCCTCTCCTTGGACCTCACTATTTCCTGAGACACAGCAGTATTGAAATTAGGTCAAAGAATAACCCCATAATGGCCTCTAAGTGTTCAACTGAAATGAAGAGTCACATGTCTCTCATTCTCAATCAGAAGCTAGAAATGATTAGGCTTAGTGAAGAAGGCGTATTGAAAGCCAAGACAAGCCTAAAGCTAGGCCTCTTGCGCCAAATAGTTAGCTAAGCTGTGAAGGCAAAGGAAAAGTTCTTGAAGGATATTAAAAGTGCTACTCCAGTGAACACACAAATGATAACAAAGTGAAACAGCCTTATCACGGATATGGAGAAAGTTTTAGTGGTTTGGATAGAAAACCAAACCAGTCACAACATTTCCTTAAGCCAAAGCCTAACCCAAAGCAAGGCCCTAACTCTTTACAATTCTGTGAAGGCTAAGAGAGGTGAGGAAGCTGCAGAAGAAAAGCCTGAAGCTAGCAGAGGTTGGTTCATGAGGTTTAAGGAAAGAAGCCATCTCAATAACATAAAAGTGCACGGTGAAGCAGCCAGTGCTAATGATACAAAAGCTGCAGCAAGTTATCCAGAAGATCTAGCTAAGATCATTGGTGAAGGTGGCTAAACACCTTCTCTATGTAGATGAAATTGCCTTCTGTTCAGCGAAGATGCCATCTGGGACTTTCATAGCGAGAGAGAAGTCAATGTTTGGCTTCAGAGCTTGGCTCTCTTGTTAGGGGCTAATGCAGCTGGTGACTTTAAGATCAAGCCAGCGCTCATTTACCATTCCAAAAATCCTAGGGCCCTTAAGAATTATGCTGAAATGATTCTGCCTGTGCTCTATAAATGGGACAACAAAGTCTGGATGACAGCACATCTGTTTATAGAATGGTTTACTGAATATTTTAAGCCCACTGTTGAGATCTACTGCTCAGAAAGATTTCAGAATTGCTGCTCATTGACAATGCACTTGGTCACCCAAAAGCTATGATGGAGATGTACAGGAGATTACTGTTATTTTTATGACTGCTAACACAACATCCATTCTGCAGCCCATGGATCTAGGAGTAATTTTAACTTTCAAGTCTTGCTATTTAAGCAATACATTTCATAAGGATACACATATTGATTCCTCTGATAAATATGGGCAAAGTAAATTGAAAACCTTCTGGAAAGGCTGTATTATTTTAGATGCCATTATGAACACTTGTGATTCACAGGAGGAAGTCAAGATATCAATATTAAAAGGAGTTTGGAAGAATTTTATTCCAACCCTCATGAGTGACTTTGAGGAGTTCAAGACTTCAGTGGAGGAAGTAATTGCAGATGTAGTGGAAATAGCAAGAGAACTAGAATTAGAAGTGGAGCCTGAAGATGTGACTGAATTGCTGCAATCTCATGATCAAAGTTGAACGAATGAGGAGTTGATTCTTATGGAGGAACAAAAAAAGTGGCTTCTTGAGACGGAATCTAACTCTGATGAAGATGCTATAAACATTTCGGAAATGACAACAAAAGATTTAGAATAGTACATGAACTTACTTGATAAAGCAGCAGCAAGGTTTGAGAGGACTGACTCCAATTTTGAAAGAAGTTCTACTGTGGGTAAAATGCTATCAAACAGCACTGCATACTCCTTCCGTGAAAGGAAGAGTCAATTGACATAGCAAACTTCACTGTTGTCTTATTTTAAGAAATTGCCACAGCCACCCAGCCTTCAGTAACTACTACCCTAATGCATCAACAGTCTTGAACATCGAGGCAAGACCCTCCACCAGCAAAAAGGTTATGACTTGCAGAAGACTCAGATGATTGTTACCATTTCTTTGCAATAAAGTATTTTTAAATTAAGTTTTTAAAGAAATACTGCTATTGCACACTTAATAGACTACAGTATAGTGTAAACATAACTTCTATATACACTGGGAAACCAAAAAATTAATGTGACTTGCTTTATTGTGATATTCATTTTATTGCTGTGGTCTGGAAGTGAACTGGCAATATCTTTGAGGTATGCCTATATTTACCACATACACCAGAGAAAGCCAATTATCTATAATTCATTAAAAGTTCCAATAATTCAGTAAGAAAACCATAAATGGCCTTGTAAACAAAAATGATAAAGAATTCAAAGAGGCAATTCACAGAAATGCAAATTTGGGCAGAGATGCCTAAATTTACTAGTCCATCTCTTTATCATCATCTGTAAAACAAGAACAATAATCATATTCACTTTATAGGGATGTTGAAGTTTAAATTAGTAAATTTCACTTGAAGTACTTAAAACTATTCCTGACACATAAAAACACTCAATAAACATTAGCCAGTAGTAGTAACAATAGCAGTGGTGGTGATAACAGTAGCAATAATTAACGAAACACGAAATAAAAATAAGGAAAGCCGGGCATGGTGGCTCACACCTGTAGTCCCAGCAACTCAGGAGTCTCACTCAGGTAGGAGGCAAGCTTAAGTTCAAGGCTTTAGTGAGCTATGATTGCACCACTGCACTCTAGCCTGGGAGATAGAGCGAGAATGTCTCAAAAAAAAAAAAAAAAAAAAAGGAAGTATCACCTAGCATACTAGCAAAACCATCACTAGAAAAACTGCAAAAAGAACCAGTGTTTGAAAGAGTATGAGGAAACAGGCATTTTCTACACTAGTGGTAGGAATATAAATTGGTTCATCCTTTCTGGAGGACAATTTTGCCCTATAGATCAGCATTTTAATGTATATACCCTGTGATACAAAAATTCAACATATAGAAATGTAGCCTACGGACATACACATAGGCACAAAAACATATGTGCATGGATATCCAATGTAGCACTGTTTATAACAGCAACAGTTAAAATTAGAAATGACAGAAATGGCCAGGCGTAGTGGCTCATGCCTGTAATCCCAGAACTTTGGGAGGCCAAGGAAGGAGGATCACTTGAGGCCAGCAGTTTGAGACCAGCCTGAGTAACATAGCAAGACCCTGTCCCTACAAAAAAATAGAAAAATTATCTAGGTGTGGTGGTACACGCCTGTAGTCCCAGCTACTTGGGAGACTGAGGCAGGAAGATGGCTTAGGCCCAGGAGTTTGAGGTGGCAGTGAACTATCATGATGTCACTGGGCAACAGAATGAGAGCCTATCTCAAAAAAAAAAAAAAAAAAAAAAAGACAGAAATGACCATTAAATAGGAACAACTGAAAGCATTCTGGCATATCCATATAATGAGTGGCAATGCAGCTATTACAAAGAGTAATGATCATCACTATATACTGATATGGAAATACATCTAATACCTTGCTAAACAAAAACTGTAAGCCACAATTTGTACTTCTTTTGTATTTTTGCATCATTTGTACTTTTATATAAAATATATATTTTCAAATGGCTATAAAATGAAAAGGCCAACCTGTTATTATGGTTCTCTCTAGGAAGGAAGCAAGATGAAGGAATGAAGCGAGTATTTTCATTATCACTCCACTTCCTTATATATTCTTTGATTTTCAAAAATAAGCATGTAGTGAAAACAAATATTTTCTTTAAAAAAAAAAAAAAGGCAACAAACAAATTCAGTGTTTTATACCAGAGTCACAGAATTGGACACCCGAGTAAATGACAGTGTCCATATGTTCCTTAAACAGCCAGCAGCACCCCTGCCTCTGCAGGTACACTCTAGAGAAGCCATCACAGCTGGAGGATACTAATAGGATCATTCAATGCCTTTATTCTGACTCAGCTAATAACCTTCTGATCGGAAACACAGGCAATACCAATTTCTGCAACTGTCCACTTGGCAGCTTTATTTCTCAAGGTAAATTAATGAGTTCACGTTCTAGTTTATCAGCCTTCAGAACTCTGATTAATACAAACTAGTCCTCTAGAGCAATAAATCTGAATTCCTAATCCTGCACAGTTGGGGGCTATACCTATTCCTATGGAGATCTAAGGTGCAAAAATTGCAGGAGACCTACCTTACCTAAAATAGGCAGCCGACTGGCTAGCCATTTTAATACTGTTATTCTTACATTCAGGAAATGAAAAGCAAGACTCAAAAGAGCTCAACATTTGGCCACTTGTTACCGTCAAATTGATAATGTGTCTCTAGATCCATCTGACAGATATTCATTATATAAAACTTGACTATATAGACAGTGCCTCCTGTATTCCAATTTCTTTCTTCACAGGTCAGAGGGGAGGCCCATACCTCGGTCCCCCGAGCTGGTTTTGGAAAGGGTGGCAGTAGCTGAGTCATGCCAGGCTTCCAGGTGGCATTTAAGGGCCATATCTCCTCTACCCTCACTATATGGAGCAACACACTTTGAAAATCAAGGAATTAGAGAAGCTGATCCTTACACTCTAAAGCAAGGCAGGAAGCAAGAAGTGAGTACTGCTTGCCTTCCTTTCCCAACCTCTATAATATAATCAACCACAATGGGCAAACTTAAAACTGTCACTGTAACCCGAAGTTGTTTTGGCTGAAGGTGAACAGAAAAGGAGAGGAAATGCCCACCCATGGCCAGGAAGATATTTTTAGAAAAGAACCACCAAGACAAACCTGGGCCATAATAGAGCCTGATAATATTTCATATGCACTGTCAAGATACAGTCTTTTTTCAAAAGCAACCACCAAACCATCCCAAACACTCCTTTTAACATGGTGGTAATTAATTAGTGTTTGTCAATTAAATATTGGCTGCTAAAGGGACAAGTTAGTTATAAGCAGACCCAGGTTTGGGGCTAGTGCAGAAGTAAAGTATTTCGGCCAATCTCATTCGGGTTTTTTTTTTTTTTTTTAATCCATCATGAAAAGAAAAATCAGGTAGCATATTTTTTAAAATAAAAGTTTTGAGTAATCAAGAGTTCTGATTCTGATGTTGGTTATCATTTATTTGATGGTTATTCCTACTCATTCAAATTGTGCATAATCCAAAACTTTTCATACAAAGAACTGTGGTGTCCATTTAATGACTTTATTGGTTTTTATGAGTTGGGATGGGGCAAGAAATGCACCAACATCTATCGAATGGTCCCTCTGTGCCCAGCTCCAGGCTGGATAGTTTCCCATGGTCTCTCATTTCATTTGCTCCTCACAGTATCTTTTTTTTTTTTTGAGACAGAGTCTCGCTTTGTTGCCCGGGCTAGAGTGAGTGCTGTGGCGTCAGCCTAGCTCACAGCAACCTCAAACTCCTGGGCTTAAGCGATCCTACTGCCTCAGGTTCCCGAGTAGCTGGGACTACAGGCATGCGCCACCATGCCCAGCTAATTTTTTGTATATATATATTTCAGTTGGCCAGATAATTTCTTTCTATTTTTAGTAAAGACGGGGTCTCACTCTTGCTCAGGCTGGTCTCGAACTCCTGACCTTGAGCGATCCACCCGCCTCAGCCTCCCAGAGTGCTAGGATTATAGGCGTGAGCCACCACAATATCTTTAAATACCCCAATTACCAGACATGGAAGGAGAGCCACCATTTCATTTCCAGATAAGCCTTGTGCGTCTGGCTGGCAACTTGATTACAGATAGAAAGATCTTTAAAGATGCTAGGTAAGAGGACAATTAAAAGAGAAGGAATTAAAAGAAGAAAAATAATTGTCAAACAAACATGTAAAAAGTCTTTGGAGTTTCCTTGTATATCAGGCAATGTAAGGCCCAAGGAAGGCTCGGAATTTCTGTTACTGAGTCCTGTGCTGTGGGACTCAGGAGGCCTCCCAAAGCCCTTCCATTTAAAGGAGGGATGGCCAGGCCCAGGGAAAAGATCAAAGGGCACTGCCAGTTTTAACTGCCTTGGTACACCTAACACTATCCTTTGTACACTCTGATGTTATTCAAATCACATGATATGAGCAATACCTTACTTGACGGCACGATGTAACACTGCAGCCCAATTAAGGCCTGGGGTTTTCCCCACTCCTTTCTTTTCCCAAACAATGGCTCCCAAACTTGGTGCACTGGAATGACCCAGAGGACTTGTTAAACCACACACCACTGCCTTCCACCCCACCAGATTTTTACTCGGTAAGTCTGGGGTGCAAGCACAAGTATACTGCTGGTTCAAGACCACATATTTAAAAAAATGTTCTAAAAAAAAACAGACCAGAAAACCAACAAAGACAAGAACAAGGTATTTATTACATGGCAAAATCTTCATCGATAATGACACAAGCCACATGAAAGCAGGGAATTTTTTCTGTTCTGACACTGCTGTACCCTCCCCAGCACCTAGAACGGTGGATGGCATAGACTAGGTACTCAATACGTATCTGCTAAACAAGTCAAGCGAGTCAGTGCACCCTACAGCTGGAAACCTCGGCCAGCATGGGGATGGGTGAGCAAGGAAAGCAAAGCAGTTGCAGAAGCACTAGCAAAGGGAGTGACTGCTAACTGCAGAACTGCCCTGAAAGGGAAGCTCAACTTAATAACAATGATGACAGCAATAACGATATAGACGATGAAGACCACAAATATGTCAGAGTGTTTGGCACGTGGCCAGGACTGGAACCAGCATTTTACACACATTATTGCATTCAATGTTTGCAATATGAGGTAGGAAACATGATTTTCTTCATTTAACAGATGAGGAAACAGGGTTTAGAGGGAGAGTGATGCACTCGAATCATCTAACTATGCAATAGTGAAGCTGAGATTAAAAACCATGATGAGAAGTTGATCCTGAGCAGAAGGTCTCTCTTAATTACCCAGTTGAGTCAATGATAAGTGCAAAACTTCCTTCCCTGAACTGCAGACTTTGATTCTTTCTTCTCCAAGTTACAGAGAGGCTCCCAGCAGCCAATTAATGTGTTTGATCATAAAAAAGACAGGGCTTCAGTTGGCTACACAGAGCATTATCAAGAGTGGGAGTAGCGAATCCCAATTCTAGGTTCCACGGCATGGTTAGGCATTCCAAAGTTAAAATCCAGTTATGAGAAATCATTTGCTTTAAAATTTTATATTGTATTTTAAAATTTAAATATGTGCTATATATAGAAGATATACACATGATTCCCTATTTCTGCCCTTTGTTCAGGGTCTAGTTTAGCGGTTCTCAACTGGGGGTGATTTCTGCTTCCAGGGGACACCTGGCAGTGTCTGAAGACAACTTTGATTGTCGTAACTGGGGAGCGTTACTGGCATCTAAGTGGGCGGAGGCCAGGGATGCTGCTCAACATCCGACAATGCACAGGACAGTCCTCACCACAGAGAAGTATCTGGCCAAAATGTCAATAATGTTGAAACCCTGCTCTAGTTTAAAACTTCCTAAGATAAATATTATACAAGAAAAAAAAACCAATACCAAAACAATTTAAGAAAAAAGGCTTCCTAAAGCCTTCTTTGTCCTCCCCTGCCAGCTGGGGTGTCTAAGAAACTTCATTAATTATTTTCCTATAGTCTTCACAGCCTTCTACTGTATCCTAGTTACTGAAGAACATGTTGCATCTCCCCTGCCTCCTGATGAACTCCTTGAGGGCCAGGAGGACACCTTCGTCACCTTGGAACCCCCCAGAGTGCTGGGAACTGCATTCCGCACAAAGTGGGTGTTCAGTAAGTGCCTGTCCAATAGTTTGTTTTCCCTGAAGGAGGTAAAAATGCTGAGAGTTCAGATTCAACAGACACTTAAGAGTTCCCACCATGGGGGCGGGAGGCACTAAGGAACACAGAAGTACCTTTCCTATGAACACTATCTCATTTAATCCTTCCAACCAATGAGGGAGAGAGGATCACTATTTTTGGTAATTTCAGCTCACAGATGCAAGTTGTAAAAGGTCACACACTAGTAGGTGGAAGAATGTGTTTCTGGAGCCAGATCTAAGTCCAAGAGCCTTCCATATCACATCACTACTGTCGCACATGGGTTTTCAGGGCTGAAAACCTTGCCTCCTAGAGACCATTTCCAGAATTAGGGTATCTGAGATGCTAACAAGGAAAACAGCAACATGGAAGGTTAGATACATTACCACATTAGTGTGAGTGTCACAAGTTTTGCTACCCAATATAGCAACCAAATCAGTCAATTCAAGGAGTGCTGCAAATAGGCTTAAAACACAAGTTACATATTTAAAAATCAATTATAAAGATACTTAGAATTTACATGGCTCTTTCCTCCAGAGGAGCGCTCAAAGACTCTCATTTTTAAACTTTAATATGCTAGAGCTTAAGAAAATAAATTTGAGATTTTTTTTTTAAATCAGCAAAATCAGAAAGCATAGGAAACAATGGTAAAAAGAGCCATCTTGGTTCAGGACATAACTATGTGACCTTTCTCTATGCACAACACTCTCCAGCTGGCTCTTAGCTTTGAGAGGTTGCAAACTGTGCGCTTTCTCAAGGCAGCTAGGAGCCAGGCGCAGACCTGGTAAAGCATGTAATAAATAACATCTGATGGCTCGTCTCTCGGAGCCCTGACAGTATCGATCCCCCAAAATCAACCTGATGAATTTGTCTCGTTTTCATATTACAGAGGAGAAGTGAAAATGATGAAGGGTCTTTGTGGTACTGTTTTTTTTTTTTAAGCTAGGGAGACCAGTTGGCCTGCTATTGTTCATCAAGACTTCCACTATAACCCTCTCTCTTTTTTTTTTTTTGAGACAGAGTCCCACTCTTGCCTGGGCTAGAGTGCCGTGACGTCAGCCCAGCTCACAGCAACCTCAAACTCCTGGGCTCAAGGGATCCTCCTGCCTCAGCCTCCTAGGTAGTAGCTGGGACTATAGGTGCATGTCATGCCCGGCTAATTTTTTTTATCTTTAGTAGAGACGGGGTCTCACTCTTGCTCAGGCTGGTCTTGAACTCCTGAGCGCAAGCGATCCTCCCACCTTGGCCTCCCGGAGTGCTAGGATTACAGGCGTAAGCCACCACGCCCGGCCTTAGACTTCCACTATAACCCTCTCTGCCAAAGTCACATTGCCTGTGCTCAGGCCTAGGCCTCCAGGAAGCTGGGTGGCCCATGGTATCACTCACAACCAAGTGAACCATTCTTTTTTTTTTTTTTTTTTGAGGCAGAGTCTCACTCTGTTGCCCGGGTTAGAGTGCCGTGGCATCAGCCTAGCTCACAGCAACCTCAAACTCCTGGGCTCAAGCAATCCTCCTACCTCGGCCTCCCGAGTAGCTGGGACTACAGGCATGAGCCACCATGCCTGGCTAATTTTTTTTTTTTTTTACATATATTTTTAGCTGACCATATAATTTCTTTCTATTTTTAGTAGAGATGGGGTCTTGCTCTTGCTCAGGCTGGTCTCAAACTCCTGACCTCGAGTGATCCACTCGCCTCGGCCTCCCAGAGTGCTAGGATTACAGGCGTGAGCCACCGCGCCCAGCCCCAAGTCAACCATTCTAACTAAGCTTTCCCGCCATGCACTGCATGCCCAGACAGAGGAGAAGCTCAGCCTCACCTCATCTTCCAGCCCCAGGAGTTGAACATCTAGGGAGTCAAAGGTCTTGGACTTCTTCCTTCCTTAACCTGTCCCTTATTTCCACCTGCCTTTTCACAGTCACTGTTGCCATCCTGCTTCCAGACTCATCAGCTCTACAGCACCCACACTCTAAAAGGTGTGCCCTGGTTCTATTCACGTTCAAGCTTCTGGCTTTCTGTCCACTTGGTTACCTGTTCCAGGCAGGCCCAGACCAGAAAGAATGGAAAGCCCTCCTACTACAAAGTAAACACTCAAGGCAGGTACCCAGCTGGCGTTGGTGGCTCGCACGCAGCAACCGTGCCCACTTTGACCTCCCGAGCTTAGATTCTCAACCACTTGGGAACTTATTCTTTTTTTTTTTTTTTTTTTGGAGCATCTCCTTCCTTGTGCCCACGGATCTCCCATTGGGAACCTCTTCTTGATTCTGTCCCTTTAAGTTTCAGGTGACCCTCCTTTGTTCGGCTTGCCTTGGCAATGACCTAGAAATCCATAAGTTGCTACCACCAGCATAGGCATGAGGCCTGGCTCCCTGGGGTCTAAAGGCCTGCGCTCTCCAACCGAGGAAGAGCTGAGGTAGGCATAATGTGCAGGGACTCTGCAGAAGGCTCCACTCTTCAGCTGGACTATCTGGCTTCAAGAACATTCACCTGTGCTCAATTACCTATAGCAGTGCTTCCAAAATGTTTCAGAAGATCTTGGTGCTTCTCTTATTCTTATTAGGTAAACTTGGAAAACACTGGATTTTCTTTTTGACAGGTATCTTGGGTTTCTACTACTTCATACAATGCCAGAGACCACAGAGAGAGGATAAAAACTAGAAAAAAGCTGAGATTTTGCAGCCAGTCTCCTTAGGTTTAATTTCGGTTGCCCCACTTATGAGTGGGGCCTCCAGCCAGCCCCTTTAACCCCTGGCTATCCGTTTCCTCCTGTGTAGAACAAGGATGGTAATACCCACTTCATGGGCTGTTATGTGGATAATGCGCTAATGCGAGTAAAGCACTTAGTTTAGTGCCCTCAACACATGCGGGCACTCGATAAACATTAGCTATTATTATCCCATAGACCAGAGACTGCTGAGTGGCAGCCCTTAAGCCAAATCTAGCCTAGAGACCTATTTTGTTGGGCCTGCACATTTTTCTTTTTAATTGAGCCAACATTATAAAACTGGTAGATTTCTGGCATTTTGAGAAGGCTGAAGATCTGGCAACCCACAGGGCCTGCCTCCACCTCTAGCAGCCACTGCCTGGGGCAAGGTCCCACTGCCCCGAGTTGTTTAAACACAACCCCCACCCCCAATTTACTCCCTGCCTGGCCCTCATAGGAAGACAACTCCAATTCTAGACCAATTCTACCAACGTATCCAAGGCTCGGTCCTGTTATTTTCCCTTAGTGACTCTAGTCCAACTGGTCCCTCTTCATGGTAGCCTTCCCACCTCCCTACCTTTGGCTTGCGATTTCCTGGCCAGGAACAGCTGCCCCAGCCTTCCCTCTCCATGTAGCCCAGTGGTTCCATCTGAAATAGCACATTAAAATTATCTGGGACATTAAAAAAAAAACACCCATGTCTCAATCCCACCCCCAGAGATTCTAATTAGTCTGGGTGGGGCCCATGTATCAGTATTATCAAAAAGCACCCGGGGAGATTCAAATGTGTGCCCTAATGTGCTCTAAGACTGACAGCCGTGGAGCTGTGGCCTCCTCATTCCTAGAGGCCAGCTGGAGTCCGGTGACTGTCGCCTGCTCCTCTGGTACTCCCTGTTGACACCATACAACCAAGGACTAGATGAGTCTTGTTTTCTTCCTGACTCCTGTTTAGTCTTGCTTGCAGATCAACTGTGTTTAAAGCTTGTCTCCCCAAACAGACTGTAAACTCAAGAGTGGGCGGATCACACCTCACACTTCTTGTGCATCCCCAGCGGGACTAATGGGGTGCCAAGCACATTGCAGGTGCCTAATGAAAACGCCTCTTCCCAAACATCTGAGCCTACAGTGTGGAAGGCACTGCATGGACCACACGATGAACAGGGCAGACTCATATCTCAGCACTTACAGGTGTGGAGGAGTAAGTCAAGAACAAGAAAGATTAGGGTGCAAGGCAGACCATGAGGTGCCACAGGAAAGAAGCAGTAACCTGAGGGGAGGGAGAGGTCTAAGCCCCTGGGGACTCCAGGAAGGGTCTGCCAGGAGCTTTCCCGTGATATGGGTCTCGGGCCAGTGGGCAGCAGGGTGGCAAAAGGAGCAATGCTGCGTGGGAGCAGATGCACTCAAGGCAACCTGCAGCCACCAGAAACACTGCACCACAGCAGCGTCCCAGTGGGGAGGAATGGGAAAGGAGACAGGAAAGGCAGGATTTCAGCATTGCTCCACACCGAGAAAAGGTTGTAATTAATTTGATAACTCCGGGAAGCACCCACTGAAGGCTCTGCATTCTTCTAAGAGCCTGGCAGAGGGAGAGGAGAGGGGAAGGAACAGATATAACATTAAAAAAAGGAGAGGTGACAGGGCGATGAGAAGGGGCGAGAAGACAGGCCCCCACCCCACCCCACATGCACACGCTGACTGGGGCCACCAAGTCTACCCAGGGTCCAAGAGCTCAGACACCCTGACTTCTGCCATTCAGAATGAAGCCATGGTTTACTGTACAGAAGTGAAATTATGTTAATAGTGTAATTCGTGCTGATAGTGCCACTTTATTAGCACATTTAATCACAGAAATAAAGGTTTATTCATGACACTATTACTATCGATAGTACTAATATAATAAGCTTATTCTTCTGTTCTTTCTCCCAAGTCAATGGACAGCTTATAAAGAAACACAAAAGACTCTGCGGACTCTAAAGATTGCACTAGGCCTCAGCCGTCCCACAGCTCGCTCCTCTTCATCACCACCACTTCCAGACAGGTGCAGCAGGGTTGAAATGAACACTAATGGCTAGTTAAGAAAATAACGCACACAAGGACAGCCCAAGACATGGCTGTGGAAGGGAAGGGCAACTCCGCCACGTTGAGTGGAGCCGGGACAAGACCCCAGGCACTCTGGCTCCAGATCCAGTCACTTGACCTTACGCACAGCTGCCTCTCACTTTGCCTTTTTTTTGGGGGGGGGAGGGATGTGCAGGTTATATATACATGAGCCTCCTTCTCTCCAAGGGGCTGCCAGATGCAGAAAGGCTCGGAGGGGATGGTGTGGGCTGCAGGGATGCTGCTCTGGTTACATATTCCTGGAGCCCCAAAGCATCAGAAACGAGGAAGGGCAGAGTGGAGTGAAATCTATATGCCCTGAGTTCACTGCCCATGATCCTCAGAGTCCAGAGCCACCATACTTCAGGATCATGAAAACTAGCACAGAGAGAAGCCCTTCTCAACATTCAATCAAGAGCACCTGGCTGGGAGGACCAAGGCATGCAACTCCACTCCCTAAGACAGACTCCACTTGCCAAAAAATCTTCTAGAGGAAATCAGTTTCACTGATAACCACACTCTCATCAATTGCTACTTAATGCTCACTGGCTGTTAGACTATGTCCACACAGGGCACCTTTCTGGTTTGTGGATTATAGATAAGCCATATATCCCTGCCCCCAACGAATCAGTGAACCACAGCCATGTTGGATTATGTTTCACTTTCAGGCTTCGGGCTTCAGCAAGTCTATTTTTAAGCTTTCTTGGTTCAACAAGTAAAAGAAGGCATTTTAAGGAAAATAGTTCTGGCTTTTAGGGGATGATGACTTCCTCTGCAAGAGTTAACTGATCAGTCACTTTGTTAAAGCAGAAATCTTCCTGGAGCTAACCAGAGGAAGAGCACCTTGTTCAGTGTTACTGGGCAAGGGCCTGGGAACCTCTGAAAACCATGACAGTCACTCAGGATGTCGATGGGCCAGGACAAAACCTCCAATACCAAAGCTGCACTGTGTCTCACTCTCCAAGAAAGTTTCAAAAATCCTTTTAGATTCTATTCTCTATGAAGTATATGTTTCACTTTTTGGGCACCAGAAATGTCATAACCACAGAAAACAATTTGCAAATGTAAAGCTTTAAAAATACGAACTCCTTTTCAAGAGTCATTCTTTCATTTTTTTTAAAAATCCCCTTTCACTTAACTTCTAAAGTAGCCTTGCTTATTTTGTATCTTTGGGAATAAGTTACTATACCACAGCCAACTGTTCAAAAAACATTTCTTTATATGTATACATATATATATGTATGTATGTATGTGTATATATATATATATATATATATATATATATATAAAATGTAACCGCTGCTGAAAGAAACCCAAAATGTATCCTACACATCCCCATTTTCCCATGTAGGGGTCATGAGACATAGTTAACCTTCTCTTGGTGAATGAGGATTCTTCTAAGAATTCAACAGTCTCCAGTTTCTGTTCTGGCTTTGCCACTACCTAAGACCAGTGACCTTGGGCAAATAATTTGACAGCACTGGGCCTTAATTTCCTCACCTGCAAAATGAAAAGGGTTGGGCAGATGACGACTCTGCTGCTTTACAGCTCTCAAATGTTCTGATTCTAGCACCAGTGTAAATATCAATTATTGCCTATGCTAATCCAAAGTACTATCAAGTTATAAGAATGCTGCCTGTACCAGACAAATGGCCCCAGACAGCTGGGCTACAGTAATAGAAAGCAGACTAAAGTCAATCATTCTTTTTTCCCCCTCCCGATTCCATCAGCTCTTCTCACTACTCTCAATCTCAAGGTGACACAAACCCCTACCTTAGTTTACAAAGCTAAGTGGGGCCTGTGTTGCTCAGATTGTCCAACAAAGCAAAGTGCACGGAGGCCTTTATGATACAACCTGGCAACCAGTAGGCTTTATCATTTCTCCTTCAAAGTTATAGTGTAGACGATTGTGGGTAGCCGCAAGACTGACCCCCGACTAAGGTTGAGGGGAGACTGACAATGCATTCTTGTCACATACATTCCTTCAGTTCTAAAAACACATTGGTTTTATGGGAGAGTGTCTGAAGCAAAAATGTGAACAGAAAATAAACCAATTTCCCTCTTATTGAAATAATAGGTAGGTGTGTTATCCCTCTATAATAACCCTCACTTCCATGCTGCAAGTTTCCCGTCTCCCATCTCAGCTGTTGCTTTTTTATACCTTCTGTTGTATAATTTTCCTTTGTGTAAGATATATTTTTCCAAGTCACTCTTTGAACCCAAAGAGAGGATCAGGGTAGGAGGGAGATACCATTAGTGGTTTTCCTATATTTACTGCATTCCCAGTTATCTTCCCTTCTTAGTTCCATGAAGAATGATAAGCAGATGAAATGCTTTTTAGCAATTGTAAATACAGCCCAGAAACACTATTTTTAAGCTGCTAACAAGCATGAAAATATGCATTAAACCACATACTTAGTACCTCAAAGAATTCAAGGAAGTTCCCCTCTTTGAAAAACAAAATGAAACTGAATCTGATAAGAAATGAAATCTACCTTCTTTACCTTGCACTATTTGCATGGGTGGTTTTATGAGACTCTATGAGAGACTTGACTTGGTGAGCAAAGGCAAATGATTTTCACTCATCCTAGTTAAAAATGTTAGTAGAAAGTAGATGGTTAAAAGGGAATGGGAATTGGTTAGCTTGGGAAAATGGATATAAACTGGTCATACAAATGGAGTATTTGTAAATCAGGTTAAGTTAGAAAACCAGCCAGAAAACTAACTTCATGTTCATATATTTGAAGTTATTTGCCAAATGGGTCCAAGTCCCTTGGAAAGAGATTTAAGGTGTAGATGGCATTATCTTTACAGATGGCAGTATCTGAGAAACCACAATAAAAGCTTTTGCCCCCAGCCTTTCAATCTCCAGGTGCTATTTATTCATGTCTAAGCTTAGAGTATTATTTTCTGTTTTCAAGTTAGCTTTGCACAGCACAACATTAATCTCAGAATCTACTCTTCCAAGTATTACACAAGGTGGTGATTTATAGAAAAACAAAAAATCCTTTCCTGTTCACAAACTTGGGTTCTTCAGCTTGCAGTGCCACATTTAAGGGCGCTTTGTTTCAAAGGATGATTAGAGTGGCGCCTTTGGTACTGATTATAGTGGAGCTATTTGTACTGCCCAAGTCTGGGCACCGCATTATATTAAAACTTCCATTTTGGGGTATGTAGTGACTAAAAATTCTCTCCCAGCTTAAACTTGGCACCAACCATATATCTCAGCAGAAGCAAGATTATTGAGTACATAACCACAGGAACCCAGCACTTTTCTTCTTTTATACTTGTAGAGGAAAAGAGACCCTGCTGAAATAGCACCTATGGTTCCTCCATTCTTAGATGAAAACTTCAAGCATTGAGGGATCTTTCCCAAAGTATAATCAGTAGGTTGTTATGACTTTGACAGGCTATGGTCTCTTGCATTAATAGACCCCAAACTTTTTAGAATAATTTCAGCTTCTTTTTAGAATGAAGAGGCAGAAAATCATGAAGCCCTACCTGTCCCAGTGAATAGCACTACTGACTACAGTGTCTCTAGAGTTATCTTAAATTTCCCAACAGCTCACCATGTAAAACTGAATTCATCTAGCACATGTCTCTGACATGGTGAAGGTTGAGAGTTCAGTTCTAACAAAAGCCACTAAGCATAAACTGCACCCAAAAGTTGGCAAATCCATGGAGTCATGGGAGGAGTGGAATTCTGGCAAAAAAGTAAGGAGGATTTGACCTAAATTTGTCACAACTCAAGGCACATGTTCAGGCAGTTCAACACCACCATCTCTCTATAGGTATGTCTTACTGAAATGTCCCTATTTTGCCCATTTGCTAGGATAACTATGCTTTATAAATTTTAAAACTCAAATGAATCAGGTATAAATAATTAATTATGTATGTCTTTAGAAACTTTTAACCATTCTGCTCATATATGTGAACAAAGGGACAGTGTGCATGTGGTCTTATACTATTTCTCTAAGTTACAAAAAATAATTTTCTGAATACTAATTTTATTGGCTATCTATTATTTGCCAGGCAACGTGCTAAGTATTTTATAAGCATCATCATATTTAACTCTTGTTTTCATAAAGAACCTTAAAGTTAGTATTGTTATTGCCCCTATTTTACGGAAGAAACTAAGCTTTGAGAGATGAAGTTATTTGCCTAAAAACTCATAAACAATAGAGGCTATATAGGTAGTAAGGTAGTACTCATAGATTTTTCTCCCATTAAAAAAAGCTGAAGAATTTTCTCCTGGTTAAGTTCTTACATGTTCTTGAGACAGAACTGGAAATCAGAACCAGATGGGTCTGCAACTCTGGTCACCTGAAGAATTCTCAACCTTGTCTTGGACACAAAGTGTTTTAAATGTTCTTTGTTCAGCCAATCACTTAGCTATCCCCATCCCATTGGTCCTGCTTAGGGAAAAAATATCAACAAAATTCCAAGACTTAAATGGAAGTCTAATATAATTTTATAAGGAAAAAATCAAACTTTATATTCAGTGCTTAGGAATTTATATGCATTGACTAGATAAATTCCCTATACCCTCCCAGAAGAAATAGCTCTTAATAGTGTAGATTAACCAATGATTCAGCATACATAGCAATCTTACATAAAAATGCTTCTGAATACATATATAAGTATATATAAGTAACATTTACATTCCTGTAATGAAAAATATTTTGTGAGCACATAAATCCAAAATGATATATGTTCCCAGAATAATAATTTCAAGGCAAGGAGGATAAACTTTTGAAATAACTTGGAAGATGGCAAGGACAATTTTTTATACCTTAAATACTTAAATACAATGAACTACATATAATAAATTTGACTAGACAATCTTGGAGACCTGGCCCAGCAAGCTCTCTAAGATTTTTTAATAAAGCCATTTAGTGGTCTCACAATTTCCCATCATCAAAACTACCCCCCCCTCAAATCTTAATCCAATCCAAGAAGTATGTCAATATGTGGTTGTTTAAGGTTTATAATATAGTAACAGAACTGTGCAGGGGGCAAATATGCTTAAAATATGCCCACACACGATCAGGTTAAGTCAGTAGGAGTATTTAATGCTAATAGAAGCATGGAATATTCTTGTGACTGCGATCGAGTCCAGCACTCCGGATACTGTATGTGTAAGCAGGTACTGTACTCCGTTTCCCCCCTGCTGGCAGACCCCAGTCACTAAAAAATGATGAGCTTCTTTGACTAACACTACATCACGCATCCCCAGCAAGTATCTCTGGGGCTGGAAAGCAGTTAAGATCCAACCCGGAGAGAAATTGAGAACCGCAAGGAAATAAAAAAATGTTAATTATTCCCAAACCTATCCCATTTCCCAAAGTGTTGCCTGGCTTATGCAGAGACTTTCTTAAAGACCCCCACGAAATCTTGATTCTCCAAAAAATAAACCCATTTGGAGCTGAGACAAGGTGAGGTCCACGCCTGGTATTATCAAGCAACCATTTATCTGAGTCTGGTTCGGTTCTAGCCTCGTGGAGGCCAAACCTCACCACGAGGGCGAAGACCAGGAGGCATGGAGGAAGGGAATGAAGGAGAGAAAGGAGAAAGGGGGAGACCTCCGGGCCACACTTCTTTCTAGTACCAACAAAAAGCGAAGCCGCATACTGACCTAAATCATCTCTCAAAGGCGCTTTATAAATTACAGGGACAAAGGGAGGGGGTGGCGGGTGGCCTGGGAATCCTACAGACACCCTACCCTCTGACCCGCCCCCCTCCCCCTCCAGCACAAGGGAAGACAGAAAACAGAGCTCAACTCGGCCATTGGCGAGAAGCCCCCTCCGGTTTTCCATCGCCCATCCATCCGCCCCCTGGAAAAAATATACGTAAACACCATACCCACCTCCTGGGGCGGACACTCCCACCCCGAGGTTCCTAGGACCGGAGGCCGGGGCATTTACTTAGTTAGATTTTTCTTGCTTACTCATTTCCCTCGAGCACCCAACCCCCCGTTCCCACTCCAAAACCCCGCTCAACCGCCTACCCTTACGGCTTCAGCCCCCAACAGAACCCGGTGCCCCCCGCGGCGTCGGCGGCCCCCGAGCCGGCCCGGTCACTAACCTGCTGCTGTAAGGGCATTTCCGAAACCAGCCTGGCTCCGGGGGGAGGTGGGGGGGCCGGCTGGAGAGGGGGCCCGGAGGGCCGAACAGACCAGCGGCGCCGGGCGAGGGCGGGCGCCGGTGGGGAGAGGAGAGGGAGGGTGGCGGTGCCGGGGGCGGGTGCGAGGGCGCCGGGACGGTCCCAGGCCAGGGAGCCGGCGAGCAGGAGGAAGTGGGTGCCCCCCTCTCCCCCTCCAGCGCCCCCTCCCGCCGCCGCCTCCTCCCCAGTCACAGGCGCGTCCTCCGCGCACGTGTGCGAAACGTCACCGGCGGGTCCCGGGGAGAGGGACAGACCCAGGCGGCGGGACGGGAACCCGGCTGCCCCCGCCCTCCGTCGCCGGGGGGCGGGGAGGGGGACAGGGCGGGGAAGGAAGGGGCAAGGGGAGAGGCGGGTCAAGGGCAGGCCCGGGGCCCGGCGAGGAAGGCCTGGGCGCTCGGGCCACGCGGGCGCCGCCGCTGCCACCGCCAGGATGCGCCCAGGCCGGAGCGCCAGCCCATAGCCCCTCACCCAGACAGCCCCACGCCCCAACCCGCATCCAGCTTCCAGCTCCACCTCCCCCACCGACTCCCCTCCACCTCCCCCAGCCCCGTTGTTGCCGGGAGTTACAGATCCCAAAATGTGTCAAGCGCAGCCCAGCGGAGCCCCTGCACTCGGAGCACGCCTCAGGGACCCCCGGCCGCCAACTGGCCTCCGAGGCCTACCGGGGACGAGCACCCCTACAGTCCCCCGGTTTGCACCCCCCGGAGCCCCCCACTCCCCAGTTCACTACTCCCTCCTCCACCCCTTCTCCATCCGGGGCGTGACCCCTTCCTACGCCCGAGAAAGAGGAAGCTTCGAGTTGGAGGGGAAGGGAGAGTGGGGGTAGGGAAAAGTGCAGGAAAAGAAGGGGGGCAGCGAAAAGTTTTGGAGTGTTTGATGTGGTTCGCGCCGAGGCAATCCCCGCCGCCCCGCACGCCTGGCCGAGCCCCCCGACCCTCCTGGCGCTGGGGGGAGCACACAAGTCTAACAATAAGCCCTTGTTGGAGGGGCAGCCTCCGAGGCCCACGATGCTCGGCCCCTCGCGCTCCCGGGACTGCCCGCAGCGCGCCCACCACCCCGCGCGGTGCGAGCCCACCTCCCGCCTGGGCTGGGGACGGTGGGGTGGGAGGGTATTACCGGAGGGCCGCCGCCGCCGCCGCTACCGCCGCGTCCCAGCGCTGGTGGCTGCTGCAGCAGCCCGGCTCTGCTGGAGGGTCCGTGCGGCGTGGTGTAGAGGAGGCTGCCAGCGGTCTGCTCCGCGCCGGGGGCACTGGGGAGGAGGGGGCCGGCGGCGACGGCGCCACTTTGGAGGGAGGAGGAACAGGAGGTGGTGGAGGTGTTCGTGGTGAGGATCTGGATGTACGCGCCCGGGGCGGCGGCAGCGGCGGCGGCGGCGAAGCCCGGGCTGGCTAGCAGTGCCCTTTTGTCCATGGAGGCTGCAGCGGCGGCGGCGACAACAGCCGCCCCCTCCCCACCCCCGGCGGTCACCAGGTACTGCTCCAGGGCGGGCTGGATCCCCTTTCTCATCTCTCGCTCCTGCTCTTTTTAGTGTTACGGTATATTAACGTATTGTTTTCAATTTCTTTATTATTTGCAGTCGGAGTTTCCAAGTCTCTCCTTCTCTCCTCCCCGCCCGGCGCTTCCGAGCCCCCTCTCTCTCTTTTCTTTTTATTTTTCCGCACCGCACAGGCCCCGGGGGCCAAAAATAATCGGGGCTCTGGGGAGAGGAGGGTCCAGGCCGCACGGATATCGGGCCCGGAGAGGGGATGGAAGCGTCGGGGGCGGCCGATGCAACGGATTGCGAGGCGGCGGCGGCAGCCCGGGTGCTGCGGCCGGCAGCTGAAAAATGGCTCCAGGAAGCTGCTGCTGACAATGAATGAAGGGATACGGTTTACGCGCCAAGGTCCTCCCGCGAAACTCGGATTTCCCGCCGGCTTTTCAAACTATATTTGCATATCCCCGCCCCTCAACCCGCCGAAGACCGTTCTCCCAGCCCATTGGGCCTCTATTCCCTTACTTTGGTCCCAATCATGGAGCAGGGCCGCGACTTCCTGGTTTCCATTGGCTGCCATGCATCACGGTTACCCGGGCGACAGGGGCCCTATTTGCATAGGCCCCTTTGATTGGCTGGGAGCAGAGCCGGGTTTTTAGGAGGTGGGGCAAAGCCTTTCCTTCTCTCCCACGGCAGACCACGCCTGACCGGGGCCCCGCCCCCGGCCCCGCCCGCCCGCAGGGCCGGCGCTACTGACCTGGGCAGGGACTCCGCACCCCGCAGACTCAGTGTCAATCTAGTCTAGAGCGCAAGTTTCGCTTTTGGAAATTGTCAAGGTGACCAAGGGTACACTTTCGGGAACTCTCTTTTCTTTGACCAGTCAATGTAATATATGAACAGCAGGAGATTCTTCCAAATATGTGCCAAAGGCAAACTGGACCATGTGGACGATGCCTGGCAGGTGAAGGAGCCCTTTAAATCGTGGGTTTCTCCCTTCCTGAAATCCAACCAGTGACGCGGCGAGAGCTGATCCCGAGGCCGAGGCTGATAGACAGAAGCATGTGGGCAGACAGAATCGTGGGGGCAGAAGGTTCAGCAGACGCGATTTCGGGCACCATTTAGTTAACATTCCAGATCATTCCTGGCAGCTTCATTATTAGCCTGGATTGGGTTTAAGTAAAAATTAACTCTTTTGTCAAGTGAAGTCTTACCACGAGTGTTGGTGAGAGTCCAGCACACACCCCCTCTGGCCCAGAAGCACCCAGGGCAAGTTAATCAGGGCTAACCTACAACTGATCTGCGGGTTTCTAATCCGCCAAGCCGTAATCCGAGGAAGTACACGCTTCCCACAATGACGTCTTGCCCCCAACGAACGCTGCACGCCTGGGCGAGAGCACTTCACTTCTTCGGTTTCCTATGAAGTTCTGAAAACAAACACGACGACCCAAACCCATCCCAAAATATTTTAAAATATTTTTTTTGTAAACTAGAAATTGTCATAAGAAAAATATTATGGAATGATTGTCAAACTGGCTTCTGTAATGGTGCAAGGATTCATGGGTCTTAAATTGAAGATTGCTCCTATTCCTATGAGACTAAGCAGGAAAAGAGACTCCTGCAGGAAGGTGGGGAAAGGTGTATGTATAGCGACCAGGTAATTATTTATAGTTCCAGTCACTGAGAATTGTGCTAAACAGCCGCTGAGCTGGTCATGAGCTGGGTCATGAGGATTTCAATACTTTGAGCCCTTTCACAGACTTTCATTATTATTATTTTTATTATTACTGTTATTAATTTCCCCAAACTCATATACTCAGAATGCTCTGAATGGCCTGACAAGATAATGTCAGTTTAGGCCAGGACTCCTTAATATTGCAGTCCCGTTACCTTTTCTGAAATAGGATGAGTTAAAAGCACTATTAAATCTTTCATCAGGCTCAGGAATATTTTGGTCTTGCATTCAAGCTAGTTGAGGATCCATGGCCTAGGAACCAAACATTTGATAGAACTGACGCTATCTTTAGGGCAAATTAAGTGGTGCTCAAAGGATATCAATTCCTTGTTGAGCTAGAGATGTAATATATTTGCAACTTCCTTGATCTTGTTCCATCAATGTTGCTTTCCACAATGGGTACCTATGGAGGAAACTAGTACTGTCACTTGGATGTACTTGTACTTGGATGGTGCCATCTGCATGCTCACCAGGAGCATGCATTTGCTGGTAGTAGTAGGGGTTGTGACGGAGGAGTGGTGCAACATACACAGTCAGTATAGACCTGCATTTTAGGATTAGAGATGAGCCTGGGACCATGCACAGAATCTCTGCTTGAGCTCCCGTAAGTGATTGCTATAAGATAAATATGACACCGCCACAAGAAAGCAAGTGTTCACACCCCAGACCCACACCTGGAATTCTGGTTTAGAAAGCTTTGAAATATTTACCATTCTACTTTATCCAAGTTACATTTTTTAATGTAGGGTATTTGGTAGAGAAACAAATGTTTTGACATTTTATGTCTAGTGAACCCCAGGATGAGGAGCTGGAGAGAAGAGTTCAAAGAGAGGAAGTATGGGAAGATAAGATGCTAAAATTGGAGGTAGGCTATTACTTTGTGGAAGAGGTAGCATGTTTTTAGTGGAAAGATAATGGGCTTTGGAGTCAGAGTGATCTGAGT
Source organism: Varecia variegata (assembly GCA_028533085.1). Taxonomy (NCBI): domain Eukaryota; kingdom Metazoa; phylum Chordata; class Mammalia; order Primates; family Lemuridae; genus Varecia; species Varecia variegata. The sequence continues at coordinate 103,348,070 of CM052440.1, read as the reverse complement.
TTAAATCCTGGCTCTGCCACGTAACTAGCTATATAACTTTAATCTTCAAACGCCTGTTTTCTCATATGTTAAATGGGAACCCATATTTCAATACTCATATTGCAAGATTATGATGAAATTGGGCAATAATAAATGTAAAATGCCAGGCATATAGCAGGTGTTCAATAAATTGTAGCTATTTATGATTCTACTTATTTGTGTGATCATGCTTTGCAGCTCTTTGTACTCCAGTCTTACTCCCAGCCTCTGATCTTCCTAGAGCTCCTGGATGTTCATTTGCTGGGGCAGCTTAGCTTTGTCCCAGATGAGGAGTGCAGTCACGTCCTGGTTAATAGGGATTATACAATCCTGCTACAGAAGTTCAGAATAATAACCTAAAACAGGTTCATCCCACCTGCTTATCTATTAGTGGCCAGCTTCTGGCTTTTCCCTAAGTCTGAGCCCTCCTCACCTTGTCTTGAAGATGAATTCCTCTAGCACTAGAGCCAGTGTGTTCTTACCAACTAAAATCCCCTTTCCCTTGCTTTGACAGTGGCCCAAGGCAGCTAGTTGTGCCAGAATTGGCCTGTGTGGTTGATTAAGTGGTGGCCTCCCAAAAGATATGTTTATATACCAATCTCCAGAACCTGTGATTGTAACCTTATTTGGTGGGGGAATGGGAGGAGGGTCTTTACAAATGTAAGTAAGTTTAAGAATCTTGAGATAAGATCATTCTGGATTATCTGGGAGTGACCTCTAAATCCAATGACAAGTGTCCTTATAGGAGACACCCAGAGGAGAGAAACACAGAGAGGAGGAGAAAGCCACGTGAAGCTGGAGGCAGAGATTGGAGTGAGCAGCCACAAATCAAGGAAGGCCAACAGCCACCAGAAGCTGGAAGAGGCAAGGAACAGAATCTGTCCTAGTGCCTCTGGAAGGAGCAGAGCCCTGTCAAACAGCTTGAATTTGGACTCCTGGCCTCCAGAACTGTGATAGAATAAATTTCTGTTGTTTTAAGCTACCCAATTTGTAGTAATTTGTATGTCAGCCTAGGAAACTAATACAGCCCGTTATCCTGCCTACCTGAAACTTCAACCCTCTCTCAACTTCTACTCTCAATTTCTACTTGTTTTTATTCCTGCCAAGATACCATCATTCCTTGCTGGATACCAGTGATATGAATTGCTAGCCTGAACTATAGACCCTACTGGAGATTTTCCAAAGCATGACTTGCTAACCAGCAGACACAGACTCACCTAAGGAGCTTGTGAAAATGTAGATTCCTGAGCTCTACTCCAATCTAATGAATCAAAATCCTTTGAGGCAAGACCTGAGAATCTGCTTTTCACAAGTCCCTCCAGGTAATTTCTAGAGCCCAAAGGCCAGAGTCAGCTGTATGCCTTAAGACCTCTTCCTATTACTTCCTGCTGCTACAGCTAGAATTGCCAGCCCTGTGCCTAAATGCCTTGGTGGATGTTTCTAATCTCCTTCCCTTCCCATCTTGTCAGTTATCATAAGCTCTGGATACCATACACATGCACACACACATATATACAAATGTTTATATATACATGTATATGCACACATATACATGCTGTCTATATAAAGTTTGACATTATAATTTTCTCTAAAAGTCTTTGTTTTCACTTTAGAAATATAACTTGACCAACATCCATAAGGTCTATATAAATGACTGCCAAAAAACAATACTATTCAACAGTTGCATGGGAATTCAATGTTACATCTTCAGATGGAAAAATTGTAGTTTAAGGAGATTAAGGAAACTGCTCATAAGCCCAGAAAGTCTTTGGAACATCAAGAGTTTAAATGTGCCTTTAATTTAGTTCAGCCAAATCTGGTTGCCACATTAGTTTTGCAGTGTATCGTTTTAAATTTTAGGGTCTAGAGAAGACAAGTTTAGGAGTTTAAGGGGTTTTTTTTTTTAATTGCAATTCAGTTAGTTGCCCACAAAGAAATAACATTCTCTGTTGTATCTTCCTGGTTTGAAAGAAAGAGGAGTATGTCCTTTAGCCATTACCACATCAAACACCAATAACAAAATTTCTAAGTACTTATCCTACAAAATTGAGCATTGTAATTATTATAGATAGTGGTGTAGATACCAGTATGGAGTTTCTTGTCCTCAGTTCATTGACCAGGAAAGTACTGTCTGGATAGAGATTCTGTGTTTTTAAATAAATCTAGGATGAACTTTCGCCATATAGCACTGTTCTCAATTATGTCTTCTGAATCTGAATCTCTGGTTGGGATCCAGGAATCTGCATTATAAGCAGGATAATTTTGATGCAGGTGGTCCACAGAACCCACTTTGAGAAACACTGCCATCCATGACCTAGCAATCTCTGCACTGTAAATTGGCTTATCTGGCAATTATGGCAAGGAAAACTCCCTTGTAGGTAGTATCTTTTGAGCAACAAATACTACCTTTGTTAGTGTAATTGTTTATTTAGACTGTACAGTGATTGCAGATTGCCTCTTTTACTAAAGCTCTTCTTGCTCAGTTAACAAGTAATGTGATTCAGACAAAATATACTGGATGGAAAAGAAAGGTATTATCTCAAAGGTATGTGTTTCCTTGCCTTTTTGAAACAGATTTTTATTGTAACATAAAATACATATATATACATATAAGGAAATATAAAAAAAACAAAACAAAACAAATGTATGGCTTAATGAATTACTGTAAGGTGAGCACCCTTGTAACTAAAAGCCTAGTCCAGAAATAGAACTTTGCCTGCACCCTTGAAGTCCCTTTCCCATGCCCCATCCTGAGCACAACCCTCTCCCTCCCACCAAAAGTAACTGTTAGCCTGACATTTTCAATCCTCACTACTTTGTGTTCCTTTAAAGTTCCACCAAGCAAATATGCATCTCTAGGAGATATAGTTTAGTCTTGCCCATTTAAAAAAGGTTGGTAGGTCTTTTAAGTCTCTTTTCACCTATGGTTCCTCATCCATCCCTGTCATTTACCTTACAATTTATCTTGTAGAATGTAGTGAGTTGAATGGTGGCTCCACCAAAAGATATGTTCACCAGAACCTGTGAATTTGACCTTATTTAGAAAACAAACCTTTGCAGAATAGTTAATGTAAGGATCTCATGATGAGATCATCCTGGGTTAGGGTGGGCCTTAATCCGATGGCAAGTGGCCTTATGAGAGGAGAAACACAGAGGAGAAGGCCATGTGAAACTGCGGGCAGAGACTGAAGTGATGTGTTTACCAGCCAAGGAACACCAAGGATTGTCGGCAGCCACTAGAGACTCCTAGAAGGGATTACAGATTCTCCCTTGGAGTCTCCAGAAGGAACCAACCTGAAGACATCTTGATTTTGGATTTCTGTCCTCCAAAACTGTGAAAGAATATATTTTCATTGTTTTAAACCACCAGGCTTGTGGTATTTTGTTACAATGAACCCAGGAAACTCATTCAAAGAACCTGAGCCATTTAACTTCATGGTAGAGTTGGCAGATTGCACACGCAGGGTGAATCCCACTCAGGTTTGATCTCTTTGGCAAATCTGAGGCACATCACGTCAGCTGGTTCCTCATTTTGTGATCTTAGCAATCATCATGCTCCTTTTCTTTTTTTCTTTCTTATAATAATTCTGTATTTAAATTTGTCCTTAGGCCTCATGAGTTGGCACATGCCTGTAATCCTAGTACTTTGGGAGGCCAACGCAGGAGGATCACTTAAGCCTAGCAGTTGGAGGCTGCAGTGAGCTATGATGACTCCACTGTACTCAAGCCTGGGTGACAGAGTGAGATCTTGTCTCAAAAAAAAAATTGTCCTTAATAATTATCTGTTGCTCATTTTTCTGTGAAGTTAGTGTTCTTGGACTTTTAGAGTGAGAAGCGTTCAGAAAAGCTTGCCCAACTGCACAGAGCTCCATCTCCTTTTGTTTTCATGCATATGGAGGCTGACTTTCTGAGATTTCCTGGTTTTGTCTCCCCCACTCCCTACTTCAGTCTAGTTTAGACCTTCCCTTTCTTTCTTCTCTCTCATTCCTGTCCTGATCAATTTTGATTCCACTCCCAGCAGTTTGTCCTCAGTGTGGGACCCTGGGGCGGGGTCGGCTTTGAGAGGGAGACAGGCTAGACTGCTTCAGCGTCTTCAGGCCTTCCTACCACAGCCCTTTGTTCTCATCTGCCGCTGGAGGACAAAACCCCTCTCGGTTTCTGAGGCTGTCCTCACGTCACCAGCTCGCTGGCATCCCAGTGAAGACCTGTTGGCTGCTTGGGGGTCCTCCTGTTCTTAGGTCTGGCAGGCAGTACCTGATTTCCCTCTTCCTCACTGCTGACACCACCCAGCTCTTTTGGCAGTTGGTGGTTTGTCCCCACCCATTTGTACTTCGGGATTCGTGGGGTTACTCTGTTGTAAACATTGCCCGTGGGTTTTGGTTTTGCTATCTAGATGTCCTTTCTGTTTTCCTGTGGGGTTAAGGAGAGATGGGAGAGCGATGCTGCCTCATCCCCATCTTCAGACTGACCTTCCTTTCCCTTTTAAACATGTATTTTGAACCCACCATATTGGATTGGCATGGAAACGATGTCATGTAGGCAGGCATTTCCCCAAGCATTAGAGGAAAGGAGAATTATGAGTGGTTTTCTTCCCAGTTTATCAGAGAGAACTTGCCAAAGTGAGTTGAAAAAAAGGATGGGAGTCAAAGAACTCCCGCTGCTGGGCAGGGGTGCAGAACCTGCGGCCTCAAGGCCACATGTGGCCCTCCAGATCCCCAAGTGTGGCCCCTCAACCCAATCCAAACTTCACAGAACAAATCCTTTTATTAATTTGGATTCAGTCAAAAGGCCGCACTCAGGGATCCAGAAGGCCATACATGGCCTCAAGGCCGCAGGTTCCCCACACATTTTGGGAGGAAGCAGAGGAACACACACTACTTTTTCATATTTAGTAGGCTGATTGTACCTCTCTCTTGTGGGTTTAAATAGGGAACATTGTTGGCAGCATATCATAAATGGGCCTGTGGGTAGAAAATTACCTTTTCTTTTCTCCCTTGGTTTCCTTGACAGCACTCTCTCTCGATTCCCATTCTGCCCCTCTGACTTTCCAGATTGCACGGATGGCTTCATTTTCTTCTATATTACCTTAAAAATCTCTTCTTCCTGTTCTATACATTCTCCCTGGACTATATTTTTTATTGTGATAAAATATACATAATATGTTATTTTAACCATTTGTTTGTTTTGTACAATTAAATACTTGCACAACGTTTTATAACCATCACCACTGTCTATACCCTAAACATTTTCATTATTCCCACCAGAAACTCTGTTCCCATTAAACAAAAGTTCCCTATTCCCCTCTCTCCTAGTCCTTTGTAACCAGTTTTCTACTTTCTGTTTCTATGACTTTGACTGTTTTAGGCACCTCATTTAAGTGCAATCGTACAATATTTGTCCTTCCGTGTCTGGCTTATTTCATGTACGCTAAGGTTTTCAAGGTCCACCCATGTTGTAACATACAGGCATATCTCATTTTCTTGCACTTCACAGATGTGTTTTTTTACAAACTGAATGCTTGTGACAACCCTGTGTCAAGGAAGTCAATTGGCCCCATTTTTCCAACAGTATAGGCTCACTGCATGTCTCTGTGTCACATTTTGGTAATTCTCACAGTATTTCAAACTTTTTCATTATTATTATATCTATTATGGTTATCTGTGATCAGTAATCTTTGATGTCACTATTGTAATTGTTTTGAGGTGCCACTAAATGCGCTCATATAAGACGGTGAACTTAATCGATAAATGTCGTATGTCTTCTGACTGCTCCACCAACTGCTGTTTTCCTGTATGTCTCCCTTTCCTCAGGCCCCCCTATTCCCTGAGACACAACAATGTTGAAATTAGAACAATTAATAACCCTAAAATGGCCTTTAATTGTTCAAGTGAAAGGAAGAGTCACATTAATGTAGAAGTTGCCATAAGTTATCCTGAAGATCTAGCTAAGATCACTGATGAAGGTGGTTACACTTCATTGAAGTCAATGCTCACTATAATTTCAAAAATCCTAGGGTCCTTAAGAATTATGCTAAATCAACTCTGCTTGGGCTCTATAAATGGAACAATAAAGCTTGGATGACAGCACCTCTGTTTATACTATGGTTTACTGAATACTTTAAACCCACTGTTGAGACCTACTGCTCAGAAAAATTTCAAAATATTACTGCTCATTGATAATGCACCTGGTCACTCAAGAGCTCTGATAGAGTTGTAAGGAAATTAATATGTTGTTTTTATGCCTGCTAACACAAGACCCATGCTTCAGTCCATAGATCAAGGAGTAATTTTAACTTTTCAGTCTTATTAGTTAAGAAATACATTTTATAAGGCTATGGTTGCCATAGACAGTGATTCCTCTGATAGATCTAGACAAAGTAAATTGAAAACATTCTGGAAAGGATTCAGCATTCTAGATGCCATTAAGATTGATTTTTGATTCATGGGAGGAGGTTAAAATATCAACATTAACAGGAGTTTGGAAGAAGTTGATTCCAATCCCCATGGATGACTTTGAGAGGTTCGAGACATTAGTGGCATAAGCAATTGCAGTTGTGGTGGAAATAGCAAGAAAACTAGATTAGAAGTGGAGCCTGAAGATGTGACTGAATTGCTACAATCTCACGATCAAGTTTGAATGGATGAGTTGATTCTTATGGATGAGCAAAGAAAGTGGTTTCTTGAGATGGAATCTACTCCTGGTGAAGATGCTGTAAACATTGTTGAAATGACAACAGAAAATGTAGAATATTATATAAACTTAGTTGATAAAGCAGCAGCAGAATTTGAGAGAATTGACTCCAGTTTTGAAAGAAGTTCTGTGGGCAAAATGCTATCAAACAGCATCACATGCTAGAGAAATCTTTTGTGAAAGGAAGAGTCAATTGATGCAGCAAACTTCATTGTTGTCTTACTTTAAGAAATTGCCACAGCCACCCCAATTTTCAGTAACGCCCACCCTAATCAGGCAGCAGCCATCAACATTGAGGCAAAATCCTCCACCAGCAAAAAGATTACGACTCCCTGGAGACTCAGATGATCCTTAGCATTTTTTAGCAACAAAGTATTTTAAAATTAACGTATGTGCATTCTTTTTTTAAGACATAATGATGTTGCACACTTAATAGACTATAGCATAGTGTAAACATAACTTTGGTATGCACTGGGAAGCCAAAAAAGTCATGTGACTTGCTTTATTGCAATATTTGTTTTTGCTATGGTCTGCAATATCTTGGAGGTATGCCTATATATCAAAATCCCATTCCTTTTTACTGCTGAATAATATTCCACTGTATATACACTTATATATCTGTGTGTATGTAAATATATATATATATATATACACACACACACAGTGTATACACACACACACCACATTTTGTTTATCTATTCATCTGTTGATGGACTCTTGGGTGGTAGTTTCCACCTTTTCGCTACTGTGAATAATTCTGGTATGAACGTTGGTGTATAAATATCTTTTCAAGTCTCTGCTTTCAATTCTTTTGGATATATACCTAGGAGTGGAATTTCCAGGTCATATTGTAGTTCTATGTTTGACTTTTTGAGAAACTCACTGCACAATCTTGACCCCAAGCTACAACATTAACTACAGTCTATGTGGTGTTGTCAAGTAGAGCTTTCTACATTGGTGCCAATGTTCTATAATTCTGCACTGTCCAATATGGTAGCCATACTAGCACATGAAATATAGCTAGTATGACCGATGAACAGAATTTTAAAGTTCTATTTAATTTTAATTAAATTCAAACTTAAATAGCTACCTGTGGGTTAGTGTATTGGACAGTATATATCTATAGGCTGTGGCTTTTTCTAATTCAGTACTTCCAATTTGACCATTTTTTCTGAGTTTCAAATACATACTTCCAATATGTTTCCATGAACATTTTCTTAATTCATGCGGCCCTTACTTCTTATATGAACTGTTGCTGCAGACTCCAAATTTATCTCCTAATGTGAAGTTGGCATCAAATTCCAGTCAACTCTACTGCCAAGATGATCTTGTCTACTTTATCCAAGACATTTTAATTGGATCTAGGCTATCTACATGGGCAATGAGATCTTTCTAAACTTTCTAAAATGTGAATCCAAAAAACTTTGTCTTTCTGAGGCTCCCCATTACCTGAAGAATTAAGAGCAAATTCTTTATCTTAGCCTCCAAGTTCTCAGGTTATCTCTCTAGCCTCATTTCACATCATTTTCCAACAGGCAGCATGTACTCCAACCATGCCAAACTACCTGGAGTTCCTCAAATGCTCTCTCCCACTTCCATGTCTGATATAGCTGTTATACTGCCTGAAAATGCCTACCATTCCCCTGTCAATGATAAATTATTACTTATTGTTTAGGACTCAGCTGAGGCAATGCCCTATCTGGAACATATCCTCAGGTCACCCCCCCAATAGTATTCACTTATCCAGTAAATGTTTATTCAGCATAGCATCTACTTTGTGCAAGACACGATTTAGAAACTTTGGATGTAAGTGAGAAACAGATAGACTTAAGGGTGCCCTCATCAAGCTTGAAGGTATAGTCTAGCAAACAGGGACTAATAATAATAATATGATTATATGTTATAATATGTAATATTAATAATAAGAATGCATAAGTGCTACAATGTGAGGCAATACATGGTGGTATGAAAATACTGCAGAAGGATGCCTAACCCAGGCTTGGGGGAGCATCTAGGAAGGCCTCCTGGAGGAGGTAATGGTAGAAGGAGTAGGAATTATTTTGGTAATATGGGATGAGAACAGGGAACATGGAATGCATGATTTGTTGGAGGAAATGAAAGTGGTTCAGCATGGAATCCTGAAAAAGCTTATAAACAATTATCAAGACATTTGAATTTAACCCTGAGGTCAATGAAAAGTTATTAGGAAATTTCATACAGATGTGTGGCATGATAAGATTTGGTCTAAGAAGAATTCCTGGCTAGGTACAGTGGTTCATGTCTATAATCCCAGCCCTTTGGGAGGCTGAAGCAGGAGGATTGCTTGAGCCCAGGCATTCAAGGCTGCAATGAGTTATGATTGTGCCACTGCACTCCAACCTCGTGACAGAGTAAGAACATGTCTCAAAAAAAAAAAAAAAAAAAGAATTCATTTGGCAACAGTATGAAGAATGCATTGGAGGGGTGGAGGGGCCAGGACTTTGGCAATAATCTAAGCCAGGGATAGGCAAATTGTGGCCCCTGGGCCAAATCTGGACCTCTGTTTTTGCATAGCCTACAATCTAAGAATGATATTTACACTTTTTACATTTCTGAATGGTTGGAAAAAAATCAAAAGAATATGTTATGACAAGTGAAAACTTAAATGAAATTCAATTTTGATTTCTATTAATAACATTTTATTGGAACACAGCCAAGCACATCTGTGGACGTGTTGTCTGTGGCTGCTTTCAAGTTACACGCACAGAGTTGAGTACTTGCAAGAGAGACAGTTGGGCCCACAGAGCTGAAAATATTTACTCCTTTGCCCTTTACATAAAAAAAGTTGCCTACTCCTGATCTATATAGGTGAGACAACCTAGTGAATCAGGCCAGACAACCCAGGCCAATGCACGTGTGTTCTTCTCTCCTTTTCATGAATTAAGATGACGCCCTCTTGATTTCTTATTGTTTTCTGTTCTTCCCTATTCTACTCTCAAGATGTTCGTGAACATCTTGAGAGAAGATTATTCTTTCTGTGGTCAACTTTGTCTTTTTAGTGCTTAGGACATAGTACTGGCTTAGTGTTGGCTGAATAAATGGATATATGTCTATTTATGTGTGTGATATTCCCATGTGTAGATATATATATGTGGACACATAGATAGATAGATAGATATAGCATCTGCTGCTTTTAATAGCTGGTCCCCTATTCTTTACTGCCAGGAACCATCCCTATCCCACTTGATTTAGCTGAGATCAAGCCCCCCTTACCTCCAGTCTAAGGGTGGGAATGTGCTCTGGGGTTGGCCGGTCTTTTCTAGGCCTTTGGCTTTAATACTTAAAGACTCAGTGGACCATCTTTTCCTTTACTTTGATTTTGCCTAGAGTTGATCTTGGTTTTGTCCTTCCCAAAGCTGCTGAGATATTCATCAGGAAAAGTGAAAGGTTTATCCCTCCAGGTATTTCCTATTCCTGTCCTTGCATGGCACCTAAATACATGCATACATACAACATATAATAGAAGTAGAATATCATGTCAAGTGTGGGAAAGTAGGCTAAACCAAGCCAATGAAACTCAACTCAGGACTTTTTCTGTACTTACTAGAAAAGAGGAACCCTTTGTTTCTGCTCTATTTGAAACTGGGAGGAAATAAGCCTAAATTATTTAGGGGCTACCACTTGAAGACAGAAAGCCTGAGAATGAAGTCAACACAGAGGAAAATGGGACTGAGAGAGAGAAGAGAATCCAAATCTTTTTTCTTTCTTTCTTTCTTTCTTTCTTTCTTTTTTTTTAGACAAGGTCTTGCTCTGTTGCCCAGGTTGGAGTGCAGTGGCGCAATCGTAGCTCACCGTAACCTCAAATCCATGGGCTCAAGCAATCCTCTTGCTTTGGCCTCCCAAGGTGCTGAGATTACAGGTGTGAGCCACTGCACTCGGCCTCAAGTCTTAATAATATAATTAGAGCTCCTAGGCCCAGGTATACTTGAAACCGGACTCCTGGACTTTTTCATTATGTGAGTCAGTAAGTACCTTCTTTTTGCTTAAGCTAGTATGAATTGGCTTTCTGTCATTTCAAATGGGATGGTTCATATCTAAAGACATACGGAGCTCAAGCCTGTTAGGTGTTGTCTCAGTCTGGGTTCCAGAGCCTGAGATAGTAATTGGGTGCAGGCAGCTTTTTGGGGAGATGATATCAGAAAGCAGGGGTGATGGAACAGTGAGAGGAAAAGAGGAAAAGCCCATAAAGAGGGTTTGTTAATGAGCTGATTCTTACCAAGGGCAACTGGGGCTCAGTCCTGCTGGGGATACTCTGGGTAGAATGTCCCAGAATTGTCCTTCCAAGGGAAAGGAAACTGGGGCATTCATCCAGCACCTCTGATAATTCCTCATTGGTTGGGAGTTAACCGTGGGGGTCATTAATTCCTCAATAATTTTTGGTCACTGGTGCAACAGCTGAGTAGGCTTCCTCAGCTTTGGAGAAAACTGCAGGCAGAAGAGTGAGGGGATGTTGGGTGTATACCTGAGTGCAACAGCATAAGGGTGCGTGGAACTATCCACAGCATTTACTCTGAAATCAAAGGTGTGTCAGGGATGACTATGACACAGGGCACTAAGAGGGTAGGCTACAAATGGGACAGATTCTGTGTTAGTGGCCAGCAATCTCTTTTCATCCTAGGTGCTTTTAGGAATGCCCTTGGGAGGAGAAGAAGCCCTAAGAGAAACCATAGAGGAAAAGTAAAAGAAGAACAAGTGGGAAAGATGAAAGGCCAGAGGACAAAGAGGAAAAAGGTAGAATACAGAACTGTAGAAGTGCTACGGACAAGGGCCTCAAATGCCATGTATCTGCACCAGCGAAATCTAAGATGAATGGTAGATACATAAGAAGGAATATCAACATGTTAAAGATATTGAGTCTGATTTATTAAATATAATGATATCTTAATTTGTGCATGCTTTACAGATTGTAAAGCCTTATGCTTTATACATAAAAATGTCTTAATTTTAAAAGTAATATATGAGTACATTCTTGTTTGTAAGAAATTCAAACAAAATATTCACAGTAAGTAATGAGGCTCTGTAATACTAATTCTACAAAGCATAGGTATTTTTACCCTCTCTAATACAGAGCATTACAAATATGAAATGCTTAACCCAAAACCACATACCTGCTAGAAGGCAGAATTTCTAACTCTGGTGTTCATACTCTTGATTCAACTCTCCCTCTACAGCTCACACCCCCTAAATGGAAGCCCAGTGGCCTATAAATGACACAGCTCTGAAAATGGAAAACTGGTTTAAACTAAGTACTCAGCTTCTCCAGACAGAAAGATCTGGTTTCTGAGTTATTCTCAAATAAAACTGCAGATCCCATATGCTATGGGTTGAATTTTGTCCCTCCAAAGGGGTATGTTGAAGTCCTAACTCCCAATACCTCAGAATGTGATCTTATTTGGAAATAGGGTCATTGCAGATGTAATTAGTTAAGTTAAATGAGATCATACTGGAATAAGGTGGGGCGCTGATCCAATATGACTGACTGACATCCTTAGAAGAAGACAGCCCCTAATCTAATAGGACTGGCGTCTTTATAAGAAGACCAGCCATACGAAGACACAGAGAGAGACACAGGGAATACACCATCTAATAATGAAGGCAGAGGTTGGTGTGATGCAGCTGCAAGCCAAGGGATGCCAAAGATTGTCAGCAGAGTACCAGAAGCTAAAAGAGACAAGGAAGGTTTCAGAGGCAGTATGATCCTGCCAGCATTTTGTTCAGACTTCTAGCCTCCAGAACTGTAAGATGATAAATTTTGGTTGTTTGTGGTACTTTGTTGTGGTAGCCCAAGGACAATAATATGCCAAGTAAATTCCTTTCTAATAAATCCTACACAACAAAGGTATATGCCTTGGCTAACAACTTTTTCTTTGAAAAAAATCATATTCTTTTGCTCAGGGTAATATTTTCTATTTATATCTTAAGTTGTTAAAAAAAAAAAAAGAAAAACAAAACTCCTATAAAAAGCCAGAAATAGTTACATGGTGACTCATGCCTATAATCCCAGCATTTTGGGAGGCCAAGGCACAAGGATCGCTTGAGGCTGGGAGTTCAAGGTTATAGTGAGCTATGGTTGTACCACTGCACTCCAGCATGGGTGACAGAGTGAGATTCTGTCTCTAAAAAAACAAAAACCAACCAAACAAACAAAACATAAAAAAAAATTTATAACTTTCAGTTACTGAACGATGGTTTAAGAGTTCAAAGAAAATAACGAATCCTTGGTTTAATAGCAAATAGTCAATAGTCTCTAAGCTTATTTTCCCCAATGCTTTATTACAAAATTTTTAAAATTCTGAGGTCATTTTATTGGAAAAGTATAGAGAAATACTTATACATTTTGGTTGTAGGAAAACCTTTTCAACTTAAACTATGGCAGAAAATTTATAAAGCATGAATACTATCTGAAGTATATATATATTTTTTCTCTCCTTGCAGAAGATGGCTTGTAAGAAGGTCACTGAATTTTTTCTTCTGAACTGGTTTTGTGTGAGGATGACCTATATATAGTAGTAAAAGGTGAAGGTCCCTCCAGTTCTAATATATTTCTCAGCCCTTTCCTACGCTAGCCTGAAATTTCTTAGAGTCATTCCTCTGGGTTAGAGAATAAACGTCAGGACCTTGTTTGTTGTCTTTAGAGGCTGGAATAACTCCCAGATGACATCTGAGAAAGGTAGAAGGTGAGTGTTTAGATTCTCTATGGCTCTTTTCCCCTTGGCTGCTTAGCATGGAATACTGTACTCGATCTGCTAAAAGTTGCCAGCAATGTCAAAGAATCTGGATCAGAGAGGCTGTTTGGTGGTGGAGAAAACACAGTAACAAGAACTTGGAGGGTTGTTGGGGAGACTGGCAGGCTTCTTGCTTGGACAGGGGTCCTTCTCTGTCTGGGAAGGTCATCCTCTCCCTTGGACCAGCCAACTTCAGGAGGGACGTCTGGAGTAGGGAGGAAGGAAGAGCCGCCCAGCCCACCAAGGAGTGGCTGGGTGAGTCCTGTTGAATGGAAGTTGGGGGTGAGTCTGTATGCTGCAAATGCTGCATCCTCACACCCTAGTAAGGAGGGGAGCACACAGGGTTCTAGGAGCAGAACGATGGGGTTGGACGCTGATGAGATGCTGAGGACAGGAAAGCACAGATGAGAGGAAGCAGGAGGAACAAATAGAAAATAATGCTCAGAGGGTCATCTTCCCTTTAGCTGGTTTTGTCTGGAGTTGACCTTATTTTCATCCTGCCCAAAGCTGGTGAGATGCCATCAGGAACAGTGAAAATCTAATCTGTCCCTCTGTCACCCACTAGTCCTGTTCTTGCGTGGCACCAAAAAAACCACAAAAATAGACCCTAATATGAAAGCTGTTCTCTATGAGGCAGTCACTGTCTTTGCTTTGGATTACAAGAGGTGATAATCTGCCCCTCACCTTCGAAAATCCTTCCTTCCCCTCTTCTCACATTCCTGAAGGGATGTGGCCCTCCCTGAAGGCTCCATACGCTCCTGGAGAACGAGGATATTGTTTTCTATTTTCAGGAATGTTTCCGTACCTATTGCTGATTGATTGATTATGTCTGCATTGCCCATCAAATCATGCAGAAGAAAACGAAGCAAGGGAACACGCACATGTTACACAGACAATGCTTGTTTTACTGTGCCGCGTGGTTCAGAGCCGATGGCAGAAATATGCAGGGACTAATATACTTCAGATGAACGAGCGTTAGAATCTGTGTTTGCAAACAAATAGAAATGGATTTCTGTAGGGATGAAAGGGTGGCAGAGAGGGGGTGGGGGTAAGAAAGAATGCATGGAATTATTGAAAGAACATCTGGTTCAATTAAAGAATAAAACCTAAAGAAAGAGCTGGGGGCCTGGATGTCCAGTTTATGCGGGGGATTGCTTCCTAAGAGCTGGGTCTTTGCCTGTCCTTTCCACTGCCGAGACCCAGCACCAAAGCAGGCACGCAATAAATATTTGTTAAATGAATAAATGAATAAAAGAAATTCTAGAAATAATTTCCTGTCTATGTGGAAACCCATTAGACCTATGGCTTTTCAAAATCAAAGGGCTTTTTGATATTGTTTTGTTTTAGATGTTGAATTCTCTGTTCAGATGAAATGTTGCTGAGCGTAAATAAGGGCAGAGCTACACTGATGCAAACCCAAATGGGAAGTCCAGTGACGTAACTCAATCACCTCTGCCAGCCACGCCCCTCCCCATTCTACAAACTCCAATTCACTGGATCTGGGGAGAGGCACCCTCCGTGTCCTTAAGAAGCTTCATGGTTGATTCTGATTCAGAGCCAGGCTTGGAAACCACAGTTCCAGGGCGCCACCGAGCACAAGACTGGATGCAACACAAAGGCAGGGAGAGTTCACGGGCTTCCCTCACATCTGGAGGTCAGGGTTCACCGTAGACCTCAGCACGAATTTCCCTACCTCTGTTACTGCAGTTGCATGGTTGAGGTCTACTTCGTTTCCCTCAGAGCTGAGTTTGGATGGCAAGGATTGTTAGAGCTATAATAGATGCTCAGTGAATGTCTGTTAACTTAGCGTAGCTTTCTCAGAAAATTGGAGAATAGGGTAGAAAGATTTTTTTTCCTTCTCTTCCTCTGAGACAGAGCTTTCTTCTTTTGAAATGTCTCTCTCTTACTCATTTCTCTTCACAGCATCTCAGTGGGTGGGGGAGGACAGGCATTTTCATTCTTATTTTATAGATGGGAAGACTGAGGACTAGGGATATTTAGTCATTTGTTTCCTGCCAAAAAAGACAATTTAAAAATCTGAAGCAGAGCTGGGACTAGCTTCCATGGACATGTTTACGGTGATTGGTTCTCCTTAAGTAACAAAAAGAAAGATCTTTTCTCAGGAAAGTACATTAGAATAAGCCCGGATATAAATGTCTTCCATTTAGTGGAAAACTGGTAACGTATGATTACAATACAATCTCATGATTGTGTTGAGCAACAAACACAATCTTATGTTTCATTTGAAAGATTATAAACTTTACAATCAGTTAATGTTATTTTATACACTTTGGATCCCTCAGCCCCTTTCAAAGTACTACTTAGAATCTTCCTCATTAGCAGTATTTATATACTGCATTTCCCATGTATTTTCATCAAGCTGCTTCTCTCAAAAAGATCCTAATAAGCTTCCCTTGTAACTGAATCCCTCTATTTCCTTCCCAACACCTATTAAAGCATGAATCTCCTCTGAAAGGCACAACATTCAATGTATTAACTTACACCTTGGTTCTCAGACTTTTCTAGATAACCTTGAAAGGGCATCAGCTCTACGGCATTCCTTAATGAATACCATGGGAACGTGCGTGTTATGACCCAAATCATGAGAGGAGTTCCTCTGGAACTTATCCCAGATTTGGGTCTGGAGATCATAAGAATGAGTTTATTTATGGACAATGATCATGTGACGTTTCCTGTAGAAATACAGAAAATTCTAATCGTCGCCTCACTCTCGGGCCTCTCTTCTCAATCTGAGCATAATTTCTTTCAGTTTTGATCAGGATGTGTGATGCATAACTAATGGGCTTCCCACTGCCATCTGGCAGGCTGTGTGAGTTCACAGCTCACATTACAGCAGAAGCAAGACCACAAGCCAAATTTAAAGTAAAAGTGGGCTACAGGACAGTCGTACCTGCGAGAATGAATTCTCTGTTAGCTGCCTACCGTCTTTTCGGTGGGGCTACCATCTTTAACAGCTTGTAAATGTCTGCAGCCTTTCAGACGGGGCCCTTTACCTGACAAAGGTAAATCTTAGTTTCCAAATTGTTTCGTTACCAAAGAAAATTGGCTTATTTGTAGAGTTTCAAAGCTTTCTTCAGTTTCAATCATTCTTTCATCACTATATGTTATCAATAAAATTTAATTATATTAGGATGATGAATGTTGAAGACTTTCCTACTCTGGAGAAGAAGCTCATGGATATTATCCAATATCCAAAATTGTGTTTATGTGTGGTAATTATAGGCAAATATCTTAATTGGCTTGCTTGAAACTGTCGTTACTGTCATTAGTTCTTTACCTCAAGATAGGTCACTAGAGTGCTTCCAAGTTAATACTGGAGCAAACGAGGACACTGACAGTCACAATTACTTTCAGGGTAATTTATGCTCTTTATAATTCTTCAGTGAAATAATGTTTCCCTTAAGAAGTACTTACTGCCGAGTCTTTTTCACATTATCCTATTCCCAGGCTGGAACTTTCCTCTGCATCATATTCACATACGTAAGTCCATAATATACTAGTTCTGCTTGTGACCGTACATCACAGCAAGCCAACTTGAGTTTGCTTGGGCTCCAAGGAGGAGTTGAATAACTACTCTGTTTCATTGATTTTAAACTCTGCCTTAGGTTTCTTTCCAATATCTCTGAAACAGAATGAGTCTAATGATTGGTAATGCATTGTAGTTTAATTGCAAGTGTATTTTACATGGAAGATATACACAATATAGTGGTGCATCTTTTAATTGATAGTGTCTTAAACTTGATCAGATATGGTAAGTTTCAAGAGAGAGAGAAATTATTTTACAGAAGAATTGCTAAGAGCATTAAATTACCCTGAAAGTAATTGTGACTGTCAGTGTAATGCATCTGGGTATCAGGGACGACTTGAACCAGAAGTGCAAACACTACTGGAGCTCTCTGTCTGTGACCTTGGCTCCCCTCATCTGGGTTGGCTTTGTTTCTCTTTCACTGCAGACTGGCTTTGCCAATGTGGCAAATGACAGGGCTACCTACAGCTCTGTAATTTCATACCTTATGAGTTTTACCACTGAGTTGCAAATTCAAAACCAGTCAAGTTGTCTTAGCTTGAGTCAGGTGCCCACGCCAGATTGGTAGGATCACATTTGGCCAGGGACACGTAATTGTGAAAGAATTATGAAGAGCACAAATGAGTAAGGCAGGTCCTGTAGTGGCCACATGGGTGGGAGTAGGGGTGTGAGGTGCACTCCTCAGGAGCAGGAGGGCAATGCTGGGTGGACAATGCATTGATGTCCCACGCTGTTATATCTGTACTAACAGGTGCTCAGTTATCTTGGTTTGGGAATGTTATATCTTCACTGGTTTCCTAGTCTGTTCTTTGTTCTCACAGCTGAAGCCATTCAATTCTCACTCACAGCTCAGTCCTACCCTAAAGTTTAGGACAAATCGCAAGAGAGCCAATTCAGGAAAAACAAAGATGTTTAAAAATCACATCTTCTTTTTTTTTTTTCATTCACAGAGGACATTTTATTGACTCCTTAGGGAGAAAAATTATATGTTTTCTTGTAGCAGAATCTACTGGTTGTGTAGAACTCATTCCACACCTTCTGGGTTGTATCTCAGAGGCTAGAAAGCTAAAACTTTCTCAGACACTGCAGCAGTGTCAGTTTCTCAGACACTGCAGCAAGTAACTTCCACCAGAAACTTGGAAGATGGAGTGAACAATATGAGTGACAGCCCATGGGGAGATAGGAGCCTGTGGTGGAGACTGTCATTCTCCTGCGGCAGCCATGATAGTGGCATAACTGTCCGGGTTCATTGGTCTCAGCAATAGCTGAGAGGTTTCCTGGTGTTAGGCTCCTTGTGTGGTTGGGTGGCACTGTTCCTGGCTATGTGGTCACTAAACTTGGTTCTATCCCTCTTGGAAACTCTAAGCTTAGATAGCAATGATAAATCTATTTCTGTTGAAACTAGCTAGAGTAGATTCTGTGGTCTGCAACTCAGATCCCCAAATAATACTCTTGCACTGCCAACAAGAATATTAGAACTTTTCTTTTAGTCACAAAAATATTAATAATTGGGTCTATTGGAGAAGTAGCCACCTGGAGTTCACTTTCTAACTTATCCTTTATATCCATTTTAGAGATCATATAGTATGTTCACTTACATCTCAAGAGAGATTGGCAAAAATGCCTAAGTCCCAATTACTAGTGAAAGTGTGGGGAAATAGTACACTCCCTACAGAAGCATGTGGTAAGGACATGCTCTAGACTCCAACTTGCTAATCCATGACTTTGGTCAAGTTATTTGACTTCTCTATGCTTCAGTTTCTAAATATGTAACATGGGAGACCAAAATACCTATCTTAAAAGACTGTTTTAAGGAATAAACAAATCAAACCATGCATAATGTTTGGTGCCTTGAGAACAATAAACTCTCAGTCAACGTTAGCTATCATTATCATTTACCTTTGCTAGGAGCGTAAATTTGTACATCCTCTTTGGAGGGAAATTCGGCAGTGTCTATCAGAATGTCCATGTACTTTGGATCAGCAATTGTACTTTGTATTTAATCTACAGAAATGGATTTTCTGGAAGGTCCATTAGTAGGGAATAGTTAAATAAGATAGAATACTATGCAGCCAATAAAAAGAATAATGGAAATCTATATGTTTCTGGCATAGAAAGATCACCCATATATCATCCATTTAGCCATCAAATGTTTATTGAGGACTTACTTCATCCTCGTGGTTGCAGGCGCTGAAAGTTAAAACTATTACATCATGGAATAGTCCATGTAGTATGATCCAATAAGTGTTAAACAATTATCTGCACCTGTGTACAAATGTATATTGAGCTGGGGGCTCTTCTCTCCAGGCTGCGGAGAGGTCTCAAGTCACCTTTCCTCAGTCTACTCAATGTGGATGCTGGGACTTGCTTTCCCACACTGCCTTCTTATGTATTGTGGCTCCACTTTCCATCTTGGAGACCTGTGAGTGACCTTGGCATAAACAAGGCTCCTATCTGCTGCACAGCTGATGGCCATCCAGCTGGCTGCTGTTCATAGGAAGAACTGCTGAAGTATTCTTTGGCTCTGCTCATTCACGCGGCTGCTGGAGCCCCTGCAGACAGCATTCTGGCCCCTGGTGGCTTTCTGGTGCTCTGAGGATGGAAGGTGGCAGTCCCCTCTCCTATTGCTGTGCTTGCATCCAGTCCTGCCTCTCATCCTGAGCCACATAAGCCCCTGTCATGCCCTGTCCCATCTGTCACTCTACTTCTTGTCTACTCTCTAAGGCAAGGAAGTTGGGCTCTTCATCCATTCTATTTCCAAATGACCATTCATGCCATGAGCTTTTAGCCCCAAATACTTCAGGACTTTGATTTTTTTTTTTTTTTTTTGAGACAAGGTCTCACTCTTGTCTCCTGGGTTAGAGTGCAGTGGTGTCATCATAGTTCACTGCAGCCAGCCTCAAACTCCTGAGCTCAAGCAATCCTCCTGCCTCAGCCTCCTGAGTAGCTGGGATTACAGGTGCATGCCACCATGCCCAGCTAATTTTTCTATTTTTATTAGAGATGGGGTCTTGCTCTTGCTCAAGCTGGTTTTGAACTCCTGAGCTCAAGCAATCCTCCTGCCTCAGCCTCCCAGAGTGCTAGGATTACAGGCGTGAGCCACCGTGCCCAGCCTGATTTTGACTTTTAATAGTGAAATTTCGAAACTGAAAATATTTTTATTTTCCCCAAAGCTCAGGTCTTTGGAGTTGAAAGCTTTGGCCATGAGTCATCTTGATTCTTGCAATGCTCCCACCTCACGGCCCTGCTTTAATGTAGAGAGGAGTATGACAAAAAGAGTTAAAACAAACAAGAAGTATTTTTTAAAACCATTAAAAACAAAAACAAGAAATATTGAAGACAAAAATCATAATGATTGATCTACCAAAGCATTGTCCCACCACACACAGAAGGAGATCTGGGAAACCTGTCTGGCTGTTAGCACGGTTTACCTTTGAGAAAGAGGAGGATTGACAGTGGGGTGAAAGCAGACTTTCTAGTTTTACTCTGGAAACCTCTTTTGGTTTCTTTGAATTGTTTATAGATACATTTTAATCTTATCTTTTTAACTAAACCCAATGATTAAAAAAATGGCAGATGTTTCCAGGTAGGCCATAGTGTCTAGATGTCGGGCTTGGGTTAGGGTATATGGATCCTGTGCTTTTCAACCCTTGGACTGTCTCCTCCGCTCACTATCCCTAGCCCCAATTTCAGGTTGCCCTTCTTCATTGGGCTGACTCTTTTGGGACATCTCTCAGAATTCACCCCCTCAGAAAGTCTTTCTGGACTTTTCTCTCATCCTCTGCTCCAGGCTATGCTGAATGGCTCTCGCTGTGTCTGTCGGCATTCCCCACATACTGTCATCTCAGTACTTACCAGGTGGTCTGAAATGATCTATTTATGTGTTGGTCTTCCCCACTCTACTGTGAACTTTTTGAGGATAGAAATCGAGTCTTATTCACTACCATGTCTCTGGATCCTAGGCGGAATGCCTGGTACCTGGGAGTGCTTCATCAGTGTTTCTTTGAACTTGGTTCCTGTGTCTAAGTCTGAGAATGACTTCCCTGGCCTACTATAAATATGCACAAATGCAAACAAATACTAACATCCACTCAGCTTTCTCTGCCAATTGACTGTTCTTGTTTCTATATCTTCCATACCTCATCTCTCACATCAAATCATTCCACCCCTTCTTCACATTCCAGAGGCAAACCTTCCTTTCTCCTCAATTTGCCAGAAAAATTCAGAGCATTCCCATTCCTCTCTTCTTAACTGATTATAAATCCCCTTGCTGAGACTAATCTCCCTCCTCTGCTGTTGGAAGCATCTCTTTCTATCTCCTCTTGAACCTAAGTTCAATGAGTTCACTAACGCTACTTTCTGGTATCTCAGACATCATTGGGCATGACTTGTCAAACTGCAGCAGGATGACACATTTATTCATTCAACAACCATTGCTGAGTACCTACTGTATACCAAGCACTATGCTGGGTATGAGGCTACAGAGATAAATAAGAATCCACCTCTGTCCCTGTGCCAGTTAGGATCCTGGCAGAAAACAGACAGCATTTCAAAATGGGTAATTTGAGGAGAACATAGAGTTTAGGGAAACCACACGGGCTAGTGTAGTCTCCTAAGGTTAGTAATAGTGGGAATCCATTGCCATCCTAGGGTGAAAAGGGGGAAGGGGGCAGAGCTACTGGAATATGGAGGTGAGGGAGAAGCACCAGCAAGCTGTGTGGAGATGCTTCCTGATGGGGTATGGCCATAAGTCAAGGATGCAATCAGCCCATGGCTGCCTGGCAAAGAGAGAGCTGGGAGATAAGTACTCGGACCTCACTCTCCTTACCCTACCAGTGCTCCTTCCAAACCAGCTGGAACTGGTGAGGGAGGAAGCCCCCTGATGGTGTCCATACATCAGCCTCCTGGAGCATAGCCGGAAAGAGACATGCAGAGAATGAATCTGGATGGGCAAAGGGGAGGTATCCAGCAAGTCCTCAAGGAGCTCAGCATCTCATAGAACAGAAATAAAAATAGGCAGGAGAGTGAAATGGTGAGCTGTGCATCCAGCTGCCGCTGAGGATATGGGAAGGAAGGATTTGAAGGAGGCAGGACTAGAGATGGCGGACCAATAACAGGAGACTCCAGGGGTGGTAGAAGAGAGAGATATGAGGCTGGTACTAGGGCTGGAAAAGGGGCAATGAACTTGGAAATGTTCAAGGGCAAAAGTGTCAAGTCTCAGGGATTGGATATGAGGGAGTTATCAAAGATGACTCCCAGGTTTTCAGCTTGGGTACTTGTTAGATCATGGTGTGTCCAGCTGAGAGCTATAGACTAAGGAGAAGAATAAAAAGAGTTCAGCTGTGACTGTGGGAATCCCAGGTGAAACTATTTTAGCAGGTAGTGGGGTGGGCGGAAGAGCCTAAACCGCAGGGATAGAAAGGTCTAGGCAGGAGGAATAGATTTGAGAGTTTCAGCATGTAGACAAGAGGTGGTCGGAACCATCAATCAATCAGGTATTTGGCTGAGAGTGAGAAACGGGCTCTTGAGGAAGAGTGTGGTTGGAGAGCAGCTGGGGAGAGAGTGGGAGGGGGATGTGTGGGCTCCAGAAAGGACTTTTTTTTTTTTAAGGAGTCAAAAGATTCCAGAAGTCTAATATTTGGACACTTTTAACTCTCCCCCTCTTTTTTCTTTCAGTGTTTCAACATGGTCTAATTCCCTCCTTCTTGAAACTCTCTACTCTCTTGACTTCTGTGGGTTTCCCTCTGATCCTTCTCTTTCTCTTGTCCTCTTTCTAATTCCTCCATGGATGTACTTCTTTCTTCTGTCTCCTAAACATGTGCACACCCCAAACACTCTTATACCCATCATGTCCCTAAATAGCAGTAGTCCTTACTGACTTTTTCTAAATTGAATCTAACCACCCAAAACTGTCTCAGGGATGGCCCTCGGAGTCTCCCAAGATCTGAGAGCATTTCCTGTACCAGCCCACATCCCTCAGGGAGGGACTGTGACCTGTGCCAATGTAGCTCTCGGTTACTGTCCTCCATGTAAGGTCACTGGCACTCTCAACAATAATGATAATAATATATAATAATATTTATAAAGAATAACTCATTGGAGGTAGGGCCGTAATCAGCTGCTATCTCTCCTATGCTCACAAGTGTTCCACATACTCACACATCAAAAATTCTAGAGAAGGATCAAAGAGCAAATGTAAGACAGAGGTGGCTAATTAGGGAGGAGGGAACAACACTGGGGCCAAACACTTTTGTTACCCTTTGTGCTGTAGGCACTTCAAGTTTCCCCCACACTTCTGAGCTAAGGGTCCTGGCTTTGTTTGCCTTTCATATTTTTGACTTGAGTTTGATATAATTTAGATACTTTCTTGGAGTTATCAAAACCCATCATTATTCACTGGTGGTAATGGGATCACTGAAGCATAATCAACTCTAGAACAGCAGATATGAGGTCTAGGGAGAAAGCTTCTAAAGTCACTGATTTGCAGGCCAAGTGCCTTTCTGGAAGCAACATTTGGGTTTATTGCTGGGTTTATTGTTAATCGGTGGACTATTACACCCCCACAGTGGACTGGTGATTACAAGGCAGATCCCCACCTGCAGGAATTCATCACAATAAATGGCCTACTCTGCCTTCTGTTAATTTAATCTCCGATCCACAATGCATCATGTTGGTATTGCTCAAGTAGAAAATGGATGTCATCCATGCTTATGTAACTTCTAGCTGAGTGCTTTATGCGCCAGCCATGCTTATTTGTGAGTCATAATTATGTCTGTATTAAAACACTGCTGCAAGCCGTGTGTGCCTGTGTGGGTGTTTTATGCATGGGTGTAGCCTACAGCCTGGGAAGCTAAACCTGTTGGTGAAGGGATTTTCATTTACCTAAGAGAAAGATCTTAACACTTAGTAGAGATCAGATTAATTTCAACAGGTTATTTACATATAAAATAAGGTTTCTTAGCAAAAGACAGTGTAACCGGATGGGGCTGCCTTCCTCCTTCCTGCCCAGCTACTCTCTGGGGATAGGAATAGGAAGAGAATCAAAGAACTCTTAACTTCTTCCAGGCTGGGCAGTCTGTGCCTAGTTCTCCTGTCTACCCAGTAAACCACAGGATTCTCCACCTCTGGAGGAAGATTAAACCTCTTTTTTTGAGTAAAGGAGGGCCAGGGGAGTTTAATGGATAAGAACACAGACTCTGGATCCAGAGCTGTGAGCTCTTGGGCAAGTTTTCTTATCTGTAAAATGGGACGATAATAGCACCTATCTCCTAGGGTTGCCGCAAGGATTAGATGAGTTAATATGTGAGAAGAGTGTAGTGCCCTACACACTGTGTGCTCAAGTAGCTGTCTTCTGAAGAGTTCATGTAGGGGGCCTCACGTTGGAGCTGACTCACTGCCTTGAATCACAGGAAGGAGTGAGAGCAAGTCTCATGTGGAGATTCTCTTGTTCTCCATGTCTCCTTTCTATAGTAGTCCTCTCTTGAAAGCTCTGGTTGCCACTTGGCCTTGGGACTCTGGTAAGGGTGATTCCTTCTTTTCCTTGAGTTGAGTTTTTGTGAGGCCATGTTCCTTCCACCCCCTCTCCGCCCCCAGCCCCGCAGGCACCATTGCCTCCTTGCCAGGGCTGATTCTTTTTATCTTGCTCAAGTTCGGGCAGCTCTGTCGAAGCCCCTGTTTGCTCTGATAGAGTGTGGGTGACTTCGTGACTGCCCTCCCACCTTGTCTGAGACCAGTTTGTTTTCCCCAAAGTGCCATAATTTGCAGGCTCAGTGTTTCCTGTTTTTCTGCATGGGAGGGGGCTCGGCTGAGACTGTGTGTACTCTTCATTAGATAACCTGAGCTCGTGCTGATTTCCATCTCAGCGTTCACTCCCCCCATGTACCCCATGTCCACGGGCTTTGGCTCCCTGCTCCGATCCAGAGCGTAGCCCTGGAATCTCCCCATTCATGTTATTCCAGTTGACTGTTTCACCCAATTTCTCCCCAGCGGCCATTTTCATTCACTACGATTGGAAAAAAGGAAAGATAAGGATAAAGCACACAGATTGGCTCTCTGCAGATTTCGAATATTGATGAGAATGTTTAGGATTATATGGCTTGTAAGAAAAGGAGTTGGGGTTGGCAGCCCCACCAAGACACTGCCCTGCTTAGCTCCAGAATCTTGTTTTCTTCCTGGACCACCTTTTTTTGAGGGTTATAGTATTGGAATGTGCTCTTTTCCTTGTTTAATTGCTGCTGGAATTAGCTATGAGGCAGCATCATTCTTCTGTATTAATCCAGAAGTTGTATTTTTTCCTTTTAGCATGGATAAGACCCTACTCCTTATGAAATAGAAACCCTGACCTTATTAAGCTATAATTTCTCTCTGGGCTGGCTTTTTCTTTACAAGGCTCTGCACATAAACCAGCAATACTTCTCGAGCCACCTAATCAAATGGCACCATATTTTATCTCCAGCTTTCAAATATCTCCTCAGTAACTGAAGTAATGGTAGAGCAGGGAATCAGTTCAATGTGCCACACAAACTAATTTGCTGTAACCAGCCATAGAAACAGGTCTCCCAGAAGAGCAGTGATGGAGTAGAGTGATTATCAGTACAGATTTTGGAACCAGACTGCTTAAGTTCAGTTTCTGCCTCTACCACTAACTAGCAAGCTGTGCAAACTTGGACAAGTTATTTGGTTTCCTGTATCTCTATTTCCTCATCTGTAAAATGGGATGATGAGAATTAATTTTTACCTACTTCTTAGGATTCCTATGAAACTTAAATGAGTTATTTTGTGTAATATGTTTAGAATGGTGCCTAGATCATTGTAACTATTTATTATATAATAGCTATTATCTTCTTTTCTTCTTCTATTGCTGTTTATTTGCTTAGTGCCTAATCTAGCTATTCCTAGTCTTCACTGACCAGAAGAAGCAAATGTACATTTACTTAACAGACGCGATGTAGAAATACAACAGCTCTGCTGATAGGAGGCAGGAATGGGGACAGGAAGCGGAGAGATCAAATAAGCAGGAATTACTGAAACTGGGTGATGGGTACACAGGTATTCATTATACTACTCTCTCATTTTTGTGAATATTCATTTTATATGATAAAACCTTAAAAATAATGAAATAAGATGAACTCTGAAACTTGTCAGTGTGGATCAAGTACAGTGAGATGGGCAGGCTCATATATTCTAGGTGGGAGGTCAAATTGCTACGAGCTGCTTAGACAACAATGTGACCGGAGACACCAAGAACCCTAAAAATGTTTGTTCCAGTTACCATTGCTGTACAAAAAATGACTCAGGAACTTGGCTTAAAACAACCATTTGATTATGCTCACAGATTCTGTGGATCAGGAATTTGGACAGGGTACAGAGGGGATGACTTGTCTCTGCCCTACAGTGTGTAGCATGTCAGCCGGGAAAGGGGTGACTCAGAGGCTGGGGCTAGAACCTTCTGAAGGTTTGTTCACTCATGAGTTTGGTACCTGGACAGGTGTGACACAAAAGCTAGGAACCTGGAATGCCTCATGTGGCCTCCATGTGACTGGCCTTCCTCACTGCATGCTGGCCTTAGGGTAGTCAGATTGTCTATACGGTGGCTCGGGGCTCCAAGCCTGAGCGCTCCAGCCAGCATGGTTAAGAGATCACACAGCATCACTTCTGCTTACTCTGTTGGCTGAAGTTGTCCTAAGTCTACCCAGATTCAAAGGGAGTGGAAATAGACCCCAGTTCTCCATGGGAGGAGTGTCAAAGAATTTTGGGATCATATTTCAAAACTGCCACAATGTTTATGTCTTTTGACTCAATGATTTCACTTCTAGGAATTTATCTTAGCAAAATAATTCAAAATGTAGACAAAGCTTTATGCACATATATATATATTTCAGTATAATTTATAATAATGAAGTATTAGAAATAAACTTAATGACTAACAATAGGAAAATGAACAAATGTTGGTAAATCACTAAGATGTTGAATGGTCATTAAAATAGTGTTAGAGTTTTTAAATGCATAGGAAAATGTTCATATTTTTCCTTTCTGAGAGTTGCAAACTATCATTACTGGAGTTCCACCATCTCTCCCATTTTGCTCTTCCTGTGCATTTGCCAGTGAGTTGATGAGGTTGGTTCTAAACGAGCATGTGTCTAGTCTCACCAGAGGAATGCCTGGAACCTCTCTGCCCAAAATCTGTAGCTTCCAACAAGAGTTAACAGGCTACTGTCACTTCTTGTCTCAGCCCCCACCTAAGACAGACAGCTGTAGACTTTGGCTCCAATGAATATCCAAGTTGTCCTCATCTCAGGTGCCCTCTGATGTCCAATCATATTGTTCTCTTCCCCAAGGCCAAGGTGTCTTGGGACCCATTAATAAGTTTAACAGATCATAGTATCTTAGACTCATAATACAGTAGCCAAAGATGTAGTTTTCTCATAATCTATGTAATATACTACTTTTTAAAAAGACCTATCTTTTATTTTTAGAATAAAAATATTGTTACTTCTTTCATTTCTTTTCTTTAACCACTATACTAAAGTTTGAGCAAGGACCTCAAACATTTTATCAGTCAATGTATTCATTAGGCAACATTTGAAATAAACTAGTACCCAAACTACATATTATTATTGTTATTATTTTCATAATAGTTTCCTGGTCTGAATTACTCCTGATAGTACTCTAATGTTAATATTCAATTCTCTGGGATAATTTTAAAAACTACTTAAATAATCAAAACTATATGTATTTTGTTTTAGATCACATAGAATGAATAAGACTGGGCTTTTTAGCTTATCACAAAATCGTCCTCTGTGTAAATTACCAGCATCTACTTCCTTACTTTCTGATTTGTTTGATATTGTATGAGCAGAGGATTAGGGGAGGGATGAAGTATAGTTGGAGACAGAAATGGAAATGATTTATGATGCAAACTCTGACTAATATGGTTAAATCATTTGATCCTCTTAAAGGATTTTCAAATCGGGAAAGATTTTACTCTCCATTCTAACCCAATTTCTACTAGGAAATTGTTTATAAACTCAAACAAAGTGTCATCTGGGCCACTGGCAAATATTCTAGACTCTTCTGGGGACAGGAAAGGATTGCATGGAAGGATTGCTGCTTTGGTGTTAGCTTGGCCATGAGACTTACTTTGGCCAATAAATTGTGAGTGAAAGTAAAAACATGAATCACTTCTGGGTAAAGCTTTAAGAACCAAGGTGTGCTTTGCCATATTCCATCTCTCTGCTGGGTTGAAATGGAGCCTATTTCAACTGCCTAGATGAGCACAGTCTTCCCAATCTGCATTGGACATGTAGTAGGATGGAGGAAAACACTTATTAAGCTATTGATGTTTCGGTTGTTTGGTCCTGGATCACAATCTAGCCAATCATCAGTAAAGTAGGTAGCTAGCTAGACGATGGACAGGTATGTATTTAGGTAGACAGATATATAGACAGAGAGATGGAGATTCAGATGTATTGGTAGTAGTTGTTCATGGGTAGGGCTATAGGTCTAGAAATCATGACTCCAAAATCCTTACTATAACATTGATTAATTAGCCTATTGCTCACTGTCTTTGATTGCAATTCATTTGAGTCTCCCTACCCTGAATTATCTTTTGATCCTGTCACTCTTTACATAGAGTTTTCACAAAATATTTTTAAGTAAAAAAAAAAAGGCAATTATTTAGGATTAACATTGATCGGGTGTCGGGCAGATGTGGGTGGGGGAGAGGATGGGTGTATACATAAATAATGAGTGCGATGCGCACTGTCTAGGGGATGGACACGTTTGAAGCTCTGACTCAGGGGGGTGGGAGGGCAAGGGCAATATACGTAACCTAAACTTTTGTACCCCCACAATATGCTGAAATAAGAATAAAAAATAAATAAATTTTAAAAAGGCAATTATAATGCAGGATATATAACTCAATTTTTGCAAGGAAAAAATCATATATTTTAGAGAAATGTCTGGGCTACCAAAATATGAACTGTGGTAGGAATACAGGTGATTTTTATTTTCTTTCTATATATTGATATTCTACTTTTTAAAAATATATGCACATGTCATACACATCTATTACTTTTGTTCTGATCAGTGTCCCTTCCTTTGGGTAAGTGCCCTGCCTGCCTTCAGTCCATGTGATTCTGGATGTCCTGTGAACTAAGAGAATTCCCCCCTTCTCTTCTACCTTCCCAACCCCACCCAACATAAAAGTGAATGTATATCTAGCTAAGCCTTGTGAATCAGGCACTTTCCTGGAATCTGAACCTTGATACAGATACATAGGGATGGGTGGTGGTTGGAATCAAATCTGTTGGCAGAGCCGTAAGTGATCCCTGGAATTTCCCTGGTTTCCGTCTTTCTTGAGGCTTTAGGAGGTTCTTTGATTTTAGGATCACCCAGTTTCTTTTGTTTGTTTTATCTTTGGTTTAAGTTAGCCTAAATTAACTTTAGGGTGTTCAACAAAAGTATCTTTATGGACATAATATGTATGACTTGTTTAGTTAAAAGATTAACAAGATAAAACATAAAGAATTAATTCATTTTGGCCTCTTATCTAGGAAGAGTTAAATCATGGAAACTTTTTAGGCTTTTTATTCTTGCTTTTTACAATGTGGTGGTGATTATTACCAAGCCTCTTTTAAGAGTGAACAAAAGACTTATAACTAGCTAGTGCTGGGTGTACGTGTGTGCATGTTTATGTGTACCCGTAGCGTTACGTGATCGTTGGAACTTAAGCTGGGAGTGTGTGTGTGAGTAAAGGTTGTACGGGTATGGGTGTGTGACAGTGACAGTATTGGGTCAATATTCTGCCATTGTAGCTCTCCACCTGCCATTTCCCCACACCTTCTAGTTATAGTACATGTACTTGTTACTTCTTGCTCCTTCCATGTGGTGCCTTGGACTGTCCCAAGTAAGAGACCACCCTTCCTAACAATTCAGTCCAATGTTCTCCAGCCTCTAAATCTTTCTATATAATAGCTACTGCAGGAATAGTATCCCCTCTCTCATTCCCCATTCAATAAATGTTTGCTGAGCAATTATCATGTGCAAATACCAAGTGCTGGGGGATGCAAAACAAGTAAGATAAGACCCTGTCTCTAAGGAGCTTGTAGGCTGACAAGGACCCGGGAAAGCATGCCTAGACCTCTTAGGAAACCAACCAACAGGACTCTGGACACTCCCTCCTGAAACCTGAAGCCCACTCTCCACCACCACCCACTTCCATGGAACAAGAGTATGGTAGTTGTTAGCACTATCCCCAGTATTTCTGGTTCTTCTCCTTTACAGCACATGGTGGAATTGCACTTCCTTCCCCTTTGAAATTAGGTGTAGCCATGTGACCTGCTTTGACCAATAAGATGTGAGTGGAAGCAACATATGTCGCTTGTGAGGAAGTGCCTTTCTGAGCGAGTGTATGAGTGGCCATGTTCCAGATGGTGAGGCTCTCAGTCCCTTGATAAGGAAGACATGGAATAGGGCCTCCCCCAACACCAACCCAAGATGGACAATAACATAAGCATAAAAAAATGTTCGTTGTTTTAAGCCACTGAAATTTGGGAGTGTGCGTTACCTCAGCATAACTGAGTCTTTTCTGACAGATACAGGGGACATCTCCCAGACCTGGCAGGACTTCTGGTGGACCTGGATCAGGCTATCTAGTTTGACTTAGAGTTGATGGTCCTGGGTGACCTGTGACACTAAATGAACAAAGATAGCACTAAAGCTAGTCTAGCTGGAATTAGAAGGAAGAGTCCTTTCAAGGTCCGGGTAATTTCTTCCTAGCCTCAGGGGGGCTGCCTCACCATGCCATGAAAGTCTTTGAATAGTAAAACCTGAGGGCAGACCTACTTGGCAACAGTAAGTTCGTACCAGGCAAAGGGAAAGGGAAACCCTGAGAACCAGGCTTAGAATTGTCTGTAACACAACAGCCCTGGGAGGTGGTGGGCATTTCAAGTCTCTAATCTTGAAATCTGGGCTTCCCACTTAATCCTGCATTCCAAATCAATTGCTGTAGCCACTTCTGAGATGTATTTCAATAGAAAGAAAATGTTGCAAACATCCCTAGAAGTTAAGAAAATACAAAGTAAAATAGCATAATGATCTCACTAAGTTGCCCAGGCTGGTCTTGAACTCCTAAGCTCAAGGGATCCTCCTGCCTCAGCCTTCCAAGTATCTGGGACTACAGGCTCACACCACTGTGCCCAGCTTAATTTGGCAAGATATTTTAAATGTCCTGTGTGGGTAAGGGTGGTGGAAGTATTAACCTAAATTGCTATAATCTCCCTGCAGACTGATAAGGTAGTATATACCCATAACCTTAAAAATTTGTATGCTTGTTAGCCCCTTCTTCCATGGTAATCAGATTTTTAGCCAGGCTACCCAGAATAAAAGGATTATATTGCCAGCTTCTCTTGCAGCTAGGAATGGGTATCTGAAAAAGTTCTGGCCACTGGGAGGAGAGCAGAAGTGATATGTATAACCTCAGGGTTGAGCCCTAAAAGGGCAGGGTTGTGGTCTTTTGTTCCCCCTTTTTCCTGTCCTGCTGCCTGGAATACGATGTGATGATAGATCAGAGGGACAGAGCAATATATCTAGGAATGGCAGACCCATGAGATCAAAAGAACCTGTGTCCATGACACCAGGGGATCAGTATACTAGCTCTGACTGTTTCTGAGATATAAATATACTTTAATGTTATTTAAGCCACTGCCTGTCATACATGTAGCCAAAAATACCCTAACTAATGCACCAGAATCTCTACCTTTGAAGAGTTATTCTAAGTTAGTAATTGAGGATATGTGCAAAGATTCAGGTAACAGTGAAATTTATCACAGATCTTTCTATACACATGAAAGTTGGAAATAAACTAAATAGTAGTTTGTTTAAAGAAATTATGGTTTATCTATACAACAGAATACCCTAAAGCCGTTCAAAATTATTCTGCAGAACACTATTTATTATTGTAGAAAGACATCCATTTTTTAAAAATGCACCTATAACATAAGAAAGTGAATACTAGTGTGTATGATCTCACCTTTCCCCTCTCTCCACTCACAAAAGAGACTTATTCTAATTCTGCCCACTAGGTTTCTTTCCTTCCCTCATCTTCTGTGGAAGAACCTACCTTGCCAGAGGAACTCCTTAGGGTTTTTGTGATAAGAATTGAGAGGAAAGAACAAGGGGAAGAAAGATAAGAAGCACCTTGGATAGGGTTGGGGGAGGATATTTTCTGGGAGGTTTTGAGAAGCAAAAACTGACCTGTTGTGTGTGGGACAGTGGGTGGGAGAGGAATAGGGGATTTTAAAAGCATACCTGTGGGCTAGGCATGGTGGCTCACGCCTGAAATCCCAGCACTCTGGGAGGCCGAGGCAGGAGGATCGTTTGAGCTCAG
The DNA here is from genome assembly GCA_028533085.1 of Varecia variegata. Lineage (NCBI taxonomy): Eukaryota > Metazoa > Chordata > Mammalia > Primates > Lemuridae > Varecia > Varecia variegata. Next base: position 103,315,663 of record CM052440.1, on the reverse strand, counting down.
GAGTTCGAGACCAGCCTGAGCAAGAGCGAGACCCCCGTCTCTACTAAAAATAGAAAGAAATTAGCTGGACAACTAAAAATATATAGAAAAAATTAGCCAGGCACAGTAGCGCATGCCTGTAGTCCCAGCTACTCGGGAGGCTGAGGCAGTTGGATTGCTTGAGCCCAGGAGTTTGAGGTTGCTGTGAGCTAGGCTGAGGCCATTGCACTCTAGCCTGGGCAACAGAGTGAGACTCTGACTCAAAAAAAAAAAAGCAAAGCATACCTGTGGATCACATGACTCTTTATGGTGTTTGGGCTGAGTGATAGCCGGGCATGGTCGCTCACACCTGTAATCCCAGCACTTTGGGAGGCCAAGATGGGAGGATTGCTTGAGGCTGGGAGTTTGAGACTAGCCAGGGCAACATAGTGAAACCCTGTCTGTACCAAAAAACTTAAATAAATAAATAAATAAATAAGTAAAAGGGGGAAAAATGGAGGTCTTGAAGATATATATGAAAGACCCAGGGCTTTTACTCTGGGTGGATAGAATTCTGTTTTCTGCTTTTGGGTTTTCTGACAGTACTTCTCCACTTGTAAATTAAAAACCAAATGCTAAAATTTATTTTTTTATAATGGTCACTGAACTTTATTCATCATTACAAAACCTTGGAAGCAACCAAGATACCCTTTAATAGGTGGATGGATAAATAAATGGTGGTACATCCAGACAACATTATTCAGTGTTAAAAGGAAACACACTATCAGACCATGAAAAGACACAGAGGAAATGTGGCTGCGTATCCCTGAGTGAAAGGAACCAACTCGAAAGGCTACATACATACTGTATGATTCCACCTTCGTGAAATTCTAGAGAGGTCAAAACTATGGAGACAGTAAATAAAAGGACCAGTGGTCTCCAGGGGTGAGGGGGAGGGAGGGATGAATGGGTGTCGCATAGAGGGTTTTTAGGGAAGTGAAACTATTCTGTATGACACTGTAACGGCAGACACATGTTACGGGTGCTGGGCAGAGGATGCATGGGCCTGAGCGGCAGGGTTCTAACAAGGAGCAACAAGAGTCTAATTGGGTTTGCAGTCATCTAGCCCAGGATTCCACAGGGCTGGAAAATTTCCCAGTTGGAAAAGGCCACTGTCTTAATGGCTATCTGAGGACACATACAGTTGATGCTTGAACAACACAAGGGTTAGGGAGACTAACTCCCAGCTCCTGTGCAGTTGAAAATCTGCATATAACTGTTGACTCCCTAAAAATTTAACTACTTATAGCCTACTGTTAACTGGAAGCCTTACTGATAACATAAACAGTTGATTAACACATATTTTGTATGTTACGTGTGTTATATACTGTATTCTTACAATAAAGTAAGCTAGAGAAAAAATGTTATTAAAAAATCATAAGGAAGTGAAAATATACTTACTATTCATTAAGTGGAAGTGGGTCATCATGAAGGTCTTCATCCTCATTGTCTTCATGTTGAGTAGGCTGAGAAGGAGGAGGAGGAGGGGAAGGGGTTGATCTTGTCTCAGGGGTTTCAGAGGCAAAAGAGGTGGAGGAGGTAGAAAGGAAGGCAGGAGAGGCAGGCACACTCAGGTCACTTTTATAGAAAAATTCTGCTTCTAAGTGGTCCTAGGCAGTTCAAACCCATGTTGTTCAAGAGTCAAATGTATATATGACAGCTTGTGCCATGTGATTTAAAATCAGAAGAAAATAGGCCTCCAATGAAAACAGCTATGCTGGTTTACATAAATATACAGAATAAATTCAAGGGATCCAAGGGCTATGTGAATTAAAAAAAAAAGTGGTATCCTTAAGACAGAGATCCATTGGTAATCAAAGTCCACATAGTTTCTAAGCACCCACATAAGTGGGATCAGGAAATTTTTAAGCAGGACTGACTATATTATTTGTGGTGCTCAGTGCAAAATGAAAATGTGTGGCCCCTTGTTTGAAAATTATTAATTTCAAGACAGTGACAGCAAAGCATTAAATCAAATATGGGGTCCCTCTAAGCATGGGGTCCTGGGCAACTGTACTAGTCACAAGTCTATGAAGCTGGTCCTGCTTTTAAAAATTTCCGAGAGTCTTTGAGACTTCTTGAAGACAGAAGGGACAATGCAGGGTTGAACTATAACAATAACTGCTCCAGTGTTTAATCTGCTCCAGTTTTTAATCTTTCTGGTTCTACTAAATATTTCTTCACAGATTCTAAAACTTACCCTTAGGATTCCCCTAGCTACCAATTCCTTTCTCCCATTTTCTTTATGGCCAAACTTCTTAGAAGACTAGGCTACAATTGCTATCTCAACTTTTATTCTCATTAGACATTCATCAGCATTTTAAAATTGAATTTTATCCCCCACAAATCCACCAAATCTTTCAAGTAGGGGTCATTTGTATGGGGTTGGGGCACTTCTAACTACAAGTAACAAATCATCTGGCACACAGTGGCTTCAAGAAACAAGAGTTTATTTATTTTTATCACATTCCAAGAGGTCTGGGGATAGATAGTTGTGGATGTTGGCTCAGCAAATCAACATTGTCAAAGGCAACATTATGCTTTTATAGCACATGGTTGTAAGATGTCACCCACTCCCACCCTGCCCAGCTCCTAGAATCAAGGCTAGAAGAAGAGAGAAAGGCCATATTTATATTCCACTTACTAGAGTTATGAAACAAACAAACTGCCCCAAAGCTAGTGGCCCAAATAACCATATTATTATGTTCACAGATTCTGTGGCACAGGAATTTGTGGAGAGCACAGTGGGGTAAGGTTGTCTCTGCTCTACAAAGTCTGGGGTCTCAAGTAGGAAGACTTGAGGGCTGAGGGAATTTCAACGTCTAGGAGCTGTGTATCTTTGAGCGATGTCCTCACTCACATGTCTGGTAGTTGATGCAGACTGTTGGCTGGGACTTTCACTGGGCCATCATCCGGAACATCTATTCATGGCTTCTCCCTGTGGTCTCTTGGCCTGGGCTAGTTTGGGCTTCCTCACAGAATGGCTGCTAGCTGCCAGAATTAAGTATCCCAAAAGAACAAAGCGGACATGCATGGCATTGTTATGATATAGCCTCAGATGTCACGTAGTGTCACTTCCACCACACTTTATTGGCTAAGACAATCATAAAGCTCACTCCCGGATCAAGGAAGGAAGGGGAAAGAGGACATTGAGCCCATCTCCTAAGGGGAGGAGATTTAAGATTGCACTGTAACAACAGGACATGGGGTGGGAGATATTGCTATGGCCATCTCTGAAAAACACAAACTGCTACAAGCTCTTGGATTAAGAAATCAACACATTCCCAGAAACCACCCAGCAAATTTACACATATCTCATTGAACACATCTATGTCACATGCACCCTTAGTTGCTAAGAACAATGAGTAACGAGTACAGCATTTGACTTTCCAGTTTACTTAGTGGGAGATGGTGAGGGGGAAAGGGAAAAATCATTGTGAGGCCACAATGAACACTCCCAGGCCACTGCTAAATTCAACCACTCCCTCCTCTTGGCTGTTTGTTCTCCATACATGCCTCTATTTAGCTTTGATAAAATTTTATTCGTTTATTTATTTGTTTCTTTTTGCCAGATTCCAAGCCCTTTATAGACAGGGATTGTGAATTATTTGTCTTAGCATCTTCCGGGTCTGTTGCTATGCCTGGTGCAGAGGAACATTTAATAAAACACTTATTGAATAAATGACAGGTAAGGTTCTAGAATTTTCTGAGTGGAATAGCTTCTGGTCTTAGATGTTTTAGGGTACAAGATTATATGTAATTTTAATGGAAAAACAGAAAGAAGTCCACCTTTAATACCCTCAATGGCTAAATTGCCCAGTGATCTATAGATAGCAAAGGTTTAGAAGACACTTACGAATAATAACAACTTCTTTTAGATAAGGTGGTTTTATTAACATCATCCTATTTGTTCCTTATAACCACCTTGAATGTTTAGAAAGGTTGGAGCTCTTTGCTCACTGGAAAAGAAAAATAAAAACAACCAAAACAACAAAACAAACAAAAAGTAATAAACCAAGTAAAGAAAAGAAAACGATGTATTTTTTAAAAAAGGAAAAAAAATTGTAAAAGAAAAATTTTTAAAAAAGAAAGTTCAGAAAGGCAGATATTAGCATTCCCACTTTGTAAAAGGAAAAAAGACTTAGGTTAAGTGACTTGCTCAAGCTAATATGCTAAGGGAAAGCATAGTGATCACTTTCTAAATTAACCACAGGTACAGTTTAAGTCTGGAAGTCTACGTGATGCAATCAAAGCACTTAGTGTCTGGTTGTAGTCTGCTCTAATTATGGGTGCTGTTTCTGAAAAGAACCATGAGGTTTGAAATTACAAGTTTACACACACATTGTATATAGGCGTTAGGATACACACACACACACATATATACATATACATGTATACATACACACATATATAAATCTAGTTCCATTTATCTTGAAGTTATATGATAGGATTATGTGAAATGATATTCTAGAGAAATAGCTATTATTTTCCTTGAACGTAATTTTTCTCCAACGTTAGTGTGGAGAGATACCTGTTTAAAAGTTTGGTTTTATCTAATTCTTAAATGCCTGGCTTGGAGCCTTGGCAGTAATAGAGACATGTAAGAACATCAGTCTTTCTCATGAGAAGGAGCAGGAAAGAGGCCAGGCACAGTGGCTCACGCCTATAATCCTAGCACTCTGGGAGGCCAAGGTGGGAGGATCTCTTGAGCTCAGGAGTTCGAGGCCAGCCTGAACTAAAGTGAGACCCCTTTCTACTAAAAATAGAAAAAATTAGCTGGGTGTGGTGGCGTGAGCCTGTGGTCGCAGCTACTCGGGAGGCTGAGACAGGAGGATCTCTTGAGCCTAGGAGTTTGAGGTTACCATGAGCTAGACTGACACCACTGTACTCTAGCTGGGGCAACGCAGCAAGTTGCCCGCAAAAGAGACTCAAAAGTCTCTTTTGAGACTCTGTCTCAAAAGAAAAAAAGAAAATTTTTCAGCTCCATATGTGGTTCAAGAGAAAAGAAAAGAGAAGAAGCAGGAAAGAATTGGGAAGCACTTCTCAGCACCACCCAGTCTTTGCTAAGATAGTAGGAAGTGTCCTGTGGAGAGGAGAGTCATATGTAAGAAAGTCAAAACTTACTGGTCCAAAGTTTCAGGGAAACCGAAAATTTGGACCTACTGGAACCGAAAATCAAGTTATGAGAATGTGAAAAAGAGATTCTGCAGCTAAAGAAACAAAAGTTACCCAAGGTCATCCTAAAAATATTCCTGCCTCCTCTAGGAGATAATCCTCGGTCTTCTTGTGTATGTTCAAACAAGGGCTCTGGAAGTAGAGGAACAAGAATGATGGTTACCAGAAGAATGTGTCTGGGTTAATTATGAGGGAAATGACAGGTACCTAATACCAAGTAATTCAGTATTCCTTACATGCCGTTTAAAGAACAAACGCTTTAAAAGGTGTAGAATGAGTCATTACCGTTTCAAACAAGTCATTTAGGTCTTTACCATTTCAACCCAATAATTAATGGCCAACTTTGTGCTAAGGTTGATAGCTCTGTACATTTCTTCTAGAGCATTTACCTTAGTTTTCCTGTGTTAGAGTATATTGCATATATACTCTAACTGTATATTGTACATAAACTCTAAATGCTCTAAGACTGTGGACTGCTGGAGAACAAAGGACTGCAACTTATTTATCTTTGTGTCTCACAGAGGCCCGGCACAGGGCTTTGTACTTATTAGTAGCTTAGTAAATGTTATTTGAATTGAATAGCTCTGCGCAGAGGCTGCTAAGGGCAGGTAACAGAGAGCAGGTCCTTGACTTAATTAAGTTCAATCAATATATCATAAAATTCCCAGGGAAATTTGATTGCAAGTCAAGGCCATAAAGCTAAGAACAGTGTCTACGCAGCCAGGATTATTGTCTATCTTTTTTGTCATTCAAAAGAATTTGACCCCCACACCCTAATGCCTACAAGAGTATAAAAAGGACCAGACTGGGAATATAAGGGAGGGAATTCTATAGTGCTTGAAATGCATTTTTAAGAATCGTCCATATCTTTGGCAGCTTTTTAGAAGTAGCAATATCCGAGAAAAAAGTATATCTCCTCTAGAGTTTCCCACTGACCAGATTTTTGATATGGCACAAAATATAAGTACCTAGAAGTCAGATATATCACATGCAGAATATTTTTATGCCTCTGACTGATGCTTGTTATAATGTTGCGTGACAACATGGATAAGGGTGAGTGAACCTTGAACTGGCTGGCGAGTGAAAAATGACTTTTAGTTTCGTGACAGCCCTGGAAAGACGGCAGTCTCAGACTCCTGTCTTCTTCCTTATTCAATTATCATGATCCCTGACACCTGAATATTAGGTCAACGTTTTAAAAACTGTTTAGCTAGAACCACCTTCGATTATGGTGGAGCTCAGTTGATGACAGATCAAACTGTCATCCTTTCAGTTGTGCTATTTGTCATGGCTTCAACTCTCACCTGTGAAAGTAAACTCCAGGATCTTCATCTCCAGCCTAGACCTCTTGTCTGAGCGCAATCCCACGCCTTTAAGTCATTTAAAATTTATTTATGGAGAATCTCCTAGATGCCAGGTAGTATATTTGATGCTGGAGATAATAAGACACAGCCTCACCCCTTAAGGAGCTCACAGACTGTCAGGGAAGACAGAAAAGTAGACCTGTACTCATGATACAGGGTTATCACTTCTAGGAGAAAGGTATAACCAGAGAATTCTGGAAGCATCAGCCTTGCGGGTGGAGGTGGGGGAAACTGCCCACAGGAGATGACTTTCAAGTGGTCATTTCCGCTTACTTAAAATTCAACACGTCAAATAAAGAATTCATAATTTCCTCTCTAAAACCCTCATTGCTTCCTAATTTTTCTGTTGCTGTAAATAGTACTGCTATTTTCCCAGTGATTCATGCTTAAAACCTGATATTTCTATTTTTTTTTTTTTCATCCTCTTGCAGTGGTCCCCAACCTTTTGGGCACCAGGGACCGGTTTCATGGAAGACAATTTTTCCACGGACCGAGGATGGAGGGGTGGGGTGTGGTGGGGGGTCGGGGGGAGCTCAGGCAGCGATGCACAGCCTGTTTCCTAACAGGCCACGGACCGGACTGGGCCTCGGCCAGGGGGTTGGGGACACAGCTAGAGCCATTCAGCCATTAAGTCCTGTCAGTTCTTCCCTTGCTTTTCAGGTCCCTAAGCCCTGGTCATAATAGTGCCTGGAAACTTCGTTTGAATTGAATAGCTCTGTGCAGAAGCTGCTAAGGCAGTAACAGATAACAATTTCAGGCACTTAGGATTGTCAAAGTGCAAAAAACAGAACAACCTAACCAGCTAAAGCCACGGCCCAGTCCACGCCTCCGTCAGCTCTCGGAGGGATTAGTGAAGTGGCCTCCTCCCTGGCTGCAGGCTCCAGGCCTGTCAGCTGTGATCTATCCTGCGTATTGCTACCACGAATTTATTTGCCTGGAGTCTGTCTAGCTTGACCATGTGGCTTTACAAATGAAAAGAGTAGGAGAAATAAAATACCTACATAAACCTGTGAAACTAGTTATGCACTAAATACATAGTGCAAGAGAACAGGAAATTCTTGGTATCCTGCCTGGGGGGATTGGGTCCAGGACCCCTGTGGATACCAAAATTCAAAGTATTTGCATATAATCTATGCACATCTTCCTGTATACTTTAAATCATCTCTAGACTACTTATAATACCTAATGCAATGTAAATGCTATGTAAATAGTTGTATCGTTTAGGGCATAATGACAACATAAAAAGGTCTATACATGTTCAGTACAGACACAACCATCCTGGCCCTAACTACAGTTTTTATCTGCAGGTGGCTGAATCTGTGGATGCAGAACCCACAGATGCAGGGCAGCTGTACCTGGCAATTCAACAAGAAGGGCAACAGGAAAGTGTTAAGGATGACATGAAAGACAGGTGCCAAGGTACAGGGCAAGGTAATTATATTAGTGTCCCGTGGCTGTTGCAACGAATTACCACAAGCCTGGTAGCTTAAAGCAACAGAATCTGTTCTCGCACAATCCTGAAGGTCATAAATCCAAAATCATTATAGCTGGGCCAAAATCAAGGTGTTAGCAGGGCTGCACTCACTCTCTCCAGAGGGCCGGGGGGAGAATCCGTTCTTTGCCTCTTCCAGCGTCTGGTGGTCGCTGGTGTTCCTTGGCTTGTAGCTGCATCACTCCAATTTCTGCCTCAGGGTGACACTGCCTTCTTTTCTGTCTGTGTTCTCCCTCTTAGAAAGATATGTGTGATTGCATTTAGGATCCACTCAGATAAGCCAGGATAATCTCCCCATGTCAAGATCCTTAATCACATCCTCAAAGTACTTTTTTGCATATAAATTCACATTTATAGGTTCCAGAGATTAGGATGTGGAAATCTTTTTTTGGGGGGGGGCATTATTCAGCCTACCATAGTAATAAAGTAAATTTGAGATCATGACCAAGGCCTATAAATCTGATCTCATGGTTACCTTAGAACTAGAGCTGGGTTTTGGAGAAAAGGATGAAGCACAAGACATTTCTTTGCAGAGAAACAGCATAAGCAAAGGCCAAGGGGCAGCAATGAGGATGCAGAGAGGAGAACAGGGACTAGGCCACTAGATTGGGAATGCCATAGTTGACATTTTGTTGTAGTCAGAGATCAGGCTGGCTACGTAATTAAAGAGGGACCAAATAACAGAATAGTCTGAGCAGTTGAGGACTCGCTCTGATAGAGGAAGAGGGCTGTTGTTTCTTGTGCAGGAATTAGCATCTTGGAAGCCCTGTTGTAGGAGGACCAGTCTGCACTCAAATTGTGAAGGTCGCTCCATTTCCATCTAAGAAACTTTATGCAGAAGCTTAAGCTAATGGTCCAGAAATCCAAATTCCACCTCTGGACACCATCCCAGATTTTCCTCAACTTGCTACTAACAGGCCTAGCCTTAGACAAGACTGTGAATGAAATCTAAACTCTATCACAGCCTACTAAGAGGTATTGAGGCCATGGTTTGGCCTCAATACCTCTTCAATATCACCTGGTGTCACTTTTCTCATTTCCCATCAGCTCCCTTTCAATTCTTTGAAGATAGCAAACTCATTCTTGCTTCAGGATTTTTGAATGTGCTATATTTCTCCTCCCAGAATGGTCTTCTCCCACAGTGTGCAGGTCTGGGCCCATTCACCTTTCTAATCCCAAACTAAATGTCACTTCTTTCAGAATGTCCCCTTTGACCACCTGGAAAACCTATGTAAAATAGATTCTCTATTACTGCACCTGTCAGCTTTCTCATAGCCCTTGTCACAATGTGTAATGATATATCTTTATTCTCTTACTTGTTTGCCATCTGATTCTTATTATCTTTATGAAGGAAAACCATTTCTTAGCCTTCATGCATTCAACAAATACATTTATTGAGCACTTACAATGTGCCAGGCACTGTACCAAATGCTGGGAAACCGCAATGAACAAAAAGATTCAATTCCTGTTGTCAGGGAACTCATATTCTGATGGGAGGCAGACAATCAACATGCAAGTGAAGATGCAACATGCCAGGTGGAGACGAGCCCCAGGAAGAAAAACTCAGCAGGGTAAGGGGATAGAACGCTATGGCACAGGGTGCTACTTTCTGCAAGGTGGTCAGGGAAGGTCTCCCCAAGAAGGTGACATCTCAGCAGAAACCTAAAGGAAGTAAGAAAGTAATCCATGCAGATATCTGGGGTAAGAGTTTTCTAGGTTTGCAACAGCAAATTCAAAGCCTCTGAGGTAGAACAGCTTCCCTGGCCTGTTGGAGAAAAGCAAGCAGGCGGGAGTGGCTAGCTCGGAGATAGCGAGTATATGGGAGGATTGACAGACTCAGTGAATACTTCATATTTCACTTAGAGAGCGATGGAAGTTGTTGGAGGGTTCTGAGCAGAGGAGAGATAGGCTACAACTTACATTTTTCAAGCATCACTCTGGCTATAGACTTAAGAATAGGCTACATAGGAAGATGAGGATAATAGCAGAGAGACCAATTAGGAAACTGTTGCAATAATCCTTCATATGGGGGGACAGTGAATTGACCCAAGGGAGTTGAGTGGCCAGAATGCAAATGCAGAGAAGTGGTCAAAGTCTGGATAGATTTTTAAGAGGAGCTGATAAGATTTGCTGGCGGATTAGAAGTGGGATGTGAGAGAGGAGTCAAGGATGATCCCAGGATTTTTTTTTTATAAACCTAAACAACTAGAAGAATTGAGTTTCAATATACCAAACAAGAACAGATTGTGAAGGAGAAAGCAGAATCTGGCTTTGGACGTGTTATGTTTGAGATGCCTACCAGACATCCCAGTGGAAATGTTGAACAGAGGGAGCCAGATATGAGTCTGGAGTCCAAGAAAGGGCTGAGGCATCTGGTTACTAGGAAGGTGAGGTGTTGTCAGGGCACAGACTGGACTTAATGGTCACCGGAATAAAGCAATGCTCGGGAAATTTGTGATGCTACAGAAGATGAGGTCAGGAGACTGAGGGCATGACAATATTCAAAGATTGGGACAACCAGGAACCAGCTAAGGAGCTGGAGGAGCAGGCAGTGAAATAGGAAGAACTGGGACAAAGGGGTGTCCAGAGGTCAAGCGAGCAAGTTTTTCAGGAAGGAAGGAGTGGTGGAGGCATCAGATGCTGCAGCTAGACAGAACCAGACGTCTGTTCTGTTACCTCTCCTCCTGCATCTGGGCATGTTGTAGATGCTACCCGAATATTTGCTGAATGAATGAAGAAATGAGGTGGAGCTTGTGCCTTTGTAGTCTAATAAAGGGGTAGTTTTCTCATTTTTTTTTTTTTTTTTTTTTGCGACAGACTCTCACTCTGTTGCCCGGACTAGAGTGCAGTGGCGTCAGCCTAGCTCACAGCAACCTCAAGCTCCTGGGCTCAAGCAATCCTCCTGCCTCAGCCTCCCGAGTAGCTGGGACTACAGGCATGTGCCACCATGCCCGGCTAATTTTTTTCTATATATATTTTTAGCTGTCCACATCATTTCTTTCTATTTTTAGTAGAGATGGGGTCTCACTCTTGGTCAGGCTGGTCTCGAACTCCTGATCTCGAGGGATCCTCCCGCCTCGGCCTCCCAGAGTGCTAGGATTACAGGCGTGAGCCACCATGCCTGGCCAATTTTCTCATTTTTGAGATGGAGCTAGAGCAGATTTATTGCTTCAGATGAGAGGGTCTTACAGCCTCAAACTCACCAAGACAAAAAAAAAATAAAGAACCCAAAAACCACAAGGTGCTTAACAGCAACACCGTCCCTCCAAAGTACCAGTGGGTGAAAACCAGGAAAGTTAAGTTTCTGTTTCCCAGTTCTCAAGTGGGGGTCATACGGTGATGACTGGCAGAGAGGACCAGGAGAGAGTCTCAAATGCCTAAGTGTGTTCTTCATGTCTGATAAGAGGAGAGATAGCGCTTCCCCTAAAAGATCCCAGCAGCAGGGGTAAAGGGTTGTCCGGTTATCTTTGGCTGCCTAGAGCCACCACCCTGCTTGTCCCCAGAGGAGCCGACTCCTTTGTGACTGGCCAAAGGTCAGGTAGACACCAGGTTGATGAGTCACAGCAGGAGTGGCCAGACCTCAGAGGCTGGGGCTCCTTGGGCAAAAGAAACTCTTTAATTTATCTAAAACAGCACTATCTCATAGAAATACTATAATGCGAGCCACATATGGAATTTAAAAATTTTTAGTAGTCACGTTAAACAAGTAAAAAAAAAAAACCAGTGGAAATCATTTTAATAGTATATTTTATTTAACCCAAAATATACCAAATATGATCATTTCAACATGTAATTAACATATACAGTGATTAAAGAGACATTTCACATTCTTTTTGTAATGAGTCTTTGAACTTCAGTGTGTATTTTATACTCGGCACATCTCAATTCAGACCCGCTACATTTCAAGGGCTCAGGAGCCACATGTGACTAGGGCAAAAACTCACCTTTGCAAGCTGATGACACACGCACATTTCCGATGTGGCATTGGCACCTAAATTCAAAGCTACCTCCGCCAGCTTTATGGTCAAGGATTATAGATACTAGCGTCTTCAGCAGAAGTTTGGAGACCAAAGGAAGAAGGTCCCATCAAGGGTTTGGGCCCCACGGAGAGGATCATACAGACAGTGTCATCTCCCTGTCTTTCTAGACCACCTTCCCCACAACCAGACCCCTAGTTCTCATGCTGCCCAGGACCCTCTGTGCCATAAAGGTAACTGAATGTGTAAAATAGATCTCACGAAATCCCGCCAATGCCAGCAGGAAGAGGAGAACAAACACTGTGTGAGCTTCCACCTTTTCCCAATGTCTTCCCAAGGCGTCATAGTCCTGCAGATGCTTCCTCTTGTCTCGTGCTGGCTGCCCTGTGTCTGGCGAGGTCAATGCTCACACGGGTCCTCTGGGTGAGCTGCAGGCACTTCTGCAGATCAAGGCCTGAATGCATGAGTGACTCAGTGTGTCCCATATCCTGCAACACTTACATTTTGAAAAATTATGCCTGGGGAGAATATTTAATTAAAAGAAATGAATATATAATGGTAGAATTTGGGGGAACGTTGCCCCTGAATTAAGGAGAAGTGGCAATTTGGGGATAACAGGGTGCACTGGCTCTCAGGTTGGTGAATTTCCTCATCCCATGTCTCTTCCCTCTTTCTGCAAAAGTTGTTTGAAACTGCTTGTAAGCTCAGTGCTCCTTAAGCTGGAAACAGAGACCAGTAAGTTGGCACCACACAGCTGGTCCTTCTTGGAATCTGACCTTCTGTTTTAGAAATATAGCCCTTGCTTTTTCCATAGGACCAAGCCCACTGCTAGTGCTGCACTCTCTCAGCACCATCCAGTTCCTCTGGGGATGCAGCCCAGCCTGGCAGTGTATTTCCCATCCCTGCTTCCCTCCCTCAGGTGTGGCTTGGGTTTCGTCTTAATGATAGTAATAGCTCTGTTTATGGAACATCTGTGATGGTGCCAGGCACCAAGCTTGGTGCATCATACACATTACATCACTTAGTCTTCCCAACAACCTTGCCAAATACATGTTGTTGCCCCCATCTTAAAGATGAGGCAACCACAACTCAGAGATGTTAATTAACTAGCTGATGGCCTCACAGCCAGTAAATGATAGAATCAAGATTAAAACCCCCAATTGGTCGAGTCCACAGTGTAGATTGAATTCCACTGCCCCCAAATCTTGCTGCCCTTGGCCAATATCAGGTCTGCCTGGAGTGGATCCAACAAGCTCCAGCTTTCCACCCCACCCTCACGTGTGTGTGCCCTGCCTGTGTCACTGTGCTTCTGCCCTGGGTCCTGACTTTCATCCTGCCCTGACTCCAGTTCACTTTGCTGAGACCCTCACATCTTTCCCTGGCCTTGCCTAGCTCCTCTCCCCAGGGGGCTGAACCTGTTCCCTCCAGCTGCCAGATGGGGTCTTGTGTTCAGCCGGCCAGACTCTCCCAGACCAAGATCCCCGCTCCTGCGTGACCACACGCATGACCCCTACATGGAGGTAGTTATGTGTTCTTGCCTCGCACCCTGTCAGCCCCCCACTTAAATGGCTCAAGCACGTGCATGTCAGCCCATGTTGGGACTACTACATATAAGGCCACCATATATGTATGGTGCTTGTACTTTGCTATGAAACTGCTTTGGGAAGTATCCTGTATTCTCTGATCCTCTACTCTTCATTTCCCCCTAGTTTCATGATCTCCCACTGGGCTCTTTAACTCAAAAACTATTCCCAGCTGAACTTGTTTTATGACCTGGTTTTGGATTTGCTATCAAAGATTTGACGTGACTCCCAGCCTCTGTCGTTAGCCTCAGCCCCAGTAACCATCGCCCCGGGTAAGACATGCCCTGTCCAGTGACCTACCAGAGCACATGGGATCTGCCCTAGCAGTTCTGCCGGCTCCCGCCTGACAGCACAAACAGGGATTGGGCTCCTGCTGGCAGATCTGAACACTGGCACCAGCCCATGTCAGACCCTCGTTTGTGGTTTGGACAGCTGGCTCCTTTCCTTGGGGCCGGGCCCAAAACCAAATTAATCCCTCTTGCTTGGTCACTGCCAACTTTTAGCTCATTCTTTCAGTGCTTACCCACCACTGAGACCCCCGCATGCCCTGTAGGCAAATCAGCCCAAATTATAGCGTCCATATTCTCCCAACTTTCAGAAAGTCCCTCCCCAAGCGGCAGTGTTCTGTTCTCGCCTCAGTGCTCCCTTTCTCCAGGGCTGGAAGCTGCGTGGGGTGCCCGGCTTTCCCCTGCCACGCTGCCCACACTGCTGTGGGTCCGCCCGCATATGGACCTCGCTGACACCAACTGCCTGCCTGGATCGCTGCCGACTGCCTCCCCCTGAGCAGTGCTGCCAGCCGGCCAGACATCCACCCAGGCCCGTCCAACTCTGCCCCCTGCACTCGCCGCCTTGTAACAGCATTCATTGCCCAACCACGTGTTCCATGAGGTGGTCTGCCCGGTGTCTGGCCGTTCCTCATCTGGCCTCTCTCCCTGGCTCTGATGTTCAAAATCTAATGTGCTCCAATGGGAATGAAGGACTGCTTGTAGTTCAGAAAACGTGGGGTGTGCCTGTGGCCCTTCTCATGTGTCTCACAACCTAACCCCCTCCCCCTCCCCCATGCACACACTGGTTTGTATTGATTTCTGGAGGCTTCATCTGTGTAAGTCATCATCTCCTCAATTGGGTCTTGGGCTACTTTGGGGTGATAACTACGTCTTATCCTGAATTAATTTAATACATACTGAATCCTTATTATGTCCTTTGCCCTGTGCTAGTTCCGAGGGTGGGGTGAATGGGTAGGGTGCAGCACACACATAGCATTACAAATTAAAGAGAGCCTTATATATATAGCGAGACCATATGATTGATCATCCCAACTGGGAGACTTTGGGGAGTACAAGGGGTCCTAAATAATTACTTGATCTTAAGCAAGTGTAAGCTGGGACTATCATGGGAAACTGGGAAGTGTGGTTATTTTTCTTACGTACTGTCTAGCCCTCACAGGCCCAGCACACTGAGCACGCTCGCATGCAAGGACTGGCTGGTGGCAGTGCCAGGCACGGAACCTCCATCTCCCCCCTCCCAGCTCTTGCTGTTTCTATTGTCTTTCATTTGAACCTTTGCCCTTCAGAAGTTTGTAATCTAGTTAGCAAATCTACAAGAATCAGGGGAAAACATAGGACAGTGTAGGATGAACTGCCAAGTAAATAATACGGGCAATTTTCAAACTGTGTTCTATAGTACCCCAGGGTTCCTCGGGCTATCAACAGAGAGATGCCCAGGCTGCCACACCTTGCAGCTACCAGAACCCTTCTTCTTATATTTGCTTTCCATATTGGCTTCTGTAGAATTTTTGTCCACAATAGTCTTATGGCTGGCTGGGTGCGGTGGCTCATGCCTGTAATCTTAGCACTCTGGGAGACCGAGACTGGAGAATCGCTTGAGGTCAGGAGTTCGAGACCAGCCTGAGCAAGAGCGAGACCCCCGTCTCTACTAAAAATAGAAAAAAATTAGCCAGTCAACTAAAAATAGAAACAAAAAATTAGCCGGGCATGGTGGCACATGCCTGTGGTCCCAGCTACTCGGGAGGCTGAGGCAGGAGGATTGCTTGAGCCCAGGAGTTTGAGGTTGCTGTGAGCTAGGCTAACGCCACGGCACTCTAGCCCGGGCAACAGAGTGAGACTCTGTCTCAAAAAAAAAAAAAAAAAAAAAAATCGTCTTATGGCTTTGAAGACTGTGAAAGCTTTGTGGTAGACAATGAGTAGAATGGAGAGTCCCAGAAAGGAGGGACTATTCTTGTGTTGTTAGGCTTTCCAAAGCCGTGGTACTTAGGTTGGGACTTAAAAGGTGGGTGGAATTTAGATACTTCTAATGTACTTCCAACCACATCTAACTCAATATTGTGATCAAAGTTGTTGCTTGACAGATACTAGTTGACTTTTGTGGCCCTCATGCACACATTTTGTGGTTAAAAAAATAGTGTACTATAATAATAGCTAACCAACATTACCTCATGTTTATTGGTCTGATTCCTGCTTCCCGATTCATCCCATGTGCTTACTCTTGCCACTTTATTCCTAATACACACTTAGCATTGCTGTTCCCAATAATGACAGTAGGAGGGGCTTTTTCCAGCAGGACTGTCCTCTTCCCGCAACATTAAGGAATCCTGTCGACTTGATTCCTAGTGAAGGGGATGTCATTGTGACGGTATTGCTTTCCATGGGTGGGCCAGCCCGGGGGTGGGACGGTGGCTCATAGGTGGTTACTGGTCTAACTGCAGCTGGCTCCCACCCAATAGAACACCATGACCTCGGCCCATTCACACAGGCAATGGGCATGCTGACAAGCTTCACCCACGCTGCCATCTCCAGTAATCCGACCCTTAGTGCATCTACAGGCCGCTCCATGCCTGTAGCAGAGTGAGCCTGAACGGACACCTCGGAGGCTCATGAATAAAGCCCTGATAGTGACAATTCCAGTTGTTTTGTGGATTGTAAGGAAGTACAGACAGGGCACAGAAGTATAGACAGAATACACCAGACAGAGAAGGAGATGGGAGAGAAACGGAGTTTAGGTTGCATCTAAGCCCTGTGGCTCAGCCATTTTATGGCTACAGTGGTGCCAAAGCTTGTATGAAAAGCTACAGTTCTAGTTCAATGTTTAGTGAAGTTTTTTTTGTTTGCCTTAATTTGCCCCAAGTTTCAAATGAGACTATTTGCAAAAAGAGCTAAATTCAATTCCCTCACATCCACAAAGATTTTCTATCTGAAAAAAAAGGTAACCAGCCTCTACTCTTCAAGGATGCACTAGAACCTTTCTGTGACCCTAGAGGAAGTGGAAGGAACTCTGTCTACCTCCTCTCTGTAAGATGGAAAATCAGTTTTTTCATTTTTTATGGGAACATAAAGCTCTGCCACATGCAAATCAGAGGGCTAGACTGTCTATACTCGTACAAACTATAAACGGACAACCTAGTGAATTGTTACCTTATGCTTGATACATACCCATATAGGTAAAATGAACAGAACAGGATTCAGAGTTCAAGTTGTCACCAATCCTCAGGAATAAATTGCCTTGAATTTAGTAGAGTTATTTATTTATTTATTGATTGATTGATTGATTTTAAAGTCTACAGCACCCGATATTCCCAAGCCGTCTCCCATCCAAGTACTGACCAGGCCTGACCCTGCTTTGCTTCCAAAACCTTATTTAGTTTTATTTATTTTAGAGACAGAGTCTCCTCTGTCATCCAGGCTGGAGTGGCCTGATTATGCAACCTTGAACTCTTGGGCCCAAGCGATCCTCCCTGGGTTCAAGCCTCCAAGGTAGCTGGGACTACACACGCATGCCACCATGCCTGGCCCTAATTTATTTTCAAGTGTACCCTCAAACAGTGGCTAAGCATTGAGCATAATAAGCACTTTACATACATCATCTCATTTTAGTTTCATCACCATGCTAGGAAGGAGGTATCCTTAGCACTGTTTTATAGGTAAGGTGACAGGTACAGGGAATCAAGTGACTTTCCTAAGGCAGCAGAACTAAGCTCTGAATCCACATCTCTCAGAAGCCCATGTTGTCAACCAACATCCTCTACCCTCCTATCAGAGGCCTAATCAAATATAGATTCTTTATTCACTGTATTTAATTTTCAACAATACATTTTTGATCAGGGAGACAGCGCCTAGTAGACCCTGCATCCTAGAAGGCCATCAATGCTAAATGAATGCTTCCCGGTTTTGGAGGCTGCACTATGTTGAAGAACAAATGGTATGATCAAGAAACAGCTTGGTGTTGAGTGGAAGCCATAGGAAACATTCTGAACATTTTACTTACTGCTTGTCAAAAGCATATTTAAAAACCAAAGATTCAACTTTCCTGTCACCTAGCCATGATGAAGCATTGCAAAGACATTTTCCTATAACACCTAAGGGAAGTAATTCTCCTGAGAAATTAAAAGTTATTTAACACTGGCTGAATAAAGATAAATTTGTCAAATTTAGACTTACATCAGGGAAGGGCAGACACGTGCCTCCTGGAAATCAGCGGTGAAGAGCATAAAACCTGTGCACTGGGTACCCGTACACCTTTAGCATTTTGATTTTGCAACATTTTGTGCTCCATTTAACAACTTGACTGCATTACAATCTATGTTATGAGGATTTGCGCTTGTGTCTTTTAGTTGGTAAAATGAATGCATTCATGAGCTTCAGGAGCACAAACAGGAAATCAATTTATACTGAGAGGCAACTAAAGATTAGAAAAAAAAATTCGGGTGTCAGGAGAGAATTGACATGTGGGAAGCACATAAGAACAGGATTTCAAGGAAGATAGAAAGAATAACAGCATGTAGAATAAAGGTTAATAAGCAAGCTGAATGGGTCTTAGCTTTTAAAACTATGAGTTGGTGACGTTCTGGACTGACTGATAATTAAGGGATTGGATTGGATTCCCAGCTTTATCTCTGATGTATGTGACTTTGAGAAACACAATTATTCTGTGCCTCAATTTCTTTATCTGTAAAATAGAGTCATTGAACTGCCTACTCAACTCTCCTGGTAGTTATAAAGATCACCAAGATAAGGATTACAAAATGCTGTGAAGAAATGTACTGCACAGATATAGGATACACCTCTTATTGTAAGCCACACTGTATTTTACTTTCAGTTTCTTTTTTTTTTTTTTTTTTTTACATTTTTTGTTATTTTAACACTGTCTCAGACTAATACTTTCAGTTTCTAAAGCAATATTCTAAGACAAATTCTCAGGTACTCATCGAAGTTCCCTGTCTTAGATGATTACTTCCCCATTTTCTTTTTAAAATTCTTATTTGGAATGCATAAGAAATCAAAAGTTTATTAGTTACTCCAAGGTTTATAAATGAAGCCCAAACCAGAATACATATCTATATTTAGTGTCTTAAATTGCAGATTTATTTAAAAGCATATGGGTTGTGAAAATAGGAAATTGGATATTTTATCTTGTGGAGCACAGTTTTGGTTTTTTTTATAAAGTTCAGTCATTGTTACAATTTGCAGGGTACTACATTGGGGCCTTTGCAAGGAAACTGAGCTGTGTCACAGAATCAGCTCAGTGGAGGTGAACATGGAGATGAAATCTGCTACCTGACCTCAGCCAGCGAAGGTGCTACAGCCTGGAATAGAGCCCCTTCCCCTTTGGGGTGAGCCATGTGAATCTGGGAATTTAGTACTTTTCAGCAGATCTTACTGAAGAGTACATCCAGCCATAAGAAATACTTGACAGTGCAATAAGTATATTTGCCTTTGCTGGTTTTTTTTTTTTAATTTTTAAAATTATAAAAAATATATTATAAAAATTGAAAAATAATAAATTTAAAAATTTATTTAAATTTTTAAATGAGGGCATTGATTAAAAAAGGATAAGAAAATTTAATTCATTATTGTAGGAAAACAAGGAGGATTGTTAGTATCTTGTCATGCTATGTTAGCATAAGAGTTTTATAGGACGATGATTCAAGTCAACTAAATCACAGCAGCATGGAAATGAGTGTATCTTCTCACGGATGCTTTGCAGGGCTTAGCTACGGACTTAATGTTCCAAGGGCACAACAATCCCTGGGTCTATTGTAAAATATTGCGAGATGGAAATTTGCCGGGGCAGCTGTTCAGACACTAACTGCTGCCATCTTGAAAGGCCACTGGACTTATTCTCAAGGTATCATCCAGATTAACTGCAGGGAAGAGGCCCTGGGCTGCTTGGAAAGAGGATGGAATGGGGGATCTGTGGAATAGAATTTCAGTTCTGGCATTCCTTTACTACCCATCCTTCAGCCTGGTGCGTAGCAATGCACCCTGCCCAGCTGTGTCTCGCCAAGACAGCTCAGGTCCGGTTAAGCTCCACAGACCAGGGAGGGAGGCACTCGGGCCTTGCCTTTTAAAGAGCTCTATTTCAGTTGAAAGAGGGTAGATTAGTCATGAATGGAAAATAGAAGGCATGCTGTGAAACAGAGGAAGTCACCCAGGATCAAGTGAAGGTTACCAGGCTGAGTCAGAAACACAGAGGACGAGAGTCAGAGAAAGGAGAAAGCCACGGCGAGCATCACTCACCAATACTACAGGGTGCCTGAGTGACAGCACCGCTCCTAGCCCGAGCCTGCACCTAGCAACACTTCCTTTTTCAATAATAAATTATGAATAAAGACTTCTGAGCACCTCCTGTGTGTCAAGCCCTGTGTTACACAGTTGGGATACTGCAGGAACGTGCTATTTTTGTCGCTTACTATCCAATCCACCTTTTCTTCTGGTAACAGCTCCTTGTATCTCTTGAGGGAATCATTCCCTGCTTAGTCCACGTGGCTTAGGTGGGATCCACCCACCCCTGGCTCCAGGGAGCATGTGGCTCAGGGCTGGCCAATCACCGCGCTGAATTCCCCTGGCTAGTGATTGGTTTAGAGGGGACTGGGTCACTCAGGTTCCTCCAATCGGAATGAACCCAGGACTTAGGCGGGCAGTACCAGGAAGATACTTTTCTGCCCAGGTTACTTACAGAAAGGATGAAGTGATCCTGGAATTGCCAGGAGCCACCACATGGCACTTAAAATAAAACCGCGGGAAGCAGAACTAAGATGGAGAAAAATGGAATTCTGAAGCTATTATTAGAGCTGCTAGATCCAGGCTAGATCAATCTGGCCCTAGCCCCGAACTCTTCAATTATAGATTTGCAAAGACGTCAACTATAGATCGAAGAGTTCAGGGCCAGGGATTTCCTTCTCCCCACAACCCCTCCTTGGATTAAGCCAGTTTTTTTTTTCTTTTTATTTCTTTTTATTTAACACACATCAGGCAAGAATGGATTAAGCCAGTTTGAATTAGTTTTTATATTGTTTGCCATCAACACTGAGCTTTGACATAGAGACAGGTGAAAAGACAGCATTCCTGATGCTGGGGCGGCAGACATGCAAACTACAGACCACGCAATGGTGTGGTAAGTGCAAATGCAGAGCTGTGTTCTGAGTATGATGGGGGTAGGGCAGAGAGAGAGAGAGAGATTGATTCTGTCCGGGGGAGTAAGTTCCCTCAGCCTGGGGAGGGTAACAGTTGGTAACTAGCCTACACTCCTACTGCCCATAAGACATACACAATCTCTCTTCCTCACATACCTCAAGCTAATTAGTTCTAGGAGGATCCAGTGGTCTGGAAAAAAATTCTGGCAACTCCTTTTCTTCTCTAATTTCCCCTAGTCTGTGCATTTCCATTAACTGGCGGATATTGCTGAAGACCGCACAGTCTTAGTCAAAAACTGAGCAAGTGAAAATGGCAAAGGAAAATGTTTTTCTCTCTTTAGAGAAGCAGTAATTGGCATTAAGCCCCCTCCACAGCAAAAACAGGTCATGTAAATGACAGAAATAGCAAAGGCAAATATATTTATTGCACTGTCAAGTATTTCTTATGGCTGGATGTACTCCTCAGTAAGATCTGCTGAAAAGTACTAAATTCCTAGATTCACATGGCTCATCCCAAAGGGCGAGGGGCTCTATTCCAGGCTGCAGCACCTTTGCTGGCTGAGGTCAGGTGGCGGATTTCATCTTCATGTTCTCCTGCATAGTCACCCCACTGAGCTGATTCTGTGACACAGCTCAGCTTCCTTGCAAAAGTCTCAGTAGAGTGGAAGCTCCATGAGGGCAGAGATCTTGTCTTTCATTCACTGCTGCACCCCAGTGCCTAGACAATGTCTGGCATACAGAAGATACACAATAAATACTTAGGAAGCACCGTATAAACAAATCCAAAGCTCCAACTGCCTTCCCTTCCCCAATATTTCCCTAGGGCTCTGTCTGGATTTCTGAAAATATGAAGAGGCTGATAACAAGTCTCCTTGCCAGATAATAGAGCTGTCCATCATCCTCCTAGCCTTGGCTACCCAAATAAGCACCTAGAGACCTTAAACAGCACTGAAGGTGGAGGGGGATATTTTTGATGATTCAAAGGAGATTAGACTGGGCAGGTGAAAGGCCAAGTTCACTTTCTGGTGCACCTCTTACTGGAGCTGAAAAACACTCAAAAAGTTTAATTTCCAGCTGGATATTCTGCTGCATTGTATATTATTAAGAAACTGCTTTAAAGTCTTAGGAATTGAGATTTCCAAATAATGCTAGCTTAGACAAGACAATTTTGTTTTTATCTCACATGACAAGATGTGTGGGTGTAGATGGTCAAGGGCAGGTAAGGATGGCACCATAGTGGTGTCTATATCCAGCCTCCTTCTGTCTTTCTTCTCTGCCGTCCTTAGCATGTGGCTCCTGTTTTCATAAGATGGCTGCTGGAGCTAAAAACACCACATCCAAGTCGGAACAGGAGGGCAAATGAGTGCTTGCCAGCCAAGTAGACCCCTTTAAAGAGCTTGCCCAGAAGCCCTGTCCCAAATCTTCCATTTCATCTCCTTGGACTTCCATTCTGCAAGGGAATATGGAAATAGAGTATATATTTAAAGCATGACATATTTACACCTCCCAAATACAGAACTTAGTGAAGATGAGAATGGATTTCAGGTAGGCAATTAGCAGCTTCTGTCCAATTATTGTATCATTCAAGTTGAATAAATGAAGATAACAGAATTCATCCTATAAATTTACAGAGAAATGGTTGGGAAGATTTAAAGAACAGACTCAATGAGGCTATGCTTCAAGGAACAACTTCCCAGAACCACACCGCAGGACTGGCTGCTTCTAGGCCCGCCACCATGCTGCCTCTGTACCAATCAGGAAGTTGCTGGTCTTAGAGTAACCAAGTGTCTCCACTACTGTGCTTGCCAGAAAAACCCATCTCCCTATGTATGCTGGCTTTCTTCTCACGTGGCTTCATTCCTCCTTCCAAATTTGTCAAGGAAGGTCTTAGAACTACTCTCCCAAGAGAAAACCTAACTTCATGGGAGTCTGGAAAATCTAGTTTTTAGCTTTCAAGCCTCTATTATACAGAAAGTGGATAGAATGAATGTCAAGTAAATCAATCTGCAACATTTTAACCTGATCATATAATCCACAATTTGTCATTTCAGTAACTACATATTTATTTCTTTATAAACTCATTCATTCATTTACTTAAACATTTATCAAGCATGTGCTTTGTGTTAGGCAGCATGCTAGGTGCTAAGTGTAAAATATTAACACATTAACTGCCATGTGAGTTGTATTTAACTCACACTAGTTTTGAGTCTGGGGCTTCATGAAACATATATAACTCACATGTCTCTTTACCTTGGAAACCGTGTTGTACATAGGCAACTCACACTGCCATGCTGTACCATACATGTTATGTGATGGGTGGCCCCCTGGGCAAAACCCTGCAGTTGGTTTGTGAAAATCTTACTTGTTGATGTTCTTATTATTACTGTTAATATTGACCATTTAATTCTAAAAACGTGGATTAAATGAATGCAGGTCAATAAATTTTGTTTTTTTATTTATGTTTACCTTTAATACTTAAGCCTGACAAGTCAAGAAAAACACTTTACCCTTATGAACTATTATCCAAGTTTTCACATTACTTTTTACATTACTAATTTTCAAGTTTTTATATTACCTTTTTATTGAAAAAAACGCATAAAACAATACAAAACAAAAAATTTTTCATTAAATTAGAAAGGATAGTTTTGTGTTTGTAGTTTTTATTCTATTTTTGTAATAAAATACCGTGGCCTGAAGGAAAAACTTTTTTTATTCTAGTGTGGCAGTCAATGTATTAAGAATGCAAGGAGAGGCCAGGAAATGATGGCCAATATTGAAGCAGATTGTGGAGTACTGGATGGTGCTAGCAGCCACTTCTCATGGTCAATCCATTATTTCCATGGACAATTGCAGTCTCCATGTCGTCAGCTCTCCCCACAAGTCAGGAGAAGCCAGAGTCTGAACTTTCATGCAAACTCTTCACATTCTTAAAGTCAATGGTTTTTAACACTAGCTGGACAATAGAATAACCAAGGATCCTTTATAAAATACTGATGTCTATCCCTGTCTAATCATGAGAAAAACATCAAACAAACCCCAAGTGATAGACATTCTAAAATACCTGATCACTACTCCCCAGGGCTGTCAAGATTATCAAAACCAAGATAAATCTGAGAAATTGTGACGACTAAGAAGAGCCTGAGGGGACACGCCAACTAAAAGTAATGTGGTGTCCTGGATGGGATCCTGGAACAGAAAAAATCATTAGAGAAAAACGGAGAAAGTCTGAATAAAGTATGACATTAGCTAATAATAATGTAGCAGTTTTGGTTCATTA
>CM052440.1:103272131-103285252 GCA_028533085.1 Varecia variegata | reverse complement strand
AATTGTCCAGCTAACTTCTTTCTATTTTTAGTAGAGATGGGGTCTCGCTCTGGCTCAGGCTGGTCTCGAACTCCTGAGCTCAAACGATCCACCCGCCTCGGCCTCCCAGAGTGCTAGGATTATAGGCATGAGCCACCGTGCCCGGCCTTTGTGTGTATTTTTTAAGGTCCCTAACACCCGCCTTCCCGACTGGAAGCTACTTTTGTAAGATTTTCTTTATAGCTCATTTTGTCTCTTTTACACAGCCACAATCAAGAATGAAAAAAAAACCAAAAACCTAGAGAGTTGCTATCAGAAGACAACTTCCACACACATGGAAACTTTTCTAATTTGGTAAGCTGTGACTATCGCTAAAAGATTTGAGAGAATATCCTAGGAGCATGAAATTATAAAAACTATTAGAGACATTGTCAGAGAATTTGTGAAGCTCTATAGGGCTGCACCCACGTGACCCAGTGCTGAGGAGATTAGGGACAATCTGCTTTGCCCAGCCGGGACTCGGGTGCCGCTCTCGTCCTTACACAACCTTGGAACAGCCCACTCCCTCGTCTGTGCAGTCAGCTCCAGCTGACTAAGCAATCGCGAGCCCTGGGCTCTGTTGCTATTAGCGCCTTGGCCAGATCACCATAAACCATCTGCTGGCTCTCCCTGCATCCATCATTCTGCAAAGATCACGGTTCAATCTGTTCTACCGCACTGAGGCCAAAGCTCCCTGATTGACAATGTTAGTCAATTCAAAAGTGAAGATCTTGCCAACAGATGGCTTCTTTCTTAGATCCTTTGTGCTCCCCTCTCCCAGTTTTACAATAGCATTGACAGTAGGCCTCTGAAATCCAGAGGCATGTCCTAGGTTCTCTAACGTTGCAGGAAACAGCTGGGCGGATGTCTGAACAACATTTTGTCATCCTTCTTGAATTTACCACTAGCCCACTGTGAAACGGGTGAAATCTGCCCTTCCTAGCTGTGCTAGAACACCCCTTAGCACCCTCAGAGCTTCCTCTTCCTGCAGCCTCCACCTTGGGACCCCCGACTGTCCAGAACCACCCCTTGGAGAGTCTGTACACAGGTCTCCCCAGCCAATCGTCCGTCACTTCAGGAAAAGTGGTCTCATGAGCAAGCTAGCCTAGACTTAAGGTTTTATATCATCTGGACACGGGCTCTTTAATAACCACTTCAAATCCAAAAGAATGAGCCTGGTGATACCATTTCCGGCACCAGTGACAGGCTGCTGGGGGATATTTTGCACCAATACCAACCCCAAGCATGCCTAGACTCAGCCCGCATTCATTAGGGAGCCTCTGTAGTCTCACTCCTGTGAGACGATTTGATTATGCTAGCACTGAAACAATAACAAAATAAAAATAAATACAATCTGTGTGTGTTTCATTTTTCCTCTTCCATCTATCAGCTATTGCTTAAATCAAGGCATCTCTTTTGTTAATTGTACGAGTTAGAAAATGGTGTCCATGTTTGCGGTGGTGGAAATCCTAGAAGCTTACAGAACCAGTCGACCTGTACCACACCACTGTAACCACACACAGGCAAAAACTTTCTATCAAAGTGAACCCAAAAAGCAGTGCACTGGGTCACTTGCCTTCAGATCAGTGGCTCTAAGTGTCATCCAGTTGGTCTCCCATAACATGAATGTTCTCTACTGTGACCTACTCTCTATTTTTATTTTCATGAATGAATTCCTTTGTTTATTCTGTTTAGTACACATGAAACATCATTGGATTATTCTCTCATTAAATGCATCATTAGGCTCTCCCACTAATTCTGCAAATTATTCTTTTCAGTGGTATGTGGAAGCTGGCAGAATAAGTGATCTGTTGAGTATTTGTCCCATTGCAGTGGCTTTTGATGAAAAAAAAGAGCATGACAATTATGATAGCAATGTTTTGGGGTACTTAAGGCTGATGTCATAAATAATTTCAAAAGTCCTTAAAATCACAACCTCCTCTCATATCTCCTGCCAGACTTTTTGGGTCTTGTTAAGAGTGCTTCTAAAATCATGAGAAGTATGTTCAAAGTAATTTAAGAAAACAAACTTTACACCTTTGCAAAAATAGCCCACTGGGAATTATTGGTGTCAATTCCAAACCCTGACAGACTGCCTGGTGTGAATTTCACCTGCCACTTATTAGTACCCAAGGGCTTCATACAGGGCAGCCTGGGAAATAAACAGACTTGTGTAAATATAATTAGAAGGGGACCCCTTGTCCCACGAGTATTTTTTATTTCCTCCTGGCTCTCTGTAGAAGGAACTCCCAGCCTAAAGATGCTACCCATTAGAAGAAGCCTAACAAGCAATGGCCAAATGCACTCCTGTCTGTGACACAAAGCACACTCATGCTGTTCACTCTTACTGGGAAAAAAACAAACCAGCATGTAAACAAAATGCACCAGGCGTGTGAAGTCATGGATGGAAGATTTCACCTTACAGGCTGTTATGTCACATGGTGGCAGGTGCTTAAATGCATTATCCATCCTATTAACCAGTCCTGCTGCGTGCCCTGCTCTCTGCATATTTCCCTGGTGAGCCCTCAGAGGAGGTTTCTGTTCTTCCAGGTGTGAAACAAGCACAGTGATAATCTCACACATTAGGCATGTCATCAAGGATTGGCCGCACAGCCACATCACCGTCACCGTCTATGTCTGTGTCAACTTTACTTGCCTGCGCCTGCAGGAGCCACATGGAAATCTGCAAGGGGAATTTCTGTTTCTTTCTCTGTCTTCATCACAGTTTCTTTTCTTATTCCTGCTGCCGATTCTGTCTTTCTAGTTCTACTAACTTCCATCTGGCTGCCAATTGCATCCCACAAAGCCAGATGGAATTACAACCCGACACTGTACAGTCGGAATGTGGGTTACCTACTTGTCCTATACATCCTATCTGTACTTTGATAAAATGAGACTCTTTGGACATCATAAAATGATTACTTTTTAGTGTTGTGTGTTCAAAGGTCAAGAAAAAATATAGAAGGAAGAGTCTTATTCAGTTTCTTTTTTTAAACTGTACATTTCCAATCAATCCAGTGAGATTATATAGTAAATTTGTATAAGAAGTAATTTTGCATCAATTTTCTGTTAATCTGGGGAAAAAATGGGGAGAAGGATAGTGCTTCAGTGCAGTGAATTATCTCAGGCTTAACAAGTTCCTGCAATGACTGCTTTGCTAGGTAAATGATATTTTCACATACCTTAAGGATTAGAAAAACCCAGTGCTAGAAGGACAAAATAGATCTGTCAAACAATGCCAACCCTGCCAGTAGTTTTCCTTGCTTTTATTTCTGAAGGGAATTGGGCTTAGTATAATTTTGTGACAAATTTTTTAAACCTAGGATCAAATTATTGCTCCCCCCTAAAAATCACTGAGGGCCGTGTGTGGTGGCTCACGCCTGTAATCCTAGCACTCTGGGAGGCTGAGGCGGGAGGATCGCTTGAGGTCAGGAGTTTGAGACCAGCCTACGCAAGAGAGAGATCCCGTCTCTACTAAGAATAGAAAAATTAGCGGGGCATGGTGGCATGTGCCTGTAGTCCCAGCTACTCCAGAAACTAAGGCAAGAGGATCGCTTGAGCCCAGGAGTATGAGGTTGCAGTGAGCTACGATGACAACACTGCACTGTACCAGGGGCAACAGAATGAGACTTTATCTCTTAAAAAAAAAATCGTTGGGAAGGCTAGGTGCAGTGGTGCACCTGTAGTGCCAGCCACTCAGGAGGCCGAGGCAGGAGAATGTCTTGAGCCCAAGAGTTCAAGGCTGTAGTGGGCTATGATTGCATCTGTGAATAGCCACTGCACTCAGCCTGGGCAACATCTCTTGAAAAAGTTTTTAAAAAAATCTTTGAGAAGTAATACATTTAACAATGCAATATTTACAGGCAGTGTTTGGCTTCAGACTGACATAGGTTCAAATCCTGACTCTGTCATTCACCAGCTGTATGAGGCTGGATTGGTTACTAAGCCTCAGTTTCCCCATCTGCAAGAGGAATGAGAAGATTTCTGTGAGATTTAATGACATTGTGTATATGAAAGTGGTACAGCATAAATGGTGATGTGGAATTCCTGACTTGGGATCAGATCCAGGCACAGCTTACCAGTCAGGTGACTTTGGGAAAAGTATGTAACCTCTCTGAGCTTAGATGGTGCTATGATACATATATCACAGGGCTGCTGAAGGATGCAACAAGACTTTAGTACAGGGGTCAGCACATTTGTCTTTTTTTTTAATTCTTTTTTTGTTGAGATGGGGTCTCACTATGCTGCCCAGGCAGGACCTGAACTCCTGAGCTCAAGTGATCCTCCCTTCACAGCCTCCTGAGTAGCTAGGATGACAGGTGTGCACTATCACAGTTGACTAAACTTTTCTTTAAAAGCTAATATAGTAAATACTTTAGCCTTTGTAGGCCATATGGTCTGTGTCACAACTACTCAACTCTGCCCTTGTTGCACAAAAGTAGCCATAGATAATATTTAAATGAATAGCATGGCTGTGTTCCAATAAAATTTACAAAGGCAGGTGGGTCAGATTTTATCTGTGAGCCATAATTTGTCAATTCCTGCTCTAGTAGATGATCGATAAATGATAAAACTCTAATAAGAAACACAATAATTTTAATTAAGATAATTAATAAAAGATGAGATATAAAGTGAAAGCATTAAAGATTATAATCTTTCTTTAGACATATGTAAGTTTTTCCACAATTACTCCATGTTAGATTCTCAAATGAATTCTATGAACAATAGTGCAGGTCATTTCCTTCTGACAACATCTTTTTTTTTTTTTTAAGTTGTAATTTCTGGCAAAAAAAAATACAGAAACAACAAAGACAAAAAATACAAACTTTCAAAACAATAAGCAAATCTAAATGTTTTTATTATAGGAATCAAATAAAAATAATTACAAAACTGAAAGGGAGTGGAAAATGACAAGACAAATTATGCACAATAGTGGAATTGGCAATACTCCCCAAAGACTCCAAAACAATAAGAAATCATCCGATATTAACTAGGCCATGAGAGAGAAAAGAAAAAAGTGTGACTACAAAATAACACATGGCAATACAGAAAGATTTCAATAAACTTGTAAACACTATGAAGAAACAACAAAAGAAGTCCACGAATTTGTAAAGAATAGAATTAATGGAGAGTGCTCCATGGTGCACTTAGAAAACAAAAGTCACACACAAATAATGCAGCAATCAATAAGAATGGAAAAATAAATGGCAAGCTCAAAATAAAGACTAAGAAGACCCAACTTAAGGATAATAGAGAAACTAAACAGATAAGGCCGTAATGGAAACTACTGCGTGCAGACACTGCTAGTTGCCAACTTGATATCCACTCTCATGAACATGAGAGAACCGTCAGGAAGAAAGCCATACGCTAAGAATGGCAGAGTAGAAAAATTGAAGGAAACTGGGTGATTGATGAAAACCATGATTGATGACATCATGGAGCTGCTAGACCAGCCTGGGACTGTCTGTCTCTATGCTTCTTGGCACATGAGAAAAATAAACGGTATTTGATTATTTCACTTTAGTTCAGGTTCTCTCATATGCAGCTGATTATAATCCCTAACTGATGTTCACACCAGATGTTATCAAATCTAGGATGCTGTAGATTGTAAGATGCCCCATTATTTTGTGCATAATTTACTAAGAAAAAAATATTACCAAGTATGCTATAAGCACAATGCCAAGGTAGTCCTATTAGATGTGTGAATTGACCATGCTGGGCTTTCTTGCTTTGAAATTTATTCCGTTTATTCTGAAGGATTTTGCAGTTTCTTTGGCCATTCATTTCATTGCAGGGGGATGATATGCAATCCTTTTACACATATGTCAATGACTACACCAAATCTACTTGTGCATATCTCCTTTCTTTAGGTCCCACAAAGCACTTGGCTTTTGTTTTTCTAGGCTACTGCGCACAGTTGTGTGGTCTGTGCTTTGCACAAAAGCACCTGACCAAGTGGGGAAAACAAGAGCTGAAATCGAGCTTGAACTCTAATATTCTGGCATGTGTGTGCCACCAAATGGAGAAAAGGAAAACTTTGGCAACTCGTCTGCCTGGAGAGAGGGCTTTCTCTGATTTGCACAAGGGTTCCATGTGTGGTAGCTGCAGCCCTGGCCCTGAGAATATGGTAGAGGAAAGGAAAGACATGGCTCTTGACTTGATAGCTCTCGTCTTATGGGAAAGAAAGATCACAAATAATGAAGTGTGGTGATGGCTGTGAAGAGAAGATGGAGGCTCTGGGAACACGAGACAAGAGTGCCAAACAGTGGGGGGTCAGGAGGGGCTGAAACCTGCCTGGTGAAAGGGCTATGGTGGGAGGAAGAGCGTGACAGGAAGAGAGAACCACACGTGTGATAGATCGGAGGAATGAAAGGGACATGCCACCATGGAGGACAGTGTGCCTTTATGAGGAGAGTGTGGACGTAGGGCTTTAAAAATAGTGAGAAAACCATATGTTGGCCAAATAAGGTAGGGATGTGTGGGCCATGATAAAGATTCTTAGACTTCATCCTGAGGCAAATGGAGACCCATTGAAGGATTTTAAGCAGGAGAATGGTATGACTAGATTTGCATTTCGGAAGACAACTGTGGAAGAGTGGATTGAAGATGTTAGTTTAGGAATCTATCACATAGTCCAGGTAGGATGTACTGGTGGTTTAGAGAGGATTGGTAGCAGAGGGACGGAGAAGAGTGAATGGATTTGAGAATTATTTAGAAGGTGCAACTGACAAAATAATGTGAGATTGGCTTGTGTGGAGGGCAGGGTCTGGGGAAGAAAGGGGTGAGAGGAGCAAGCCAACATCCTGGCAGAAAATAAGGAGAGGATAGGCGGTCGTGCCACTTACTGAACTGGGGAAGAAGAGCAGGTATGGTCTGGGGATCATGGTTCCACTTTGCATGTGTTGAGCTGGGGGGACTCCTGCGATATCCAGGCAGAGACAGGTCTTTCCATCTCTCCTCACTCCCCCACCTCCTGGCACGCTCCTCTTACCTGCATTTCTCCTCTGCCATGTTCTGTTTCTCTCCTGAGTCCAAGGCCTCCCAACCTCAGATCTTCAACTCCCATCAGAGGGAGCAAACAAAAAATTTTTAAAAACCATATAAATGAGATGGATTGACTATATAGTACTCCCAGAGAAGACATTCCCAAGAAGACACATAGCAAACTATTTCATATCCAAGTCTGAAACATCCGCAGTTGGAGTACGTCTGCTGGTCGGGAGCCGCCAAAATGACAGTTGGGTGCTCACCTTGTATCTGCTGAGGAAAAATGATCTCTGGTGGGATCTTTCTCAGAAGACAGCAAGAGAGTAGCTGAGAAACAAATTCCAGCTTCTCTCCTCAGAGCCACCAGGGATTCCAATTACCCTGGTGCACGTATGACAGCACAACCCAATTAGAGCCATGTTTTTTCCATGGTGTTTAGTGGTGGAACCTTTTGTCCAAGAACAGGTTCCCTAGAAGTAGAACCTGAGATGGAGATTGTTGTGCAGGTGACCTGTGGAGGAAGCGCTTGTACAGAAGAGGGTGAGGGAAGTGGGGTGGGGGAAAGGCTGAGTAGGATGTGGTCTCTGCTGGAGCCTCTCTGCAGCAGATGCCCAGGGGGCCCCTGAGCCCAACTGTCCTCCAGAGTCTAACACCCTGGGGGCAAGGGGCAGCCTTCTCAACCTCATCAGCTGGTGGTGGGGGCTGAGGGCTGCTGGGTGGGGCTGTAACTTCTGCAGGGGGGAGTGACGGGGAGCCCCATGCCCATGGCCCTTGTCTGGAGCAGGGGGGCAGTTCTGGGGCATAAGCAGCCACCGCTCAGCAGCAGGGGATGGGCAGGGAAGCCATGGCTTTCTTTAGACAATGCACACACTCACACACTCACACACACACTCACACACACACTCTGCTGGTGGACGGCCCAGCCTGTGCCTCGGCCCTTTCTGTGAAGGCAGCTTCACAGAAAACCTTTTGATTCCTCCTCACCCCCAGTAGGGGAGAAAGTTCACCAGTTCGTAGGAGAAACCTACAGGAGCAAGTATTATAGTAAACACTGTGTTTAAATAACTAATGTTTAAAAATGTTAGAAAAGTAAGCAAATTAGATAAGATCATCATCATCTCAAAGGAAAATTATGAATTTAAAGCACACATTTAAAACTCTATGAAAGAAGGAAGAAAGAATAGCAAAAAGAAGGATAAATTTTACAAAGAGATGCCAAAAAAGAGGACTAGATCAATTACTGGACCCAATTATTGGGTGCTTAGTGAAGATTTGCTGAATTGAACCGAATTGAATTGAATATCCCCCCAAACATCATATACTAGATGGTTAACTTTTTAAATTTTTATGAGAATACTTAAAACCTAAAGACATAAGCAACCCAAACGTGAAGGCAGCAGTTTCCATGTGTCATCTGCTGTCCGCATCCAAGAAAATGCTCTTCTACAGAGATCTCTGAGAATTGTTGTTCAGCCACAGAGCACTTTAGCACGTTAAGGATCTGAGAAGTCCTGGAAAAAAAAATCCATTTAAATATTTTCGAATTGATGTGTCCCAAACTTATATGATCCCAAAATTCCTTCAAGTTAACTATTAATATGCTGTTACGGGTTGAACTATGACCCCTCAAAATTCATATGTTGAAGTCTTGACCTCTGGTACCTCAGAATAAGACCTTACTTGGAAACAGGATCTTTATTGAAGTGATCAAGTTCAAATGAGGTCATTAGGGTGGGTCCCATTCCAGTATGACTGGTGCCCTTATAAGGAGGGGAAGTTTGGACACAGACCCACAGAAGGAAGACGGTGTGAAGAGATGCAGGGAGAAGATGGGCACCTACGAGCCAAGGATCCTTCCTTCTCTGCCTTTGGAAGGAACCAACCCTGCCCACACGTTGACTTTGGACTTTGAGCCTCCAGAACAGTGAGGCAGCACACTTCTGCTTAAGCCATGCCGGCTGTGGCTCTTTGTTGCTGCAGCGGCCCCAGAAGACTAATGCCAAGGAACAGATTCGGGGAAAATACCAAGGAAGGGGTGGTATAGCCTGCATGTTTGATTATTAAAAAAAGTAAGAGTTGCTGTCTCACTATTTGATTTCAAAGTGAAATAATAAAGTCATTATGTAATGATAAAAGGTATAATAAAAGGTGCCTGAGAACACCAGAACATCATAAAAGGAAAACCATAGTCAGAAACAGAATTATAATTTGAAATGTCAGTGTTCCACATGGCAAATCAGGAGTATCCAGATTTAATGAAGAAAGTGTGGAGTTGATTAGTATCATAAATTAGGTAAGGGCAGTGGGGCCTCCCGAGGCCCTGCGGCCGTGTCGCTCTGCATTATAAAATTTTAAAAAAAGGAAAAATTTTAAGTGGAATTAACAGACCTGTAGAATCATAGCAGAAGTTACTATATTTTTTTCAGTGAATGGGTCATCAAAAATATCAATCTATTAGGGCACGAAAAATTTCTTCATATGAAGAAAAAAAGAGACAGATTCTATATGCCATATTACCAAAATAAAAAAGGATGTAATTTGAAATAAAGAACAATATCAACATTCATTAAAATTTTTAACTAATCTCTTAAAAAATAACCTACATCAGAGAAGAAATCTACAACATAGTCCCAATATATTCTAAAAAATATATTCATATTACATAATGTACACATATGGTCAACAATAAATAAAGTGCATATGGCTTACACATAATTATGTAAATATATACAAGTAAATGCATCAAAATAACCATGGTTGTCTTAGGGTTGTGGCACTGAGCCATAATTTTTCTTATTTTATAACTTCTCTAAATTACCTGTTTTTTAAAAAGGAAGAAAGGCATCAAGAAAAAGTAGGAAAAGGAGAACGAATAAAGCAAGCATAAATAAAGTGAGAAACCTACAGAATCATTAACAGAAGGCTCTCTGACAATTTTTAAAAGTCTTAATCATTGAAATAAAAGGAAAACCCAAATTATTAATATTCAATATAAAAAAAACTATTATAATTCAAACCACAATTTTTTTATTTCACTGAAATAGAGAAATATTATTTCCAATTATATGTTAAAACACTTGAGGCAGGGTGTGGTGGCTCATGCCTGTTATCCTAGCACTCTGGGAGGCTGAGAGTTTGAGACCAGCCTAAACAAGGGCAAGACTCCATCTCTACAAAAATAGGAAAATTAGCTGGACATGGTGATGCATGCCTGTTGTCCCAGTTACTTAAGAGGCTGAGGCAGGAGAAGTGCTCAAGCCCAGGAGTTTGAGGTTGTAGTGAGCTGTGATGATGCCACGGCACTCTAGCCCGGGCAACAGAGCAAGACTCTGTCTCAAAAAACAAACAAACAAACAAACAAACAAAACTCACACTTGATAACCAAAATGAAATGTAAGAGTTTTCAAAAATATAAAATACAAAAGCTAACAAAACGAGCAGAAAAACAGACTTCATTCCCACTCAAGCAGCTTCCCAAAGAACATCTCATGAGATTTTCTAAGAACTTCTTTAAAAAGTGCTCTATAGGTATCAATTACCTTGGTTATTACACCCTTGAGTGAAAAATTAACAGATGATTTATTATTATAATAAACATATTATAGCGGGGTGGGGGAAGCTAACAGAGAAATAGAAATTAGCCAGGTGTGGTGACGTGCACCTATAGTCCCAGCTACTTGGGAGGCTGAGGCAGGAGGACAGTTGAGCCTAGGAGTTTGAGGCTGCAGTGAGCTATGATGGTGCCACTGCACTCTAGCCTGGGTGACAGAGCAAGACCCTGGAAAGAAAGAAAGAAAGTAGAAAGGAAGAAAAGAAGGAAAGAAGGAAGGAAGGAAGGAAGGAAAAGAAAGGAGGAGAGAAGCCCTTGGCTCTGCTGAATTTGCAGATCTTTCAAATAACAAATAATTTCAAGTAACGAATAACACGTTGATTGCTTAAAAAAATTGAAAAAGGCAATCTGTTCCTCAACTGATTTTATAAGTTAAATATGGATTTGTTTCCCGAGGCTAAGACCAATATAAAAAGAGAAAATTATCAGTACAAATGCAAAGGAAGAAATGGGGAATGAAGGAAAAGGGGACATGAAGAAGGGAAGATGGAAGGGAGGAAAAAAAAGAGGATGTAAAAGGAGGAAGAAAAGAAAAAAAATGAAATCATTCCAAGCACCTAAAAACAATTAATCAGTGGTGACCAAGTAAGGTTTATTCCAGGAATACAAGGTTAATATAAGATATAAAATATTATCAAGATGATTCATCATATTAACAAAACAGAGTAAAAATCATAGAATTAAATGAGTGGGTACAAAGTATTTGATTAAATCTAAAATATTTTCTTGATTGAAACTCTAGGAATTCTTCTTTCTTTTTTCTTCTTTTTTATTTTTTTCCTCAGTTCCAAAAACCAACAAAAATCTTCTTTCTTAATAGGATAAAGAGTATATATTTAAAACTGATAGCAACTATCACACTTAGCACAGAACATTAGAACATCAGAAATGTCAAACTTCCCTTTGTCATTAATCCTACTTAATATTGTACTAGAAAAAGTGTCCATCATTATTTTTTTGTCTATCAATATTTAAAATAATCAAAGAGATGCAAATATATAAGGAAAAAATAGAAGGGAAAAATAATATATCACTTTTTGCAAAACATTATAAATGAGTTTCACAAAAAAGCAGGTTGTAAGAAAGATTCATACATTTTAATTGACTTGCCACATATTAGTGACATATCATAAAAAACAACCAATGAAATCAAGTAGATGTTTTTTCTAGAAACCAGCAAATGATGAAAATCAAGAAAAGAGTACAAATTGGGAAAGGATCCACTGTTTAAACAATATTATTGGGATAACTAGATGTCAATATCAAGAATTATGTGAATTATTACCTTATATCATACAATGAAATAAAACATTTTAAAAACTAGGAGTTTTAAGAGAGTTTTACAGCAATGAAGTGTTGATACTAACTGTTGTCAACAAAAGATAAGACATCAAAGGAGGTATCTTGAGAAAATACAGCGTGAAAAAATGTAGCAAAACAGTACATACAAAATTCATAGGCTTACTATCAATTATGGAAATCAAAATTTAAATAACCCTAGGAACCACCTTTTAGATTAGCTTGTTGAAGTAAACTAAAATGGAGCCCAGGCCTAAAGAATCCCCGAGCAGATAAAGCCAGGTAGTCCTCATGAGTGCCCTTAACCTTGCTCCAGCTGCTAACATAAGCCAAACTTAACTTGAGCCATTTGTTGTGAATACTTATATTAAAGAAAAAACGAACTTAAGTTCAACCAATCAGAAGTAGCCAACAAAATCATCATTCTATAACTAGGGACTTTCCAGCAGGATAGATCAAATAAGGCAACTTTATAACCAGCCAATCAAATATTTTTTTTTATTACTTCCTAATTCACTTTATAAAAACCGGTTCTTAACACTTCTTCAACGAAAACCAAAACTTCTTTTGGTTTGGTGCTTCCCAATTCATGAATTACTATTTTCTCACAAAAACTCTTTAAAATGTTACTGTGCTTCGGTTTACCTTTAAACAAGCTAAAAATTGATTTATGCTATAAAAATCTGATATGTTGGGTCTGTATACAGATAAGTGTGCTAACAATAGTTGGTAAACTATAAAGTGGTGTGCCTTTCCAGAAAACAATCAGAAAATATTTGAAAGTATTATAAAATTGTTTTACATGTTAACAAAATAATAATAATTGAGATATATAATCCCTTTCCCCCCTAAATTCCAAATTTTAAGAATAATTTATACAAGAATGTTCATGGCAGCACTTTAGTAGCAAGATATTGGA
Organism: Varecia variegata; assembly: GCA_028533085.1. Classification (NCBI taxonomy): domain Eukaryota; kingdom Metazoa; phylum Chordata; class Mammalia; order Primates; family Lemuridae; genus Varecia; species Varecia variegata. The sequence continues at coordinate 103,272,419 of CM052440.1, read as the reverse complement.
AACAGCCCAAATGCTCAATGGTGAGTGGATGCCTAAGCATATGATGGTCAATGTCATGTTAAGTCTCTCCTTTCTCTTACTTGCTGTGTCTCAGTGAATGACAGGACCACCCACACAGTAACCCAATGGAGAAACCTAAGACTTCTTCCTTTACTTTTTTCCAGGTCTTCCTCATCTATCAGCTTCCAACTGGTCTCTATCTCCAGTGTCATCCTCCTCCAGCTCATTTTCCGCAGTGGTGCCAGAGTGCTAATCATGAAACTCAATTCTACTTAAAATCCTACAATG
>CM052440.1:103256302-103271631 GCA_028533085.1 Varecia variegata | reverse complement strand
CTAATGTCCTCCTTCTCCTGGGAAGATAGGCTTCTGACCCAGCTGTGGGGAGAGGTTGCCCTGTTCTTGGCTGCACCTGTCAAGCGTGGAGTTAACATCTTACTGAATTGGGAGTAAGGAAGGAGGGGCTGCTCAAATACCACAGACTCTTGCTGTTCTTACCAAATTTTAGTAGATTTTCTGGAGTAATTGTTTCTTTATTTGCTGCATGTTCTTGGGTCCATTTAAAGAAACTTTAAATGGTTCATTGCTTTTCTTCTAAATAATTTTCAGCAGTTTTGCTGGGAAGCAGATCTGAAGAGCCCCTCATGCCGTCATGCCTCTTTCAATGCACACTGAAGGTTAATTCTTTCTATTTCTTTTTTAATCTGAAATTAGTTTTACCCTCATTATAGAAAGGAAGTTTTTTTAGGGGGGTACATAATTCTAAATTCACAGTGATTTTCTCTCATTTATTATTCCATTGTCATCTGGGTTTTCCTGTTGCTATTGAGAAGTCTGCTGTCAGCCTAATTTTAATTCCTTTATAGTAATCTGTCTTTTATCTCTGGATGCTTCTTTTACTCCTTCTTTAAACATTTAAAAAATAAAGTGAAGTTTATCAAGGTATAATATACATACTGTAGAATATACCCATTTTAGATGTACAGTTCCATGAATTTTGACAAATATATTCAATTTGTCAGCCACAACCACAATCAGATACAGAATGTTTTTTATCACCTCAAAAATTCCCTATGCCCATTTGTAATCAGTTTTTATCTCCCATTTCCAGGCCCTAGCAAACACTATTCTATAGTTTTGCTTTTTCCTGCAAAGCATATAAATGGAATCATACTGTATATGGCCCTTGAGTCTGGCTACTCTCCTTTAGCATAATGTTTTGAGATTCATCCGTGTTGTTGGATATCTCTGTAGTTTCTTCCTTTTGATTGCTAAATAGTATTTAATTGTACAGATGCAACACAAATTGTTTATCTATTTATTGGTGGAAAAACATTTATGCTTTTTCTGGTTTTTAGTGATTATAAACAAAGTTCCTATAAATAGTTACAGAGTTTTATGAACATATGCCTTCATTTCTTTTGAGTAAATATCTAGGAGTGAGATTGCTGGGTCTTAAGGTAAGTGTATGTTTAACTTTACAAGAAACTGCCAAACTGTTTTCTAAAATGACGATGCCATTTTGCATTCCCTCCAGCATTATGAGGGCTTTTTAGCAATATATTTGGTGCTTATTTCAGATATCTTCTCTATTTTTGATATTCTGAAGTTTTATTATACTGTGTTCAGGTATAGATTTACTTTTATTTTTCCCACATTTGAGAATTTATACCTTTTATCAATTGTAGGAAATTCTTAGCTATTACCTCTTCAAGAGAAGCCTATTATTTCTATTCTCTTCTTCAGAACTCACATTACATGTGCTTTAGACTCGCTTACTCTAAACTACATGGCTCTCAAGCTTTCTTTCATATTTTTCATTTGCTTTTACTTTGTGTCAAATTATGAGCAATTTCTTCAGATCTACCTACCAATTCACTAATTCTCTTTCAGTTATCACTTAACTGTTTTTTACGTATCTACTCAGTTTTGTCTTTCAATGATTGAAATCTTATTTTTTTTTTCAGAATTTCTATTAGGTTCTTTATTAAATCTGCCTATGCATATTTAATACTGCATGTTTCTTTCATAGTTTAAAATTACAATTTTTATGTCTTCAAACATTTTGTACATTTATTTTATACTCTGATAATACAATATCTCATAATTTCAACATCTGAGTCACTGGGAACTCTAAATCTTTTTGTTTGCTGTTTCTACTGACTTTTGTTTACGGGGTTTCCTTTCCCAGGTGCTTCGTACCTTTTGATTGTGAACTTGATCTATGGGAATCCTAGAAGCCCTGAGATGAGGATGTTTTCCTCCAAAGAGGATTTTCATTTGTTTAGTTTTGGCCTAGGGTGGTACTAATAACCTGGGTCCACTTTGATTTATTAATAATTTCTCAGTTTGAGGATTTAGCAGTTGCACATATATTTAAGTTCAAAACCCAGATCCATATGTAGACAAACTCAGTGATATTAATTCTTAGGGAAGAATTTTTCCTCCTCTGCTTCCTTGGTAGAGAGATTGATTTCTTATTTGTTCTCTTTGCTATACAGTCAGGAAGCTTTTCATTTAGCCTACCCTTTCACAGAGAACAAGGCTCCTTGACGGTCACAGATTTAAGCGCATGTGGGGATCTCAGGTTTGGAACCCCTTACGCTACCTTTTGAGGGACCGTGGCCTTGCATCCTATTCCTCATGCAGCTGGCAGTTGATCTTCAAAACTTTGCATTTCTGGAACGGGCATTTGCTCCCAGGGAAGTCCCAGCTTCTGTAGTCACATACCACTTTGGTTTCAGAAACCTGTACATTTTTTCTGTGGTGGGATTTCATTGGGGATTTCTTTTACTTTTCATAACTTAGCAATGCATTTAAATATTATTTTTTGTAATTAATACAGTGTCTGGATGTTTTTCAGTGAAATGATTTTTTTAAGGATATCTCGATAGTTATACTGTTAGAAACTCTATAATTTATAAATACATTTAATGATTGATGGACATTTAAGATAGTTCAAATTAATTTTTCTTTATACTATCATAAACATTATTGGTCTTGTCTCCTTCTGCACATATCTGTAGAATTTCACTAGGTTATATAACTATGACTAAGAGTGCTGGATCACAGGAATGGCATGTTCAGCTTTACTAGAGATTGCCAAATTGGGTTTTAGAATGCTTGTAACAAGTTACAAGCATTAAGACATAATAAGTTTCTGCTGCTGGACATACTCCCAATACTTGCTACCATCAAACTAATTTTTGGCTAACTGATGGGTAGAAAATGGCATTTACCTATTGTTTTCATTTGCATCTGCCTGGTTACTAATAATTGAGCATCTTTTCATGTTTATCTGTTATTTGGAATTCCTTCTTGGTTATTGACAGTTTACATCCTTTGTTCATTTTCTATGAGGTTGTCTTTTTTTCACTGATTGATTAGAAATCTCTGTATAACCTTTTTCAGTTATATTCTAAATATATTTTCCTCATCTGTGTCATGTCACTTTGTTTAATGTACCCACAATATTTAATCAGTCTTTTCCTTTATGGTTTATGCTTTTGGGTTTTGTTTATAGACTTCTGCCTAACCTTGAAGTCAAAGATACCTTCTCCCATATTCTCTTAATACCCATCTTGCATACTTACTGATGTAAAGATCTTAGAACTTAGAGATCTGTGATTTAAATCCTCCTCCCTCTCCCCAAGTTTATACTATGTAAGCAAAGATCATGTTAGTTTGGGGCCGGGGAGAGGTGTCAGGATGGTTGATAAATTTAGCCCGTGGGCCATTTGTCACCTGGAAAACTCCTTTTACCCTTTGAGTATCAGCTCAAAAACCCTCTCCTCTCTGAAGCCTGTACTAACTTCCCCAACTGAATTCAATTCAACATACGTTGAGCACATTTTATATGCTGGGCCCTTTCTAGAAGCTCAGGACACAATGTTGAGGAGAGTTCATATTTCCACGGAGAACCTACATTTTAGCCAGATCTACATTCTCCTATGGTTCGACCTATAAACCTCCACCAGGGTAATTATCTTAGTAGAATAATCCATGCGTGGGTTTCCCTTCCATCAATCAATCCCATTGGCTCTGCCTTCAAAACATAACCAAAGTCTGACTCCTTCTCAAGATCTTGGAAACTAGTTCCGTCTTCTGCCTAGATCACCTCATGTCCTCCACCCATCTGCCTGCTCCCGCTCTGTCAGCCCTGGCCAGCTGTTCTCGACAAAACAGCCAACATGACTCTGCTAAAATGTAAGGCAGCTTCTGTTACTCTTCTGCTCAAAACCCTCCAAGGGCTCCCATCTCCCACAGAGAAGCTGAATCCCGCCATGTCCGCCCTCAGGGTCTGGCCTGCCCTCCTCTCCTCCCGCCCGCCTCCCTCGCTGGACTCCAGCCTTGCTGGCTTCCCTGCAGTTTCGGCGACATTCCAAGCACTCTCCTGACTCACATCTTGGCTTTCGTGGTTTCCTCTGGCTGAACCCTCCTACCCCAGGGTCCCATAGCCACATGCCTTGGTGTCCTCACTTCCTTTGTGTGTCTGCCCAAATATCACGTTGTCAACAAGGCCGCCTTTGACCACCCTGCAAAAGAATAGCACATATACACCTACCTGCTCTTTGTCCCTTTCAGCCTAGTTTATTTTTCTCCACAACACTTAGCAATATCTGATCTATTGTGTATTTCATTTTCTCTGTCTACATCAGGGGTCCCCAGCCTATGGTGAGTTGTAAATTATGTCATTACATATTACAATGTAATAATAATACAAATAAAGAGCACAATAAATGTAATGAGCTTGAATCATCCTGAAACCATCCACCACCCCCCACTCCCCACACACCCCCTCACCCCTGGTCCATGGATAAATTGTCTTCCATGAAAATAGTCCCTGATGCCAAAAAAGTTGGGAACTGCTGATCTAAATCACTAGGATATAAGCTCTTTGAGAGCTGGGGACTTTATTTATTCACTGTTATATCACCATTGCCTAGAACAGTGCCTAGAACAAAGTGGGTGGCCAATATACATATTTATTGAATGAGTAAGTGTGTGCATGTGGGAATGACAGAATGGCAGGGGGATGGGGGTTGGGAGAGCATGCAGACACTGGTTACATTAGAAAAGGAATAGGTGCAGAGGGAGCAGGAGGCCATAAAGAAAGGAAGAGGGGCCAGATGCAGTGGCTCACACCTGTAATCCCAGCACTTTAGGAGGCCAAGGTGGGAGCATTGCTTGAGGCCTGGAGTTCAAGACCAAACTGGGCAACATAGCAAGACCCCATCTCTAAAATAAATACATACATAAGTAAAACATTTAAATAAACAGAATGAGAGAAGGAAACAGTGTAACTTTAAAAAAAAGGAAAGGAAGAAGACATATAGAATTCTCCCATTTTTCAATTTTACTTAGAGCCTTTGGGGTGGCTGACACCCTTGGCACTGATTTCCTCTGTTGTTTTTGGCATTAGTTTCCTTTCTGAAGGTCCTGAGGGTAGCTCTCAATAAATATTTCCTGACTGACAGCTTAAGTAGTCGTTATAAGAGGATTTCTTCTGCGTTACTCAGAAAACAAAATCACTTTCTAGATTGCTTTGCCAGGCAGCCTTGTCCTCAGAGCAAAGGAGGAAAGGATCAGGAGGTTCCTGTGCTCAGGGCTGGAATGCTGGAAGTTGATCAAAGCAGGTGTGTCCATGTCAGGAGAAGGCCTCTATCAGTTTACTATGAACAAAGGCATGCAAGAAAAACGCAGAACCCAATGGCATGGAACTTGGCTGCAATCCAAGATTTAGCTTTTTATTCCAAACTATGAGAAGAAATAATACAAGTCAGTTAAATCTCAACTTTTATTGGTTGTCGTCTTTAACTTTGATGCATCTACTCGCTAATTTATACTTTCAAGTCCTTTGATTTTTGTGTACATATTTAGAGACAGTGTTGTCTACGAGGACATAGACTGAGGGAGAAGACCTACTTACCTATTAATCAGCTGTACTTTAGGCAAAATATTTAGTCATACTGTGGCTTCCATATGGTAGAGATTAAATAGTTAAAAAACAAAACTCCAGAGAGGAAGGAAATAGTCTATTTTTAACCCCCACCAGAGACTATCAATTAGGGAGGGACAGACCTCTAGGAAAAAGTTTTCCAGCTTGCATTTTACCTGCAAGTTACTTATTTTCTACCTGAAGACAAGGATTCAAGCTTTTCATCATAAGAAAGAAAAAGTACCCGAATTTTGCAGTGCTTCCTGCAGCTCTACATTTTCTTAGATTAGCAATTAGAATGGAGATACCTAAAGTGATGGCACTATAAATATGAAATATATGTGTCTGAGAAGCTAAACGTTGAGAATCTCAGGCATAAGTGGCCGAAAGCTCATTTTTAATACACAAATCAGAATGCAGACGGTGTGGTGTGGACAGGTATGGATTGGCACGGGGGGGGGGGGGGGGAGGGCTGGCTCGGCATGTGGTCCATGTGGAATGCAGAAGCACCTTGTTCTTAGGTGGCCAAGAACAAGGACAGGGACTGAAGGAGCTGCGTAACGGGAGAAGCGTGTTCAGACAGGACACTTTGAGCAGCAAATGACAGAAAACCAACCCAAACCTGGTTAAGCAAAAAGAGTGATTTATCTGCAGCACACAGGGATAGCTCAAAGGACCAGGAGCAGGACTCGGAGCCACTCTGGGGTCCCAGGACATGGAACCAGGAACCCAAACATTATCAGCTCACTTCTCTCTCTGTCTCTCTCTCTCTGTCTCTCTCCCCTCTGCTCCACTTAAGCTTCCTTCTCTGCTAATAGAGACGGACATTCTCGGCCCAGCAGGAAATACAGCAGTCAGCAAGTGTTAACGTCACATCCTGAAAGATCTGGGACCAGAGATGAAAAGATACTTTTCTCAGTCTCGGTTAGAAAGATCCCAGGGAAGGGCTCAGACTGTCCAGATTGGATTCCGATGCCCACCTCTCGAACTGGCACTGTGGTCTGCGGGTGGGCTCTGTGTTGACCCCGCCTGGGCTGTGTCCCCTTCTTGGGCCCAAAGTGAACAGGTTCTATCTTAGGAGGTGGTTTAGCATAGACAGAAAAGCATAGACACTGGGATGTTTGTTCGTGTTGGAGAGCCCTACGACGACAGGTCCCTGAGAGTCACCGGCTCTGTCATTCCTAGTACTCCACTGAGGAGGATAGATGGGCAGAACACCACGCCAGGTGTGTGTGTGTGTGTGTGTGTGTGTGTGTGTGTGTGAGCGCAGTCAGACTGGGCTCACATTGCTACTCTACTGCTTACTAGCCAAACCATCTTCCTCTGTATCAGTTTCTTTGTTTATAAAGTGAAAATAATAATGGCACCAATTTCGTGGGGTTGTTAATTAGATTAAATGACTCCCTATATATAAAGCCCTTAGAACAAGCCTGGATATGAACAATTAGCTATCATTACCAACACCTATGTCACTAAAATCCAACCACAAAGGCGACCCATTCATAAGGACAATTTCCATGCTACCTCCCGTGCCCTTTGCAGACCATGAGGTCTGTAGAGCTACTGTCCATTCGTCACCTTTCGCTCACTATCAGCCACCCAGGCTTTCCCTGAAAGGTGCTCAGTGGGGCTCTGAGGCTGCCTCGTGCCTTTCTGGACCTCCAAGCCCGGAGTTAGAGTCTTTCTCGTTTTCTGATGGAGAACAACTCATTCCCCACATTTAGGGTCCTTATGGGATTCCAGCCATAAAGCCTCACCTGAGTGCTCATAACAGACAATGCTTTGCTGACGTGCGAGGGCCACGTCTCTGAGCAGCCTCCCTCTGCTCTACAGCAACGGTTCCTCACTGCCCTCGGTGGCTTCAGGGCCATCTATTTGCTGTCAGACCCTCTTTTACTCATCACAGCCTTCTCATTGCTGCTATATCCAATAGCACATTTCCAAGGCCTGGATTCACTTTCCCTCAGATTTTTTTTTGTTTGTTTTAAACTTTCTGTTTGCTTCATTGCACAAAGCCCTGCGTCCCCACCTTCATTCAGCTCAGTGCAGCAAACAGCACTGGAGGTCTGCTGTATACCAAGTACCGTGCGTGCTACTACTGTCCACGTCACTCCCTTTTTCTCTTCTTAGTCTCTAATTTTCTCTTTTTCTAACTTTCCTCGACAGAGGGAGTAAAAATTTTCCTACACTTAAAATGAAACCCTTTTACTTTGAAAAGGTATTAAAAAATAAATCTGTACACGTAAGAACTTTGTGTGAGAGCAAATTTCAGCTGGGAAAAGGTTCTATGTACCTGACTCTTTACTGATGTGCCTGTGGTTAGTAAATTGCATATTGTTCCTTCCATAGTGTGGATTCATTCTTTTCAATTAGTCCTTTTGTTGAATTTATAAAGTCCTGAGTTTTGAAGTAATCCCTTTGCATATCTTTTATGAGAGAGACCGGAGTCAGATAGTCCTAGCAACATTTATGGTCTCTAATTGTGCCAAAGCTGTGGTCAAGCCAGTCAAGAAGAGACTAATACCTAAAGAGGGCCTATCCTCCTCTGGGTGAGACGTCTTACACCTTCATGCCTCTTAAAGCGGGAATAATAATACCTCATGTTTGGAAGAAAACAGGTTAATTAAATGTCAGTAAACCTCTTTGAATATGTTACTATGTAACTAAAGTACATGATCATTCAGTAATTTATAATATAACCATAATCAATGGGAAGGCAAAGGATGCACAGATAAATACTATGTTTGCAGAAATCTACCTAATTTCATTGCCTCTACATTTATATCACATTTACTATTCATTCATTTCGTCCATTCATCAATCATTTGTTGAGCATCTGCTGTCTTTCAAATACCAGGCTATGAGCTGAGGATGCAAAGATGAATAAGATAAATCATGCCCTTGAAGAGTTAACCATGTATTGGAGGAGACAGACCTGCAAATGGATAACTATAATACAGTGAGGCAAATACAGACAAATGACACAGTTGTGAGAGGAGGAGGGGAGGAAGGACTAATCGCACTTGGTGGGACATCGGGAGCAGCTTCACTCACCTGTCTTAAGGGTGAGAGCATTAAATTCCATGAGACGACAGGGAGCTGGGGAAAGGCCTTTCCGAAAGAGGAACTATGTGCAAACACCACAGGGATTTGAAAGAGTGTGGACTGTCCTGGAGGTGCAAGGGAGCTCAGCCAGACCCTCAGCAGGGTTGTGTGTGTGTGTGTGTGTGTGTGTGTGTGTGTACGCATGGGCATGGAGAAGCTGGGAGCAAAGCTAGAAAGCTACATGACAGGTTGGGAAGGGCCCTGCATTTCATGCTAGGGATTTCGCACTTCCTCTTGGGAGAAATGGTTTGATGATATTAAATGGGGAAATGATTCGATCAGAATCTAATAGGAAATCATAGAAACACTTAGTAAATAGACAGCCTCCAGAGATAATTGACCAATTGCCCTTCAGATTAACTTTTTGAGGTCACTCATGGAAAAAAAATGGAATTTTTATTCAAATATGTTTGGGAAAAACTGCATCCTTAATTCTCCTCTCAGAGAAATGTTATTAAATGTTATAAAAATGGGCTGGGCATGGTGGCTCACATCTGTAATCTTAGCACTCTGGGAGGCTGAGGCGGGCGAATTGGTTGAGCTCAGGAGTTTGAGACCAGCCTGAGCAAGAGCGAGACCCCGTCTCTACTAAAAATAGAAAGAAATTATATGGACAGCTAAAAATATATATAGAAAAAATTAGCCGGGCACGGTGGCGCATGCCTGTAGTCCCAGCTAGTCGGGAGGCTGAGGCAGAAGGATCGCTCAAGCCCAGGAGTTTGAGGTTGCTGTGAGCTAGGCTGACGCCACGGCACTCACTCTAGCCCAGGCAACAGAGTGAGACTCTGTCTCAAAAACATAAATAAATAAATGTTATAAAAATGTTACCAGAACATATTAGTAGCTCTGTGAAGATCAGCAGAAAAGGTACTAATTTTACTTTATTTAATTCAACATTTCCCAAACCTATTTGACCATAAAATATAGTTCCGGATAAAATATTGGCAGACATCCAGTTGAAGTTGAATGTCAGACAAACGATGAATAATTTTTTAGTGCAAGCAAGGGGTATTGCATGGGACATGGTGTGTGGACGCAGAATTCAGAGGAAAACTTGCACAGCACTTTAAACTTCACAGATATTTTCTGCTGTGATTCCGATGAGACAAGAAAAGAGACTCAACTCCCCAGAACTCCTTCCATCCTTAAAAAGGTCTGTGAGATGGACTTTAAACCTCCTTATATGACTTGTGGTGGGTGCTGAATGTTTGTTATCTTTAATTTAAAGCAACTTTGTGTTTTACATTATTTTTCCTTTGTCCTTCAGTAATTATATACTAATGGAAGTAAAAGCTGTTGTTTTTGTCATGATAAACATTGTATTCTTCTCCTACTGATAGGGTTTGATTAATTAATTAATTAATCTAATTATCCAACACCCATCTGTTGAGCGTTTACTATGGGCCAGACACTGCAGATATGAAATAGACGAGGAACGTAAGCTCTCTGCCCTCTGTGGAGCTTACAGTACAGTGAGTAGCCTAAGCCAGTCTGTGGTCCTCTAAATTGAGCTCAGCACGTCAGATCCTCCCTCATGGGCTCCAGTTTGTGCAGTCTCACCTCCCACTGTTCCCTGACCTGCTGTATTTGCAGTTCCTAGGACATACCAGGCCTTTGCACTGCTGCGCCTCTGCATGTACCAAAGTCTCTCCCTAGGATGCCCCTGCCCTCCCTTTCCCCTCCGTACCTCCTCCACACCAGCCTTGGCCTTTGAGATTTAGTTGAACCATGAACCTTGGAAGCATTTCCTGATACTCCCTCCCTCAGTCTGAATGGAAGCTTTTGTTTTTTTTGCTACAGAGTCTCACTCTGTTGCCCAGGCTAGAGTGCTGTGGCATCAGCCTAGCTCACAGCAACCTCAAACTCCTGGGCTCAGGTGATCCTCCTGCCTCAGCCTCCCGAGTAGCTGGAACTACAGGCACATGCCACCACACCTAGCTAATTTCTTTCTATTTTAGTAGAGACAGGTCTCACTCTTGCTCAGGCTGGTCTCGAACTCCTGACCTCAAGTGATCCTCCTGCCTCGGCCTCCCAGAGTGCTAAGATTACAGGCGTGAGCCACCGTGCCCAGCTGAATGCTCTTTTTCTGTACTCCAAATATTTCTCTGTACCCCAAGTATAACTCCATCATAACACTTACCAAGTAAACATGCTGTAAGTACTGGCTTATGTGGGTCTTTCTCCCATATTAAACTATTAGCTAGCTGAGACCAGGGACTATGTCTTTTTACATTCTATGTCCAAGACCCACAAAGCCTCTTTGTCAAAGAGGCCGATTTATAAATTCATCATTGTTCTGCAAATGGCAGCTCTGGCTCCAAACGAAGGAACAATCTGTGCATCTCAAAATGGTGAGATGGCTGGGCTTGCCTTGGTGGATATCGTCACGTTCCACACTCAGATAAGAATTGTTCTGAATAGTATCACCCACAAATGCTGAATGCCAGAAGGAAAGTTAGAATTATCCTCTCTTGGAGGATAATGAAGTTATAATTTTGTTAATTTTGACTTTATCAGGAGTTAAGACTGAACATATAAGCATCCCTGTTCCACGTCCCATTCTTCTATTCCATTTCTACAGCACGCAACTCTCCAGATCTGATTTTGCTACCCAGACAAGTCGAATGAATCAACACAGATGTGTCACAGCTTGAAAGCTAAAGCCCTTCAAGTGGAGAGAGTGGCTTCCAGAGCAGGGAGCTTGTGCTTTGTCCCTTGTTGCACCCAAACAAAACGTGCTTCCCCCTCCTGTCCTGGTCACACCCCTAATTTTGAGTAGTTGTATTAAATAACCAAAACCACGAAGATTAAAATGCAACCCCGCCATCCAGAACACCCTGCAGATGCCCTGGCACTCAGGGTGTAGATACCAGGGCCGGTTATAGGTGACGAAGGGGTTTCTCTTCGACCATAACATGAGATTGTTGGGTGGGGAAGGTGGATGAGAGCTGGGGAAGAGGAATGCAACCCACTGTGGTGTTGAAGGGATTCCCACACCATCGTCATCCTAAACTTTGGGGTTCAGTTGAGTTCAAGGAACATTTATAGAGTACTCACAGTGTGGCAGGTCCAGGTGTTAGGCATATTACCATTTGCAAGGTGGATACAATCACTGCCCTCACAAAGCTTGTGGTCAACTAAATACAAGGAGGTGTAGACACGTGTTATGGTAGGGGTCTTCCAAGATGCTAAAAAGTATCCTGTAATCAGAGCAAATTAGTGGAACTGTCCAGCCTTTCTGTACAGGATAGATGGCTGCCTTGACTCCTATTGTTCCAGTAAAAGAGCAAGGTCAAGGATCTGCAGTGAGCAGATCAGGTGAGCAGAAAGTCTGTAGCCTATATGCCCCCCTATCCCGCCCCCTCCTTTAGCTTCTCCAAGGAACTGATGCTGTAAAGAGCAAGCAGGGCCAGAGGTGGTGACATTGGTGATGGCTGGCAGGGTCGGGGTGAGGAATGTCATTGGCAGGGCCCATCTGTGGTGATCTCTGGGGTACATGCACCCCTTAGGAAGGGGAGAAATGAGGGAGGACCTCTCCCCTCCTTCTGAAGACTTTGAATTGGCCCGGTGATGTTGTCTACTGAAAAAGAATGATTTTTATCTACTGGGTCTCAGCTGTCTAGTGAGTGAACTCATATTCTGTCCGGGACATTCTTTTACCACTATACTTTGCGTGATCCAACCCATAAGACAATGGAATGAAATTTCTATTACATAATCATTAATTAAATGCACAAAGCCCAGATAACTATGACAAGGAAGCTAAGAAAAGCAAAATATATTCTGCCTCTTTTTAAAGACGTTCAAAGCATTTTCCTTCACGGTAATTGGCATTTTACAATGACGTTGTCCCCCAAGATTGCTGTTAGGACCACAGCACAAGCAAGATCCTGTGATGATGAGGTTCCTTGGCAGCTAAGCCCCTGAAACAGTGTTGGAGACAAAACAGAACTCTGTACTGTGTCAGGATGCATTTAACAAGACTTCGGTGTCTATTTGGTATTTTTATGATTTGTAGAGCAGCAAGATAAGTGAGCTTAGCAGCCCTGGATAGTTGCTATAGTAATAACTACTGCAAATTTTGAAATTCATTAAAAATTTTTTTTTAGAATTAAAGATGTTTAAATATTTTGATAGTGCTCTCTCGAAAATAAACTAAAATACAGAATATTTATTAATTTGTTAAATACTCAACCTCACAAAGTCTTTTAATAAAGATGCTTAGGAAAAATGTCTAGAAATTTAAATAAAGTAAGAAGCTATCACTAGAGTTAACTTCTTGAAGCCATAATGCAACCTAACACCTTCATTTTTCCTTTACACTAAAAACTCTAGCCCCCTCTTCTGGTATTGTCATGAATTATTGACATTAGATTAAATATTTCTCTAGGATATAGAGCATGACAATCTTTTTGACAGACTGAAAAATTGGTATGTATCCAAGAAACAATCTTTCATTACCGACCAAATTCAAATCCCTCTGTCACCATAAAAGCAATAAATAACCAATCTTGGGTTGAAACACATGCTGTGCCCACCGCTTTCCAGCATTTTCAGGACCCAGGCAAGAGTGCAAATGGAGGCCCACATGACATAGATTTAAAGGTTATAAACCAAGCTAATAACTTGTTAAAGAAAATATGGCCTATCCTCCTATATTGACTGACAAGTGTACTTTCGTGACACATAGAAGGCAAAGTCCAATTTAGAATTCTTGGACTACTTCGTGTTGCACACTGAAGTGCGGTTATGTGGGGAGAGCTGGTCTAGTCCCCAGCTTGCAGCTGCCCCCCCGGGAGCCCCTCTGCTGTTTTTACCACTGGCCTCTCTGGTACTGCAGAGGCCTGTGGCACATGGTACATGTATGGACACTGTAGTCTTCCATGGGCAAACTCTATCCACCTTCCATGGCCTCCCCAACGGCTACCCAGGGCCACCCACAGGGCTAGCACTAGGGTGGGTACTCTGGCTGTTCTGTCCTCCTTGGGGGTAGATCCAGAGAAGAGACCAGTGACCTAGGGGAGGACTCAGGGCCATTTGGAAAGGGAATTCTGGGGTCTTGAGTACCTGGAGTGTGATCTAGAAGGAAGGCCATGAGCTCCAGGCAGGTGTGCCCCTTTGGCCTTGAAGGGAGGTCATGGCCAGAGGAGAGTGGAGTGAACTCTCTAAAACATGGGGTCCATGTTTCTTCTTAGCCACGTGGTAGGGTGGATACTGGGAAACTTCCTTGCATTGACTAAGGGCGGAAACCCACCGCACTCCTATTAACTGCGTTCTACTCTCCCGGAGTGTCTTGCTCACTTTCCTAGAATAATTACTTTTATGGGCTTCTGGTAAAACCCAGGGTATGCCATGAACCATGGGAAAATAGCCCAGGAGAGGGAAAAGTGGCTTCCTAACAGAGTGCCAGATATTACTGGAAGCTTGGGTTGCAGAGACGACATTGAAAGCAGGGAACTGAAACCTCTCTCTTACCTTTTAGGATCCTTCTTCAAACATGGTAAAGCGTCTGTAATGAGCAAGTGTGTGGCCTCCATCCACCAGTCAGACCCCTCCACGCCCACCCCGAGTCACCTCTGCATCTTGCTGCTCTGCTCATCCTCTTCGAGGATGCCAGCAGGGCCGGCCACGCTAGATAATCTCCTCCTCTCTCATAGTCATCGCTCTGCTCTTCCCATCAGTCTCTCCCTGCCGGGCATCAGGGATCTCTTTGTGGGTCAGGGCCTGACCTGGATCCCTTGAAGCCTGGTCTGTACCTTTGCTCTCCCACAGGATGCCAATTCTTCTTCCTCTGCTTACCTCCCATCGGGTGACTCATCTGGGGGTGGAGTGGGGAGGGCAGCCACGCCTGGAAAATGTGCCTCTGTGATCCTGGGGATTGGCTTGCTCTGCGCTTGCATTTGATTTTACTATTTCAACCATCATGAGAGGGATGAGAATGAAGCTGCTTGTTGATGTTTCCTCATTTCACATTGGGAACCAGAAAATGGAAAAGAGAGCTGTGTTTTGTTTTGTTTTTGGTGGGGGGCTTCTTCCTTTCACTTGTTCTATGCTCCTTAGCTCATTTCCTGCCAGGGCAATTTCAGGTTCAACCTGTTTTTTAAAGTTATGATTCATATCAGTGACTCTAAACCAATTTTGGTAGGGGAAAAAAAAAGCTAAGCCGACTGTCTATAAAGAATCAAAACTAGCAAGGAATATAAGTTACTATTCTTGGAACTTTTGGCGAACACCCACTAAAGCATTATTCATTCATTCATTCAGCAAAAGTATGTTGAAGACATGCTCAATGGATGATATCATATAAAAAGAAAATTAAATACTTCTCTCTGAAAGATGCATAGATTTTTCTAAAAATTGGATTATTATTTTTTATGGAGTGAAACAAAACTTAGAAGTAGTATTTACCATAAATTTGTCATGTGTGTTCCTATTAAAAGAGACAAGAGAAATTATGGAGTTCCTCAACCCAGAAATACTGTGAAGATGAATTGATACATTAAACATTTATTTTCTAAGTCACAGAGCTGGAAGAGACCTCAAAGATTACACGCACATCTTTTCAACTTCATTAGTAGAAAAGGGAGGCCCAGAGAGGGTGAATGACTTGCTTGAGGTTGCA
>CM052440.1:103209694-103255802 GCA_028533085.1 Varecia variegata | reverse complement strand
TGTGTTCCTATTAAAAGAGACAAGAGAAATTATGGAGTTCCTCAACCCAGAAATACTGTGAAGATGAATTGATACATTAAACATTTATTTTCTAAGTCACAGAGCTGGAAGAGACCTCAAAGATTACACGCACATCTTTTCAACTTCATTAGTAGAAAAGGGAGGCCCAGAGAGGGTGAATGACTTGCTTGAGGTTGCATAGCTGCTCAGCCTATGGCAAAACCATGCCTGGAATCTGAATCTTCCATCTTTCTATGAGCAAGCACTCTCTCCAGGAACAATCATGATAGTTATTATTTATCTATTATGAAAGCAAGGCACTTTCTCATATGCTATGTTACTTAGTATGCACACACCTTTGCAAGATAGGTATTATTATATTTACTTTAGGGACAACAAGGCTAAGAGAAAACAAGGCACTTACCAAAGATTTCCTGAATGGCTGATGGCAGAGCTAGGATCGGAAAAGGCAAGAATCTGATCCCCAAAGTCACAGTCTTTCTGTGCATCAGCACCGCTTTGCCCTTCACCACGATGCCAGGGAACATCTTCTCACGGTTGTCATCTTTTCTTAAACAGCCAAGACCATATAGGGATGAGTGAGAATCTGTCTCCACATTGATGCTTCTTTGTTCATTAGGCCATTCATTCCTTCAGTCGTTCTCCTCTGTGCAAAGCATGGAGTTAGATGCCGTGGAAGATTAAAATAACTAAAAATAAGGTAAGATATAGAGCTCTCCCTTAAGATTTCCAATGTCTAAGAGGGAATATAGGACTTGTTCACAACTATAAGATAGAAGAATGTAATAACAAATTAAAAGAAGTAGAAAGTGTTATGGAAATTCCTGTATTGGAGGAAAGTAAGAATACTTTTGTGTAATTTAGAAGGTTTAAGAACTTCTTGGAAAGACCAAGAGTTGCTTTACCCTTTGGCCTCTAGGTGGAGAAAGTGATCACATGACTGTGGTGACTTCCTTCTTTGAGAATGGCCATAATGCTTTGTCAAATAATAATTTGGTTTTAAAAATTTTATTGTATTTTGACAAATTATATATATTTATGGGGTACAAAGTGATATTATGATATATGTATACAATGTGGAATGATTAAATCCAGCTAATTAACATATCCATCACCTCAAATACTTATCACTTTTTGTGGTGAGAATGTGGGAAATTTACTCTTGGGAATTTTGAAGAATGTAATATAGTATTATTAACTATAGTCACCATGTTATGCAATAGATCTCAAAAAACTTATTCCTCCTATCTACTGAAACTTGGTACCCTTTGACCAAAATCTCAACATTTTGCCTACACTCCCAGCCTTTGTAAGCACCATTCTACTATCTACTTTCATGAGTTCCATTATTTTAGATTCCACATATAAGTGAGAACATGCGTTATTTGTCTTTCTGTGCCTGGCTTATTTCACTTAGCATAATGTCCTCCAGGCTCATCCACGTTGTCCCAAATGTCAGGATTTCCTTCTTTTTAAAGGCTAAGTAGTATTCCTTTGTGTATGTGTGTGCATGTATATATAGTTTACATTTTCTTTATCCATGCACCCATTGATGGACATTTAGTTTGATTCCATAACTTACTATCATGAATAATGCTGCAGTGAACAGGAGAGTGCAGATATCTCTTCAACATACTGGTTTCAAATCCTTTGGCTATATGCCCAGAAGGGGGATTGTTTGATCATATCATTCTATTTTTCATTTTTTGAGGAACCTCCATAGTGTATTCCATAATGTCTGTACTAATTTACATTCCTACCAACAGTGTACAAGAGTTCCCTTTTCTCCACATTCTCACCAACACTTGTTATCTATCATCTTTTTGATAACAGCCATTCTGACAGATGTGAAGTTGTATCTCATTGTGGTTTTAATTTGCACTTCCCTAATAATTAGTAATGTTGAGCATTTTTTTTCATGTATCTGTTGGCCATTTGTATGTCTTCTTTCTAGAAATGTCTATTCAGGTCTTTGTCCATTTTTTAATTGGGTTATTTGTTTTCTTGCTATTGAGTTGTGTTCCTTATATATTTTGCATATTAACCCCTTGTCAGTTGTATAACTTGCAAATATTTTCCTCCAATCTGTAGGTTGTCTCTTTACTCTGTTGTTTCCTTTGCTGTGCAGAAACCTTTCAGTTTGATGTAATCCATTTGTCTATTTTTGCTTTTGTTGCCTGAGCTTTTGGGGTGAAATCCAAAAAAATCATTGCCCAGATCAATGTCATGTAGTTTTCCCCTTACGTTTTCTTCTGTAGTTTTATAGTTTCAGGTCTTATATTTAAGATTTTACTGTATTCTGGTCTTATGTTTTTAAGTCTTTAATCCATTTTGAGTGATTCTTTTATATCATGTGAGATAAAGGTCCAATTTCATTCTTTTGCTTTTAGACATCCACTTTTCCCAACACTCTTTATTGAAGGGACTGTCCTTTCCCATTATGTGTTCTTGGAACCTTCATTGAAAATCAGTTGACTGTAAATGTGTGGGTTCTCTATTCTATTCCATTAGTCGATGTGTCTATGTTTTGCCAGTTTTAATTATTATAGATTTGTTTTAATTACTATGGCTTTGTAATGTAGTTTGAAATCAGGTAGTGTGATGCCTTTAGCTTTGTTCTTTTTGCTCAATTTTGCCTTGGCTATACAGGGTTTTTGTGTGTGTGTGTGTGTGATTTCATATGAATTTTAGGATTTTTTTATATTTCCATAAAAAATGATATTGGAATTTTGATAGGAATTGTATTGAATCTGTAGATTGCTTTGAACAGTATGGACATTTTAATAATATTAATTCTTTAACCATGAACACTGGATATCTTTCCATTTATTTGTGTCTTCTTTGATTTCTTTCATTAATATTTTATAGTTTTTAGTGTACAGATAGATCTTTTACCTCCTTGGTTAAATTTAATCCTAAATATTTTATTTTTTTGTAGCTATTGTAAGTAGGATTGTTTTCTTGATTTATTTAGATAATTTGTTGTTACTGTATAGAAATGCTACTGAGTTTTGTGTATCCATTTTGTATCCTGTGATTTTACTGTATTCATTTATTAGTTCTAACAATTTTTTAGTGTAGTCTAGGTTTTCCTATATATAAGATCATGTCAGCAAATAGTGACAATATCACTACCTTCCTTTTCTATTTATTTAGATGCCTTTTATTTCTTTCTTTTTTTTTTTTTGAGACAGAGTCTCACTCTGTTGCCCGGGCTAGAGTGAGTGCCGTGGCGTCCTCCTAGCTCACAGCAACCTCAAACTCCTGGGCTCAAGCGATCCTACTGCCTCAGCCTCCCGAGTAGCTGGGACCACAGGTATGTGCCACCATGCCGGGCTAATTTTTTTTTCTATATATTTTTAGTTGGCCAGATAATTTCTTTCTATTTTTAGTAGAGATGGGGTCTCGCTCTTGCTCAGGCTGGTCTCAAACTCCTGAGCTCAAATGATCCGCCCGCCTCGGCCTCCCAAGTGCTAGGATTACAGGCGTGAGCCACCGTGCCTGGCCTATTTATTAAAGAATAATTTAAATTAATAAACTTCAGGGGAAGTCTGGATTTTCCAAATGGGTCCTTAGAAAATAATAACAACTTTTTAACATATAGACAGTTCAATCTTATAGAATGTAAAAATTTAGATGCTAACAAATTTAGTTAGTAACAAAAAATACATTGTTATTAAATTTTCTGGGCTCTCTCCCTGATTTATGTAAATTTGAATGAATTAGTAGATAAACATTCAGATTTTGATGGAAATTAATAAAAACTGAGTTAAATAGAAAGAGATTCAGTTGGGCAAGAGCAGCACTCAGAAGTTTTTTCTTTTCTTTTTTTCCCCCCATTTATTTCTTTATTTATTAATTTCTGGCTTTTTCCCCTCCCCTCTTTTCAATTTTTTGTTTATTTGTTTAGCATTCAGCTATTAGGTAATTAAATATGAAATGTCTGATTTCAAATAAAAGGTTTAGTTTATTATATCTCAAACAAGAAGCAGTACAATGAATCAAAGTATCCACACAGTTTTGCCATCTTAACAGTAGCTTGTTTATTCCAGTGGCGAAGAAGCCTGGAGAGCGAGTAGCCATGAAATTGCGAAAGGTGTTTTCCACAGCTTGTTGGGAATTGAATAATTTTCCTCTCAAGAAGTGGTCCAAAGCCCGGAAGAAGTGGCAGTCAGTTGGTGCCAGGTCTGGCGAATATGGCGGATGACAGAGTTTCCAAGTCCAGCCTCCGTAGTTTAAGCAGTGTTGTTTGTGCTACATGTGGTTGAGTGTTGTCTTGTAAGAGGAATTGGCCTGTCTGTATTGACCAATCTCAGCTGCTTAATCACAAGCATCCTCATCATTTTGTCCAGTTGGTTGCAGTAGACATCCACTGTAATCGAATGAGCAGGTTTCATGAAGCTGCAGTGGATAATACCAGCGCTGGACCACCAAACAGACACTATTAGCTTTTTTTGATAAATATTTAGTTTTGGACTATGTTTTGGCACTTCATTTTTATCCAACCATTGTGTCGAACACTTGCAATTGTCAAAAATAATCTATTTTTCATCACACATAACAATACAGTGTAGAAATAGTTTGCCTTTCTGTCGTAACAGCAAAGAAAGGCAAGCTTGGAGATGATTTCTCTGCTGACATTCATTTAATTCATGCAGTAACCATCTATGCAGCTTCTTGACCTTGCCCATTTGTGTCAAATGGTCCAGTATTGTTGGAAGAGTAACATCAAACCTTGCTGCTAATTCACACGTAGGTTGAGATGTATTCACTTCCACTACAGCTTTCAGCTCATCATTATCCACTGGGGTCTCAGGGAGACCACATGGCTCATTTGCAAGATTAAAGTCACCAAAACGGAACTTCTCAAACCATCGATATACTGTGCATTCATTAGTCACATCCTTCCCAAACACTTCGCGGATATTTTGAGCTGTCTGTGCTGCATTGGTTCCACGACAAACTCATATTCAAAAATAACATGAATTTTTGACTTATCTATGGTTTCACAAAAATTGCTCTTCAAAAAAAATTTGAAAGATAATCACAAACCAAAACATGTGTTTGAAAGAATGAGGATATATTTTCACATAAAAAAAAAAACAAGAGGAGTCAAAGTTAAATGTCAGAGATATCAACTGTCAAACTTAGTACTTTAAGGAAATCGGACATTCCTTACTTAATAACCTAATGCTATGCCACCTTAAATGGTTATTTCTATGGGGCGAAATATAAAATCAAATATCTTGTGAAATTATGCAAGACCTCCATGATATCTTTGGACATTTTAAACTTTCATCATTTAGATTGAAGGCAGGTAGGAATTTCACAGCAAATTTAGATTTGCTTTTTGTTCACAGTCTAATAGCACAAAATGAATTCTAATTCTGGATTGAGATTCTTTGAAAACTGAAAAAGAATGGGACCATAAACAAGAAGGGAAATATAGCTCTATCACTAGCTAAATTAAAGCCCATAGAACATGAGAATAAAATTTTCACTTCGCCTTTGAATGCTGTTTTCAGATTTATTACTGCTGTGCTCACAACCTAAGGATTTAAGTTTAAAGTTTTATTTACTATTAAAAATGATAATGACTGCCACGTCAAGAACAGGCATAAAGAGGATTTTGACTACATGTGTGATATTTTATTTCCTTCAAAACATCTGAAGTAAACCTGGGAAAATGGGAACATTCGTTAAATCTGGATGGTGGTGACTGAGAGCCTGTTGTTTTCTTCTCCCTACTTTATTGTCTGTTTGAAATGCCTCATAATAAAATACCTGCACACAGGTTTTCTGAAGACCTGATCATTTTTATAAGTCATCAAATCATTCTGTACACCTGCTCTTATATCATTGCTTTGATTTACCACTGAGGAAATTACACCACAAAAATGGCAGTTATAGAGCGAGTAGAACTTCCAGTCAATGAGTTGAGGTAGAGAAAGTGACTGGTAGAAGGAGCAAGAACTTCTCTACTCTTCAGGATTCCCTCTGCCCCCAAAGCTTGCTGAGGGTGCTGGGAGGTGCAGGGTGGTGGCAGGGCAGAGAGCATGATGGGTAATCTTCCCAGGGAGCAGGTTCCCTCTCTGCTGGGCATTGGCGGGGCTACTTCTGAGGTGACGTGGCTACCACAGAACCAAAAAATGCCTTTTCAAGGATCTGGAAAAGGTGTCCCACCTGCAAAACTCGGGGAACCTCTCAAGCACTTTGTGAAACATCACATCAAGTTTGGATTTTCAGAGATATGAGGAAGAAAGGTCAAACATACGATACTCAGGTAGGATATTTGTCTTTTCATTATAATTTGTCCTCCTTCTGTCTCATAGTATGGTTTGATGTGGGCCAGGAGATTTAGTTGCAGAAGGTCCTGCCTAAAAGAATGGTGGTTAAGGGAAGTTTCTGTGTTTGGCTCTGTTAAGGAGAGAGGGGCCAACAGGCATTAGGCTGAAAAGTTACCTTTGAAAATTGAGAAAGTGCTTAGATATAGCTTAAGAGCTGTAGAATTATCTGGAATGTTTTACAAACAACATCAATAAAGGTAACTGCAAAATGTGTACAACACATGCTTTTAAAGACACTTACCTTGTGCTCACATTTTCTTCAGTGTTGTTCCTAAAGATATTTGGCCCAGAGTCTAGCTGGGATCTTTGGGGAGAGTGGCATGGACAATTTGGGAAGGAAGGAGAAGAAAGCCACCTTCCAGGTAAAGGTGAGCCGCCAGTCTAAAGGTTGGTTTTGGACAGGTAGGCTCAGGTGAAGTCAGGAAGGAGCAGCTGAGCGCAGGAATGAGGATGCGCCACACCTCACTCAGTTTCAGCAAAACCCAGCCCAAGATTTTTTGTGTTTAGAGGTGCTTCTTGTTGGTGCATCTCAATTCAGCTTCCAAATCATTGCCGTTCCCACTGTGGCTATCAATCTCGCAGCAAGCACAACCTAGTCTCTGCCTCTTTGGATTAATGGTGAGACTCTATTTATTGCTCATGTGCCTTCCTTTGAGTGCGCTGTTTTTTAGCAGCATCTGGACATTTTACGTTCTGGCCCATCAGTCTGACCTGTTTATCCATCTCTCAATGACAGCGCTTTGCCATCCCAAGTCCTACACAACCACCACCAACACATCAGCCCCTCCCTTACTTCCAATCTACCTCACCTGTAATGTGCTCAGCTCCCGTGAGTTACACCACCTGGAACTCCACCTTCTCTCTCTCTCATCAAGCCCAATTGCAGTAACCTTCAAACTTCTCTCTCAGCAGCTTTCTGAGCCTCATCTAGTTTTCGCAGGATGGTAGCCAGGCATTCGTGAGCTTTCGAGATAGGATTTTAAGATAACATGATATTTAATAAACAAATCAATATTCTTACTTTGAAATGCTTTACCTTGAGAAACTACACAGATATTCCAGGGATGCTGCCACTGTTCAAACTTTTTTTGGATTCTCCTGTAAGTCCAAAGCAATTCTGGACTTCTTTCTTTCTTTTTTTTTTTTTTTTTTTTTTTTGGGAAATCTTTGAATGGTAAAAGACCATCAGTTGTGGACAAGCTTAATTTTTAGAACAATCAAAGTTATTTTGAGCCCATTATAGGAAATAAAGTTGAGTAATCAAATGGATCATACATACAATTGAGAGATAAACAATAAAGTGAGACTTACTTTATGGAATCTGTGCAATTCTACCCTTTGAACTGGGTAGGAAGAGGCTCTCTGTTGGGCCCATATTTACTTATTTTTAAAATTCTATTTATATAAATTTATGGAGTACAAGTGTAATTTTGTTACATATTTTTGTTACATAGTGGTACATCTGGGCTTTTAGTGTATCCATCACCAAAGTAATGTACATTGTACCCATTAAGTAATTTCTCATCTTCCACTCCCAACCCCCACACTTCTGAGTCTCCATTGTCTATCATTTCACACTCTACACCGTGTGTACAAATTATTTAGCTCCCACTTATAAGTGAGAACATGCAGTATTTGTCTGTGTCTGAATTGTTTCACTTAAGATAATGGGCCCATGATTTAGAGAGCTCTGCATATATTACAAACACATGAAAAACCGAAGAACACACGGAGCCTCTATCATTCAGGATCCAGTGCTCAGCACTGGCACGTGCAATTCATAACCGTAAAACAGCTGTCTCATGATTAACACTGATCAGGCCCCAGGGAAATACTTCTTAACAGTTCCCGCACAAAACCTTTGATAACCTTGCAAAAAAGGAAACTGTCTGAATACCGTGAGGTTGTACCTCTGTGGACAATGCTTTGGAGAGCCCAGGAGTTTTGAGCAGTGAAAGTGCTCAAAAGATAAACTAAGAGAACAGATAAATCAATGAACTGTTCAAACACATTTTCTCAGAGAGCTGGATGCAATAGCTTCTTGCTTAGGGCAGTATCGTTTCCCATTAGCATCCAGTGTCTCCCTTCACCCATCTCTTCATGTTACAATATGTGATTGAGGAGACAGTTTACCGAATTGCACATGGTGGCTGAGAAATATTTTAAAATACTAAGTAATTCCTATTACCCGTACATGTAACATGTACGAAGTATGATACTCAATATTTACATTTGCAACTACAGTAGTCCCCCCCCCCCCGCCCGTTATCGCAGATCTGAGGGGGATAGATTCCAAGACTCCCAGTGGATGCCTGAAACTAGGATAGTACTGAACTCTGAACCCTAGCCAAGGAACATCAAGGTCACCATTTCACTTAAAGGAAACACTTTACAGCTTCTCTTTGGCATATCTGAATTGCCAGCATTACTGCTGTTACCTTTAAGGCCATTATTAAGTAAAATAAGGCTTACTTGAACACAAGCACTGTTATACAGGCACTGTGGCTCTGATAACCAAGGTGGCTACTAAGTAACTAAGTGGCAACATCCGCAGCCTGGATACACTGGACAAAGGAATGATTCACCTCCCAGGTGGGATGGAGATTTCATTATCCTACTCAGAATAGCACACAATATAAAACTTACAAATTGTTTATTTCTGGAATTTTCCACTTAGTATTTTTGGACTGAGGTTGATCCCAGGTAACGGAAACCTTAGAAAGTGAAACCCCAGGTATTGAGGGATACTATAGATGGACAATGAAGACTAGAATCATGAGTAGTTATATTTTTATAACTATTTAATAATGTTTAATTAAAATCTGGAAAAAGAACAAAAAATGTCAGCTTTATTTAAATATTTTGATTTAAATTTTAACATTCATTAATTATAACTTGTAACTTACCACTTGTTTTCATAGATAATTTTTTAAGTTTGGAAGAAAAATGACATTTTTGGAAAGCTTATAGGCAAATAATTTTAACTTTTTGATTTGTAACTGTTGTTTTAATTTACATTTTAATGAAAATGCACTCAAATAATATAAACTTTGATTAAAAATACATTTCATTTTTTAATTCTCTAAATAATTACCAACAATAGGACACAAATTATCTGAAAACCTTGATTAGGATAACATAACTACTGATGTTTGCTGATAGGCAGGAAAGAAAATAACTGTTCTGGAATAACTTATGAATTCTGTATACAATATTTTTTTACTTATCCAAATTGGCCAATGCATCAACAAAATATCCAAACTTATGCAATAATAATTAGACTAAGTTGCCTCTGACATTTTGTTGACTTTCAGGCATATAAAAACCATGTCTTTCACATAGTTTTCTTTTCTTTTACTACAAAGGTATAATTGTCAAGTAAGAAGAATGGAACATATTTTATTTAACTGTTAGATTGATTTATAACTTATAATTATTTAGACATATGGTATGTGGGTCTCAATTTGTACTCTTGCTCCGGGTTCTGCATATGCTAAGATTGCGTCTAGGGCTCTATAACAAACAAGTTCTAGGACTATTTTGAACATTGCCATCAAAATGGTAATATTTCCGAAGATCATCACCAAAGATAACACTCACTTGCAGATATACATTTATTTTAAAACTATTTCTGTTTCTTTCTAGCAATGTCTCTGTATCACTGGTCATGTGCTTCAGCATGAACAATAGATGCAAGTATAAAGCTTTACTTTGAAATAACTATAAATTTACAGGAAGTTGGAAAAATGTACAGGAAGGCCCTATGTATACTTTACTCAGTTTCCTCCAATGATAATCTTGCATAACTATAATACAATATCAATTGCAGATAAATAATATTGGTATAGTCCACAGAACTTATTCAGATTTCACCAGTTTCATATATACATGTGTGTGTGTGTGCATATGTGTAGTTCTATGGAATTTTATCACATGTGTAGATTTGTATAATTACCACTACAATCAACATATGGAGCACAGCCATCACCACAAGGCTCCCTCATGCTACCTTCCCATCTCTAACCCCCTGGCAACCACTAATCTGTTCTCTATCTCTAAGATTTTTATTATTTCAAGAATGTTATGTAAATGGAACCATACTGGATGTGACATTTTGAGATTAGCTTTTTCCACCCAGCAAAATGCCCCTGAAATCCATCCAAGTTGTTGCATATATCAACAGTTTGTTCCCTTTATTGTTGCATAGTATTTCATGATACGGGTATACCAGAGTTGGTTTAACCATTCACCCACTGCAAGATACTTGGGTTGTTTCCAGTTTGAGGCTGCTATGAATAAAGCTGTTATAAACATTTGTGTACAGGTTTCTGTGCAAGCATGAGTTTCCATTTTTCTGGTATAAATGACCAAGTGTGGAATTCCTGAGTTGTAAGGTAAATGTGTGTTTTATTTTATAAGAAGCTGCCAAACTATTTTCCAGAGTAGCTGTACCATTTTACATACCCACCAGCAATGTATGAGTAGTAAAGGAAACCAAAATATTTCTCTCTAAAGTACTGGGGATTGTTGAGCTAAAGAAAGTTAAAATGCAAGAGGACACTCTGCTGCCCTCCCTCCACTTGCTTGAGGGCAGGACAGCAATTTTCAAAGACAAAGGTCTTCCCGCCCTCCTTCTGCCTTTCCCTCTAAAACTAGGCCCCTTTACCAAGCTTGCTTATCAGCTCAGAGACAGAGCTCAGAGACAGCCATGCCAGAGGATCTACAAGCAGACTTTACTCTTCCCATAAATTTACCTTCCCACATTTTCTCACCTTTGGAAGCCTGAAAATGGTCTTTTTGTTTTCTTTTCTTTTTTTTAAATTTTATTTTAGAATCAAGCAACACCCATTCTATAAATTAGATTGAGGGTTCCCTGTCTTGTCACTACATAAGACTTACAGCTCTTTGTTAAAATACTATTTAAGCAAAACTCCTAAGCCACTGGCTGAAGAGAGAAATACTTTTGAACTGAGACCTGTCTCCCCGGATGGGTACAGCATTTGTTAATAAATTTCTGATGGTTTTTCTCTTGTTGATCAGCATTTTATTTTCAGGAGAATGTCTCAACTAAGAACCCATGAGGGGAAGAAAAGAAATTATATTTTCTCTCCTATAGTAGTCCAGTTTCTCCCCATCCTTGCTAGCATTTGGTGGTGTCACAAGTTTTAATTTTAGCCATTCTGATAGGTATGTAATGATATTTTCTTGTGGTTTTAATTTGCAGTTCCCTAATTGCTAATGACATTGAGCATCTTTTCATGTGCTTACTCACCATCTGTATATCCTCTTGGGTGAAATGTCTCTTCCTGACTTTTGCCTATTTTCTAATTGGATTGTTTGCTTTTTTGCTATGAGTTTGGACAGTTCTTTATATTTTTGTGTTACAACTCCTGTGTTGGATATGTGGTTTGTAAATATCTTCTCCCACTTTGTAGCTTGCCTCTTTATTCTCTTGTGAGTCTTGCACAGAACAAAAGTTTTTCATTTCAATGAAATCCAATTGTTCAATTTTTTCTTTTATGGCTCATGCTTTTGGCATTGAGTCTAAGAACTCTTCACCTAGCCTTGTATGATATTGTGAAATACTGAGAAATATATATTTGGTTGTTGTCCCTGGTTCCTGGGACAGAACTCCTAAAACCCTTGTAATTTTCCGAGTGATATTAAAAGGAGCATGTTTTGTTATTTCTAATAAGCCCCTTTCAATCTCACCTGAGTTTATGCTAATGAAGTGAGTCTTGGTGGACTCCTTGGTAGCTTCCAGATGGGAGCTGGTTGTCTGAGGAACAAACTCTGTGATCAGAAGGTTGTAACTTTCAGACCCACTCCCCCAATGTCCAGGGGTTCTGATGACTGATGATTTAATCAATCGTGCCTGTGTAATGAAACCTCCATAAAAAATCCTAAACAGTAGGGCTTGGAGAGCTTCTGGGCTGGTGAGTACATCCATGTGCCAGGAGAGTGTTGCACTTCAACTCCACGGGGACAGAGGCTACTGTGCTTAGGAACCTTCTGGACTATCCTTTATAATAAACTGGTAATGGTAAAAAAGTGAGTTCTGGGAGCCATTCTAACAAATTATTAAACCAGAGGAGTGGGTCATAGTAACCTGATTTATAGCCAGTCAGGAGGACAGCAGGCCCAGGACTTGCAATTGGCATTTGTTAAGCAAAAATCACGGGAGGCCATTGTCTGGGAGTAAGCTCTGCAGTCGGCTCCCACACACCAGACTAAAAACCAAAATGGAGTCACTCACGCTATAGTTCCACATCACCAAATCGGAACCAAGTTGCTTATTGACCTTTGGAGAAATCAGGAGAGAGAGAGATAATAGCCAAATTCCCAAATAGGCCAGTTTCTGTTGGTATGATAATAAAGTTCCCTCTGCTTTAATCCTTGCCAAAAAAAAAGTAATCTGAAGTAACCTGATATTAATCAATTATTTATTTTTCTATTGTTCCATTTCCCTGTTCCTACCTTACAGAGCCCATTGTTCTGCTATTGCTTGGTGGGACCTCTCATTTTATTTCATAAAATAAAGGTTACGCAAGTCATGAATCACAAATAAAAGCCAATTATAATAGATCTAAAACTAAATTGGTTGTAATTTTGTCTTTTGACACATTTAAAGTGGGGGCAGTCTTGTGGGACTGAGTCCTTTATCTGTAGGATTTAATACTAGTTGGTATTTGGAGAGTTGGAGAATTGGTGCTATGGAAAAAACTCACACATGGGGTGTCAGAAGTGTTGTGTGAATAAAAATGGATCATACTTTAGATCCTGAACATTTTCTCCCACATTTTTCCTATAAGATTCATAGTTTTATAGTTTATATTTAGGTCTGTGATTCATTTCCAGTTAGTTTTTGTATAAGTTGTGAGGTTCAGTCTGATGTTCATTTTTTGGTCTATGTATATGAATTGCCCCAGCATCATTTATTGAAAAAGTTATCCCAGGCCGGGCACGGTGGCTCACGCCTGTAATCCTAGCACTCTGGGAGGCCGAGGCGGGCTGATCGTTTGAGCTCAGGAGTTCGAGACCAGCCTGAGCAAGAGCGAGACCCCGTCTCTACTAAAAAATAGAAATAAATTATCTGGACAGCTAAAAATATATATAGAAAAAATTAGCCGGGCATGGTGGCACATGCCTGTAGTCCCAGCTACTTGGGAGGCTGAGCCAGTAGAATCGCTTAAGCCCAGGAGTTTGAGGTTGCTGTGAGCTAGGCTGACGCCACGGCACTCACTCTAGCCCAGGCAACCAAGCGGGACCCTGTCTCGAAAAAAAAAAAAAAAAAAGAAAAGAAAAAGTTATCCTTTTCTAATTGAATTGTTCTTGCACCTTTGTCAAAAATCAATGGCAATTTAGTATATATTTTCAAATAGCTAGAAGATCGGATTTTGAATATTCTCAGCACAAATGATAAATATTTAAGGTGATAGATAGGCTAATTACCCTGCTTTGATCATTACACATTGCACACGTGTTTGTAGGGAGCAAGGCTCTTGTCCTCCTAAGGTTTGCCGGAAAAAAAACACTGACATGAGGCAGATTGATTAGTAGGAGGAAAAAGATACAAATTTATTTCAAGTATATACACAGGAATACTCAGGATGAAGATTCAACTCCCTAGTGGGGTTTAGAAGCTTATATGCCTTTCTGGTAAAATGGCTTATGGGAGGGGGGAAAAGAGAAATTCTGTTGAGGGGCAATAAAGGATTGCTAGGAGGATGAATGGATGGGGAACCAAGGTTAACTGTAAATAGTTGTCTTTGAAATTTGAATGAATCTCAGAGACACACTCTTCTTAAAGAGTCTGTTCAGGTGTAGTCTTAGAGGGAGGGAAAGAAAAGAACAATTGTTCTCCTAGGTGGGTCTGGATCCTTGGAAGATAATGAAACTAATTTTTTGGGAAAGCTGATGGTGGGGGGGGGAGGTCAGAGAGACCTTGAGACTTCTTCAGTCAGTCTAACAATTCAAAATGCTGTATTTTGGGGTAAAATATTCCTAATTTCCTTCAGTGTCAAAATATCACACTATACCCCATAAATATGTACAATTATTATGTATCGATTAAAGATAATTTTAAAAAATCAGTTGGGCATATTTGTGTGGGTCCCATTCTAGGTTCTCTTTTCTGTTCCATTGATCTATGTGTTAGGTCCGGAGCTGAGAGAGACACCCGAAGCCTCAGGTGTAGCAAATGCTGTTTATTTTGAGCATCTGGGTGCAGATGGGTGGAGGCCAAAAAAGTTGTCCATGAGAGAAAAGGGGAGAGCCTTGGGTTTTATACAGGGTTTTTCTGGGGGGAGTAAATAAATTCTTTTTAAACAACCAAGAGGGATAAGGAAAGTAAGTTCCCCTCTTGCGTTCCATTCCTTTATTTCCCTAGGGGTCTGGCGAATGCTGCCTAATACACCCCTAGGAAGGGGAGAGGGATAGGTTTCATAGGAGGTTTGGATGGAAGTTTGGGGAGGGTGAATTTTTTAAGCCTAACACTATGTATTGTAACTGACTCCAAGAACAAATTTTAATAACCCCTATTATGTTTTCTATAATCCTCTCCCTTAATTAACTACTTGAGTTTTTGAGTTGTTTCCCAGAAATTGTGGATTTTCTGCAAGACAAAGGAGGTGAGATTCTGAAGCCCCTAGGGCAGACTTCCTGATACTAAGACTCACCAGCCCCCTTGACCTGCCCTAAGGCACAAGGCACATAGCCCCTCATCAAAAAGCTCATGGTTTCTGTTACTCTGAGAGATGGAGTTGAGGCAGCTTCTCCCATTGTCTCGACAAGATGTCTTTCATATTGAAAAACTCCCTTCTTCCTTGGCAATCTTCATTGTCTCAATAATTGGATCTTTATGTGATGAGCAACTAGACCTAGGCTGAAACCTCCTTGTGGTTTCAATAATAGTATTATCCAAAAGACCACCAGGATGGCTAAATAGTAAAAAGGAGAGCTTGTTTGCAAACCAGTGAGAGATCGTCTACAGCGTGGGCTGACGGTGCTTTCTGAAAGGGAGGGGCAGGTTGAGTTTTCATGCTTCAGGGTCTATATTACCCACTAGAGTCATACATATTCAGCAGGTTTTAGGGGAAAAGTTATACATATTTATAAGGAGAGCTGAGTGCATGCACAATGAGTAAACATATATGTAACACACATCCCATGTTCATTTTGGGGTAGAGTTTTAGCATTAAAGTGAGGTGGAATTTGGCTCTTTATGTCAAAAGGTGAACTATGGGGCACAAAACCAGCTTGTATGCAGCCTCTGTACACTGGCTGAAACTGGCTGAAGTTCTGCAGTTACTCACTAGGAAAAGAATGTTTCTAAGGCCAGTCCTCTGTCCAATCAGACTTGTAGTGTTTTGGGTTTTAAATCAGCCTGATAGCTCCTGTGGTTAGGAAGATTAGCAAAGGTGTGGTTTTTCTTGTAGTCTTAGGAATTTAGAAATTTGCCATGCCAGCCAAGTCCTGAACCCTCAACCCATAGGTAACTTTTGTTTCCTTAACCTTAAGATCTTAGTTTATAAGGGGCATCTATTTTTGTCTCTCAGATCACATAGGTATCTGTATTTCCACCAGTACTATACTGTCTTGATTACTGTAACTGTGTAAGACTTAATATCAGTTGGAGTGACTCCTTCCACTATATTCTTCTTTTTCAAAAAGTGTCTTAGCTATTCTAGGTCCTTTGCCTTTCCATATACATTTTACAATAAGCTTGTCTATATCTTGCTGGGGATCACCCCAGGAGATTTTTACTTAATTAGTCTGGAATAGAGCCCTGGAATCAGTATTTTTTAAAAGATCCCCAGGTGATTCTGGTACATAGCCAAGGCTGTGAACTCTGAATATGGCAGACACACCTAAACAAACATCATTCTTGGAGAATAAATGACTCAAGGGTTGAAAGTTTAAAGAATAGGTGGGGGCCAGGCACTGTGGCTTTTGCCTGTAATCCCAGCACTTTGGGAGGCTGAGGTGGACAGATTGCTGGAGGCCAGAAGTTTGAGATTAGCCTGGGCAACAGAGCAGGACCCAATCTTTAAAAAAAAGAAAGAAAGAAAGACAGAAAAATTAGCTGGGCATTGGCATGAGTCTGTAATCCAGCTACTTGGGAAGCTGAGGCAGGAGGGTTGCTTGAGCCCAGGAGTTCAAGACTACAGAGAGCTTTGATTATACCACTGCAGTCCAGCTTGGGCAACAGAGTGAGACCTTATCTCTAATAAAAAAGAATAAGTGGAATCTTTTAAGAAAATGGACCATGGAATGAAATATAAAGAAATGAAAGGAGGAAAGAGAAATAGAAATTTCTCTCTGGCCCTATAAAATGGTCTCTGTTAAATGTCCGTATGAGTAGGAGGAAACTACATAGGTTTGAAAATGTAGCTCAACTTGTCTTGATGAAGCATCCAAAAAACAGAAAGCATTGGTCTCCAGCCACAGAATTCTCAGTTGGCCTGAACATACAAAAGACTTAGCTGTAGCCTTGGCCACACCCATTAGAGACAAAATACTGTAGAAAAGTGTGATGCAATTTAGCAATGTGAAAGCATTTCTTCCTCTGCAGATTATGATAAAAAGTAGTGTTGAATGTTTAAAGGATTTTAAAAAGTAAGTCAGCTCAAGAGAGTTTGAATCCTGAGCCACATCTAGAAGCCCATCTGGAGTAAAATCAATAATGGCAAACATAGTAATATATTTGTTGTTTTGTGTCTTTTTTTTTTTTTTACTAAAAAAGTTTTTAGCCATATCCAGTGTGCATCCATGTGGTTACTTTTGCTATAATTTGCTTAAAAATTATAAAGTCATCAGTGAATAGGTGAATACATGCTTGACGGGGTATACACTCCCTTTAAAAGCTATTGATATTTCTCCCCACTGCAATTAATACATATTCTTGTTATAGCTATAAAAGATAAAATGATTAAATTAATACCATTTAAATGAGCAAAATACAGCTCTGTCCCTACCTTCTTAGTAAGCAGTTGCTTACTGAGTAATTGGTGGCACAAAAGTTTGGGTCTGAAAGCAGACGGTTTAGGGAGGCTGTCGTGTTTGTTTGTTAGCAACCGCAGTTCTCAAGGCTGCTGTCTGCAGCGGCCACAGTTCCAGGAAACCAAAACCTTTTTTTCCCCTCACATTTTCTTCCTCTTGCCCCAGTTTCTCGACCTTCACCTGATGGTGAGGTCTTAATCTATTTTTAATGGTCCCTCTCCACAGTGAAGGAAGTGTGCCGCCTTTGTTCTGTGTTTCCTTGGAGAGTCTTGTTTAAAATGAATATTCTTGGTCTCCAGATCCAGCCATTCTGATTGGGAAGGGCTGACAGGAAGACCATCCCTCAAATCTGCGTTTTTTAACAGGTGCCCCAAAGCGATTCTGATACAGATGGAGTCTGAGCTGGCTTTGAGGCCTGCAGCAGCCGAGGGCCTCTTACCTTAATGAGGCTTTTCTAATACTCCTGGCTTGGGGATGCAAAATGTCAACCCAGGGCAGAAGAGCCTTCCGTGAGAGGCTCTCCTTGTTTATTCTCTGTTTAGACGCTTTCCTTTTGCATTTATTCTCCCATGGGATGCTCTCTATTTTCCTTTCAACAACACCAAAAACCCTCCCTTTACAGGCCTCATAACTCGCTTGAGAATTTGACTGCTGGTTTCCATCTTTAGGGACGGCCACATGTTCTCCCATCCCAGTACTAACCAGGCCCGACCCTGCTTAGCTTCCGAGATCAGACGAGATGGGCGCGTTCAGGGTGGTGTGGCTGTAGACGACCTTGCTGCCATCCCCAGGAGCACAGCAGAAGCGTTCTGAAGGCGTGCTTCTTGTCAGAAACTTCACGAGGAAGGTTTCAGCCTCTGGCCTGACCCTGAGGTGTCTGTACTAGGAAAGGCTTCTCCTTCCCCTGTGGCCTCTTCTCCCTTCACCACCCCCATCGCACCCCTCCTTCATGCTCCCTCCTGGGACCTTCCTGCCCCGAGCCCCCACCCTGCTGCCTCCTCCGCACCCCCCCCCTTTCCTCCTGCCTCTGGGACATAACTTTTTCTCTGCAGGCCAATCCCCAAACTGGTTCTATGTCTTCATCATTTGTGGTCACAAAATTAGACTGTTGCTGTCTTTATGACCACAGCAGTGGTAGGACTAAAAAAGTAGTATATTAGGTTTCTGCAGCCAGAGATTTTGTAAACTGAGGTAGAGCTGTGATTTCTATCCTAGGTCTTTTCCCTCACAGATCTGAATTGAGCATTGCACTGGACCTGAGTGAGTCTTGCCACCCAACTATGCTGGAAGTTCCTTTCTTTTTTTTTTCTTTTTTTTTTGAGACAGAGTCTCACTCTGTTGCCCGGGCTAGAGTGAGTGCCGTGGCGTCAGCCTAGCTCACAGCAAACTCAAACTCCTGGGCTCTGCCTCAGCCTCCCAAGTAGCTGGGACTATAGGCATGCACCACGATGCCTGGCTAATTTTTTCTATATATTTTTAGTTGTCCGGCTAATTTCTTTCTATTTTTAGTAGAGACGGGGTCTCACTCTTGCTCAGGCTGGTCTTGAACTCCTGAGCTCAAACAATCCGCCCGCCTCGGCCTCCCAGAGTGCTAGGATTACAGGCGTGAGCCACTGCACCCGGCCTATACTGGAAGATCCTTAGGAGCAGGGATGATGTCTGTTACTTTTCCCATAATCCTCATTTAGAATTGGAAAGGATGTTAGAGGTGTAGCGAGAAGGGAGTATGAGATAAAGAAGCAACATGGGCTTTAAAGTTTGTGTAGGTAGAATAATGGATCCCCAAGGGTGTCTATGTGCTAATCCCAGGAACCTATTAGGCTATTTGGTTTGCAAGTAATTGATCACAATCAGTACCAGTTACAGATTCTTTTGTTCCTTCTCCACTCCCACTGCTTCACTTGACCAGCCTTACAAAAAAAAAATGAGAAAAAAAAGGCTATTTGGCATGGAGGAATTAAGGTTGCAGATGGAATGTAGGCTGTCAATCAGCTGACCTGGAAGGAGGGATATTATCCAGGTGGGCCCAATATAATCAATCACTAAAAGATGGAAGAGGGGGGCAGAAGAGTGAGTGTCAAAGTGATGAGATGTAAGAAAGACTTGATCAGCCACTGCTGGCTTTGCATATGGAGGGGGACATAAGTCGAGGAGTGTGGGCAGCTTCTAGAAGCGGGAAAGGCAAGGAAATAGATTCTCCTCAAGAGCCTCCAGAAAGAAATGTAGCCCAGCTGACAACTTGATTTTAGCCCAGTAAAACCCACTTTGGACTTCTGGCCTCGAGAACTGTGAGATAATAAATTTGTGTTGTTTTTAAGCCACTAAGTTTGTGGAAATTTCTTGCCGGAGCTATGGGAAACTAATAATCTGACAGTCCCTGCCGCCACTTATCAGCTTTATATGAATTCTGGCAAGTTACTTGATCTCCTCGTCTTCAAAACAGGCACTTCAAAACACTGACATTGAAGGACTTTTACAGAATTCAGTGAGATAATAGTATGTGAAGCTTCTAGCACAATACCTAGCACATAGTTGATGCTTAATAAACATTAACTCTTTCCTGTGCAGATGAGTAATTTTAACTTTTTCCTTGCTCTAGGCATTTCTAGTATAATATCCTTCATTAATGGTGAGTCAGCTTTTGCTGACCCCAAGGGACAGGGAACTCACTTCGTCCCTTCTGTTTTCAGAATTATGATTATTACAAACACTCTCCTCTATAGTTTTTATGCACTAGTTTTGTGTTTTAAAGTTAATTAGAATAAATAACCATAGGGCACTGCTAGCTTATGAGGTGTTTTCGTGCAAATTAGAATAAAAGGGTTCTCCCTTTTCAAGGCACTTTCTTCTGTAGGAAATTGGTGTAATGTACCAATTTTGTATGAAGAGGAATTTTGTTGCCACCAATCAGAAAACTGTTGCAATAGATATACAATTCTGTGTTGTCTATGAAGTGAATGATGCCTCTTTAAATGCAGTTCTTTGTGCAGTGCACAACTTGCACGTCTGCAGAACATTGATTTATATAGTACTTTACTGTTTAAAAAAGTTTTTTACAAAAATGGTTTAATTTGCTCTTCACAATAATCTGTAAAATAGATAAATATAATTATTATTTAAATTTCATGGATGAGGCAACTAAGGTTTAAATTTTTCAAGGGATGTCAAAAATCACACAGGTAGTAGGACATCTTTTTTGGACTTTGACTGTTATCTAATATTCCTATCCCTTTTAGTTTCATATCATTCATCATATCAAGAGAATGTCTCACCTGGGCACGGTGGCTCATGCCTGTAATCCTAGCACTTTGGGAGGCCGAGGCAGGAGGATTGCTTGAGGCCAGGAGTTCAAGACCAGCCTGGGCAACATAGTTGCCCTGTTTCTAAAAAAAATATATAGACAAATAGCCAGGTGTGGTGGCACGTGCCAGTTACTCTGGATGCTGAGGCAAGAGGATCGCTTGGGCCCAGGAGTCTGAGGCTGCAGTAAGTTATGATGATGCCACTGCATTCATTCTAGCCCAGGCAACAGAGTGAGACCCTATCTCAAAAGGAAAAAAAAAAAAAAAAACTCTCTATGATTTCATACAAGTCATTGATAAAAATGTTTTTAAGGTCAGGCCTATTGAAGGATGAAGGGGAATCTATTGCATGACTTCTTAGTGCCAGGGGCTTAATTTTATATAATTCCCATTCTTTTGAGGTGAAGTCATTATATCCATTTTAATGACAAGGAAACAGACTCAAATGGCTTAGTAGGTTGCTTGAGTTCCTGCAGCTGGCAAGTAGTAAGAGCAGAGAAGGCTTTTATATGCAATCCTGTCTGAAGTCAAGGCCTCTTACACATACCACGCCAGGTTTTGCAAGTCATGCCTCAAATTATTCTGGACTGTGGACTTCCTGATATTTTTCGTAGGTTAATATCATTTTGTACTTGTGTTGGTTTTTTTTTTCCTCCTATCTTTGCCTAGTATCTTTTGAAAAATCTGAATTTAATAGAGCCTGCAATTAAAATTATTTCTTTAGATCTTCATCTTCTTTTTGGTGATAATTTGCAATTATGAAATCTGAATTCCTCTCTTGAATACTTCCCAAGAGCCTTTTTCCATTTGCAGGAGTACTTGCCAATTAATTGGTCGCAGACACTCAATGACAATTTCTAGAATTTAATTTAGGGATTCCCAGGGAGCTAGCATACTTGATAAACCATATAGCCACAGGAATTTCAATTTTATCTTTGCTTTCAATTGAGAATACATTTTAAAGTCTTGTTTTCCTCTGCACACTTAACATATACATCAGAAAATGAGAGAATTGAGTGAAAATAGCTTTATTGATTATTTCACCTTCTTCTCTTCTTCCTTTTACAGTGAGTAAGTTAACTCAAAGGGGTTAAATGGTTTAACTAAAACCATGAAGTTAATAGAGACAACATTAGAATTAAGACAATGAGTTCAGTTTACAGGGATTAATATCATCAAAATGTAGAGCTGAAGTGGACATCTGATTTTATTGAAAACTTGATATCCTTCCCCCTTCTTTTGGTAACAGAACAATATTTTTTCCTTGGGAAATTACCCCTCCCTCCCTTTGAGTCTGAAAGAATTGGGTGGAGCTAATTCAATCTCGAGCTCCAGGGATGGGCACATGGTAGAGGCCTGGCCAATCAGAAATGCACCGCCTTGTCTGGTTCAGAGCCAAGGAGACTCCATCCTGGGATTTCTGCTGGGAGGACAGAAGCATGCTGGTTGCTAGCACGTTGCAGTTACTAACACTCTGGTTGCATAGGATGTTGGCCTGAAATTCCAGGCAGCCATCTTGCCACCTTAAGCACCTTGTAAAGGCGCTACATGGAGCCTTTACAGAGGAAAGCAATGCCAGGAGACTGCAAAGACCAATCCTGAAAACATTGAGACCCTTGATCTCAATCTAGATGTGTCTGAAGTGCACATACCTCTGGACTTTTCAGTTCTCTGACTGTACGTGGGCCAGTAAATCTTCCTGTTTTTTTAAATTGCCTAAGAATACTTGAATTGGGATTTCTGTCATTTGCAACAAAAAGAAACAATGAAAACATGACCAAAAAGCTAAATGGTAAGTATAGGATTAGGAGATAGGGGCTCATAGCTATTTGTGTAGAATAGACTCTTAGTAGAAATTCTTTCTTATGTTAAGTTGAAATCTGATTTTGTGAATACATAACAATAGAACTTAGTTCTACACAGAGGAATGGAATGAAACAATGTACATTCATGGGGACAAACAATAGGCTCTTAGGAGGAGGGTGGCTAGCCTAGTAGGGGATCTTAAAATCACATCATTATTGAAGGAATAGAAGTTTAGTGAAGGAAATGAAAGCTTAGAAGTGAGAGGGAAAGAAAGAAAAGATCTTTTCACATAACTATATGCTGTCAACTGGAAGAAAATATATTTTATTTTACCATTTCCTTTTTGTTGCCAGAACTAGGAATAGTGGTGTAGGGTTTTATGAAAGCAGATTTTAAATCAATATGAGTAAACGTTTCAACCAATATGGTCTTTCCACAGTACCTGTCATGGGTTACACATGAGTCCCATATGTTGGTTATTTTCTTGGAAGAATCAGTTGACACAAAAATGTTTCACTCTTCAAATAGAGAGTCTCCCTCCCCCGACCTAGTTAATAACCCAGAGCAGGGACAGTGTTTGTACAACATTATATCTGTATGGCCTGGGACAATGTTGCATGAGGGCTTTACAAATATATGTTCACTAAATAAATACATAAAACAATTATTGGCTTTATATCTATCTTCTTCAAAAGCAATTTTCTACCTCTATGGTGATATATTGTGAATGTTTATATAATTGATTTCAATAGTAAAATATTAATTTATACTTTTTAGCTACAGTGATAAGTACATAGCAGGACCTGACCTCTATCTTCTAAGGAGGAATTAAATATTGCCTTATTTACTTTCCATACACTTTATGCAAACTGTTAATATTACTATGTCCTGTCACACTGTATCATTTATTTATTTATGCATTTATTTCCCCCAATAAAGCACTCCAAAGAGGACTATGTCTTATCAAACTCCATATGAAAATATTGGGGGTTCTAGCAGGTTCAATAGGATAAGAAAAAGAGATATAGAAAGTTTAGAAAGGAGGAAGCAAGCTATAACATTTTTTTTTAAAGAAAATTATATGACTTAGAAAACCCTAAGGAATCTATATACAAACAAACAAAATTAATAATAAAAGTTTAAAAGGTTGCTACAAATAGTATGCTAGATCAATTTTAAAAGTAAATTGTGTCACCTGTGGGGGGGGGTGGAAAAAAAAAAAGTAAATTGTGGCTGGGCACCGTGGCTCACACCTGTAATCCCAGCACTCTGGAAGGCTGTTGCAGGAGGATCACTTGACCAGGAGTTTGAGACTAGCCTGGAAAACAAGCAAGACTTCA
The DNA here is from genome assembly GCA_028533085.1 of Varecia variegata. Classification (NCBI taxonomy): domain Eukaryota; kingdom Metazoa; phylum Chordata; class Mammalia; order Primates; family Lemuridae; genus Varecia; species Varecia variegata. Next base: position 103,231,985 of record CM052440.1, on the reverse strand, counting down.
ATTCTACAAAAAACAAAAACAAAAAAAAAAAAAGAAAAAGAAAATAAATTAGCCAGGTGTGGTGGCGTGCACCTATAGTCCCAACCACTCAGGAGGCTGAAGTAGGAGAACCCTTCAAGCCCAGGAATTTGAAGTTATAGTGCGCTATGATTGGGGGGGCCACTGCACTCCAGTCTGGGCGACAGAGTAAGATCCTATCTCAAAGAGGAAAGAAAAAAAAAAAAAGTAAATGGGAACAAACAGAACATGTAATATAAAAAAATGAACATTTATAATTACAACAGAAAATATAGAGTATCTGAAATAAACCTAATAAAAATGATATGGCATTTATGTAGAAAATTATAAAACTTTATTCAAAATCTTAAAAAAGATTTGAATAAGTGGAGAGAAACATCATACTCAAGTAGCAAAAAAATGTAAATATCGTGAAGATTTTGATTCTCCACAAATTGAGAAATAGATTCAATATGATACCAATCAAAACCCAATGGAGTTTTTCATGGAACCAACAAACTGGTTCTTAAATTTATATGGAAGAAGAAAGTCCCAGATTTGTCAATATGCTGCTATAGAACTATGTCTGAGAACACGCCCTGCTGGATACCAAGTCCTATAACACATTTACAGTCATTATGACATTGTGATATTGGCCCAGGGCAGCCTAACCGACCAGTGGAATAAAATAGTGAGCTTTGAAACAGATCAATGCATAAATATAAACTTGCTATGTGACAGAGATGGAATTGCAGGTCAGTGGGGAAAAAGGGGAGAAGTCAATAAAAGGTTCTGAGAAAATGATTATCCATATGGAAAAAAATGAATTGTGATCTCTACCACACATCATATGCAGGAATTAATTCCAGATGAGACAAAGACTTAAATATAAAATAAAACTTTAAAACATGATAGGCAACTGTATTAGCGTTCTCCACAGAAACAGAACCAACAGGATAGGTAGATAGATAGATAGATAGATAGAGATTTATTTTGAGGGATTGGCTCACATGTTTATGGAGGCTAGAAAATCCCACAATCCGCCATCTGCAAGCTGGAGGCCCAGAAAGCCAGTAGTGTAGGTCCAGTGCAAGCTCCAAGGCCTGGGAACCAGAGAGCCAGTGGTGTGAGTCCCAGTCTGAGTCCAAAGGCCCAAGAACCAGGAGTGCTGGTGTCCAACGGCAGGAGAAGAAGGATGTCCCAGCTCAATAAAAAAGGCAAATTTTCCCTTCCTTTTCCATCTTGTTCTATTCAGGCCCTCAACAGATTGGATGATGTCCACCCACGTTGCTGAGGGAGACCTTTGCTCAGTCTACCAATTCAAATGCTAATCTATTTCAGAAGCAGCGTCAGAGACACACCCAGAAATAATGTTTTGCCAGCCATCCCTTAGCCTAGTCAAGCTGACACATAAAATTACCCAGCAGAGCAACCGAGTGGTCCTTAAAGAGGTGAGCTGTGGTGCATCTATACCGTGGGCCATTATTCAGCAGCTAAAAGAGATGAGCTACTAAGCCAGGACAGAATATGGAGAAACTTTAAAAACATATTGTTAAATGAAAGAAGCCAATCTGAAAAGACTACATACTGTGTGATTTCAACTATATGACATTCTGGAAAAGGCAAATCTACAGAGATAGTAAACCGATGAGTGGTCGCCAGGGGCTGGAGGGGAGGAAGAAAGAGGGAGGGATGAATAGGTGGAGCACAGTGTATGTTTAGAACACTGAAATTATGATATTTGACACATTAGTGATGGATCTATATCATTATATGTATCTATAGATGGATCTATATCATGTGCTGAACGTACAACACAAAGTGTGAGCCCTATTGTAAACTATGGACTTTAGGTTAATAATAATGTATCAGTATTGGCCCATCAATTGCAATAAATGTACAACCCTAATATGGGATGTAAATAAAGTGGGGTAACTGAGAGTGGGGAGATGGGGGATATATGGGAACTCTGTACTTTTCAATCTGTTTTCTGCAAACCTAATACTTCTCTAAAAAAAATAAAGTCTATTCATTAGAAAAAACTAGGAGAAAATAGAGGATAAGCTATGTAAATTCTGAGTAAGAAGGATTTCTTAAATGAGACACAACAATAAAGGGAAAGATGTGTGACTAAATTAAATTGACTATTTATTGAAAAACACCGTAAAGAGAGAGAAACATAAGCTACCGGCTGAGAGAAGATATTTGCAACAATCATGACTTGCAAATGGTCAGTATTAGTATCCATAATGTACAAAAGACTCCTAAAATCAAAAGAAATAGACAAAAATAGGCAAATGAGACTACAGCAAACTAAAAGCTGCCTACACAGCAAAGGAAACAACCAATAGAATGAAGAAAAAACCTGTTAAATGGGAGAAGATATTTGCAAACTATTCATTCGACAAGGGACTAATATCCAGAATACACAACGAACTCAAGGCTGGGCGTGGTGTAATCCTAGCACTCTGGGAGGCCGCGGTGGGAAGAGGTTGAAGTTAGGAGTTCAAGACCAGCCTGAGAAAGAGTGAGACCAAAAATAGAAAAAATTAGCCATATGTGGTGGTGTGCACCTGTAGTCCCAGTTACTCAGGAGGCTGAGTAGGCTGAGGCAGGAGGATCACTTGAGCCCAGGAGTTGAGTTTTCAGTGAGCTATAATGACACCATTGCACTCTACCCAGGGCAACAGAGTGAGAGTCTGTCTCAAAAAACAAAACAAACAAACAAACAAAAAAACGAACTCAACTCCAGAGTGCACACACACCTACACACACACATAGATCTGATTAAAAAGTAGGCAAAGGATCTGAATAGACATTTCTCAAAAGAAGACATACAAATGGCCAACATATGAAAAAATGCTCAACATCACTAATCATCAGGGAAATGGAAATTAAAACCACAATGAGATATCATCTCACCCCAGTTAGAATGACTATTATCAAAAAGACAAACATAACAAATGCTGGTGAGGATGAAGAGAAAAGGGAACTCTTATACATTGTTGGTGGGAATGTATTATAAATTAGTACAGTCATGGAAAACAGTGCAGAGGTTTCCCAAAAAACTAAAAATAGAACTACTGTATATGATACAGCAATTCCACTACTGGGTATTTATCCAAAGGAAAGGAAATCAATATATCCAAGGGATAACTTCACCCCTGTGTTTATTGCAGAACTATTCATAATGGCTATTCAACCTAAATGTCCATCGACAGATGAATAGATAAAGAAAATGTGGTATATAGACACAATAGAACACTATGAAGGCATAACAAGAATGAAATCATGTCATTTGAGGCAACATGAATGAACCTGGAGGACAATATGTGAAGCAAAATAAGTCAGACACAGAAAGATAAATACCACATGTTCTCATTAATATCTAGGAGCTAAACAATTTTTCTTTGAACTCATCAAAGTAGAGAGTAGAAGTGTGAGTATTAGAAGCTGGGAAGGAGGGAGGATGGGGAGGGGCTGGTTAACAAATACAAAATTACAGCTAGATGCGGCCCTGTCGGGGGAATGTGGTTATCTATAATCTGTTGTATAGTTTTAGAAAGCTAGAAGAGAAGATTTTGAAAGTTCACAACACAAAGAAATTATAAATGTTTGAGGTGATGGATATGCTGATCACCCTGATTTGATCATTACACATTGTACACACACCAAAATATCAGTCTGTATCCCATAAATCTGTACAATTATTATCTGTCAACTAAAAATAAAAGAAAAAAGAGAAAAAGTGAAAAAAACTATCAGGCTGCATACATTGAATATACACATTTTTTTTTTTGTCAATTACGCTGCAATAAACCTGAAAAAAAATAAAAAATAAAGAAATAGATAAAAGACAAAATTTATAGAAAAATCCAGGCATGAATAGACAGACATTTCAGAGGAGAGGACACATGAATGTTCAAGAGACAAATGAAGAGATCTGTGACTTCATTACCACTAATAAAAAATAATAAAAGCACCTCACCCTCTCCAGTTTGACAGAAATTATAAAGACTGACAATACCAAGTGTTAATGAGAATGTGGAACATTCAAGAGTTTCACACACTGCTGGATGTAGGGTAAATTAGTACAACCGCTTTGGAAAACAATTTGGCCTTATTTTGTAATGTTGAAAATGCATTCTGCCCATGACCCAGGAATATTCACTCCTAAGTATACATACTAAAGAGAAATTTCCTCCCTCCCTCCCTCCCTTCCTTCCTTCCTTTGTCATGCTCTGTGGCCCCAGCTAGAGTGCAGTGGCATCATCACAGCTCATTGCAACCTCAAACTCCTGGGCTCAAGTGATCTTCCTGCCTTAGCCTCCTGAGTAGCTGGGATTACTGACGCTGGCAGCACAGCCAGCTTATTTTTCTATTTTTTGCAGAGACAGGGTCTCTCTCTGTTTCCCAGGCTGGTCTTGAACTCCTGGCCTCAAGGGATCTCCCCGCCTTGGCCTCCAAAGCACTGGGATTATAGGCATGAGCCACCACACCTGGCCTGATGTTCTCCTCCTTAAAATGGGTTGTGGAAAGACGTGTGTCTGTTTTATTCGACTATTTTTATTTAAATTATATATTACCACACTTATACATATGATAGATCTCTCAAATAAAGTTTTAAGAAACCTATGAAGTTCATGGGGGCAGTTTATTATTTTACATACACATGGATACCCTCACAGACACTGTAGCCCAGGAAGTCTGGGTTTATGGGTGTTGCAGGGGAGGAAAGTTTTCTTTTCCTCACTCATTGCTAGGCTCGTGTCTGAGGCACCTATAACAAAAGACAGGTTAATAAAAGAAAAGCATACAAATTTATTTAATAGAAGTTATACATGGGCCGGGCACGGTGGCTCACGCCTGTAATCCTAGCACTCTGGGAGGCCGAGGCGGGTGGATCGCTCAAGGTCAGGAGTTCGAGACCAGCCTGAGCAAGAGTGAGACCCCGTCTCTACTAAAAATAGAAAGAAATGATCTGGCCAACTAAAAAAAAAATATAGAAAAAATTAGCCGGGCATGGTGGCGCTTGCCTGTAGTCCCAGCTACTCGGGAGGCTGAGGCAGTAGGATCGCTTAAGCCCAGAAGTTTGAGGTTGCTGTGAGCCAGGCTGATGCCACGGCACTCACTCTAGCCTGGGCAACAGAGCGAGACTCTGTCTCAAAAAAAAAAAAAAAATAAAAAAAATAAAAATTTCCCTGATTATTATGGGAGTAAAGAAAAAAAAAAAAAGAAGTTATACATGACATGAGAGTCTTCAGAAACGAAGACCCAAAGAAACAAGGAAACTCGTGTATTTTTACACTTAAGTTTGACGAAGAAGTGGCTAGTCCTGTGGAAGTATAATTAGACAAAAGGCGGTATGATCTAATGGAAATAAACTGGGGGGGGGTGGAATTTAGCAAGTCCTGTGTGTTCAGATTTTTCTCCATGTCCCTGTGTCTTCAGACATAGAGATGTTCTTTTCCTCCAGGTATAGGGAGGTCACTTCTGGGATGAAGATTTTACGACCTGTTTCAGGAGAGAAAGGCGACAGTGACCTTCTGTTTCTGCTGTCTTCTTAAATGCTAAGGTGCCATATTTTGGGGTAACATGTCCTGAAATCCATCTGTGAGAGCTGGAGGAAAATGTAAAATATTCACAACTGGCAGGAGAATTTCTTTCAGAGAGAGAACTGTCTTCATTCTTAGGAAAATGATAAGCCTCTTTAGGGGCTGGATTTTAAAGAGCTTGGTAAGCAAACAGTTTAATGATTTTACATTAAAAATGAAGAAATTCAGGGATAGAGAAAAGCCAAGAGGCATGGGGTGGAGAGGAGGGTGGGAGGGAGAAACCAAGTAACCCAGCTGGGGCTGCTCCTGTGCAAAATTTGCTGGGGGTTGGAGTGGGGAAGGGTCTTTTAGAAATAGTGACATTCAATATTTAATGTCAAGGCTTTTGAATGTCTGCAACATGGATTCCCTGGTCGTCTCACATCTTCAGCACATGATCACACACAGATGCTAAATGTGGTTGGTGAAAAAGGGAGAAGCATGTGAGGACCCAGAAGCATCAGGAACAAAGACTGAGATGAGAAAAATGTCCAGGAATTGGCAAAATCTTGCAGCTGGCATAGGACTTTGCAGGAATACGCAATCTCAGGCTTGCGTTAATTTATCTGAATTCCACAAGACAGAGTAGCTTTGGTTGGATCTAGAATACATATGTGTCTGTACAAGCAATATGCAAACTATTCTTCTGTCAGCTTCAACTTAAATGAATATGCTAAACAAAGGTGCTAGCAAATGAATATGCTAGAAAATGTCTTGAATTCTTGGCAGGTATAAATGGAGGGAATGCTTCTTTACTGTGTTTAATATTAATGGAAGTAGCTTTTAAAGTATAATGCTCAAAAGGGCTTAACTATTAATAATTAAATTGTGCTTTTCCCTCTTTTCTTGTAATACAAGACTATAAGAAATAAAGAGAATCCAAAGTGTGTAGGCTCAGTTCTGTTTTTGGCAAAAATTCCAGTGTGGTAGGATGTTGTCATTATGCTGTGGTCAGAATGTGCTGAAACATAATCTGCAATGTGGTGGTATTAAGAGATGAGGTTTGGGGGAGGTGATTGGGTCATAAGGATACCACCCTTATGAATGGGATTAATGTCCTTACAAAAGAGGCCTGAGGGAGCTTGTGTCCCTTCTTCCATCACGTGAGGACTCAGGTAGACGGCACCACCTTTGAAGCAGAGAGCAAGCCTTCACCAGATACTGAATCTGCTGGCACCTTGATCTTGGACTTTCCAGCCTCCAGAACTGTGAACAATAAATTTCTGTTTATAAATTACCTAGTCTAAGGTATTTCGTTACAGCAGCACTAATGGACTAAGACACGTTACTTTCCAAGGTTTGTACCCAGAATCTAATCACTTCTTAACTTCTTTCCTGTTACCACCCCACAACTCCTCACTCCAGTGTCTTGCCTGGAGTCCTGCAATCACCTCTTAATTGGTTCTCTTGCTTCTATCCTTGTCTTCCTTACTGTCTATTCTCAGTGTGTGGTCAGAGTGATCCTTTTAAAACATATAAATCAGATCGTTGCACTCCTCAGCTCAAATCCCTGCAGTAGCTGCCCATGGCAATCAGAGGAACAGCCAAAGTCATTTACGATGGTCCCCCAGACCCCCACGGGCTGCCTCCCCATCCTTCTCCTGTCACTAACTCTCCAGCCTTACTGGCCAGACAGATGTTTCTCCACCCTGCTATGCCTGCTCCTGTCTTAGGGCCTTCAGTCTAGATTGTTCCTCTTTCTGTTCTTTGCCCAGAACTCTACTTGTTAAACTCCCTCACCTCCTTCAAGTCTTTGTTTAAATGAGGCCAACTGTGACCCCCCCATTAAACATGGCAACATATGACCCTGCTCCCCTCCGCCCCTTTACCCTGCTGTGTTTTTCTATTTTTCTATGCACTTTATCACCACCTAACATAATAATATTATTTTTAAATGTTTTTTTTTGTTTATGTCTTCCCCTGGCAGAGTGCAGGCTCTATGAGGGGAAGGATTTTGTTTATTTGTTAATTGATGTATATCCCAAGCACCTAGAATAGTGCTTTATAAATGATAGACCTTCAATAAATATTTACTGAATGTTGAATCAGTATATTTACTGAATGTCAATCTTTGACAGCGAAAGTACTGTCTCCCCAAGTATAATCTGGGGAGTGCCACTTCTGAAGGATGAACACAGGGCAGCTAAGCTTCATGTCCCCGCCTTGGAAATTGACATGAGTCTCCACTAATGTAATTTTGTGATCTCTGTGAAGATCAAAGCTTGCTTTACAAGATTCTCAGAGAGAGGACCAATCATGATGAAAAAATGTTTAGAAATGCAATGAAAGTTGCAGAAATGGGACATTAGCATCATAAGAAAAGAGCCTGGTGAATAGGGGCAAATACCTACTTTAGTCCAATAAATCGGCAGTCCCCAACATTTTTGGCACCAGGGACCGGTTTCATGGAAGAAATTGTTCCATGGATGGGGGTGGGGGTGTGTGGGGAGGTCGGGGGCAGAGCTCAGGCTCTGATGCACTGCTGGTTTCCTAACAGGCCATGTACCAGTACTGGACTGCAGGCCCCGGGGTTGGGGACTGCAGCTATAATTAATGGATTTCACTGTCCACTCAGCATTCAGGGCTGGCCAGTCTAATGTGCTGACAGAAGGCCATACAGGCTCAGAACAACGAGCTGGGTCATGAGGACTTAAGTGAGGAGAGAAGAGACAGTCATGAGTTTGGCCGGCTGCATTGATTGCCAGGAAATCATCCATCCATTCATTCCAAAACATTGTTGTGCTTGGTACTGCCATTGGCCCTGGGAATCAGGCTGCAGAACAGAGACTGAAGAGTAAGGTAAAGATATAAGAATTGAGGGAAATTCCAAGTGGTCTCCAAGACAAATACAAAGTCTGGGCTTGAAGGATTAACACTCTGCAGCTCCTTGAAGCCTAAGGTGACAGTGGCATCAGCAACAGCACCCCTGGTGGGTTGGGGTGAAGGCTGGAGAGGGCAGGCCCAAATGTCTCAGGACACCCAAAGGCTCCAGGGGCATCAGGCGAGGCCCTAGCTGGCTCTTCTTTTCACTTTGCAGCCAACCGTGGATTCTGGCAGCATAGGATTTTGTCTATCTTCATATTCTTAAACATTATCTTCAATCACACTTTATCATTCACAGGACACTTCTTTGGCAATAGTAACTACTTGGAAGACAGCCAAAGAAGCAGGAAGTAAGAAAAGAAAAGGCTCTGCATGTCCAGGATAGCATGATATGGAGTTTTATCTACTTAAAATCGAAGTGCTTCACTACTTTAAGAATGCCTTAGGCACTCTGCCAAAGCCTAGTGATGCTACAGCATTCTGTCAAGTTCCCCAGATCACAGGAGAACCAAAGTAGCAGGAAAGGCAGTGAGTGACAACTGAGATATGAGAGCAGAAGTAAAAACTAGACAGTAGACACAGTAGTTGAGAAAGTGTACTTCCCTGGGTGTAGACTAATGCAAGGACAAACTCTGGACCAGTCAATGGACTCCAAGACATCACTGTATTGTGGGATGGCTTCTTGTTCACCATAATTCCTGAGTTATCAATAATAATTCAGCTAAGATTACTAACTCCATTTAACTCTGTAGGGACATATGCAATGCATTTTAGAGATATCTCCTTCCCAAAAGACTAAGGGTAAAAATAAAATGTTAGTGCAGCTAAGCAGAGTTCACTAATTTTTTTGAATTACTTTGTGACTGTTTATTTCACACATATAATCTTTCATTCAGTTCTTATACTAGCTGCAAGATATTTTTATTCTTATTCCCACTTTACAGAGGAGGAAGCTGAGGCTTGGTGAAGTTAATTGATTTGCTCAAAGTCCCCAAACCAGTGAAAGACAGTATTGGTCTTCAACCCAGTTTTGTTTTGCTCTAAAGGCTGGGTTCTTTAGATTTTCATTAGCTGCCCCTCTTCTACATTTCAGGCTCAAGGGTTGACTGCTCGGAACTTGTACAAAGTCATATTTATAAATATTGTTCTGTGTATTTTTATTTAATGGAACTTTGTTAGCAGGTTTTATTTCTCCATCCAGTTCTCAGTAACTCATTTCTGATCTGCATTTCTCATAAGGAGTTTCTTTCAGAGGTTGGTATATTATTTTGGATTGTTTTGTGTTTGGACATGTCAGCATCTCCCTGATGTATGTACGTAGGCAAGCACACTGAGATGATTTGTGTTGATTTATATCAAATGACTAAATGATACAGTATTCTTAAGGAAAAAAATGCTGTGACTCAGCAGTGATAGTTAAATCTGGTAGGTGTTCAGTTATATTAGTTTCTTCACTTTCTGAACATGTACAAATATAAAAACAATGTTTAACTGTCATCCCAAGCTTGGAAAATATGTTAGGTAGGCAGGCAGCAGTATATGTTCTAAGCAAACACAGATCAGTTGAGCTAAAACAGGAAGAAATGAAGCACTGATTGCAAAATCTAAATTCTCTAAAATTGTGGATGATGCTTAAAGAAACTGCTCAGAAAACATGGGTGGTGCCTATCATGGGTCAATTTTGACTATTTTCCAGATCAGCTATTAAATGTTAAGCCTGGAGTTTAATGTCCTATGTAGGCAAAAATTTATGCTGTTTTCCTGAAGGTGGACTTCTAGTATAATAAAAAGATTTGTGTATAATTAAAAAAACAATGGAATGCCCTACTTTTGCTGTTTACTAGCTGGATAAGCTAGCTGCAAGTTACAAGAAACTTTGCATTCTTATGAATAAAAATGGGCATGATGAAATAGTAATATAAATGATAATAACACCTGCCCTTCCAACCTCATGGAATTTTTGGGAGGATCAAAGGAGATGATTTAAATGAATAAGCTCTGTGAATATGCTGTATCATTACATAAATATGTATTATTAAAATAGTAATTTTATTTTCACATAGCTTTATCATTATAGATGGTTTTAATTCAGTTTTGTTGGTGATTATCTTTGGTTGAATCTAGACTGAATGTATCATTAGAATTTTATCTTCTTGAGGTGTTATACCTTTATAAGCTTTGAGGATGGCTTCAATTCAGTTTTGTTGTTTGATCATCTTAGGCTAGGTCTGGACTGGCATGTGACTGGCATTGAGTTTTTAATCAGTCCATGGTACCATGCAGTCTTGTGATGCCAAGATCTTTTTCAGGTCTTTTTGTGCCTGGCCTTTAATTTTAGACCAGTCCTCAGGATGTGCAGTGGATCTCCTGGACGATGTCACACTCTGAGCATGGCTTCATAAAGGAGATGAAAAACACTGACCTTGATATTGAGCCTCATTCTACTGCAGATAGAAAACAGGTGAGACAGGGTGCCTGTGTCATGCCTCTTACCATCTCATTTTTGTACAGTAAGTGTAATACCTCATCCACAAAAATCACAAGCCTGTATCAGGTGTGTGGGCAGGCCCCTTGATAAAGAGAGAAATACTTTGTTTTAGAAGAGGCAAAGTATAATGACCAAAAGCCCAGACTCTAGAATCAGACAGACATGTTTCACTTAACCTCCCTAAATACAACCAAGTTACTTAAGTTCTCTTAACCTCAGTTTTTGGATCTGTAAAATAGAGACTATTACAAACACCACATCGGTTATTGCCACCGGTAAGTGAAGCAACTTTTATAAAGTTATATCTAACACGATTATTAATAATATTATGAATCCATAATTGACAGAGGCTGGAAACAGAGATACAGATGAAGGAAAAGATAGCCATGCGTCTCTGGCACAGCTGTTACACATCTTAGAATCATATAAATAGCTTCTCCAAAGCCTTTTTAATTCATCTACAGTGTAACTGGTCCACTGTTGGTATTGTGCCATCTAATAGTTCTTCTAGGATTAATTGTACTACAGTATCAATAGAAGAGAACTATTAAGTTTTAAGTTCTGTGACATTTTGTTTTTAAGATCTAAGCAGAGTTACTGCATTTTTAAAAGAAAATTTTAAACTAGGTTATAGACTGTGTTTTGTTGGGGAGACAAAAAAAAACTTGTATAGGGCTAATATTCTCTTTTTTTGCCTATGTGAAAGCTGTTCTTTGAAGTCTAAGAGAGCATAGCTTTGTCTGCAGAAAATTATGAATGGTTTGAGGCATTTGCTTCAGAAATATTACCCAAAGTGCCCCACTTCTGTTTTCTGACAATTCATACTTAAGTGTTGATTTTTTTTTTAAACAATGCTCTCAAGTCCCTTTTGCTCTCAAAAAAAAATTTTTTTTTTTTTTGAGACAGAGTCTGTTCCTTGAGCTAGAGTCCGCAGGCATCAGCCTAACTTAGGGCAACCTCAAACTCCTGGGCTCAAGTGATTCTCCTGCCTCAGTCTCCCAAGTAGCTGGGACCACAGGCCTGCGCCACCACACCCAGCTAATTTTTTCTATCTTTAGTGGAGATGGGGTCTCGCTCTTGCTCAGGCTGGTCTCGAACTCCTGAGCTCAAGGGATCCTCCCGCATCGGTCTCCCAGAGTGCCAGGATTACAGGTGTGAGCCACTGCGCCCCGGCCCTCAAATATCTCATTTAAGCTATCATCTTGCTGAAGATAAGATGAACATTGCTTCAACTCTGGTCATTTTCCAGGACTGTATGATATTTAATGAACCTGTCCAGCCTACTAATTCTCAAGTGTATACCTGTGTGTGTGTGGCGTGAATGTGCTTGTGATAAGCAGAAACTGTCACGTGGTGGTGGCCTCCCATAAAATCTCCACCGGGTCAGGGAGTGGTGGTAGGGACAATTTTTTTTTTTTTTTAGGGGACATGGGTTGAGAAACTCTGGCCTGCCAATGCAATGTTCTTTGCTGCTTGATGTTGATGAAACTCCCCAAGAAGGCAAGAGCGAGGCGTGAGCCTCAGAGAGGAATTTGTTGCTACTATTTGACAGGCCTTCAGTTTAACTTGAAGCTGGAGGGCGCATTGACAAAGTCTGTCCAAAAGTCATTGCCTGCCTGTTTGGGGGCTCCACCAGCTAATCCTTGACTAAGGAGCAGCTCCCAGCTGGTTCCTGGTGGATGGGCGGGGGACACATGAGTTCACTTTTCTCTGGTGTTCTACCCCTCAGTCCAGAGTACTGCCTTCCTGAACGCCTTTTTCATCAACTAGCGTGCAGCAATTCCTGGAACGGAGTTTCAAAATTTGCGTTTCCCAAAATCTATCAGTAAGTTGAAGAAGTTTCCCAAGGAACAGTGATACACGGGTGTCTGAGGGCAGATAAGTGGTGACGGGACAAGGGTACCCTTTTTTAGGACCCATGGCATGCAAATAACTTATTAGAATGTATATGACAGTAAACACTGTTTCTTACAGGGGTGAAATAATTCTCAGTCCTAAGAGACGGAAGTGACCAGAAGCCAGCAGCCCGCTATTTTTGCTTGCGTGACACACAGCGTGTCAGATGAGGATGTGGGTAGGAAACTATGCCTTGACCAGAGGACGGTAAAGAAGGCGGGAACCTGGGCAGTGTGGCGCTCGCCAGCGGCGCAGGGGTCTCCTGCGGCTTCCAGCCACTGGCAGATGAACTCTTTGCGGCTTGAAAGGAAAGCGCAGGAACTCCTAGCTGGCGCGGGGACCCGGGGGAGGGTGCCGCGACTGCAGCGAAACCAAAACAGGGCAGGGCAGGGCGGGGCGGGGGGTGCTCCCTAGTGGCAGGCGCCTGCCTGGGCGGGCGGGGAGAGAGGACACCGAGCTCGGGAGGAGGAAGAGGCGCCTCCCGCGGCCGGGGGCTGTGCGCCACCAGCCGCAGGGCGAGGCGGGGGCGCCCGCTGGCGTCGCCTTCCCTCTCCGGGTCGGCCTCGGCTCAGGCCGGGCAGGGCGGGCCGGGTGGCGCTCGGGGGCCGGGCTCCGAGTCCCCACTTTTCCTCCCTCCTTCCCCCTCTCGGGGCCGTCCCGAGCGGCCGAGCCAATGGGCGCCAAGAGGAGGGGAGCGGGAAGCGCAGCGCGCTCGGCCCGGCCCTCCTACGGCGCCCGTGGCCGCCGCGCCAACGCCAACGCCAAGTTTGCGCCCCGGGAGTTTGCGCCGGTTCGCGTCCCCCGGCCTCCAGCTCCGTCCTCCGCCAGCCAGGCGGCCGTGCGCCCCTCGGTGCAGCCACTCGAGAGCAGCCGGGCGGGAGGACGCCGAGCAGGGCGGTGCGGGCTGGGGCCGGGGCAGCCGCCTCCCGAAGATGCAGGATGGCAGCGGAGCCGCCGCCGCCCAGCCTCTCCTACCGCACCACGGGCTCCACCTGTCTGCACCCGCTCAGCGAGCTCCTGGGCATCCCGCTGGACCAGGTAAGCGGCCCGCGCCGGCGCAGGGCTCCCCAGCGATCGCCGGCCGCACCCCCCTCCGTCCCCATACCATATTTTACAGCTACAAGCTAGACAGGTGGGCTTTTTTGTTTTTTGAGTTGGTGTTAATGTTTTTCTCCTTTAAGTGTGAAAAATATCGCTACACTCTACACAGCAAAGTCAACTGAACTTTTTCTTTCTTTTTTTTTTAAAGTTTGGATTGCCTCGTTTCCTGGAATCAAGTTCTGAAATAGTCTAATAAAAGAATCCAGTGTTTCTTCCATCAGTGTTGTCAAGTCGTTATTATTTTTAATTCAGATGACCCTACTTAAAAAAATAAGCCTGGGCAGGGCGCAGTGGCTCATGCCTGTAATCCTAGCACTCTGGGAGGCCGAGGCGGGTGGATCGCTCGAGGTCAGGAGTTCGAGACCAGCCTGAGCAAGAGCGAGACCCTGTCTCTACTAAAAATAGAAAAATTAGCCGGGCATTGTGGCGCGCGCCTGTTGTTCCAGCTACTCGGGTGGCTGAGATAGGAGGATTCCTTGAGCGCAGGAGTTTGAGGTTGCTGTGAGCTAGGTAGGCTGATGCCAGGGCACTCAGGGCAACAGAGTGAGACGCTGTCTGAGAAAAAAAAACAAAAGCTTGATTAATTTGTAGCTTTGGTCTATAGATTTTGAATGAGAGACCTGGGTTTTTGTTCGATCAGGGTGACAGTTTTGTACCTTGTGAGAAACTCCTAGGAAAGGGAGGAGGGACACACTAGGATCCTTGGGTTTTCTGAGGGCTTTAGTTTATTCAGTTGGCTTATCTTTGAAGTTCAACGCTGCTGAGTAGAACAGGTCAGTTGGAGGAGAGGAACCCTGGTGAAGTTATTTGGACTGTCCAGGAATTGCCAGCTACCATTAAAATTAAAAATGGCAACTATAGTAATTCCTGGTAAGAAGTCTTTCTGAAGATTGAGGCTGGCTTACTTATTTTCTTGTCTTTTTAGGTGCTGCAGGCTAGATCTGCTGTGTACTTAGTAGTGACTCAGTGAATATATATTGATTTAAATGGGATTGAGCAGAGTACACTGGAGGAGCACCCACTGCGCTCCTGTTCTGTTTCATGCTGAGTTTTTGCCCAGTTTTCTTGCTCTTCCTCTCACTAGTGCTCTTTTTTCCCCTTTTCTCCTAACAAGAGCATACCTGCTGCCCTTTCCACTCACATTCCTTCAGCAATGAGGAAGTGAGACCTGGACGTTTGCCTTACTCAGGTACTGTTTACTGAGCCAGCAGTCTTCTACCTGGCTCACTCTGAGGATTTGACTTGGAACTCCACCTGATGTGCCCGTTGCCTTCTCATCACTTGCAAAATCCAGAAAGTCAGGGACTTAGGAGAGGTATCAGATGCCAGGGCATTTGTGCTTTTTGTAAATTACTGTTTAGTTTGCAGTGAAGATGGGAGAGACCCAGGCAGAGACAGAATAGAAAATTCTTTAGCTCTGAAACTAAATATAACTCATCGCTGAGTTTCCTTAAGGGGAGTTTGTTTTGTATTTAACCTCTCTGCACCCCATCAGAATTTATTTTAATTGCATTTTCTCTTTTAAACCATTCTACACAGCTAGAAAGAAGAATCCAGAGAAGTTTTTTGTATGGAAAGAGATAGATTGTTAAAGGACCCTGGCAAGTTAGAACTGGGAAGTGCTTGTATTATGTTATTATGTCTTTTGACTGCATCCTCCGCCACCCCTAATCTCCTGGATTTTTGTAAAAGGAACCCGGGTTTTAATTTATAAAAAGGAATAAAAAAGCCTTAGGGATGTTTAAGATTGGGAGGGGGGAGGGATTTCTGGGATGAACTGAAGGAAAAATGTTGGTCATAGACAGGAGCATCTGGGATCTCTTAGATCTTAGGTCAGTCTGACCACCAGCAGGAGCAAGTCTGAATGACCCTTGGTAGGAGAAGCACTTACAAGACAATGCCCCAGGTAACTTATTGTAGGCCGGAGGAATATCTGAAACCGTAAATAATGTGGTTTGAGGCTAAACTGTGGCTTGAGGGTTTGGAAGCTTGGAATGTTTTTCTCCTTCACATTTTTAAGGTTTTTTTTTAAGGGCTTAAATGTCATACTGACCTGGGTGCAGTTCCTGCTCTGCCTGCAAACTTCCTTTGCGACTGCCGGCTGGTACTCTAACCTCGCAGAGCCTCGGCATCCTCATGTGTAAGATGGAAGTTGGCAACAAGACCTACATTTTGGGGTTGAGAAATTTTATATAGATATAAAATGCCCTATGTTAGGAAGGTCTTTGTATCAGACAGGGTCCTGGCAGGAAACAATTCAACTCAATTGGTTGAAATGAACAGACTTTAATGAATGACTTAGAGGGGTGTGGGCAAGGTTAAAAGAATCAGCAAAGGATATTGAAATGCTCAGACCAGGGGCTAGAAGGGGATAGGAAGGAAGTTCATTGACATTGCCCAGTGAGAGCTGGACCCATCCCCTGCCAGGATGCAACAGTGGGCCAACAGAGAGAGAACCTCAGCCCTTCTTCCCACCCTGCAGCTCTTCCATGTCTTGCCAGTGGCCCCCCCAGGGTGCCTAGCATCGGGTGCCTGGGTGAATTGGCCTGCAGGGGCTCCTCCTGGGGCACAGAATGGGGAAGAGAAAGGTGGAGCCAGATCTGGCAGGACAACCCAAGGATAAGAGCACAGTCCTTGATACATGTTTGCCTCTGTCCCATTAAAGAGTGACTTTTATTGGCCTGGGATATGCTCAAAATTATAAAACATATATCTCAAGTTATCCAAATAGTTCTTCATATGCCACATAAGGACATTCAGTCCTTTTCCTAATGTTTTAACATTTCATACATCTATTCTATTCATAATTCCTGATTGATTTCACTGACGTGAATGTCTTTCCCCTCTGGGCCTCCCAGTGTCAAGTAGTTTATTAGCTGCAAAAACGGAACTATCTGGTGAGCATTCTGCTTTGTGGGTGGAGAACTCTTTCATCATTTTTTATCTGATTCTTCCATTTATCTGTTCTGTTAACTTCTGGGCACCCTTAAATGGGGAAGTCTGTGTGCAATTATGACTATACTGAGGAAAAGTCTATGGTTTTTGTTTCCAGGGACTTTTGCTAGCCTGGCATCCTCCTAAAGATGTCCAATGCAAAATCATCTTATTTACTTAGAGACAGGGCATAGTAATTCAGATACAGAGTAAAGGAAATGCATGATGACTTAGGGATCTCCACAGGTGCTTCGTAGGTAAATTGGTTGAAAACCGCATTTCTAAATAATGAGTCCACGTCCAGTAAGCAGATGTGGAGCTCCGGCAGTTAGTGGGATTATTCAGATAAAAAGCTTCACTTACTCAGGATAAATTAGGCAAGAACTTTTCGTTACCATTTTAGGGGAATCAACAAATGGAGGGCATTTTTTTTTTTTTAAATCATCTGCCTGTGCCCTCTGCACTTTGTTTTGGTTATGGAGTGTGACAAGATCTGCCTTTAAACTAACCGTAGCCTTCTAGGTTTGCAAGATTGACTGGGCTGCCAAAATGGCTATGATAATATTGACGTTATTAATTTGTGTGGTGCATGGATATGTCCTAGGAGCTGCGAAAGCTGAAAAGGAACCTTGCCAGGCTTTGAGGAACTTCTAATTTGGTGGTGGGGAATTCTCAGTGCCACAGATATTGTTACCTACTGGCGCCCTCAAACTTTATGTGTGTGTGCATAAAGTATCAATTCAATGTTGAGCCAGAATTCTTTGTCTGGGTTTCATTTTTTTTTCCTAATGTAGCCTCAGCAGAAAAAGGGGCAAGAGAAAAATGGACCAGGAAATAAGAATCCAGGAAATGATTTTGAGATTAAAGCAGCAAAGGTTGAGGACTATTAATGTAAGCTTGTGTTACAGTTTAAAAGAATGGATGAATGAGGACCGGCTTTAAAGACCTGGCACTCGGGACGAATGGTGATACCACCAGTGGGTTTTGATTATTCCACCGGGGCCTGTGACCGTGAGGTTTCTTTACCTGTCTGGAGCTTTCAGTCCCCTGGATAGTTCTCTTGACCATGCTTGGAGAACTTAGCCTGTAGTTCTCTTCTTATCTACATCTTGCCCTTTGTTAAAAGCACAGCTCACATTCCACAATCATTATTAAATCAATTAAATATTTATTGAATGCTATAATGCCAGGTACCTGGCCACATGGTAGAAATACAAGGATGAAAAAAAATCTGGGTCCCCGTCCTGGAAGAGCTTATACCAGGAGGAAAGAGAAAAGGCCCGTAGAAATACACAGGTGCTGTATACTCATGGACCCGTGTAGGTGTTGTACAGGAGTTTGTAGATGGTTCCAAGGTGGAACAGAGAAGAGAAGCCCACAGGACTCCTTACTGTTTACATTTGACACAGTTGACATTTCATGCTTGGTAAATGTTGCCTTATATTGTTAGTTATCTTGCTGGCTTTATATGCTGAATTCCAAACTAATTTAAAGTCTCCTTGTCGTTGAGATTTTATCCTTCTTTGCATTCCCTGGAAGTAGTAGGTACTGAATAAATTTTTATCTTTAGTAACAATATGTGCCAACAATAATGTTATAAATTATCAAACTTCGCTATATAGAACCCTGTTTTGAAAGTGGATAGTAGCTCAGCCTTCATGGGGGGAAGGGTCCTCCCTCTAACACTGCTGTTATTGACACTGCCTCCAGGCTGTACCCTTGGGTTTCTGACTTGAACAATTTGCTCTTTACCCAGCGGCTTTGCAAGTTCACCCCAGGGCAGGATGCCTGTGAGCATCTGACAGGCCACACAGCATCAGCCCTGGAGAGAGCTACTTTTTTTTTTTTTTCTTTTTTTGGCCTTAGTAGTTTTTACAAAGTTGGGTCTCTTCTCCCCACTTAAGACAATCCCTGTGATTGTCTGGTATTGAAAATGATTGACTTATGGGAAGAAATTAATTTGGTTAGACTGCAAACAACAAGAATTGAGTTTCTACTGTGTTCCAGGAATTCCTGGGGCTGTGCCAGGCTCTGATGATCTAAACAGGAATAGAGTAGTGCCAGCCCTCAAAAAGCTCATTGTCAGGTAGGACAGGGATGCACATCTCAACCAGTGGTGCTCATGTTTGGTACCTGAACCGGCAGTAGCAGCCTCGAAACTTGTTAGAAATAAACATTCTCTGCCTGTGCGCCCCCCACCCCCATTCCACTGCCTGGGGGGCACACCCAGCCATGGGTGATTTAATGAGCCCACCAGGTGATTCTGATGCACCCTGACCTTTGAGAACGACTGCTATGGACACATGAATCAAGCCCGGTGGAGGGGTAACAGAGGGAGGGACCCTTTCTGCTTTGTGGAATGAGAGGAGGTGTGGTTGTCAGAGAGGTTCTCACACCTGGCAAGGAAAACATGAGTTGGGTCTTGAAGGATGAATAAGAATTTGTCAGGCAAAGTGAGGAGAGCCATGCTGGGCAGAAAGAGCAGCACGTACACAGGTGTGTCGGTGTGAAATTGTATGCTTCATTCAAGGAACTGAAAGTACCCTGGAGTGGCTGGCTGAGTGCAGTTGTGTGGACTGTAGGACTTTAGGTCAGAGAGGAAGGCAGGGCCCTGGGAAGGTGTTTGCACTTCATCCTGCAGAACAGGGGTCAGCAAACTTTTCCTATAAAGGGCCAGACAGTAAATATTTTTGGCCTTGCTGGGCCATACAGTCTTTGTCTCAACTATTCAACGCTGCCCTTGTAGCATGAAAGCAGCCATAGATAATATGTAAACAATTGGGTATAGCTGAGTTCTCATACAATTTTATGTTTGGACACTGAAATTCGAATTTCATGGGATTTTCACGTGTCTTGAAATTTTCTTCTTTTGTTTTTTTTTTTAAGCCTTTAAAAATGTAAAATACATTTGTAGCATGCAGGCCATACAAAAACAGGCAGTGGGATGGAGTTGGCCTGAGGGCTGAGTTTGCCCACTCCTGCTGTAGACCAGATTCCCTCTAACATGGTCCATGGATCGTTGTCAGAATGTGGGTGTTTCTGGGATCCAGCCCAGACCTACCGAATCTGAATATCAGGGTGCAGGGGCCTCCCTGGGTGATTCTTATGCCAGCCAAAGTTTGAGAGCCATTACCGTAGTCAAGGGGAAGGCATTGCAGGGTTGAAGTTGTGAAAAGATTTTTATTCTGTGAAGTGGTGTAGTAATCATCTGAGTGAGGCAGAGGTGGAGGAGGAAGTGGGGTTTTTAGGAGGAGTGCAGGCTTGGTAAGCTCTTTAAGGGGGAGGCAGAGAGCGCTGACCAGGGTAGGTGTTATGGGTTGCTGAGTATAATCAACCCACTGGAAATTATACATTTTTAGAGGCACAAATATATGCCAGTATATGCTTTTTCTCTTGCAGCAGCTCCTTTCAGCAGCAAGAGTGAAACAGACAACTGGACATTTTCAGAGACAATTGTTGGGAAGTTAAGAAGTACGGGTGTTGAAAGATCCTGACAAGGAGTTGGAAGTGATAAAAGTGAAAAAGGAAACAGCCTGAGATGGGGGGACTTGGAGGAGCAAGTGCAGAGGAAGAGAGAGAGCCAGAGGGCTGGGATGTGTGAGTAGGTTTCTAGTGAAGTCTTTCTGGGCCAGGGTGAGAGTCAGGTGTGGACATGAGCGTAGGGGTGGAAGTCAGTTCAGTTTAGCACGCTGGGAGCTGGAGTATTTGACGGCTTGTCCGACTCAGTGTGGAAGCTGCCCAGGTAAATTTGGGGATTTGAGAGGCTGTGACAGAGGGAATGGCCTGGAAAAAAAAAATAGCAAAAATATTTTCTGTCTCTTTAATACAGCCTCCACTCCTTTTTGAGAATGAAAACCAGGTCAGTGGTTGGGAGGGGCTGGGTAATGTCTTTTGTTCTTTTGTTCAGGAGATGATGGCTCAGCCAGGACCTGGCAGAGGGAGGTCCTCAGTGGAGGTCATAGGATTGTCTGCAGGTAGATGGTTTGGGGATGGGATGATCAAGATCATCAACTGTAGTTGAACAGCAGTTGCCTGAAGCTGAGAATCCATCCTTTAAAAGCTCTGTGTTTCTGCTTATTAGGAGGACGATGGCATTTCATATAGGAGTCTCCATCCTCCTCCTTTGCCAGCAAAGTGATAAATTTCTCTTTCTTTCTCCTCAAACCATTGTTCTCATTCTTCTGATGCAGCCTCGAGGACAAGTGCTGAGTTTTCAGTAACAAGGTGAAGACTGAGTTGCTAAGATGTGTAGGAACGTGGAGGAGTCACCAACAGTGGGTAGATTCCAATAGCAGGAAGAAGGAGCAGAGGGGTGTGACCTGCCCTGCTTCTGTGCACCCAACTAGTGGCTCTGCAGTCAGCCTTCATCAGATGTTAGGAGTCTGTGCTGGGTCTGGAGGGAGGAAAGGTTTTGTATCAGGACGGTGGAAAAAAAAATGGTACAATGCAGCAGTGGGACATCTGGAGAAGCCCTGACCTGCTCTTCCCAACTTTGACTTTGCTGTCATTGCGGCAAAATGGAAGCAGAGGGCGGGCTTTGAGAAGGTCAGTAGTGGAGAGAGGATGCTGTGGGAGGATGAGTCCCAGAGGAGGGGAAGGAGGAGGAGGACGTCAGGAGCAGCAGGAGGATGCTGGGTGAGCAGTGGAGCTTGTGTGCTGGGCGTGAGAGTTGGGCTGGGTGGGAGGGGCTAGGTAGGGAGGGTGGCCCCCTGGGGTCCCAGAGTCCTGAAGAGGTGGTGTCCAGTGACTGACCCTGAGCTTTGCAGTCCTTCCTGGAGCTGCACATTAATGTGCTGGAGAGTTCCTTCATGTTTTGAAGAGATTGCTGTTGGTAGGTGGAGGGCACCTGAGAGCCTTGAATGTGGATATATTGGGGGTGAGACTGTGAGGTGTAAACCCCCAGTTCCATACAGTTGGAGAGGACAGGGCTGGTGGAGTTGGGGACCATCCCTCGGAGCCTGTATGAGGATGAGTAGTCTCCACAATGGGGGACTCGGGAAGTCCAGCAGGTGGGCTGGCCCTCCTGTAAAGTGCTGGCTTGTGTCACCGTCTGGTGGCTAGATTTGACAGTAATTGACGGGAGGACGGAGAGAGCACAGGAGCGACCATACATTCCCTGGTGTTTAAAGCAGAGACCTAGTGTGCCCTGGGGCACTAGCCTTCCTATTGTGGAACAAGAGGTGGCTGTTCGCAACTTGACTCAGTTTACCCGTGTGACCTAAGGACACCAACACTCCATGTGTCGAATGCTTATGCCCTCAGCACTGAGCCAGCTGCTCTGCATACAAGTTACTCCCCAGATTTCAAGTTAGGAAACAGGCCCCCGGCCTTATGTCACTTGCCTACAGCTGGGAAGGGGCAGAGGCAGGACTTGAGCCCATGGCTGTGGCTTGAGACTGTGCTCCTGGGCATCCCAGCCTCTGTTTCCCCCTGCACTGTACTTTCACCACAGTGGGCT
>CM052440.1:103160001-103209194 GCA_028533085.1 Varecia variegata | reverse complement strand
GCTTTATGGGCAGAAAAGGCTGAAGAAAGCAGAAAAAAGGAATAAGAAGCAAAGTTGCTTTCCTTATGAGGTTAAAAACGATGAGACTTCCTTATCATGCTGGGTTAGGTAGATGGGGCCCTTTTCTGTTGGTTGCTATAACTCTCCTGTTTTTTGGAAAACTGGCCCGTTTTACAGTTCGGTTTGTTTACATGGCACCTAGCACTGGTGACTGACTCCATTCTGGTTTGGTCTGGTTGCTGGGGCCTTGTGTAGGAGCTCAGTCCAAAACAATCACCCCTATTTTATTTAACACCACTGAGGATGAATCTTAGTCATCTTTATATGCTTAAGACAAAGTAGGAACTAAACACGTTTGTTGAATTGAAATGGAATTTTATTTACATTCTTACATTGGAATGAATGACTACATTAAAATAAAATTAGGAGCCAGTTCTTTTTACCAACTGACTTAGGCCTGTTTATTACTTGGAACCTGAATTTCGGATTCAACAGGCCTAATTTCTAATTTGAAAGTTAATTCATGGATCAATTGCTGAGAATTAAATGCTAATCTTAGGTTGTTTAAAATATGACATACTCCATTTCCCATTTTCATTGTGTGGAGTTGATATGCTCATCACTTGCATTTTTAAATGCAGATTTTAATATCATTTTTTGGACCAATTGTCTCAAATTTGTGTGAACGACATGTAGATATTTCTTTTAGCTGTCTAAAGTTAAGTCATACATACAAAAGTATACTTGGCTATACTTGGCTGTATAGCCAAATACTCTCAAATATTCCATAGCGTGGCCTCGGAATTACATTTATATAGGAAAATTTCATGAAAAGATTATGTCTAAAGAGATACGATATGAAAATGTCTTTTGTACTGGCGGCTTGTGAAAAGAATGCAGTCTATGCCATTTAGTTACAGTGACTGTGTACTTTTCAGAGTCTTTCTATTTTAAGTAAGTCGGCCCTTTTTGTAAACAAGATAAAGGGAAAACTTGCTGCAGTCTTATTAATGATAACTTATAGTAGTTTTGCCAGCAGAACACAAGCATAGAGAGTAATCAGTGGGAAAAGTAACTGCAAGTAGTTTGTATTGGTTAAAATGTGCTTTGTTAGAAGACTGCTATGCCTTTGGGCTTAAGAAATGTGACCAACTGCAACAAGATGAACTTATTAACCTATTTGTAATGTGTTCTGTAGTTATCAAAAAAAATGTGCACTCGGTGAATTATTTACCAATTTCCTTGTAAAAGTGGAGCTCTGCTTTTAACTTTAAAAAGTTACCAAGTTATCAGTGGTTAATCTTTTATGCATTAGTAATATTGATCTAACCTGAGGTATGGTTTTGAAAGTCTACAGTAGCCTTAAAGCAGTGTAAAGTGTTGAATTAAGATTTCTGGGCTGATAGTGCTGGTGATTTCTGGCAAACCATTATATTATTATACTATAAATATTCCATTCTCAGGTTTATTTAGCAAAACAACAACACAGAGCTCAAGTTCTAGTTGAATTTGGAAAAGAGCGAGGTACATTTGAAAAGTATATATTCAGATTGTTCTAAACTCTTATTTCAAATAAGGAATTAAAATTTCAAAATACTATGGTTTTTTTTTTTTAGCTTTGTCTCATTCATCATTCTGTAGCTCTGACTTGAAACAGATGAGTCAGCAAAGGTACACAAAAGGTTGCTAAGGCCCAGAGGAAGTTGCTAAAATCAAAAGTCATTTTGTGAAATTTCATGAAGTGGTTTCACTGTGAGTGTCACTGGATTGAGAAGTCTTTGTTTCTAAGCTTCCCCCCGCCCTCGCATTATTTTTTGTCCTTTTTTTAATTTATCTATTACATTTTGAAAAAAACTTATTTTTTAGTTTTTATTTTATATAGATACAGTTTTAAAAATCAGTTTTCCAAATAGGTAGTACTTAATACCAAAGTTATAATACAAGCTGAAAAAAAGATATAATGAAAGGTCAGCCCCCCCCCCAGCTGGCCAGATGCCCCCCTGCCCCCCAAACTGGTAGCTCCAGTCACATCCTTTCAGAGATTGTGTCTGCATGTGCCCAGACCCTTTCTGTCTGTTTTCTGACACAAGCAATAGTGTACAGTTCTTCCATTTCTTTCTTTCTTTTTCAACTTAGTGTCTCTTAGGGGTTGATTCATATCTGCATAAACAGAGCTCTAGTGACTTTTGACTTCCTTTCTGCCTTTTCTGAAAGCTCTGTTCCTGTTCCTCCAGGAATGGCTTTGTCCTTTAGCAAACGCTGGAAGTGCTGGTGGTGGTGGGGTGAGTGGGTTTCTGTCCTCTGCTCACGTTCTCCAGGAGTGCCCCTCACCGTGGGACCTATGCAGAGAGAAGGCAGAAGACTTGGGGGTTTGTTTCCAGTGTACCCTCAGTTGGATTAAAGTGACTTGGGCACAGGTGTAAGGACATTAAAGATTCCCTCATCCTCCGTGCCTTAGAGATTCAAATGGCTCTGCCTCTACCTGGCCTCCTGGCAGTGGACTTCTCCAGAACTCTTGGCATCCCCATCTCCTGGAGACAATGCTCTTTAAGACCAGTTCAGCTCTGGGATCCCAAGACCTTCAACCATAATAGCATAGAAGGCTTGGTTTGAGATTGTAAAAAACCACGTTTTGAGGATAAAGACCACAAACTAATACTATTTTTCTTTCCAGTCTTCACTGGATTCAGCTAGAAGGATTGCAATGCATATTTTGCTTTCTTATTTTGCTAAATGAATGTGTGCATTTCCGTGCATGTTGGCTGCAGTGAATCGACCTCTGGGGCTCTAGAGGAATCCTCTCTCTCCTTTCTCTTCCTTTTTACAGTAAGGCCATGATGTGTTAGGAACTTGTATGCTGTACTCTGGAAGAAGAGTTTCTTTTTCCTGTCCACTAGGGATGTTGAGATGTTTGGCCTCCTTTCTCCATTCCAAGATATATTAATAATTGCCCATTGTCTGCAAACAATAAGTGTTAACTTACCTATACATTATTTAACAAAAGGGAAACAAATCAATATTTATATGGAATTAAATTCAGAGAGCCATTTTATACAAAATTTGGAAAGAAGGATAAAAATAAACTTTTTTTCTCCCTTTTTTATGTGTGCAGACTGGGGCAGAATTTATAAAAAGGATTTAGTAGAAGACTGTCTTGTTTTTTTTTGTGTGTGTACTTTTAGCCTTATTGAGTTAACGTTTACCTTAGTTTTACAGTTAGCTTGACTAAGTTGCAAAACTTAAGTTGACTTATGTGTTTTTTTTGTATCTTTCCACTGAAAGTATTCTTTAGATATTATCTTTATCTGATTGCCAGTTTTGTTTTCTTAGTTTAAAAGACGGAAGGGCAAAATGAGGCTGTAAACTAAAAACAGTCATTTCATGAAGATACAGGGTGGAGCTCTGTTCATCCTAGCAATGAATGATGAGTTCTGGCTGTGTACCTTAGCTGGTTGACATTGCAGAGAGAATCCTAAGGAATCCAGTGGGTTGTGAAATGATTCAGAAATTGACCACTTAGGACTTTTTATGAGAGCTGAAAAACCATCTCTGATGTGTACTTGGCAATCTTCAAACATTTGTTAGAGTATTATGTGTCTAGATCTGGTTCCCAGTTTCCAGAAGAACCGGAGAAGTTAGAGCAAGAAAAATGGTTACAAGAACAACCACCAGGCTGAAGATTGCCAAACAAAAGGAAATGAACTTAAATAAGCAAATGAATTGACTTTGAAGGGCAAAAGCCACAGGATCATGGGATGAACATCAGTGAGGACTTTATAATGCTGGTTAGGCAGCCACAGCTGGGGTGGGCCACGGGTGCATCTCATTTCTTGATGAGGACCTTGAGCCTGCTGGTCTCTGGAGAGCTCCTTTGTTCTATTATTTTGTAACGAACCCTCTTTACCTCAAGTGAAAGTACCAAGGGTCTCACCAGCATTTCCAGAAGTGGCTTGCTGGTCTTCAAAAGATTATCCTTTGCTTCGTAATAGATGGACCACATTCTTGGGTGATTTTTTAAAAAAATAATAACCTTTTCATTTTGCAGTAATTGTAGGTTTAAAGAAAAGTTGTAAAGATAGGACAGAGAGATTTCATATATGCCTCACCCACTTACCCCAATGTTAGCATCTTACATGACCATGGTACATTTGTCAAAACCAAAAATACAACACTAGTATATAACTATTAAATACACTCTAGACTTTTTGAATTTCACCAATTTTCCCATTAATGTTCTCTTTCTATTCTGGGATCCCATACCTTATAATTCACACATTTAAAGTGTCTAACTGAATGTTTTTTTTGTTTTTGTTTTTTATTTTTTTTGAGACAGAGTTTTGCTCTGATTCCCGGGCTAGAGTGCCGTGCTGTCAGCCTAGCTCACAGCAACCTCAAACTCCTGGGGTCAAGCAATCCTCGTGCCCCAGCCTCCCAAGTAGCTGGGACTACAGGTGTGTGCCACCACGCTTGGCTATTTTTTTTCCTATTTTAGTAGCCCAGCTAATTTCTTTTTATTTTTAGTAGACATGGGGTCTCGCTCTTGCTGAGGCTGGTCTTGAACTCCTGAGCTCAAGCAGTCCTCCCGCCTCAGCCTCCCTGAGTGCTAAGATTACAGGCATGAGCCACCATACCTGGCCTGAATGTTTTTTAATGTATTCACAAGGTTGTGCAACCATTGTTACAATCTAATTTTAGAACATTTTCAACCCATCTAACAGAACGCCAGATCATTAGCAGTCCCTCTTTCCCTGCAGATCCTACCTCTCTGACCCCTTCTCCCCCAAACCTGGCAGGCACTAATCCACTTTTGTATAAATTTGCGTATTCTGGACTTTTCTTATAAATGGAATCATACAATATGTGGTCTTTGTGACTGGCTTCTTTGATTTCTAAGGGTTTTTGGTGATTTTTGATTGGGTGTGTATGTTCTGTTGTATTTATCTGTGGGAATATTTTGAGTCCTGGGTTTAAAGTGGAATCTTTTGGCAAGAATTTGGGTTTACTTCTGCTAGGCACCTGGGGGCATTTGCAATCCAGTCTCACTTAACTTTCTTTAAAAAATTTTTTTTAATTACTTATTTATTCATTTTTTTATAGAGACAGGGTTTCTCCATGTTGCCCAGTCTGGTCTTAAACTACTGGCCTGAAGCCATCCTCCTTCCCTGATTTCCCAAAGTGCTGGGATTACAAGCATGAGCCACCATGCCTGGCCACGGGCTTGCTTGAATTTCATTTCCTGCTTTGGATTTCTGTTGGCCACACAGAGCATGTGAATTTAGGTCCCCAAACTTTCATTCTCAGGGGAATCTTTGTACTTTTTTGTTCTCTACTCAGAGCCAAGGCCCATATAAGCACACATCTGCTGTCTCCCTCTGTGGGGAGGGCTTTTCCTTGTCAAGTGTCTCCTCTCAGAGGTTTAGGAGGGGTCCTGGCTTCCAGATATGTCTTAGTTTTATGCACAGCCTCCATTTCTTCCTCCCACTTCTCCTTTCTCAGCCTGCTTATCTCCTGTGCCCAAGCCCTAGGCCACCTGGGTGGGCACATGCCCCAGGACAAATGCCAGCTCCAGGGATGCTTACTGTTGATTTCTGCTTTCTTGCATTTCTGGCTTCTGAGAATTTTCTTAGTTTCTTACCAGTTCAGCTGTGCATGAAAATGATCAGCACATCAGTATGAACTCATGTTTAGCTTAATATAGATACAAATGGTTACATATGAAAACATTTATAGATCTGCACATATTCAAGGCTTAGCACGTGCACACACATACATTTCCTTGCCCTGTCAGCTGAGAGGGTCAATAAGAAGTGACACTCCATTAGCGACAAGTACACCTAAGCCTAGGTCTTGGTTTCCAATAGTCTTCAATAAAAGGCTTCTTGGAGAAATGGGTGATTGTCAGACTGGGCCAAGAACTATATAAAATGAGCCTGGAACATCTTGTAGTGCCAGGAAGTATGGAAAGACTCAAACATAAAAACATAACCAGGCCTGGCACCGTGGCTCATGCCTGTAATCCTAGCACTTTGGAAGGTCAAGGCAGGAGGATCACTTGAGGCCAGGAGTTCAAAACCAGCCTGGGAAATGGTGAGACTCTGTCACAAGGGAAAAAAAAAATTAGGTATGGTGGTGCATGCCTGTGGTCCCAGCTACTCGGGAGGCTGAGGCAGGAGGATCGCTTGGCCCAGGAGTTTGAGGTTGCAGTGAGCTATGATTGTGCCACTGCACGCTAGCTATGGGGACAGAGTAAGACTCTGCCTCAGAAAACAAACAAACAGAAACCCCAAAACAAAAATCATAATGATAAGAGTATGTCAAATGGACATAGGAGCCAAGTGAAACTATTCTCTGTGGCCAAAACGGGAGCAATTTGACCAAGAAAATAAAGAAGTCTTAGATTACAGAAGTATAGATTAGATAAAGAAGCCTATATTAAAGATCTATAATCTGTAGATGATAGAAGTTTTAGAGTATAACTCAAAGTATAAAATAAACATCCATGAGTTCATATCAACATCAATATAAGTAAGTTATTGAATAAGTAAATAAATGGAGAAAAATAGAGAAATCTCCTTCCAGAAGAATTCCACATAATTTATGTAGATACTTTGCCCTTAAGGAGGTAGAGTATAACTCTCCGCTCCTTAAATGTGAGCTGTGCATAGTGACTTCTTTCTAGAATACAGTATGGAAAGGGGGTGGGGAGAATAACTTTACAGTAGAGAAAACTGGCAAACACTACCTCTGCCAAGTCATCAAGGTCAACATCAACAGTGATAACTGTGTTGATAGCACATTGCCCTTGATATGATGTGGTAAAGATGGCCTTTTACCTCTGTGATCTTCCTGGCAAAAACCCCTAATCCATATCTAATTAGGAGAAAAACATGGGACAAATCCCAACAGACTTTCTACAAAATACCTGATCAATACTGCTCAAAACTTGTCAAAGTCATCAAAAACAAGGGAAGTCTGAGAAACTATCACAGCCAGAGGAGCCTAAGGAGACGTGACAAGTAAATATAACATGGTGTCCTGGATGGGATCCTGGAACAGAAAGGGGGCATTTGGTAAAAACTAAGGAGATCTGAATAAAGTATGAAGTTTATGTACCGTGCTAATGGAAGATGTTAATAATATGGGAAACTGGTTGCAGAGTATATGAGAACTCTTGTACTATTCTTATAATTTTTCTGTAAATCTAAAACTATTCTAAAAAATAAAGTTTATTTAAAAACTGACGCTTTTTATTCTTATTTTTTAATTTTGAGACAGAGTTTTGCTCTGTCACCCTGGGTAGAGTGCAGTGGTGTCATGATAGCTCACTGCAACCTCAAACTCCTGGGCTTAAGTGATCCTCCTGCCTCAGCCTCCTGAGTATCAGGGACTACAGGCATATACTGCAACGCCCAGCTAATTTTTCTATTTTTAGTAGAGATGGGGTCTTGCTCTTGCTCAGGCTGGTCTTGAACTCCTGAGCTCAAGTGATCCTCCTGCCTTGGCCTCCCAGAGTGCTAGGATTACAGGAATGAGCCACTGTGCCCGGCCTGCTTTTCATTTTTAATCTAGGATCATTAGTTGTGCTGTATCTGTGATCACTGAGCTCACCATGTTGTCAGGAAAGGAAGTTGGAACCAGTATTGTTCTAGACAATTTTCTAGTCAGAAGAATGGAAAGGTAAGATGCATTTACACTGGTATATGTTTGTGCTTAGATTTACTTTTTGTTTTAAAATTAGCTTCATTAAAATCTTTGCATGCATTTTAAGTAACTTTCAGTAAAGATGTAAAGGACTTTTGGTTTATCATGACTCTTCGTGCTCCTCATCAGGTAATTTTCATGAATGAATAGTTGTTTAATAAGAGAAATATTTGTCTCCTTGTAACGTCAGACATGACAGCCGTACTCGAACAAAAAATCTTCATGGATTTACTGTCGTTCACTGAGATAGTCCCTCATTAAGTTTCAGCCTTGGAAATGCTATTCTGCCTCTCAGTTCTGTATTTAATCTCTCCTTGTTACAGAACCATTCTAAGTGTTTAAGCTGCAGGAATCCATGCAAAACTCTGCTCATAAGGAATTATGGGGCGACAGGTGAATAAAAGTAGACGCAACTTCAGATCCAGGCTGTATAATTGGCATTTGCATTTCCTCCTGAGATTTATCCTGTGAACTCACCTTGCCCTGTGCAGTGGGAAGAACACTGGAATAGGGACCGTGAAGAGCTGGATTCTGGGCCTGGAGCCAGTATTTATTAGGCATGTGACCTTGGGCAAGCTTTTTAAACCTTTGGAGCCTGATTCCTTATCTGTAAAATGAGCTAATAATACTTACATTGAGGGGTCATTATGAATATCAAAGGAGGTGGGTGATCCATGGGAAAGGTTTCAGTAAACTGTTGAGTCATCGTATAGATGCCGTTTGCTATTATTTACCCATTGTCAGCCCCCTCTTATTTTTAAAGCCAATAGGGGAAAAGCCTTCATTGTTATAGCACTGAACTTAAGAAATACACATTTCCTGTCTTGTAGGAGTTTACTGTTTTTTTGTTTTAAATTTTTTTTTCTTTTTTTCTTAGCTGCTTGAATAAGAATCTGGAAATTTACTTTCTAATGGTCTCAGTTGGACAACTGTCGAACTCCATTGAAATGTCTTAGATTTAAATATGTTCTTGGGACTCCCTTAAGGAAGGGGTTAGGATGCCTGGGCAGTGAGGTGGTCGTGGCTGGGGTTTGGAAGGGACATTGGGTTTTCAGTTAGTACCTGGAAAAGAAAGAAAAAACTCAACTTGGGGGATAATGAGGTGATGAGTTGATCTCCCAGAAGCAGAGTGGGTGGAATGATGGTTCCCAGGGCTGGGTGGGGAAGGTAGGTGGTTGGGGAGATGTTGCTCAAAGGGTACAAAATTTTGGTTAGGAAGAATAAGTTGAAGTGATCTATTGTACAAAATGGTGATGATAGTTAATAATAATGTGTTATATTCTTAAAAATTGCTAGCCGGGCGTGGTGGCACGTGTCTGTAGTCCCAGCTATTCCGGAGGCCGAGGCAGGAGGATCACTTGAGCCCAGGAGTTGGACTGCAGTGGGCTATGATCATTGCACCTGTGAATAGCCACTGCACCCTAGCCTGGGGAACATATCGAGACCCACAACCTCTAAAAAAAAAAAAGAAGAAGAAAGAAAATTGCTAAGAGAATAGATTTTAAGTGTTCTCGATTGAAGTGTAAGCTAATTAATGCATATGTTATAAGCTCGATTGAGCCATTCCACAATGTATACATATTTTAAAACAATGTATGCTTCATTCAACTGAAGAGTGGGTGAAAATGTGAAAATTAATTTACCCATATTTATTCTTAAGAAGGAGGCAAGTAGATGGAAGCGAACAAATGGTGCGTGGGACTCCAGTGTCCTGAGGAGGCACAAAGTGTCCATAGTTTAAAGCCCCGATTCCCAAACAGCGATCGCCATCAGAGACCCCGGGGCGGCTTTTAAACACATGGATTACTGAGGTCTATCTGTGATCTTTCTGAGAGTCAGAATTTCCTAAGACGTCTGAGACTGAGTCTCCGGGAATGTAAAGAATTAATCTGCCCCTCAGGAGCAACCTGGGATATGCTCTTCCTTTAAGAGGAAGCGTGGTTTTCTAGGGCATAGGTGCCCTGCGTGCTGTGTGAAGGTTTGTCTGAGCATTTACTCCTTTAGGGACTTGTTCTAAATTTTTGCTCACTTGGGAATTTTGTGTCTCCCATGGTGACCAGGCAGCCTGCTATTTCCAAGGCCGAGGCAGCTTTTGTGTGTTTTGTTATTTACCATTCTTAGCTGCTGTTTCTTCTTCCTACAACGACTGAGGCATCTCTGAGCACCCCCCTAATCCTTCTCTCTATGCCCTTCTAGTTCATAGGGTGAGTCGTGGCCAAGATAGCATATCGATTTTACTGTCAAATGTAGATACAAAAACTATGCTCTGTTACACTTCTTCCTTTCTTGACCTGACCAATAGACATTATTTTTTTCTACTTATTCTTTCATGTTAATGAATCCAGGGGCCTACCACTTAGTGACATGATTCTCTTTTCCTCCTTCTCTTCCTTGTTGAAAATAGAGATAGCTGAATCTGTTCTTATTTTGTAAATGGGTTTGTTTTTTTTTTTTTGAGACAGAGTCTCACTCTGTTGCCCAGGCTAGAGTGCCGTGGCATCAGCCTAGCTCACAGCAACCTCAAACTCCCGGGCTCAAGCAATCCTACTGCCTCAGCCTCCTGAGTAGCTGGGACTACAGGCATGTGCCACCATGCCCAGCTAATTTTTTCTATATATATGTATACATATATATTTTTAGTTGTCCAGATAATTTCTTTCTTTTTTTTTAGTAGAGACAGGGTCTCACTCTTGCTCAGGTTGGTCTCGAACTCCTGACCTTGAGCGATCCTCCCTCCTCGGCCTCCCAGAGTGCTAGGATTACAGACGTGAGCCACCACCTGTAAATGGTTAAAACCGTAAATGGTTTTAAATTTGTAGATTTACAATTAGAAATTATTTTCAGAGGGGAAGTGGGAAAAACAATGTAAATTCTATCAAAACACAGCAGAGTTTCATAGTTTAATGGTGAACACTCCCCATTAAGTACATCTGGAGAGGCCATTTAGATGCTTATGCAGGATGTGTTATGCGTATTTTGTTATGGAATTTTAAGAATCATCCTAACAATAGTCTCATTCCCTTCTTCATTCTACAGATAGGACCTAGACTCATTGAGATTAGATCACTTGCCCAAGGACACCCAGCTAGTTAGTGGCAGGACTGGTTGTCTGACACCATAGTCTGTGTTCTTTCCAATGTGACATGCTTGCTACTTTACTCACATCTTCAGAATTAATAAAATGTGGCCATATTAAGAAAGCTAGACATCTGAATTAGGTTAGTGCAAGGAGTTGTCTGTCGGTCAGTGTTTAAACATTCCAGTCAGTTTAGGAATCCTCTGTCATGTCCTTGGAAGGACTTTATATTAATATCTGAATGAACAAGTTGCGGTAGTCAAAGATATCTTAGAGGAATAAACATAGACAATTATTTTTATCCCAAAGATGTTTAAATTTGCGATAAATATTTCCAGCCAACTTGGTAACTAGTTTTATAACTGTATTTACAAGCTGCAGGTTTTGCTTAAAGCTGAACAGGTCAAGATGCCAACGGCTTATGCCTTGCTCCCTCTATGGCAGAGCGAGGAACCTGTTAAATTAACTAGACCTGATCCCTGGGTCTGACCTAATCCTCTGTGGTTTTTCTTCTGAATTTCTGGTTAGTTCATTCACTTTCAGAGGTAGGTGTTTTCTTTCTCATGTGGTTCTCTTAACTCCCAAACCCAGATAAGAGAGTAGATTTTAAGTGTTCTCACCATGATAAGGTATGAGGTAATGCATGTGTTAATTAGCTCGATTGAGCCATTCCACCATGTATACATATTTTAAAACAATGTATTCTTCATTCAACTGAAGAGTGGGTGAAAATGTGAAAATTAATTTATTCATATTTATTCTTCAGAAGGAGCCCAGTAGATGGAAGCGAACAAATGGGTGGGGCTCTTTTCCTCTTTACCTTGTCCAAGGTGTCCATTGATAGAATATTCCTATTTCTTCAAAGGCTGTCCCAGGACTCTGCCCGAAAGTGACAGCATTTCAGGCTGGCCTCATTGGGGGCCCTCCAAATCCGGAGACCCACCAGCCAGCCAGGGAAGTATTTGCTAGTAAACTTGCTTCAAGGCAACAAGTTCTTCTGCATTCCACACAGGATCTCACTCTGACATCTCTTTCTATTTCTCATTGCCTCATGCTGGGCTGCAGGAAGGGTGATGACACTCAGGGTTATATGGGTTTTTAAGTGCTTGAACCTGCAGAGTGGAGAGAGAGGACCTGGCAGTGGATATTCTAGAAGCGTGTTGAAGATGGCGTGCATAAGCAGTTGAAGACATAGCCTCCTCATCCTTCCTCTCCTCGTCCTCACACATCGCATACAAGCAAGACTGTGCTTTCAGCAAAATTCAATTTTCCCACTTCCTTCCTCCCAAATAGTTCATTGATGTGAGGCAGCACATCAGACAGAATTGATATTAACTTCCTGTGAAGCCCTGGGCAAGTTACCAAAACTCTCTGAGTTTTAGTCTTTCGTGTGTTAAGTGGAGATAGTAATACCTGCCTTGTAGGTTTTATTGTTAAGAGTATGGAGTGCTTAGACTTGGACTCTAGGGTATAAAATAAAGTTTTATTGTCATGTGTTGGGCACTCTCCTAGGAGCTAGTCTTACTGTATTAGTCGGGTTCTCTAGAGAAAACAGAGGTAGCAGGGTACGTGTGTATGGGGGGCAGGAGAGAAAGAGAGATCTATTTTAAAGAATTGGCTCACATGGTTGAAGGATTGGCAAGTCTAAAATCTGCATGGTAGTTAGCAGGCTGAAGACCCAGGGAAGAGTTGCAGCTCAAGTTCAAAGATGGTCTACTGGCAGAATTCTCTCTTCTTCCAGGGAGATCAGTCTTTTTCTATTAAGGCCTTCAACTGATTGGATGAGGCCCACCTTCATTATGGAGATGCTAGTATGGACCTGGGCTAAAGTAGGAGCTCCTGCTGCTGGAATTGAGGTGATTTATCCCAGCTGCAGGTGTAGCAGCTAGGTGGTGCAGCAGGGGCTTGACTCACTGGGCAGGAGGAGGGGTCACTGGGCTGTCAGCTCAGGAGAGAGGCCAGACACTGGACCCTCAACACATTGCTCCCCTCCCTCAGGCAGACTGAGTGAGAGAGTAGAGGAGGGAGGTTTCTTCCCATTGCTCTAGAAATGAGAGGTTCTTGATTATGTGTGGACCCAGGAAGAAAGATAGTAGCCTGTTAGATGTTGCTGTGGTCTGAATGTTTATGTCCCTCCAAAATTCATATGTTAAAACCTAATCTCCAATGCAATAGTATTCAGAGGTGGGCCTTTGGGGTGGAATTTCTGTCCTTATAAAAGAGACCCGAGGGAGCTTGTTTGCCCCTCTACCAGGTAAAGACACATAGAAGGTGCCATTTATGAGGAATGGGCCCTCAGCATATACCAGATGTGCTTGATCTTGGACTTCCAAGCCTCCAGATCTGTAAGCAATAAATTTCTGTTGTTTATAAATTACCTGGTGTAAGGTATTTTGTTACAGCAGCCTGAATGGACTAAAACAGATGTCAAATACTTTCTGTGCATTATTCACATTCTCCTAACAACCCTGGAAGTAGCCATTATACTCCCATTTTATGACTAGGGAATTTGAGCAACTTGCCCAGGGTGACCTGGACATTATGTCATAGGTCACCCTGTGGTCTCTGAAGATGAGCAGGGACTTAAACTCCAATCCCCTCTGACTCCAAAGTCAAGGCCATCCTGTTGCACCATGTTGTCTATGAGAAATTCCATGTGTGCTGGAATCCCTTCCTTGAATGTACTATAGGTGTGAAATAATCTTGCAGTAATCTGAGGCACTAAATCGTAAACATACATACCCATGCCATTTCATGGTGCTCTATATTGGGAAACAGTCTCCACTTAGAATGATCCCTTCCTTGTGGGGTGGTCCCCGTGCAGACCCATGTCTTGTTCTCCGGGTGCCCACAGGGTGTGTGTCTCCCACATGTGAGCACTGAGGATGCCTCGAGTGTCTATGGTCTGCTGTGCTTGTTTTACCCCTTTCTCTAGAAGGTGGACACCAAGGCTTCGCCGTTTTTATATGCATAGTACTATGTAGCACAATCCTGAACTCGGAGACAGGCTCTCTGGGAATATTTATTTAATTGAATAAATCTGGGACTACTTTTCATCCACTTTAGAGTTCGAGGAAGAGAAAAACAGATGGGCAGAAAGGCCAACAGGAGAAAATAGAATAAAGTGTGGGGGTGGGGGGATACAGAAGAAGGCAGAAGGGAGATAGTAATAGGAGAAGAAAGAAATCTAAGAAAGCAGGAGGAGGAAGGAGAGGTCTCACACTGGGCAGTAAAGTGCTAGGATGTGGCTTCCTGTACCTGCAGTGGTTCCATCTCTTTGGGGGCCTCTGACCACCCAGAGATGGCCTGGACTTCCTTGTCTTAGGGTGGCCGTTGTGGCCAGATTGTCATTCATAATTCATCTCTCCCCACTGCAGCCAACACGACGGGAAGTGCCCTCAACAGGCAAGTACTTGGGCAGCTGAGAAGTAGGCAAGATGAAATCATCCGGTTTCTATTTTTAACCTGCTGTTAGCACTGCCTAAAACTGATTGGTTCAAGGTAATCATTCGCTGGTATTTCTATTTTAATTATATGTTTCATTAAACTCAGCTTGAGCTAAATCAAACGGGTTTTTGGTCATTTCACTTTCTTTAATTCTTAAATTTTGAGTTCCAATTAAGCCTTTCTGTACCTCCAATTTGAAAATATTTTGCAAGTTTACATGAGAGTTGCCATTTATGAAATGAAAGTTTTCATTAAATTCACTTGCCCCTGGATAACTTATATGTTTCTGAATTAAAAAAAATGAAAAGTAACAAGTAGTTGGGATTTGGTGGTAAGTGATAAAGGGAGAGTTGGTGTCCTATTTCAAGGGCAGAAATCCTATTTAAAAGTCTAGCAGTTTAAATGATGTTAAGGGCAGTTCAAAGTGGAATTTCATTGGCAGGTTCGTCAAATGTCCATCAGTCCTGAAGCTAGTTAGGCCAGAATTGGAGCAGCTGATCCTGGGAGGGTCTGAGTGTGCGATGTGAGTGGTCCAGAGTCGCGGTGTTGAGTGGTGCAAGAAAGGGGTTGGCGAGCTGTCCTTGGGGCCCGTGTGAGAGTCCATGCCGGGGAGGTCCTCTGGAGGTGGCAGGGGGAGCCAAGGATGGAAAAGGGCAAGGGTGAGTGGGAGTGGTTGGAAAAAGGAATGAAGGGGAAATAAGGGCAAGTTGCAGGGTTTGTTGAAAAGAGCTCATGAAAGTTGCTTCTCTGTGCAGTTTGAAGATCAATAAAGTGAGCTTCTTCTCTTCAGCGAAGATCCAGTCTAGTAATGGCGATGACACGTACACAGATACTCGTGGTGTGAGACCGGAAGTCAGGAGTGCAAGAGGCTGGCGTAAGCAAATTGCAGTGGCCGTGGATAGGAGGCAAGGATTGCGTGCTTGCCTCTCCCCAGTCCTTGGAGGGAAGTTACTGTTGTTTTGTCCTAACCTTGGCAAGTCCCTGATACCTACTAGGCACCCCGTGCGTGTTTGGGTGAGTGGGACTTGGAGGAAGGAAGTTTGGTGGGGTAGCCTTGCCTCCTGTTGTAATGGGTGCCAGTACAATGTATTTATTGCACGTGCTGTCTGTGCAGTCATCAGTGACTTTGTATGAAGTGAATCACTTAATCGCTAGCAGTCAACCTGCTCCCTTAGAGAAAGTGACTTTATCCCAGCCAAAGTATTAAAAACCTAAGAATTTTTGAGTTAGAAATGATCTTACGGATCATTAATATGATCTCTTGATTTTCCCAGGTAGAAAGCTCTGGCCTTGAGGGGTTAGATGAATCGTCTGATGTTCAGTTCATACCAGAGGATGACTACAGCCCGTGATGTGCTTGTCACGGAGTGGTCAAGGCTGGTCCAGGATTAGGGCACGGATGTCCTCACTTTGACTCCAGGTGTACTTGAGGAGTACTTAGAAGGACCATCACGTTTAGAACAACAATTATTATTATTATTATTTTTTGAGACAGTCTCACTCTGTTGCCTGGGCTAGAGTGCCGTGGCGTCAGCCTAGCTTACAGCGACCTCAAACTCCTGGGCTCAAGCAATCCTTCTGCCTCAGCCTCCTGAGTAGCTGGGACTACAGGCATGCGCCATCATGCCCAGCTAATTTTTTCTACATATATTTTTAGTTGTCCAGCTAATTTATTTCTATTTTTAGCAGAGACGGGGTCTCGAACTCCTGAGCTCAAACAATCCACCTGCCTCGGTCTCCCAGAGTGCTAGGATTACAGGTGTGAGCCACCGCGCCCGGCCTCTTTATCATCTTTGAGTTGGAATAGAAACTGATAGCAGATGCCATCGTGTCCCCTGGGTCTTATGTGGGCACCATTGAAAGCCTCCACTTTTAAAAAATTAGCTATTTCTGAACTTAAAAAAATCATCATTATCCTAATAAACACTTAGTCCTTTGCCAGCACAATTATAAATATTAATATTTTGTAAATTCATATAAAATTTTATATTATATATTCAAACCTCACAATCAGCTGATGGGCCAGGGCATTATGTCTGTTTTGTAGATGAAGAAGGTAAGTCGTGAGTAGGCCTCAGATTTGGATCCAGGCAGGCTCCAGATTCTGTGCTTGTAGACATGACACTCACTGTGTTGTATTAACCCTAAAACAGAAAAAAACAAAAACACATGCCCTCAGAATCAAGCTCTAAATAGCTCTTTGCAGACAACCATTAACAATCTGTTGGGCTATATGACTTATGTTGCAGTTGTATATACGAGGTCTGTCTGGAAAGTATCCAGCCATTGTTAATATAATGAGCACGGATTGTGCGACATTAATGTAACTTGGCAGTCAAGGCGAGTGGACTGGAATGCACATGCTTGAACAGTGACGCCCTCACTGGACTGGTCAGTGGGGTGCTGGACGCTGTTGAGTGAGCATGTGTACTGTGTGGCCGTTGCATTCAAAATGAGCAAGCAGAACAACAGATCCGCATCAAATTTTGCGTTGAGCTTGAACAATCCTCTGGGGACACTATTCGGGTGATTCAGAAGGCTTTCAGGGATGATGTGATTAGTGCAGCACAAA
Source organism: Varecia variegata (assembly GCA_028533085.1). Taxonomy (NCBI): domain Eukaryota; kingdom Metazoa; phylum Chordata; class Mammalia; order Primates; family Lemuridae; genus Varecia; species Varecia variegata. The sequence goes on along the minus strand of CM052440.1, from coordinate 103,192,398 downwards.
TAAAAGTGTGGCACAAATGCTTCAAAGATGGTTGAGAATCTGTTGAAAGTGATCCACATTCTGGAAGGCCTGCAACAAGCAGAGCACCTGAGAATGTTGAGCATGTACAGGTTAAGTTAAGAGATGCTGGGAGAACTGTGTGAGGTCCCCAGGTGCCTACTTTGAAGGGGACTGAGGCGTCATTGTTTTACATACAATGTTTCTTGTATCTTTTTCAATAAATGTTTCTCTTTTTCCTGTTACATGGCTGGGTACTTTACAGACAGACCTGTATCTTTGTCAGTAGGTGATATTGTTTCTTCAGTTTCTCTTGAAGGGAAAAACGCAAATGTCATTCAAGATCCTAAGCTTAAAATACTCCATTTAAGAGAAGCAATATCTGTGCCAAAGGCAGTTTCCCTCCTTGGCCCTTTCTCATTGTATTATCTTTACTAGTTAAAAAAAATTTTTTGTTGGCTCTTAAAGGAGACTAGCTCTTAGGAGAGAATGAGTTTTGATAAGTCTATTTTCTCTACTTGTGTGCAGAAGTCTTCATTCTAGGTTCAGAACTTACCAGACGGTGGCTTTTTTGCAAACTCTCTTATTAAATGGTGTATCCAGGGTGAATTAATTTGCCTCTCCTTGATATTACCTTTTCGCTTCTGACACATACCCATAATGTCAGGCATGAAAATAGAAATTAAAGGAATTTAAAAAATAGTAACTAACCTTTTGCTTTGAAATATATTCCTCAAAATTGGTTACTTGATATAATTTCTATTCAGTGTGGATCCCGTGAGTGAACCTGGTTTCAAGTATAGTCATGTGCTTCATAATGATGTTTTGGTCAGCGATGGACTGTGTATACACTGGTGGGCCCATTAGATTGTAATGGAGCTGAAAAATTCTATTGCCTAGTGAAGTCCATAGCCCTAGGGCAGTGCATTACATGTTTATGGTAATACTGGTGCAAACAGGCCTACTGCGCCGCCAGTCTTATAAAAGTACGCAGTAATGTCCTAGTCCAGCACATTCACTCGTTACTCTCCCAGCGACTCAGAGCAACTTCCAGTCCTATAAGCTCCATTCATGGTAAGTGCCCTATATAGGTGTACCATTTTTTAAATCTTTTATATCATGTGTTTTAAAAATATATAGAAATGTTTGTTTTTAAATTATAGATGGGGTCTTGCTATGTTGCCCAGGCTGGAGTGTAGTGAGTATTCACAGGTGCGTTCCCATTACTGATCAGCATGAGAGTTATGACCTGCTCCATTTCTGACCTGGGCTGGTTCACTCCTCCTTAGGCAACATTGTGGTGCCCTGCTCCTGGGAGGTCACATTGATGCTGAAGTCAGTACAGACACTTGATTGGCATAGTGCACTGTACCCCACAACTCCTGGGCTCACGTGATCATCCCACCCCAGCCTCCTCCTGAATAGCTGAGACTGTAGACGCACGCCACTGCACCTGGCTTATACTGTATTTTGACTGTACCTTTTCTATGTTTAGATGTGTTTAGATACAGAAATGCTTACCATTGTGTTCCAGTTGCCTACTGTATTCAGCCCAGTAACACGCTGTACAGGTTTATAACCTAGGAACAATAGGTATGATCATATAGCCTAGGTGTGTAGTAGGCTCTACCATGTAGGTCTGTGTAAGTACACTGTATGATGTTCATACAATTATGAAATCACCTAATGATGCATTTCTCAGAACATATCCCCATCATTAAGTGACACATGACTGCACTCTAGATTTTCTCAAGTTACAAGAAACAGCTCTTCATTGTGAGCCCAGTTCACGCTTCTCCACCCTCCCCCAGCTGTTGCACACAGCAGATTAGCGGGCTGGGCACCTGATACTGTTTTGCCCACTCTTCTCCCTCACATGTCTTCCTTTTGCCCTTTAGAGCATACAAAACAGACATTAAGCATTTCATGAGGCTCAGTTTTCACTCTGAGGGAACAAGTGCAGCCCCACTCCCTGGAGGGTGGGCAGAGGGTCCACTGACATGCATTAAATTGTACATATACACGTGTATCCTCTTGGAGAGTACAGAGTGCCCTACAAGAACTGTGATTAGTACCATTACAGGTCTGTGTGGTGTTCTATCATTTTTAAGGTTCCTTCAGATCTTTTTATTTTATTTAAAACATGCAAACCTTTGCAGAAACCCTGACAGTTGTTACTATTACAGTTCCATTTTTCATTTGAGCCCAGAGAGGCCCCAGTAAGTGGCTGGCACAAGGCTATTGGGGCCATTCTGTAGCCTGGGGAGCTCAGCTCTCAGGAGGGGAGGGTTGCTGGTTCATGCTTTGTTCGTGTAGGACTGGTCCCTTGAGCCCTGAGTAGAGATAGGCAAAGTAGTGTGAGCATCGGGTTAGATTTGCCTTTGCTTTCCAACTCTAGAGAAAAAAAGCAATAAAGCACTTTTCCAGTCAGTAAAGAAGAATGCCTGGGTACACTGTTGCCTTCACTCCCTTAGCATGTGACTTACTGTAAAGCAAAGGGAGAGGGACAAGTTGGGGTCTTTCTTTGGAGCTACCAAATAGGGGTGCCACTGGTTGATACCTGTTGTGGCCATCTTAGCGTGTACTCCTTCCTCTCCTGGATTTTCTTTAGCTTTTCCTTTCATTTGTCCATTTATGCCTTTTCCCATTCATTCATTCTACAGAGGTAAAATACTTGTTATGTGCCAGGCACTGTGCCAGGGATCCAAAGAGTAATAACCCACTTGGTTTCTGTCCATGAGACCCTCACATGCTGTTGGAAACAAAATTAGACTTTGTCTAGAGCTTTGATTGCTTACACTATGCTGTCAGCACTAAGATCTCATGCTTCCTGTGAAGAAGCAACTACCACCACCTCCTTTTTTCTTTCCCCTTCCTACTTATTTTCTTTCCCCAATATTTTTGTCTTTCCTCTTTCTTTGTACTTTGAACTCAGTATTCCTAAAAGTATTTACCCACACTGCCTGGCTCTGCACGTAGTACTCAGATTTAAAAAGTTGTCTGGCTGGGCATGGTGGCTCACACCTGTAATCCTAGCACGGTGGGAGGCTGAGGCGGGAGGATCGCTTGAGCTCAGGAGTTTGAGGTTACTGTGAGCAAGGCTGATGCCACGGCACTCTAGCCTGGGCAACAGAACAAGACTCTGTTTCGAAAAAAATAAAAATATAAATAAAAAGCTATCTGCCTCTTTTTAAGTAAAATACAATTTTAAATCTCTTTTGTATCCTCCTACTCGTGAACTGCCAAATGTATTTTGATTCTTGTTTGGAAAAAACTCAAACTGTGTTTTCCTCTGCTCTCACACCACCACCACAACAATCAGCACAAAGGAAGACTCCTGTGACCAAATGTGGAGACTTCTCCCCACCAGCAGCCAGTCCTGCAGCAGACGCCAGCAGGGTATCCTCAATTTAAGTCCAAAACTACCTGGAGATAGTGTCAGATCCCACAGGTTGAGGGCTCAGTCCCCAAAACTGCTCCCCCTTGAGGCACCAGTCACAAGTCTGGACCTCCAGAACTTGTCACCAGCCAGCTTCAAGTTGTGGTTCCCATGATCTCCTCTTTGGGTTTGATTAATTTGCTGGAGCAGCTCACAGAATTTAGGGAAACAGCCACATTTACTGGTTTGTAATAAGGGATGTTACAAAGGATACAGATGAAGAGATACATAGGGTGGGGTATGGGGGAAGGGTGTACAGCTGCCCTGCCCTCCCTGGGTGCCACCCTCCAGGGACACGCACGTGTTCTTCTGTCCGGAAGTCCTCTGTACCCTGTCGTCTTGGGTCTCTGTGGAGATCTCATTGGATAGGTGTGATTGACAACCGTGCAGAAATGTCATTGGACAAAAAGGTGATCTAAACCCAGCCAGGGCCTGTCTGTTCAAGAGTCTTTTTGGGCTCTCCGTGTAGCATTCCTTCCTTTAGAGTAGGGGGCAGGACCCTCCCTGGATTGAGGGTCTTGTGACCCACAGTCAGGTTCGAGTTCTGCCTTGGGCAGGTGAAAGGAGGTCAGGAGAGAGATTCTGTTGACTAACAAGGGCTGTGGGAGTTATGAGCCAAGAAGCGCCTGGACAAAAAACCAATATCTGCACATATATCATAACACCACAACTCTATGTCAGGTATTTTCCAAAATGAGTCATTTAATCATTTCTGATGAAATATTTCCATTCAGTTGTGGTATCTTTTAAAAACCTGTTTTAAGCTCTGATTATTTTGTGGAATTTTGAAATTTAAATCCTAATCACTTTGTAGAAGGTTTTTCTTTTATGGAAGTAGAAGTTAGAGAATACCAGTTTCTATTACTCAGAAGGCCACAAAATTTCAATTTTGTGTGACATGGATGAGATCTCACTTTTTCTTTACAGAGTCTATCCAGGGAAGCTGAATCATGTGTGTACATTTCTGCCCTTTTTGTCTTTTTTTTCCCTGTATGTTTTTGTGCCTTTTGTCATCTGGAAACATTTATTAGGTGTACTATTGATGATCTATATGTATCAATGCTATACATGCATATATACTTTTTACATTTATGTGTTTGCATGACTTTTCCTTGTAGTTCCCCTTGGGATTTTATTTTTTTGGAATAAAAAGTTAGGCACACAGGGTATTTGCTAACTGAAAATTTGGGAAGGCAAAAAGGCTGACTTTGTATTCTGTTTGGTTTTAAGAGCAAGAGTTGAGGAAGCGAGGAGGCCCTCCTTTGATTTGGTAGGTACAGTATGAGGAACTTTGGCCATCCCTACGAATCAGTTTTTTACAGCAGTTTATACCACAGCATACTTCTTATCTTCTCTTTTGTTTTTCTTCTTTAAGGATGTAAAAGGATTTTCTGCTGTCAGCGATACTGCTGGAGCTGGATAAATGGGGTTAACTAGAATGTTTTCCATTTAACTTGGGAGTGAGGATTTGATTTGAAAGAGATCATCAGACTTGGTTTATGTTAATTACATCCAGTAGATGTACATGAAATAACTCTGATAATTAAAGGTGACACCTTTATCTTCAAGAGGAACACTTTTAATGAAGTCACCCACAGCTCCAGAACATTCTCTTCGTACACATCAGCCTTTCAGTAAAGGTTTTCTGAATGAATGTCTGGTAGAGGCTGGAAGTGTATTTCTTCCAGATTAAAGAGTAAGCACAGTTTTCAGAGCCCTTTCCCTAACATGCTGCCCAGTCTCCTTTGCTCCTGAGCATACCCTTCATTTATTCATTCATTCATTCATTCATTCATTAACAATATTGAAACCCTAATATATGCCAGGCACTCTGCATATGTTGGTGACAAGGATAGGCATGGCTTTTGCTGTCTTGAAGCCTTTTGCCCAGGTAAAGAGATCATTACAATACGGTGTGAGAAATGCTGTGATTGCAGAAGCTGAGGGTGTTCCCACAGCACTGTAGCAGGTCACCTATCTGGGACTTTGGCACAAGGAAGGGCTTCCCAAGCTGAGATCAGAGATCAGAAGGACTAAGGACTAAGGAGGAGGGGCAGGAGGATTGGGCAAAGTCGGGTGGGAGATCAGTTAGGTGACTGTTGGAGTTTTCCAAGTGAAATGGATGGTGGACTGAATTAAGGTAGATATAAGTGGATGGACTTAAGACAGTCTTAGGAGGTAGAATAGTCTCAGGAGCTTGATTCTGTATAGGAGGGAGTGAGAGAGGGAAGTACCGTTTTCTGCTTTCTGGCCTGAACAGTGGGGTGGTTGAATGGCCCCACCCTTGGATAAGAGAACTGCAGGAGGAATAGGGAAGGAGGAAGACGATGAGTTCTGTGTGGGCATAGTGCAGTTTAGTTGTCTGTGGTTTATCCAAGTGAGGATTTCAGTAGGCGTTCGGTATATGCTTGAGGTCTACTGTGTGTCTTCAGGAGAGACGTCTGGGCTGGAGATAAAAATCTGAAAGTCATTAGCTGATATTTGGATGCATGGGAAAGAGAGAGAGATCACCTTGGTATAAAACATGCATAAGCAGAGAAGCTGGCTTGGGATGGCCCGTTGTTGCAGGGGTGGGCAGCAGGGAACAGCCCTCAGGACAGGGATGAGCAGTGATCAGAGAGGTAAGAGAAGACAACCATGAGAATGTGGTGTCAGGGAGTCAAGAAGGAAGGGCAGAGAGTAATGCTACCAAGGAGTCATGGCAGGCCAAGACTGGGTATTGTTCATTGGCTTTAGCAAACAAGGACATACATAGTTGCTGACTTGGCCAGAACAGCTGTGGAGCATTAGGGATATGCCACAATTTATAGCACGAGGGGGAGGTTAAAAATAGAGTATGACTTCAGAGATTCTTTGGGGTTAAATTTTGAAAATACAAATTTCTTCTCCTCCCTTTCTCTAATGACTCCAAAGAGAGATGGGTAGGTGGGAAAATTAATAGGCACCAAAGAAAAACTTGTTTTTTTAAACCTATAGTTGGTAACTTCTTTCCCACTTTTTAAAACTGTTGCCTAGTTTGCTGTTGAGTTGGTAAGTTTTTTTTTTTTTTTTTTTTTTCAAAATAGGGATGTGTAGTTACTTTGACTGTTGGTCCACATCAGAGTTTCCTTGTGAATACGCACACACATATTTTGGAGGAGGTGATTATGTAATAGGAGCTCAAAATAGTTTAGTTCCTAGGGACTAGGCAGAATCACAGATATTCCTGTTTTGTCAGTCCCACATTACACAACAGCCACCAGGCTTTGGGTCCCTCCACTCTTGGAGTTGTGACATTTGTGATGTATCCCAGCCAGCCCCCACAAGATCTCTGTTTTGTAAAAGCTAAAGGGCAATGTATTTTATTTTCAAATTAAACTGAATTAAAATTAATTTTGTTTCAAGACTTATGAGAATTTCACAACACACTCTGAGATAATTGGTCACACCCTGGGGTGTTGCATAAGAAAATATAGCCCTGGCTCTGCATTTTCCATTGTCCCCAAAGATCTCACTCATAGAAGTATCTTAAATAGCAAGTAGTACTACTGGTGTTAGGAAAGTGTACATGGCTATAGAGGGCACTTTCTTTGGAGTGATAAAGTTTTTACCAAAGTCCACCAGGAAAGAAACTTTTCAAGTCAGGTTTTTTGTTTAGGAGACAATGTAGGTTGTTGGGAAAAGACATGACTTGGGAGTCTGTTTCCCTCTCTCTCTTTAAATAACCTTATTTAACCTCTTCGTTTTACCCATTGGGAAAACCCTGATATTTGTAGTTACTGTCTCTTTAGTGATCAACCAAATACCGTGTGTGTGTGTGTGTGTGTGTGTGTGTGTGTGTGTGTGTGTGTGTTTGTAGGGAGGGATGGAGGGAGGGAAGAAGGGGCAGGGGGAGAGAGAGAGTTTTTTTTCATAAAAAAGATGATACTGTAGTAGCATTGGCATAATTGTCCCCTGCTGGTTGGGCTTATATTTTTTGATTAATTTTACTATTAATATTTCAAATGTATATGTCTACGAATTTTAAAATAAATGATGAGATTAAAAAGTGAGTAATGAGTGTGTGGTCTCTTTAAAGCATAATTATAAATGCAGATCTCATTTGGGAAACAAAAGGGGCTAATTGCACTTTTACATTTAGGACTTATCAGTTCCTCGACTATGTAGGAGCTTATGCATTTAGTAGGCCATCATGATTTGGGGGGAGGTCTTTTCATCATTCATATGCCTTCTACTGGAGGATGTGCAGAGAAACTGGTAACTCTAATTAGTGCCTTTGAGTTTTTTTTTTCTCCTCTCTACTGTGTTGGGTAAACAGTTTGCTGGAACAAAAGAGATAATAATAATAATATCTAGCATACATTGCACATTTAATGGTGTGACAGGTACCATGCTAATCACTTGACATGTATTAACTCAATTCTATGAGAGTAGCTATGTTATTTCCATTTTATAGAAGAAGAATTGGAGACATAGGCTAAATAACTTGGCTAAAGTTGTATAACTAGGGGGTTAGGGTGGGATTCCATCTCAAGTGGTCTGATTTCATAGCTTGTCCTCTTAACTCTGTAAGTCTTAATTACTGTTGATTAAAATCTGTGTGTTTAATATATCTGGATAACTTTCCCCTTTTACAGTAAATACTTGAAAATGTTAGTTCAGTGGCTAATAAGCTCATTAGCCAAGGCCGATAATAAATGAAAAGGTACTCAACCAGTAGTAAGGAAAATGCAAATTAAAATTAATGAAGTACCAGCTTTTCACCATTTCACTGAAAGAATTTAAAAGATTTATAGTAGCGGTCCCCAACCTTTTTGGTACCAGGGACTGGTTTCATGGAAGACAATTTTTCCACCAGATGGTGGCGGGAGGAGTTGGGGTGCGGATGGTTGGGGATGATTAAAGTACATTACATAAGGAGCAGGCAACCTAGATCCCTCACATGCACAGTTTACAGTAGAGTTTGTGCTCCTATGAGAATCTAATGTCACTGCTGATCTGACAGGAGGCAGATCTCAGGCGGTGATGTGAGTGATGGGGAGCGGCTGTAAATACAGATGAAGCTTCGCTTGCTCACCTGCTGGTCACCTCCTGCTGTGTGCCCGGTTCCTAACAGGCCATGGACTGGAACCGGTCTGAGCCCCATGGCTTGGGGACTGCAGATTTATAGCATCCAATGCTGGCAAGGGTGAGGAAAACATACTCTTATATGTGACTGGTGGGAGTGAAAAATTTCTTCAACTTTTGGGAAATGTAATGTGGAAGTATTTAGTAAAATTTTAAATAAATATAACATTTGACCAAGCAAGGCATTTATCTTATAGACATAAATTCACCAGTCCACGAGGATGTAGGTACGAGGATTTTTTTTTTTTTTTTTTTTTTTTTTACAGTGCTGTTTGTAACAGCAAAAAACTTGAAACAACTTGGAAATTGTAGACTGGTTGAGTAAATTATGTCACACCCATAATACTGGAGTTTGGGCAACTAGTAAACAGTATTGTTTGCTTTCCTTCCTAGATATGGAACCAGTTTGGAAATAAGACCCAAGAGACAGAAGAAGATCAAAACATTATCTTTATTAATGATAAAGCTGATAGACCACAATGGGTTCCTATCTCTTTACCCTTGAATGAGACTGACTGACCCATGCAATTACTGGTGCTGCTGAACAAACACTCCAGGACCCCTGGGGGCAGGATGGTGCTGAGACAGCCCTATGCAGGGAGCATGGGGCAGAGAATGCCCTTGTCCAAATGCAGGCTGGCTCCCAAAAAGAGAAGTCCCCACGTGCCTTTGCCAGGCCTGCTCCGTGCCTCCTCTGAGTTCAGCGGCCGGTTAAGTCATTCCTCCTTCCCTGGGGAGGAGGGGGTGAGGGGGTCAGGGTGGAGTGAAGGTGGAAATGTTCCTTCTGTATTTTTCCTTCTAGGGAATGGCATGGAAATGACCTTCTCTCTATGAAATTCTAGGGAGTGGGGAATGTTCACCATACCCGCATACCCCCCATACTGTGAAACATTATACAGCTTTAAAAAGTACAAGTTAGCTCAATATTTGACTTGGAAAGATGCCCATGTTTTGTTGAACGAAAAAATCAAGTTACTGGGTAGTTTTGATACTAGGATTATATTAAATGGAAGGAGAAGCCAATGTAATAGGTATATTTTTGGATTTTTAATAAACATAGAAATGTGTTAAAGAATATGCTTCAATCTACTAAGAAGGAAGATGGATGGTGGGTGTAGAAGGTTGGGACTGAGGAACTGGAAGCTTTTTTCACGTATACCTCTGTATTTGTTAAAATGAGCATTTACTAATTTTATAATAAAATGAAATTAGATGAAAAAATAAACTCTATGGCTTCTTTCAATTGACTTCATTTAGATGTAGTTTTACTAGATGCCTGGAAGAAGGACCAATAGTTGTTATAATATGTTTTATTTAGTCTTGGGAGTATAGCATGTTGGTTTGATTCGATTGGATGACATTTACCCATTCCGTATAAACCATTTGGTTTCCCTGTTCATTTTTAAACCTTCTGCGAAAAGTTAGGTATGCAGTGTGCTAAACCTTTCTTGTGGCCCTCTGCCAGTTCACAAGGCAGGGTGTATGCAGTGGCAAGGGAGTATCAGGGAACCCAACACAGGCACAGTTTATCAACCAGCATGTGTGGACTATCTATCCATCAAAAAACTATCACCCAACAACGATGTCATAGTTCATGTTGGACATGTAGTTTTGAATTCATTTATAAAGTGGAAGCAGACCTGCCCATGGAGTCAGGAGACTCTGGCCATAGTTACTTTTGCCCTCAGTGGACCAGTTTCCTTACCCACAGAATGAGGAGCTCAGACCAGATGATTACCGGTAGTCTAAAACTCTCTTGTCTATTTTATGCCTGATTTAATTAAAGGTGCTCCTTGACTTACAATGGGGTTGCGGCCCAATAAACCCATTGTTAAGTAGAAAATGAATTAATACACCTAACATACTGAACATCATGGCTTAGCCTAGGCTACTTTAAATATGCTCAGAACATTAACCTGCAGTTAGGCAAAATCATATATCACAAAGCCTATTTTATATTCTATTTTATAATAATATGTTGAACATCTTATGTAATTTATTTAATATACTGTCCTGAAAGTGAGAAGCAGAGTGGTTGTATAGGTACTCGAAGTATGGTTTCTACTGACTGCATATTGCTTTGCACCACTGTGAATTCGAAAAATCATAAGTCAAACCATAATTAAGTTGGGGACTAACATATATTCACCAAACTGCCTCTTGCTTCCCAGTTAGCAATGTGATAAGTTGAAGCTGTGGATCTCAGCCCTGGCTGCATATTAAAATCACCTGGAGAACTTAAAAAACAATTTTTTTTTTTAAAGAAAAGATGCCTGCCTACCCCCGACCCCCAAATTCTGACCTGGAGTGAGGCCCTACCATTAGTCCTCTTAATTTTAATTTTTAAAAAATTAACTCCCTGGTTGATTCCATTGTTGAGAGCCATTGTCTTAGGTGGTCCTGCTAGTTAGCTGACTTTATATTAATAGTTTGTAGTTAACCTAATCCTTGTGGAGCTTTAGAGTTTACAAAGTACTTTCACGTTCCATTTAGTGCCCACTACAATCTTGTTAAATAGATGTTTTTTTCTCAAATAACCTTGTTGGTGATGGTAGTCTCTAATTTGAGGTCACATTTTACTGTAGAATCAGATTGAGAGAAGGTGACACCAGGCCCAGCTGGGTGGACCTGGGTCACATGAAAAATTTCAGGTTTTATATGTGTGTGCATATATGTGTGTACACACACTATATTAAATATATATTACATGTATATATTATCTATAGATTTTATATACACTATACATCATATATTAAATATATGTATAATGTATACATAATTTATATACATATAGGTAATACACACATGCTGTTGGTGGTGATATCTATATCTGTGTATTAAACTTGACACACTCAGGCCCTGGTCAAGGTTATAAAGTTGCCCCAAATGTTCCACCTTCTCGTTCAATCGTGTTCCCTTCTTCAGTGTGCGCCCCTCATTCCCTCTGGAGACCCGGGGTTCTTCGCTCTGGCTCTTATTCCCAGATGGGCCCTGCTGAGCCCTGCATCCTGTTGTAAGTCCATATCCAGGCATGCTGGGCCTGAGTCCTGATTCTAGTCCCAACTCTGACATTCAGAGGCCATATGACCCCGGCCAGGTCACTCCCTATCTCTGGGCCCCAGTTTCCTCATCTGGGAAATGAGACATTGGAATTATGTGAGAAGTTTGAATTAAATGAACCATAGCATCATGGCTAAGCAGATGGGCTCAGCAACCAGACTTCCTGAGTTTAATCTGGCACTGAATAGGTGTATGATTTTTGGGTGAATTTTGTAACCTCTCCGTGACTGAATTCCCTTATCTATACAATGGATGCCTTCAAGAACTTCACAGTTGTGAAGATAAAAGGAATTATTCAGGCAAAAGGACTTAGAACAGTTCCTGGCATTAGTACCATAAATGCTAGCCATCATTCTTCTTCTTCTTAACGTTTTTAACTGGTGAACAATGGGATTAACTCTAATGGGGGTATTTTATTTCCAGAGGAGGAGGGTAGCTGCATATTTGTACATGGGCTTTTTCAGAACAACTAAATGGCCCTGCATTCTATGCCGTCTTCCCTGCCTGCTGGACCAAGGATTATAAGGATGTGATTTATGGGGTGCAAGCTGGAGGTGGGCCCTCAAAGGATATCACCTACGTATTTCAAGGCTTTTTCTTGCTATGACTAAAGACGGCATAATCGTTTTCCCCCCTTATATACATTGGAGTCGGTTTTTAAAGGGGTTTCATTCCAAATCGTAACTAATCCACGTGGCATGATATTTGCAGAATAAGGTAAGCCAAAAGCCTTCTTGTACAATTTAAACTCTAACCAAGTGTATAAGGATTCTTTCTTTGAGAATTAAAAAAGGGATTATCTCCTTTTCGGGGAGACTGGGTGACTTTAAACTGGTGAAGGAAGCTTGGTATATGAGTATACAAACTCCAGAGAGAGAGAGCGTGGGAGGAATGGATTACACAAGCCTCAAAGAACAGTTGTTGGAAAGGACTTTCAGCCCTAGCATCTTGATTCAAATCTCTCCTGAACAAGATTGAATTCTTAAAAGGCAATTGCCTGTAGACTCAGCACCTCAGTTTGACTAATGGTGCTGCCCTACAGCTGAGTGTTTGGGGGCCGTTGACTTTGTGCCTGAGTATCCTCAGTGGTAGATCGAGGGTTGCTGAGAAGATTAAATGAGATAATAGATGGTGAAGCATGCAGAGTAACAGCCAACATTTGTTGAGCCCCCAGCACACGTATTTAATACATGCTGATTATTATTACCTCAAAACTTATGTGTTTGAAACAAAAGCCAAAGAATAATGAACTTTCTCAATGCATATAAGCCCAATTACAGGCTAACAAGGTTTTGATAGACGTAGGAGCAGGCTGGGGCAGCAGCTGGAAAAGCAGCTCTTGGGAGCTGTTTTTAGTGGCTGAGGCACCCCAATGCTGGTAGGAGCCTTCACCTTAGGCTGAGGCTCACAGCATCCCAGGCAGCCTTTGGTTTGGGTCTTACCTACTTTCTACTTGTAGGAGCAAAGAAGATGAAGTCTGTTTCATTCCATGCGTTTGAGTAGAGGATTTATACTGGGCTGTGCTGTGGGCTGAACTGTTTCCCCAGAATTCAGATGTTGAAGTCCTAACCCCCAGGTGCCTCAGAATATGACTGTATTTGGACACAAGGCTTTTAGAGAAGTAATTGGTTAAAATTAGGTCATTAAGGTGGCCCTTAATCCACTATGACTCGTGTCCTTGTAAGAAGAGGCGGTTAGGACACAGACACACTCAGAGGGAAGACCTTGTGAAGACACAGGGAGAAGACAGGCCCCTACAAGCCCAGGAGAGAGGCCTCAGAGGAAACCCAACCTGCCGACACCTTCATCCCAGATTCCAGCCTCCAGAACTGTGAGGAAGGCAGTTTCTGTTGTGTAAGCCCCCCAGTCTATGGGGCTTTGGTGTGGCAGCCCTAGAAAATTAATACAGGCAGCTACTAAATTCTCCCTGAGTGACAGTGTTTCTGCGGAGAATGTTGGGAATTGAGGGGCAGCAGGACAAAGTAATGAGTAAGAACTCAGGCCCGGTTTAAAACCAGCTCTACCACTCACTAACTTTGTGACGTGCACTGTTGCGCTTAACTGATTTATTCTTCATTTTCCTCCCAGGCGAAATGGGAGTGAGCTGTTTCCTAAGGTGGTTGTAGGACTTAAATGGAGTCCTTTCCGTAAGGTTTAGCACTGTGCCTGACACGTGGTAGGCACTCAATGAATGGCAGTTATTGTTATGATGAGACAAAATATCAATTAGATGTTTGGTTATAAATTATGCACATTGATTATCAATATTAAATAATATTTGCTTATCCACCAACTTGGAAGAAAATGGGCTCGTTAGAGATTTAAAAATATTTCTTGCTGACATTCCAAGGAGTGTGGAATGAAAGTATAACAAGGATCCCTTTGAAAGTGCAAAGTAACTAAAGAGTATGGTACAAACACTTTTTGTTCTGTGGTACAGAAGGGAATAGCAGTTTTAGAAAGGACTCTTTCCCAGCCACATTTGTTTGTAGGGGGCAAGGCAAAAGAGTACTGTTTGTGGTGGAAGAATGGCTTGCCTTTAAATAAGGAATTGTTTAATTAGATTGGTTTTGTCTTGGAATGTTGCTAAGAAGAATATTCCAGGCATGGCCAGTTGCCTGCACCTCATTGGTACTAGAGTAAATAAGTTTGGACTATTAATATTTGCTATTTGTTAAAAATAGCATATTTGTGGGGAATGGACATGCTTGAAGCTCTGACTCAGGGGGCTGGGGGGGCATGGGCAATATACATAACCTAAACTTTTGTACCCCCATAATATGCTGAAATTAAAAAAAAGAATAAAAAAACAAAAATAATACAAATAGAAAAAAAATAGCTTATTTGCATCTCTTCATTAAGAGGAAGGCAATGTTTTTAGTTCCTACAAAGTTTATGTTTTTTTATTGGAAGAATATGAAGGCCGTGGAACAGACATCCCCAAATAATGCCTTTCTAGTGACACATGAGAGTAGACAGATTGAAGACTGGCATTTGGAAACTGTAGCACAGTTTGATTGTGGTTTGGTGAAATAAGAAGTCAAACACTTGGGCATGTGGTTTATTTCCTTGCAATGACTTTGAAATCTTGCAAGAGCTGTGGAAATTGAGCTTTTGCTGAATCTGAGTTATGTCCGTCTTGCTCGTGTTTCGGAGCCTGATCAAAACAGCTGTGCTCTACTGTTTCCTTATGCATAAAGGCCCACACAGTGCTTTAATTGTTGGAAATCACGAATGAAAGTGCCGTTTTCTTTGCTGCTCTGGAGGGAATGGATCTGTAAAAAAGTAAACTTTGCACATGTTCCTCTTAAATATAAAGGGGTTATTAAAGAGCATCAGGGCACATATTTTTTGTAAGTTTTATTTTTAATTGACAATGATTGTATATATCTATGGGGTAAAAAGTGATGTTTGGATACATGTATATATAGTGTGAAATGATCAAAGTGGGTTAGTTAGCATATGTGTCACCTGAAACTATCATTTCTATGTGTTGGGAACATTTAAAAATCCTCTCTTTTACATATTTCCTAATATACTATACATTATTATTAACTATAGTCACCTTGCTGTGTAATAGATCACTAGAACTTATTCTTCCTGTCTTTTGGTAACTTTGTCCCTGTTGACCACTGTCTCCCCTTCCCTGTCCACTATCCCCCTGTAACCCCCAGATTCTGTAACCACTGTTCTACTCTGTTTCTATGAGTGACTTTTTAAGGTTCCACACATAAATGTGATAGTATGGTATTTGTCTCCCTGTGCCTGGCTTATTTCACTTAATATATTTAATAATATCTTCTAGGTTTATCCATGTTGTTGCAAAATGGCAGAATTTCCTGTTTTCTTAAGGCGGACTAGTATTCCTTTGTGTACATGTACTACATTTTTAAAATACATTTATCTGTTGATGGGACTTAGGTTGCTTCTCAGAACAACCTTGTGAAGTAGTACTACTGTTACTACCTCCATTATAAAGTACTACTGTTACTACCTCCATTACTACCTCCAATATACTACCTCCATATAAAGTAGGAACCGAGACAAAGCAAGCTTCTGTAGCTCTTGCAACTAGTGAGTGGTGGGGCTGAGTCTTATAGCCAGGTAGTCTTGCTCTGTGTTGACTTTCTCTGCTCATAACCACTCGCTCTGTGGCCAGTCACAGAATGAGAGGTCACAATTACTTAGCAAAATTATTATAGAAGATAGAGGCTGAGATGGGAGGATCATTTGAGGCCAGGAGTTTGAGCAACATAGCAAGACCTTGTTTCTACAAAAAATAAAAAAAAAATTAGCCAGGCATAATGGGGCTCATCTTTAGTCTCAGCTACTCAGGAGGCTGAGGCAGGAGGATTGCTTGAGCTGAGGAGCTCAAGGCTACAGTGAGCTATGATCGTGCTACTTCACTCCAGCCTGGATGACAGAGCCAGACCCAGTCTCAAAAAAAAAAAAAAAAAAAAAATTGAAGACAGATCTTTTTCTCTTGCATTTGCTATAATTTGGTTCTCTTCTTATGGGTGTTTGATCATTTCATAAAAGGTGGTTCTTTTCCTATTTAGGAAGACTTGATCCCATTTTTTGTTTGGGTTTGTTTCTAAACTTATGTATATTACCTCCCTGACTTAGGTGTTTCTCTAAAGTGGATAAAAGAGACCTTTTCAGTTTCAAGTGCTTGGAATCACCAGGGTTTAAAATCTGTATCATCTTAGGCCACTGATTTGATTTCCAGAGTTGTGTAATTTTTTAAAAAAACTTTTATTATGGAAAATTTCAAAGTAGAATGATTAGTAGAATGAACTTTGGTGTGCCCAACACTCAGCTTTAACAGTTTTGACTCATGGCCATCTTGTTTCCTCTAACTGTGTTTCACCAGGGTTTCCTAACTTTGGCAATTACTGACATTTTGAGCTGAAAAATTCTTTGTTATGAGAGACTATGCTGTTCTTTTTAGGATGTTTAGCTGCATGCCTGGCCTCTACCCCCTAGATATCAGTATCACACCCACTGGCCTTCTAGTTATGACAACCAGAAATGTCCCCTGGACGGCAAATCATCCCTAGCTGAGAACCATTGACCTCTACTCACCCCATTCTCCCCATCTCCATTAGATTATTTGGAAGCAGAACCCTTACATCAAATCAAAATGATTTCAGGATGTATGTCTAAAAGATAGGGCCTCCAATTTCATTGACCCTTTACAGAGGAAAGGAACAAAAATTGAACTCTGTTCCTATATAAATTGTTGTCCTGGGAGCTAGCCTCATTTGGCTGCAGAGATGGTCATTGTTTCTACCAGCTACCTAGTGTTGCTATGAGCTAGCCAACGAATTTGTATCACACTCCAGCTGGTACCTTTTCTAAAAAAGAATTGTGGTAAACTATACATAACATAATGTGTACTACTTTAACCATTTTAAGTATACAGTTTTGTGACATTAAGTACATTCATATTGTGTAACCATCACCACCATCTATCTCCAGAATCCTTTTGATCTTACAGAACTGAAACTCTGTACCCATTAAACATTAACTATTATTTTCTTCCCCAAGTATCTGGCAACCACCACTGTACTTTCGGTCTCTATGAATTTGACTATTCCAGGTACCTCATATAAGTAGAATCATACTTGTCCGTATTTGTACTTTTGTGGTTGGCTTGTTTCACTTAGCATAATGTCTTAAAGGTTCATCCATGTATGTGTGTATACCACATTTTGTTTATTCATCCACTGATTTGATTAGCTCCCACATTTTGGCTATTGTGAATAATGCTATTATGAATGTAAGTGTGTAAAATACCTCTTCAAGACCCTGTTTTTGGTTATTTTGGGCTTATACCTAGAAGTGGAATTGCTGGATTACATGGTAATTCTATGTTAACTTTTGGAGGAACTGCCGTGTTGTTTTCCATACTGGCTGCACCATTTTACTTTCCCACTGGCAGTATACATGGGTTTGAATGTCTTCACAACCCCATCAATACTTATTATTATATGTTTTTTTTTTTTTTAACATAGTAGCCATCCTAATAGGTATGAAGTGGTATCTCATTGTGGTTCAGCCTACTTCATAAGATTACAGCTGGTAACTGAAAAGCAGGCTTATTTCTGCTAGAACCCTCCTGCTAGAACTAAGTGGTGGTGTTGTGTGTTTCCAGTTTTGCTTTAGGACATTTTGCCATGGAGCATTCAGCGAACCCTCCATGGGGGAGAGGGTGGTGGAGTGGGTTGTATCTGCATGTAGAGGGCAGCTTTTAATCCACGATAAAGGCCTTGAGTTTGGCATTTACCATTATCAGTCAAGAGAAAGGATTCTGGTGTTAAAAGATAAACTGAGGCATATTAAAATTTTAAAGAGTTTATTTGAACATTCAGCAACTCATGAATCAGGCCACGCCAGACTACAAGCAGTTCCAGCTCCACCAAAAGGAGTGTGAAGGGAAAGTTTTTATAAGGTGTTCAAGGAAGCAACACAAAGAAAATATTTGATTGATTAAAGTGGACATTCCCTAGTTAGGCTTAGTTGCTGGTTTCTGATTGGTAAAGTTTCTAGTTAGCACTTAGTTGGTGGTTTCTGATTGATTAAGCTTGTTTTGTTTTTCTGAGCTATGGCCCTTCACTTTGAGTTGGATGTCAGCTTGCTGATGTAGGAACCCAAGGCACTGGAGCCATCTCAGCCTGGTGGACTCCCAGTGCTTTTTAAAACACCAATTAGATACAGAATCAGAGATCGTTAGAGCTGGAAGAGATATTAGACTCAGTTCTCCCAAAGCACACATTTCGGAAATAAAGGAATTGAAGCCCCAGAGCATGTAAGTCTCTTCTTGACTCGAGGGTAGAGACAGTGTCTTGCCCATTGTCCCCAGGACCTGGCACATAGAGTCAACCAGTAAGTGTCTGTGGAATTAATCAGTGGATTGCCCAGGGCCGTGCAGCTGACATCGTAGTGTCAGATCCCATCCCTGGAGGTACACATTATATTATGGTGACTGAAAAGTGGCAGATTGCTTCAATGACCAAGGGAGTCTTCTCTTTCTCTTTTTCAATCCCTAGGGTAAACAGATACAGATCAGACGTAGTTCTCCCACAGTGAGGCCCTCTCTTCTTTGGAGATAGATCTGGAGTGGTTTTGAAGAAAACCAGCCCAGTTCAGGAGACCATCTGCAGGCCGAGGAGGCTAAGGTCATGGCTGTCGAGCTTTGAATCACTCTTGAATCTGTTCCATTTCATCCTGCCCTAGAGCTTGCAAGTCCAATCTCCGCACCCTTTTTTTGTGTTTTCCTTCATCCTGGGGAAGCCCAGTTCTTCCTGGGTGCCTTAGTAGGTTTTTTCTCTCCCTATACTTCTGAACTAGGTGTTCCCAGTCTTGCCTGCATATTAGAATTACCTGAAAGCTCTACAAAGCCCTGATGCCAGGCCAATTAACTCAGAAGGGTTGGTTGGGGTTAGAACGCAGGCTACAGGATTTTTTAATGTTCTTAAGCCCCATCACTTTTTACCTATTTCATCTTCCAGATTGCCCGTCTGCCTCTCTCATCGCTCCTTAATCATGAAACTTGCTGTCATTTACTTTGGAGTTTTTAGGGCCCACAATGTAACAAGTTCTTCAAAGAAAAACCAGATCCCTGGCACGGATTTAGTTTAATCTATTGATCAATTTGGGAGCATTACCATGTTATCAATGTTAATCTTCCAGTTCATGAACACTGGATGTCTTTCCTTTTATACAAGTGTTCTTTAATTTCTTTCCACCACATTTTGTAGTTTTCACCGTACAAGTCTTGCACTTCTTTTGTTAATATTTTTCTAAGTATTTTTTTCTTTTGATGCTATTGTAAGTGACATTATGTTCTTAATTTTCTTTTCACATTATTCATTCCTAGTGTATCAAAATAAAATTGTTGTATTTAGAAATAAAAAATAAGAAAAACCAGAGCTGGACAGTAGTTTAAGCCGTAAAAAACAGCTTTTTTTCAGGACTATTGCAATAGGGGAAAAGAGACCTCAGTAGAGAACTGAGCTCAACTCCAAATACAGCATGAATATGTGGGAATTTACAGCCACGAGGCGGGGGTCACTGAAATTACTAAGAGGAAACACAAGGGTCATGGGGATTCTGGCTCAACTGACCTAAACAGATCCTTGCTGAAGACAGGCCAGGGTGACCAGACACCACCTGAGGGACAGTAGAGGATGAGGAACTAGGTCTGATATCAAGGGTGATCAGATATGGAGGATGGGGGCTTCTTGCTAAAACTGGACTTTACAAGAAAGCACACCAAGGAGAAGATTCGAGAGCCTGACTAAAGTTTGGTCAAGCAAAGATATCTCTGTCAGTTTGTGCAAATTTACTGTTACTTAGCAATTACTTTAAGGTTATGTGTTTTCTTTCCCCAGTTAGATTAGAAGCTCCTCGAAGGCAGGGAACATGCCTTCTTTCTCTTCCTTCCCAGTGGTTCCCAAACTTGAGTGTGCATCGCTCACTCACGTGGGGGCCTGTTGAAACACAGATTGCTGGTCCTACCCAGGAAACGTCTAAGTCAGTAGGCTTGAGGTGGGGCCTGAGAATGTGCATTTCTTACAAGTTGCCAGGTGATGCTCATCCTCCTGGTTTGGGGGCTACACTCCTGAGAACCACTGCTCTACCCTCTGAATCATTCCTTGTGTGCAAATGCTCAACAATTACTGGCCAAGCCAAAAAAGAATGGAGCAAATTTCCCCTGGGTGCTCTCCTGAGTTCGGTTGTGGCTGCAGGCTGGTCCCTGGGCTGAGAAAATGAAAGAACCTGTGCTCGTTCATCTATAGAGATGATCATAAGGTTTTGACTTTCCAGTTGCCAATTCCTGCACATTTTGAACCTTGCTAAGGTGATTATTTTTCTATATATGTATTTTTTGTGTGTGAGTGTAAGTTGTTGGGTTGTTTATTTAGCCTAGATTAAAAGACAAGAGAAAATCATGGATAGGCTCAAATATCACTTCTCTGTCTTTCAAGGTAGAAAGTAAAGGTGGAGAGTAGTGAGCACAGGTTTCTGGAAAGGCTGGTAAGACATAATTTCCAAATAGAGGGGAAATTCGTACAGTCAATTTTTAAAGCCGAAACACAAATTCTCTGAAAGTAATATTTTCTACGAGTTATAAGGGGTCCAAAGTATTGTTGTTTTTTATTGGGAAAACGAAATGAACTCAAGTGGAACTGATGTCTTCTACCTCCACCCTACCTCCCAGCTCAGCCCTAACGAATTTAATTAATAACCACAGTTTATTGTAGTGTGAAAACCACTGAGGCGGAAGTTGAAGGTTTATTCATATCTTCAATCTCTTTTCGATTAAGTGCCTTCTAAAAGTGAATTGATACTGAAGCTTTCATTTTGAATACTTTGAAGGGTTTTAATTACTTTTCTAATTTTAATGAGTGGTTACACCATTTAATATATTTGGAATTTAATTTGGGTAAATTTAAATTGAAAAAGTACATGTTTGTTTATTGTTTTTAAAATATCAGCTGATCTCTCCTATAGACTTCAGGGATTTGTTTTGTTTTCTTTTAGGCAAAATATTCTTGAGAGAGAGAGACCACTGAGATTTTTCTAAGGAAATTTGGTGTCTCCCTTGCATAACTGGACAGGCTTGGCATTGGATGTTTAATGCAGGGCTGTGTCTCTTTTTGTGGCTCTTTTGTGTCACACCTTGAATTTGAAGAATGCTCTCGCTCATGTGGTGCTAATTTGAAATGAGAAGATTAGAGTCAGAAAACAGCTGATGATCACTTTGGAGAAGGATTTGATTTTCTAGGTACCAAACTAGGGAGCTCTTCTGCCAAACTTTGCATCTTTAAAAGAACAGATTCTTTGTCTTTGGGTCATGCTGGAGGCACAGTCAGCTTAGGTTCTTTACATTAAAAGCCACCTGCTTGCAGGTGGGAAAGCAACGTTGGCCAGTCTTAAAGGATTGGAGAAGAAACGGTTGAGTTTGTCATGTCTCATATAATGTGAGAGTATGGTTATTGCTTGTTACTTGTTTCCTCCTCCAGATAGATACTCGATTGGGGGGAAAAAACAAACCCAAGTCTGAGATGCATCCAGATGTGGAAACCTGCAAAAAACGAGAACAAGTTCACACATAGGCAAAACAGTAAAGGTTTCTGTTCTCTCTTTCCTCCCCCCTCCCACAGGTGAATTTCGTGGCATGCCAGCTTTTTGCATTGTTTGCTGCTTTTTGGTTTCGCATCTACCTAAGTCCTAGTAAAACCAGCTCCGATGTCCGGCATGCATTTGCTACCATTTTTGGTATCTATTTTGTCATCTTTTGTTTTGGTTGGTGAGTATGAGCTTCATAAATTCTAATATTGATCATTTGGATGTTTTGTGGCAATATTGGGACTTTATTGGCATTGCATTAAGGTAAGAAATAGATGGTATTGTAAAATACCATATTGTAAAGTATATATTGTAAAATGTTACGATATTGTAAATACCTTATTGTAATATATTAGGGACACTGCAGGAATCTCCATTTACTGTAAGACCCTGGAACCAATAAACTGACTATCCATTGGAAGTCAGTACAATGAATGTTTTTTTTTTTTTTTAAATTAGACTTCTACAGATCCTCCCACCCCTGGGAAGGATGTTGCAAGGTTTAGTTTTTCCCAACAAGGGACCTTTCCTAACTATAGTAGATCTTGGTATATTTCTTGCATTACTGCTAGAGACACTGGTGGTCTGCATTTCATCAGAGTAGAAGAGTGGTTTTAGTGCAGGTCTTAGGGAATGTGAGTCTTTCTTTAACAGAGAAAGCCAGTAGATTGGACTTCCTTTGCTAGATAAGCTCAGAAAATATCCTGGGAGTGGTAGCACTTCTTAGGGAAGAAGTTACAAGGACCTGCATTTCTAGAAGTATATCTTCAGGAAATTTGTGAATTTGTTCGTGATTCTGTACTAGTATACTGCCCCTAATCCTTCAACAAATATTTGAGAAAAGAGTATTTTGAATCAGCTACCAGGTAAAAGTCTTGATATCTGGGGAAACTGTGGTACTGGTACTTTAAGATTAAAAAAAATAAAGTCCCAAAGAAAAAACTCAATCTCTCTGGACTCCTAACTAATATATGAAAAAAGTATAAGCATTCCATTTATGGATTCCTGACATTACTAGTGCTGTAGTTGCCAAACTATGTCGTGACTTTCTCGTGTCATTTCAAGATATACTATTTTAATCACATAGAATAAAAATACTTGATTTATTTTCTCGTACGTAAACATGAGCTAACTGATCACTTGCTTTCTGGAGAGGGTGGAGGTGGACAGAATGGGTGGCCAATAGGTATGTTAATATGAAATATATTCAGTGTCTCCTCCCCCCATTATGTCTTCAAGGTACTCCATACATCTTTTTGTGCTGGTGTTAATGTGCTACGCAATCATGGTCACTGCAAGCGTATCTAATATTCACAGGTAAGACCCTGAGAATGGACAATGTGAGGTGAGGTTTTTTGTGCTCTTTGAAATGTTTTTCCAGGGTGAAGATGAACCTTCTCCATTTTCTGCAAGTTTTGAATCTTAGCTTATCTAGAATATCAGAAGGAGGAATGGGGAGACCTAAAATCTGCAAGTCTTCAGAGAAGGCTTTATGAAAAAGGTGGGATGCAAATTGGTTGAAAGAGAGTAGATCAGGATTAGGCAGCTCTATTTGTGATAGCCCCAAGCTGGAAACAGTTGAAGTGTTCACCACAATGGAATACTATGCAGCAATGAAAAGAAATGAAAGATTGATATACACCATGACATGGATGAATCTCAAATATGCTGAATGAAGGAAGCCACACAAAGTCTGGTCTAGAAAATGCAAAGTAATGTATAATGACAAAAGATCAGATGTTATCAGGGGTGGGGTGGTGCAGGGAGATGTGGAAGGGATCACAAGGTAGTTTGAGGAAACTTCTTGGGGGTGATGGATAGCTCCACTATCTTGAAATTGGTGATGGTTTTCTGGGTGTACACATATGTCAAAACTTATTAAATTGTATACTTTATGTATAATAAAACTGCTAAAATAAAAAAGAAATTTTTTTTTTTACTGTGATGTTTAGATTTCAAAGTACAGAAGTAATTTAATTTTACCTTGAAAGTGACATGCTTGGCTAATGAGTTGAGATACTTGGGATATCTGTTTTGCATGGTCGCAGTTTCCCCTGGTCTTTCTGGAAACTGTATTATCTCTGCCTTTCGGGAACGCTGGAATGTGAGCTCTGTGAAAACAAAGACTTCTCTCTCTTGTTCACTGTTGTGTTCTCAAAGCCTGGAACAATACCTGGCACAAGTAAGGGCTCAATAAATATTTATGGCATGAATGACTGAATTACTTTTGAAAGACATTTATTCTTTTATGGCTTCTTTTCTGACAGCTTCTCTGAAAAGCAGAGCCTTATTTCAGCTTCAGAAAGCTCTTTGATTAAGACACAATAGTTTTCCTTCTTCAAAACATTGGAATTTAACTTTTCACCGTATAATCTTGTAGTTACTTATAATAAATTTCTGGGCAAATATTTTTGCATGCTTTTAGATTTTATAGTCATTCCATGTAAAATCCAAATGAGCTCTGAAAATTTAAATTCTAATCATCCCTCTTCTCAGTGCCTTCTTTGAAGGGGATAGTGTCATTCCTTCCAGAAAGGAAATAGGAAATCCATTTTTCTAATTTGGAAAGAGTGGGTTTTGGAAATGCTTCATAGGATGACAAAGTGCTTATAAAGTCTATTTTTTTTTTTTTTTTTGGTGGGGAGTGAAAATGCTTGGCTTTTCTTAAACTTGATTTTGGAAACAATTAAATAAATGATTAGTCATATTATTGTTGTATCTGTATAGCACATTTCCAACTACTTTACAAATTGCCACTTTTCACCCCTCCCCACACTTGTGTGATGCTGATGGGGTGTGGTCCATTTTCCAGGGGGTCAGCAGTTTACATGTCTTTCAGGGCCAGGTGTGCTTGTTCAGTTTTGCAGCATTCCCTCCCACTGTGGAGGAATGGAATACTCTGGCCTTGGCAGAGCACAGTGGTTTCCAGGCAGGCCATGACTGTTCACCACAGTAATATTGTGCTAGAGGAGGGCTCTATCATAAGACCAAAAAGAAAAGATGCCAGAACAAATTCTTCCACTCTTTCTTTGCTCGCCTGGTTGCCAGTATTGCAGAAGTAGGGAATGGTTCACAGTTCCTGATGGATGGACTCAATGTAAATGTAAAAAAAAAATTTCAAAGTTGTTTCCTATTGATTCGGGAAAAGAGCAGTAGATTGGAGTCAGGAAATCTGGGTCCTTCCAGCAGTGTGAGTTTGGCCAAGTCATGCAGTTTCTCTGTACATCACATTTCCCACCTATAAAATGTGGGCCTTGTAGTAGTTTGAATGCAAGTTCTCTTCAATACCACGATTTCCTGATTCTCTGTGAACCACTGTCTTCTTTACCCTGTGGGGCCAGTAACAAGAGTTCTGTTATATGTCTGGGGAAAAGAGGGGAGGATTAGTATTTGCTTCATATGGAACTAACCCACTTCTGGAATGATTGTATTCAGAATTCGTTTAGAGATTTCTAGTGGGTACCACCTCTGTTTCCTTCCTAAGCCACTATGTTGGGCAGAAGTCACGGGCATCAGTTTAGCGTATGCAAACCAGCTGGAGCAGAATATAGTTTGTATCTGCTAGGACAGACGCCCCGTGCAACACTTGGTGATACAGTTACCAATTCTGGAATCCCTGCTTTGTGCCAAGTCTTAAGCCCAGCTCCTCTTAATCTACTTTATTTCATTATTTTTAATATATAAACTATTATTTAATATATCATTTAATATTTAATATCATTTCAAATATATTCTTTTTAGGACAACTCTATGGAATATAGATTTTTTTTTTCTGTGATGAGGAAATGAAAGCTCAAAGTCATAAATAAGTAAACAATTTGATGAATTTTCACAAAGTGAACACACCCATGTAACCACCAGCCATTTCAGTAAGGAGAATGTTAGCATTACTCATGTCCCCAGTCTCTACCACAGCCTTCCTTCCTAGAATAACCACTATGTCAACCTCTCCCACCATGGGTTGCTTTGGCAGGGCTGGAATTTGAACTCATACCGGTCTGTCTGTGGAATACACGTTCTCTCTACCGCTCCTGGATTCCTTAGATGTTTTAGGTTTGGCCAGGGCATTGCTCTGTTGTTTTGGAACTTAGCACTTGGCACCATCCTTGACAGGTGGGGGTCTTGTTACCACAGATGAGCTGAGTCCCCTTTACCCTCTGGGCCAGGGGAAGGTGTGGGTCTAATTTCCGTTGAGGACAGAGGGGAAGCAGCAGGCGTGGCTGCACTTGAAGTGGTCCCAGAAGAATCTGCCTTTTGCATCTGCTTTGTGCTCTTGCCTTGAGCTTCATGAACTGGCCGGAGAAAGGGAACAGATGCTGGAGGCAGCCAGGCCTGACTCCATCTCACTCCTACTCCAGCTCTTAAGAGAACTGTTTGTTTTTTCTTAGTCATTTGCCTGTTGACCATATTCCTGGTTTGGACCCAAGGTAGGGAAAAATGTTTTTGTATAGTAACATCTTTGTTTGCAAATAATGGTAAAGAGAACTTAAAGTTTTATATGTATATATTTTTAATTTAGAGATGGGTTCTCACTATTACCCAGACTGGTCTTGAACTCCTGGCCTCAAGCTGTCCTTCTGCCTTGGCCTCCCAATGTGCTAGGATGACAGGCGTGAGCCATCACACCTGCCCTTAATGTTATATTCTGCTTTAAAGTTTACAGAACTCCTCCATACTCGTTATCTGGCTTTCCCTTGCTACCGAATGAATTTTATATTATCCCTACTTTATTATTCCTTAGGTTGATCTAGTTTTCATGAGTTATTTTAATGTGAATATGTGATTTTGGTATAATTTAATACCAGAATATACATCTTTCCTGTTTTATGGTTCATGTTTAAAAATTATGTCTTCTGAATTAATGTCTGTATCTGATGAGCTCCTGAACCATTTAATGTGTTCATTTCAGTTTTTTTCTGCCAACAGTAACTGAACCCCTCCTATGTGTCAGGTCAAGGGTGTGGATACTCAAGGTCACAATGAGTTGGGGGGACACACGTGCATTAGTAATTTTACTGTTGTGATTATGTGTGTTAGCATGTAGTACTAGAGAAATGCAGACAGTGGAGCAAGGAATTGTGCTGGGGCTGGGGGAGCAGGAGACGGGGTGCTGTGGGTGGAGCCAGACCAAGCCAAGGGACACTAAAGAGGTGACATTGGAGCTGAGCCTTATCTGATAACTAGGAAGTTTCCAGATAGACTATGGAATGGAGAAAGAAGTGGAAAGCAGAAGAAAGATATCTGGCCTGAAAATACAGGGTTTCATTGTGGAATGTGAGCAGTGCAGTATAATTTGGACATAAGGTGGACGTGGAGTGTGGCCGGAGATGAGTCAGAAGGTGAGGCAGAGCTTAGCGTGTGAAGCATCTTGCGTGCTGTGTTCAGGGGCTGCGATTTGACTAGACAGCAGATTCCCTGGAGATGTTTAAGAAGAGTGGCAGTCATGTGGTTGTCTATTCACTGGACACACAGTGGGTGGATATGGTGAACAAGACACACGTGACCATGTTTGCCCTCATGGAGCTTACAGTTTGGTAAGGGAGACAGTAATCACGTTGTCTTAGCTTGGGCTGCGATGACAAAGTACAATGGACTGGGTGGCTTATAAACAATAGGAATTTATTTCTCAGTTATGGAGGCTGGCAGTCCGAGATCAGGGTGCCAGGATGTCCGGGTGAGGACCTTCTTCTGGGTTATAGACTGCGGTCGTCTTGTATCCTCACATGGCTGTGAGAGAGTGAGCGAGCTCTCAAGGCTTTCTTTTGTAAGGGCACTAATCCCACTTGTGAGGGCTCCATCCTCATGACCTAATCACCTCCCAAAGGCCCCACCTCCTAATACTGTCAAATCAAGGGTTAGGATTTCAACATATGAATTTTGGGGCGACATAAACATTCCCTCCATTGCACAGCTTATCGCATATTTATAATTACAAATTGCATGCATTGTGAGTGACAAGAGTGCTTGTAAGTGGACACTTGTCTGTGTTTGTGTGGCTTGTGTGCACATTGGTGGTGTGGGAGAGGGATGCGGGGAGTGCTGATGAGAAAGTGGTAACTGACGCTTGAGGCGTGGACAGGGAGGATGCTGAGCAGAGCGTGGGAATGCTCACACCTCTCAGCAGGTGGAGGAAGGTAAGCTGAACAAGGTGCCTGGGGAGAATTAACCAGAGAGATGGGAAGAAAACAAGGAGAGCGGAAGCCAAGAGAATAAAGTGCTTAGAGAAGAGAGTGGTCAGCAGTGTGGTGATGATTTGTATTTTACAAAGATCATATGTAAACATGGTGGTTCATGACAAGGAGAATCTTGGGTGCAGATCTTACAGGTCAGTGGTTCCCAGCCCTGGCTGCACGTTGGAATCACACCTGCCAGGTGCAGCTGGTACCTATTAAACCAGACTAGCTGGGGGTGGGTCCCAGGCATCTGTAGTTTGTAGAGCTCCCCAGGTGATCGCACTCTGGGCCGAGGCTGAGACCCACTGCAGCTGTGCAGGTGAGAAGAGGTGGTGAAGGGCTCCGCAGTGGGTGGAAAGGTGGATGTAGCCGGACCACATAGGACTTGGTGAGCAGTTGCGGGTGGAGGGAGAGCGAGAAGGGAACATTTATTGGGTGCATTGTTGTCATGTGTAATAATCTGACCATCTGTGTTCTTGGTTTCAGGTACTCCTTTTTTGTGGCAATGGGATACCTTACAATATGCCACATCAGCAGAATATACATCTTCCACTACGGGATTCTCACTACCGATTTTTCTGGGTGAGTTTCTTAAGGGGCGGCAGGTGGGGGGGGGTGTTGACTGCTGACTTTGACTCAGTCCCTTGGGGTTTGTAAACATCAAGTGTGCACATGTGATTCATCGGTGGCTGGATAAATCAGTTGGTAGGACACTGTGTTGATGCATGAGCTTGAGGTTGAAGATTTGATGGTTCTGTAGGACCGTTAGCTCTGTTGAGCTGTAAGGCAGGTCACAAACTACAGCCTGTGGGCTGTGTCTGTCCTACTGCCCATTTTTGTACAGCTGTTTTGGAATACAACCAGGCACTTATGTGTGTATTGTCTGTGGCTTCTTTTGCACTACAGTGGCAGGGTTGAGTGGTTGTGACAAACCATGTGGCCTGCAGAGCCTAGAATATTTACTGTTTGGCTCTTTACAGAAAAAGTTTGCCAACCCCTATTCGAAGGCCCTTAATGCAGGGTTGGTGTTCATCTCTCACTAGTTAATAATACAGACGTTCTTCCATGCTAGCTGATAAATAGCTGCTGCCCTGGCCCCTTTGAGTGACCCCTGGCTGCTCTGGCCCATCCCCCCAGACCTCTTTGACCTCCAGCAACTAGAAGGGTAATGCCTGGTCCAGCAGGGGGCTCCATCTGGGTTGTAAAAATTTTGTCTGTCACCATGGCCTTGACCTGGTGGGCCACCCTCTCCAGACCGGTCACCTGGTAAAGACTATGGATGGATCGGTGAGAATTCTGTGCCCTGTTGAGGTTGGTACAGGAACAACTTTTTATGAATTTCAAGGAATGAACACTAAAGCAAAGTCGTTCCTGGTGACACAGTGTCTGTTATCCACGTGACCTCCCTAGGAGTTTGGTTCTGTTCTCTGCAGGGAGAACCTGAGTTCTCCCCCAGGTTGAATTGCATCTTATCTGGTGAGTCGTTGGAGACGGGCAGGGAAATGAGGGGGTGACAGCTCCCAGTTCATTTCTGCGAACTTTGCAAGTTGTGCACCTCCACTGTCCCACCATGAGTGGGCTCAGGAAGGCAAAAGAGTGTTGTTTTGGGGACACAGTGACTGTTGCATTTAAATATTCACGACTATGGTTCGTCTCAGATCGTTCATACGTTAGTTTTTCCTACCCTCAGGCCTCTGGGCTTTTACCTCTTTCTCTTCCAGCTCTGCATCCTCCCCGCATCATGGAGCGCACTTCTCAATATTCATGAAAGAAGTTCCCAAACTTTATTTTGTATTCACGGTTTATTTATATAAACTGTTATGTATTGCTAGTAAAATATGGAAAACTTGGGAGGAACAAAGATAATAACAAAATAGTCAGGAAAATTACAGCATTAAAAGGAAACTCTAAATGGGAATCCTAACTCCTCATAGTGTTTAATCAATAAACTTCATTGTTTTGTTTCACCCCAGAGCCCCTCCGTACTTAGAAGAGTTCATGGCACTTAATACATGTTCAATAAGTGAATGAATTAAATACTCTGGTATCTGTCAGTCCTTTTTTCAATGTTTTTCAGAGACTCATTGTTAAACAGCCCCTCCAGTCATATTGGTTGGGATATTAAACAAAAAACTTTGACTTTAGCCCATAGTACATTATTACCTGTTTCTTGGGTATATCATCTTCTCTTTTTAAAGCAGGAAGCATTCGTTCATTAATTTCTGCAACAGTTTTTGAGTTGCTAATGTGCTAGGCACTGTGCATTCTAGGCAGGAGGAAGGGTGTTCCAGGTAGAGGGAGTGGCTTTGCAAGAGCACAGCAATGTGAGGCAGGTGCCTGTGGAGGTCCTGGAGAGCCACGTCCCGCTGCCTGACCACCCCCATCTGTCTTACAGCCTGGCTGTCACTGGAGTCCATCCAGTGCTCTTCATGCCACTGCCACCACCCTGGACCACCACGAGTCTGCAACGCCTTCCTAACTGGCTGTCCTTCCTTCCACCCTGCCCCTTCCCAGTCTGTGCTCTCCACACCTATCAGATTGAGGTTCTAAAATACAAAACCGATGAGGCTCTGGATCTGCCAAACTCTCCGCCTCATCTCCGGCCATCTCCCGTTCCCCTTGTGCCACGCGTAAACGTTCATGGTCTGCACACCTGCTAGGTTAGTTCCCGCCTCTGTGCCTGTGCCTTGCTGTTCCCCTGAGCAGAAAGCCTTTCCCGTCTTTGACAACGTGGAGCTTCCCTGAGGGCCACCCCCTCCCTCGCCTGTCCCCTCCACCCCCAGAGTCATGCGTTTTGGGCCTTGGGTAGCAGGAGGTCTCTCACCTGCCTTTCACTGGCTGGTGCTGTCATCGCCTGTCAGTTATGCTCACATTGTTCCTGGCTCACGGAGCGTTTGTAGCTGGCGGCCACGGGCATTTCCCTCATCAGTTGTGTTGTATGCTTAGCTAGTGTCATATGTGTTTATTCCCAGATTTGTTTATTACGCTTGTACCTGTGTATTAGTGTCCAGAATCTCCAGAGAAACAGAAACAATAGGCTATATATGAGGGGACTTACTATGGGAATTGGCTCACGTCATTATGGAGGCTGAGAAGTCCCACCATCTGCTGTCTGCAAGCTGGAAAGCCAGGCAAGCTGGTGGTGTGCTGCGGCCTGAGAACCATGGGAGCCAAGGGTGGAACTCGCAGCCCAGGGCTTGAAGGCCTGAGGATCAGGAGCTCCGGTGTCTGAGGGCAGAAGATGGATGTCCCAGCTCAAGGAGAAAGAAAATTCACCCTTCCTCGGCCTTTTCTATCTGGGCCTCAACCGATTGCATGCCTGTATTGGTGAGAGTGGATCTTCCTTACTCAGTCTACTGATTCAAATGCTAACCTCTTCCAGAAACACCCTCACAGATATACCCAGAAATAGTGTTTCACCAGCTACCTGGATGTTCCTTAACCCAGTCAATTGACACATAAAATTAACCATCACAACTTATGTATGAGCTGATTACATATGCATGGGAAAGGAGAGACAGTGGTTTCTCTAAAACCAGGCTGGGTCCTTTGGAAAGCCACCAGGGCAAGTTTAATATATTAAAAATAATTGCTGTTGAATTAAATGTGGGTGAGAATGCTGAAAGGATTGGGGTTTGGGGGAAGGAATTGTAAGCATTAGGGATTCTTCACTCAGATTGCTTTGCACACGTCTTTCCTTTCTTCAACCTTCCGAGTCTGTGCTAGAGGCAGGGACCCTGGAGGCGGTGCGGAGGGTTCATGTGAGAGAAGTGCCGTCCGTCAGCACATCGACACTGCAAGGAAAGGCTGTGGTCCTGCGTCAGAGGCTCTTGGTTCCTTATTCAGCACACAGTGATGGGGAACTCGGTCTGTACCTGGCACGGTTACAGAAGACACACTGCAGAACCAGTGTGCAGTTATCTGTTTCCAGTTTGTATAGAAAGTTCAAATGTGAGCATATCATTGTGTCCTCCCAAAATTCATGTCCATCTGGAACCTCAGAATATGTCCTTATTTGGAAATAGGGTCTTTGCAGATGTAATTAGTTAAGATGAGATGAGGTCACACTGGATTAGGGTGGGCCCTAGATGAAATATGACTATTGTCCTTATACGAAAGCCACGAGAGACAGACTCACAGACACACATGGAGGGAAGATGGCCATGTGAAGATTGAGGCAGAAATTGGAGGAGTTGAGGAATGGCCAGGATTGCTGTCACCAACAGAAACTGGGAAGAAGCAAGGAACAAATTCTCCCTCAGAGCCTCCAGGAGGAAGCAAACCTGCCACCATCTTGATTTTGGACTTCTAGCCTCAAGAACCGTGAGAGAAAAAATTTCTGTTGTTGTAAGCCACCCGGCTTGTGAAATTTGTTACAGCAGCCCGAGGAAACTCATAGGCATTGTTTTATGACTCCATGCCTTTCAATGAATTAACAGCTGTCCTCTGTTCCTGATTGCGTGGGATAAGATGCCTCTACACTAC
>CM052440.1:103144086-103159501 GCA_028533085.1 Varecia variegata | reverse complement strand
TGCAGACTGTTTGAACTAGAAAGGACGCTGTTGTTAGGGAAAGAATACAAAATTAAAAATCTGTTACCTGAAAATTGCATATGATTTAGTTCTCTAGTTACAAAGTGGCCATACTTTTTTTTTAAATAGACATCATCAAGCAGCATTATTTTTCCCTGCCACCATAAATGTGAAATGCCTCACTGACATAACTCCCTCTTCTTGGATGATGTCAGTCAACATAAATGGGAAATACATACTGACATGAAATTGACAAGGTGTTTTAAATAACAAGTTGTCAATTAGAGAGGTTCTTTACCAATGTCTGTTCTCATTACAAGCCTGCAAGCAACCATGTATTTCTTCTTCAGAATGGAATTGATTTAACATTACTCTTTATTTCAGTTGAAGTATCTTTTTTTTTTTTTTTGGGACAGAGTCTTGCTCTGTTACTTAGGCTAGAGTGCAGTAGTGACATCCTAGCTCACTGCAGCCTCAAACTCCTGGGCTCAAGTGATCCTCCTGCCTCAGCCTCCCAAGTAGCTGGGACTACAGGCGTGCACCACCATGCCCAGCTAATTTTTCTATTTTTTGTAGAGATGGGGTCTCAGTCTTGCTCAGGCTGGTCTCAAACTCCTGACCTCAAGTGATCCTCCCACCTTGGCCTCCCAGAGTGCTAGGATTACAGGCGTGAGCCACTGTGCCTGGCCCAGTTGAAATATCTTGTTTAGGATTTTTTGTAGCATTCTGAAGTTAAACCTGGTGTTTTAAAGCAGCCTGATATGTAGCTGTTCTCTCTGGAGCATGTGTGCAAACCTAAGTGTTTAGCATACTTTATTATGCCTTCAGAATAAGAGCACAGACAGGAATTGAATGGGATTGGTTGAAGTTAGTGTTTGTATCAAACAACATATAGAATATTTTTAATTTTGGAGAACACATAAACTTGTACTTTAGGTTATTCTGGTACTTAAAATTTTATATATAATTCTAGGTATAATCAAGTTTTTGTGGGTTGGACTTGGCGTTAATGGTAAAGGTAACACACAAGATACACTTTTATTAGTGTTATAATACAATTTATATCAATACATGTAGTGGTGAATGTCCTTTATGTTCTCTCTGTGAATGTGGGCAGTTAAAGGCACTAGAATATTTATTGTTCTTCTGGGAGAAAGCTCAACAATTGCTTGTAATGTAGGTGGTACCAGATTCCTTTTAGGTTTGTGACAGTGAACGGATTCTTCTTTTTTACTCACAGAAGGGTGCAAATCGAGTTTTCTTTTGAGGGCAGCAGCAAGAACTCTTATTTCGTTTTTCCAGGCTGGACCAGATTCAGGCAGATAATTGCTCTTCCATCACGTGGCAGTTTGAGTTGCCCATGTGTTGTTGGAAACATTATGAAATGAGAACTCTTATACACTGCTAGTGGGAGTACAAATTGGTATAACCCTTCTGGAAGGCAATTTCACTATAAATTTCCTGCAAGAATTTTTTTAAAAGTTCACATCCCATAATAGCATAAATTCCTAGGAGTTGAATTACCATAAGGAAATCAAATTTATTCATAAGGATGCTCAACTGTTGTCCATAATTGTGAAAAACCGGAAGCATCCTAAATGGTCTAAAAGCGGCGAATGATTAAATTATGGTACTAGGATGCCTCCATTGAAAATGATGTTATCAAAGACTATAAAAACCACAAGACAAATACATATAGTAGGATTCCATTTCTTTTTTTTTTTTAATGTGAATATGCATAGAAGAAAAAGAGTGGAAAGAAACATTGAAAATGCTAAAACAGTGGTTCTGTCTGGGGGGGGTCTTTATTGGTGATTTTAATATTCATTTTACTCTTTTATGTTATGATAATAAGGAAAAAACCCTAGAATTTTATTTAAATATATTTGCATGCATATTAAAAGATTATGGTGAATGGCAGCAGACAGGATTGGAACAATAGCTACTGGTGTTCTCTGTTATCTTATCGGAGCCTTATCCTATTCCAATAATAGGAATATTACTTGCCTGTACCCCTCGCTAGTGATGGAGATCATTTGCCCTCTTGTCCCATGGACAGTGTTTTTCTCTATTAGTTTATGATATCCTGGTCACCTGATCTAACCAGCCCAGTATGTTCAAATAATTGCGTTCTATAATGTGGAAAAATGAAGATATTTGCCAAGAAATTTCAAGATTTGTTTATTTCATGTTTGTCCTTCAGGCTGCTGCCAGCTTTTTAATAATTAGCATAGTCACTTGGAGTTTACTTCTGCAGACATTATAAGTTACAAGAAGTATATTGGGTAGGTCCCTTTAAAAGGGAGAATTGATGATTTTGTTGTTGAGTGCCAGGATATAGAAGTTAAATCTTTGAAAAGATGTAAACAGTACAGGCTTTTCTCCTCTGATTAACCACTGGATTGTTCTGAACAGATACCGGGGAACTCCGAAACAAGTCCAGTGGAGTACTCTTGCCTTTAGTTGTAGTCCTAGCAAGTCTGATAGAACTATGTGTGGACTATGATAGAACTTTTTGTAACTTGTGGAGTCCCCTATTTTCTTTCTCCATGCCGGCATGATTGTAGGGATTTGGCAGCATTACACTAACGTTGTGACATTGTCCTCTTCCTCTGCAGTCATTTGGGGAACAGGGGTAAGGAAGACAGAAGCTGCTGGGTCCAAGCTATAGGTTGCACAGGTCATGCTGTATCTTGGCACCCACTGGAGTTGTGCAAGATGGCAGTGCTGGCTTAGGTTGGGTGTTCTCTTACCGTGCTAAACTTCTTGCTTGACTAACTCCCTGGTTTCCTAGTGTCACAAATAGCACAGTGGATTTTTTATTATAAAGAAAGTAATAAAAGTATGAAGTGTAATCTATTGGTTCTGAAATGATCTGTTGGGAAAATAAGATGCTTGAATGTCAGCTCAAGCTTGATGCTGGCCAGCCAGATGTGCAATCGGTTGGCTCTTCGACATGACACCTGTAGTGATGACTGCATTGTCTCATTGTTCTGTCCTAGCTTTACTGGGACATCAGATTTTTTTTTTTTTTTTTTGAGACAGAGTCTCAATCTGTTGTCCAGGCTAGAGTGCCGTGGCATCAGCCTAGCTCACAGCAACCTCAAATTCCTGGGCTCAAGCGATCCTCCTGCCTCAGCCTCCTGAGTACCTGGGACTACAGGCAAGTGCCACCATGCGTGCCACCATGCCTGGCTAATTTTTTCTGTTTTCAGTTGCCTGGCTAATTTCTTTTTATTTTTAGTAGAGATGGGTTCTTGCTTTTGCTGAGGCTGGCCTCGAACTGCTGACCTCAAACAATTTTCCTGCCTCGGCCTCCCTGAGTGCTGGGATTATGGGAGTGAGCCACTGTGCCCGGCTGGGACATCAGAACTTTAACCATTTTAGGTCCAAAGATTAAGGTAAACTAGGTAGGTTTTATTGAAATAGTGTTCAAAACTGAGATTTTGTTTAATATTTTAAAGACAAGTCATTTCTGGTTGGGAGTTGATGTAGAAAGTGGAAATGGATGAATGGGTACCACTTCTGGTGAGTTGCCAAGAGTTTGTATCAGAAGGCACTGATTGTGTGTGTGTGTGTGTGTGTGTGTTGTGTGTATGTGTATGTGTGTGTCAGGGGGTGGTGTTGGCATTGTTCTTTCTTTTTACCCCAGACACATCTCCATCTACCTGTTTTCCCTTCCTTAATATTCCCCATTATATTTTGTTACCTAAATTAGACTAATAATCTTGGGTTCAAGAAGAAAAATAAGTTTTTCTTTGGCTCTTTTTCAATCATGAAAAAGTTTATAAGGCAAAAGGGAAATGGCCCCACCTCAACCATACTGGACTCAAAACTTTAATTCCAGATTGGTCAGATGATTTCCAAGTACAGGGCCTTTCACTGAAGAGTATGTACAAATCCAAGGATGGAGGGGTGGGGTGTGTGGAAAATCTGAGTGCAGCTCAAGTTCTGAGGCCTCATTGTCCTGAGGAAATTGTTTGGCTGCATCTCGGAGCCACTTATGAATCTGCTGTTTTTGCTCTTCCTGTGTTTGTATGTGTACCTATATACTGAGTTTTGCATTTCTTTTTTGCAAAAAAGAACATGATTTTTTTTCTAATCGTAAACCAACAAGTATGTTTTGGATTGTTTCATGGTTTGAATGAAATATGACATGGATGGTATTTAAATTTCATCTTAAGTCAGTAACTCTAAGGATTTGATTCTCAAGTCTCAGTAGCTTATGCAATATAAGTTTTGGCATCTGATCTATCCATAAGTTAAAATAAATTCATCAGATTAAAAAATGTGTAGAGAGGACTTGCTCTGAGCAAGACAGTATGGTGTTCTTCCTTATAGCCACAGAAAAGTAAGTATGTAGGAAGATTCTAAACTCCTTTTCCTTTTAGTGAGCAGGTTCTAGTTCT
The DNA here is from genome assembly GCA_028533085.1 of Varecia variegata. Lineage (NCBI taxonomy): Eukaryota > Metazoa > Chordata > Mammalia > Primates > Lemuridae > Varecia > Varecia variegata. Next base: position 103,155,092 of record CM052440.1, on the reverse strand, counting down.
AGTGTGTAGCTTTAGATCTGCTTTTTTCATAAGTTACTAGTTCATTTTTTAAAATAAATGCACAATCACATGTGTGAGTTGTTTTCTTTTTAAATTGTTAGAAGCTGAATATTTAAAACAGAAGCAACATATTGAAGGCATAGTCTAGATGATGTTTAGGAATATTCAAATCCATAGCTTCTTTTTTTTTTGTTCCAAAAAAGGATATCTTTTCTAAGGAATTACAACAATCTAGCTTTTACATAGACCTAATGGTACAGATTTTACATTGAATAATTAGTATTTATTGACATTGCTGTAGCTATTCAGTATTATGTATTACATTAGTCTGTGTCTTCTGAGAAGCAAATGCCAAGATGGGAAGAGACTTATAAGAGATTTGTTTGGGGCAATGACTGCCAGGGAAAATAGGGAGGGAAATGGATGAGGCTAGGAGAGCCATCAGATTGAAATGCAGGTCTGACCCCTGAGAAGGAGAGAGGGAAGGATGGAAGAGAAGTCTTAGACTGCAGTGCAATTCTAAGAAAGTTTTGGCAAATTCAGCAGAAAGTCCTCGAGCTAAAATTCCCCTGGCGGAGGAGAATCACATTTGTAGGGAGGGGCCTGCGTAGCATCCCTGCTGCACTCAGTCATGGGCTGGGAGCAGCCTGCGGGAGGCATGGCCTCAGCTGGAACGAGGGTGGAATCAGAGCACAGCACCTGGGTCAGTATACTCCCAGCAGCAGATCAGACAGGCACATCCTCATGGCTGTGGCATGTGTGAATATTAGACTTACTAAACATTTTGCTGAACATGCACCCAGTCATGGATACATTAAAGCTAGAGGAAAACAAAGGCTCTGCTACTACAGAGACAGAAAGTTAGGTTAATTCCGTGGTACATTTTATCTCTTTATTGATGTGTCTATTTTAGGCCCTAACATGAAGTAATAAATTAAATGTAGGAATTTGCCTGGTTTGCAAATAGCATGGTCATTAGAGAGTATGCTCTAAATTTTGGAAATTGTGGCACTGGGCTTTACATAAGAGACTGGTTTCTAGGGTTTTCAGTCTTCCAGAAAAAGGCAAAGAAAACAAAAAGTCTTTGGAAAGAAAACTATTGTGCTTTGAAGGCTGTATTTGGAAACTACTCCCTTGAATGTGATACTTAGGGTCCCTTTGGAGAAAAATTACTCCAAGTATCTGTTATGTATTCCGGGTCAGAGGTCTTGTTGTCAAGAGAGTGAGCTACAACGTTGTATTGGTCTGTAAGACCAGATTGGTCTTATACAAAGCTATAACTATAATGTAGCCCTTATTACTAGGACCAAAACTTCAGTGTTCTGGAAGAGCAGTTTTTTTTTAAATGTAAAAGAACGTGGTGTAAACAGGTGTCATTTGTGAGCATGCCTGGCCACAGTAGAATGACCAACTTGATGGCCTCCTCACTGGTTCTGGTGGGGCGCAGACGCCTTTCCCTCCCTTCTCCCCCAGCCAGGCTTGCACCCCCTCTCTTAGCCTCATGCACAGCATTAGCAGTCTTGTTTCAGACCAGATGACCCCTGGCCATTGGGCTTTAAGATATAAAGAGATTGCAGATAACATAAATATGGGCATTGGTGATAAGATTTCAGAGAGTATTTGTTGGTACTTTTTTTTATTTGACGTATTCTGAGGGAAGATTGTTGGTACTTTTTTTTAAAAGAGTTTATCTTATTAGCATATATTTGTAGTTTAAAATATTATTAATACATGCTTAATTTTAAAGAGATGGAAAGTGGGAATTACGATGAGGGGAATTAGCAAGAAAGTGGACTCGCAGAGAAGGGGATGAGAATAGTTGACACACATCGGACTTGGCCAAAAGTTGGTTTGTCCTCCCACCCAGCTGGGCCTGGCCCACAGGGCATGGGCTGTGTGGCATTCCTGGGTGATCCCAGGGGGGCTGTCCTAGGACATGGATCAGAACCTCAGCCATCTATCTAACTGAGCCACCCAGGCATATGGGTCAGAGAGAGCAAATTTGGCAAGAAGACACAAGAATTGAGATCAGAAAGCCAAGATCCAAGCTCCATGAAGAAAGTTTGAAGTAAAGTGTGATAGAGCAGTGGGATTTTATCTTGTCTTGTTGGGCAACACTATGGCCTGAATGTTTGTGTCCCCCCCCAAATTCATATGCTGAAATCCTAACTTGGATAACTAACATCCAAGAGGATGATTAGGAGGTGGGGCCTTTGAGAGGTGATTTGAAGGTGGAGCCCTCATGAATGGGACTAGTGTCCTTATAAGAGGCCCTAGAGAGCTCCTCTGCTCTTCCACCATGTGTGAGGTTACAAAAAGACGTATGTCTAGGAATTGTGCCCTCAACCAGGCACCGAATCTGCTGGCCCATCGATCTAGGACTTCTCAGCCTCTAGAACTGTGAGAAACAAATTTCTATTGTATAAAAGCCACCCAGTTCATGGTATTTTGTTATGGAAGCCTGAACACTTAAGAATAAAGCTACTAAAGGTACTAAAAGGTACTAAACAACAAGGGTAGACAATTGGAAAAATAGGTGCCACTTTTTAAGTTAGAGCTTTATTTTGATATGATTCACATACCCTAAAATTCACCCATTTAAAGCATACAATTCAATGTTTTTTTTAGCATATTCACGGAGTAAATTCACAAAGGCTAGCATCACCACAATTAATTTTACATCGTCATCACCCCCAAAGGAAACACAGGTGCGTTAGTCATCACTCCTCATTTCTTCCCGATTCCCTGAGCCTTGGGCAAGCAGCAACCTACTTCCTGTTTCTATGGATTTGCCCATTCTAGACATTTCATATAAACGGAGTCATATGGCATATGATCTTTTGTGTCTGGCTTCTTTCACCTGGCATGATGTTTTCAAGGTCCATCCTTGTTGTGGTATGTGTCAGTACTTCATCTGTTTTTTTTTGCTGAATAATATTCTATTGTATGAACATACCACATTTTATTTATCCATTCATCAGTTGATGGACATTTGGACTATTTTCTTTGGGGCTGTTATCAATAATGTTTTATGAACATGCATGTACGTGGTTTTGTGTATACATATTTTTTATTTCTCATGGGTGTACACTTTGCTGTGGAATTGTGGAGTCCTAAGGTAAACTCTATGTTTAACCTTTTGAGAAACTGCCAGACTGTTTCTAAAGCAGCCGTACCGTTTACTGTTCCCACCAACAATGTACGAGGGTTCCAGTTTCTCCACTTCCTGGTTGACACTTGTTATTTTCTGTCTTTTTGATTCTAGCCATCCTAGCGCTTGTGAAGTAGTATCTCATTGTGGTTTTAATTTGCATTTCTCTGATAGCTAATTACTGTTGAGCATCCTTTTCATGTGCCCCAAAGTTCTGGGATTACAGGCATGAGCCACCGCACCTGGCTTTGCCTATCTTTTTAAGAGAAATATCCATTCAGATTCCTTGGCCATTTTTAACTTGGGTTATTTGTCTATTATTGAGTTGTAAGAGTTCTTTATATATTCTAGTACCAGTCTCTTATCAGATATATGATTTGCAAATATTTTCTTGCCTTCTGTGAAACATTTTTTTACTTTCTTGGTGGTGTATATCCTTTGAAGCATGGAAGTTTAAGTTTTAATGACATTCATTTAACCTGTTCTTTTGTTGCCTGTGCTTTTTGTGTTACACTTAGGAAACCAGTGCCTAATCTAAGGTCGTGAAGATTTACACCTACGTTTTCTTCAAATAGTTTTGTAGTTTTAGCTCCTACATTTAGGTCGTTGGTTCATTTTTAATTGGTTTTTGTACTCTTTTCATGTAGACATCCCATTGTCCCATTACCATTTGTTAAAAAGACTTTTCTTGCTCTCATTGAATTACCTTAGCACCCTTGTTGACACGGGTACCACTTCTTAGGCAAGTTTTTGTTTAATGGCTTTTTCCAAATTAAGGTTGGGGTTATTTTTGGTCAATAAATGATTTATTTATAGGCGGCTACATTTTACAAATGTATCTTACTATGTGTGCCTGGAAAAATTGCCTTTAATATTAATATATATATTTATACAAGTAGAAACAGGGCACTGGATTAAGTATCTCCCAAGCCAGTGCTTCTCACACTTTAATGGATGTTCAGATTCCCCTGCGATGTTGTTAAAGTGCAGATTATCATCTTGTGGGTCTATTGTGGCGTTTGAGATGCTGCATTTCTAACAAGCTCCTGGTGATTCTGGTGGTGCGGTCCTGGGCCCACATTCTGAGTATCAGAACAAGACACACTGTCTAGTGTGAGCTTGTTATTCAGTGTTGTTATATCTACTTATTTAAAGTGATTTGGAAGGGAAATAAAAATTGTTTATTTTGAATTCAGTGTTTTTGTACTTTATTTAATAAACTTCAAGATGAAAAACCACCATCCAGAGAAATAGAATATAAATGTTTCTTCCCATGGCACTTTGGCCAGTCTTGATTATTTTCTTTCTTTCTTCTAGGCCTCTGATGATTGTCACTCAGAAGATCACAACCTTGGCATTCCAAGTTCATGATGGTGAGAAAAACGACTCTCCTTTCGGTTCTTAGAGTGAGCCTGATACTCAGAGCTCTTCTGTTTATGCTGTGTACACAGGCCAGGGTTTAGATGAGTGCTGGCAGGTCTTGCTTTATTTTGTTCAAAATTTCCAGGCCTTTCCCAGCTATTAATCACCATTTCCCTGCTGAATCTGCAGTCTAAATTTGCTGAAATATTTGCACTGAGAACAGTGAGTTTTCTGTTTATCTTTACGATGTTTTAAATTTAATTTGTGACACCCTTCTTCCCTTCGTTTTCAAATCTGTTAAAAGGAAATGGCATCCCTTTTGCTTTGATTTAATCTCTGAGAAGCTTGTGAGGTCATAAAAGATTAAATAGCATTGGCTGGTTAATCATTTTTTAATGATAGGGTTTTTTTTTTTTGGCTTGGAAAATTATCTAATGAGATTAGCTTAACCCTATAAAAAGCTGGGAGAAAGAAGAATCTTCTGTTTGTATAAAACTGCACATTTTCTTGACTCAGGCTCTTCCTAAAAATGGCCAGAAAGTGTGATTTACACTGTTCGAACTGGGTTCCAGGAAAGGGAAGAAGATTATTTCAGCTGGGCGGCAGATTTCAATATGGGTGTTAGAGATGCCAGGTGCAATTAGTGAAAGTCTATTCTGTGGATTTGCACTGCTCCAGCAAGCACTTTTTGACTGTTGAAATTTCTTTATGTGTTGGCAGGTTGAGAAGATTTATCTCTGACAGCTAGTTTTCTTGATTTTTTTCCTTAAAGCTTGGGAACTGATTTAATTTCATTTGCCCCAGTGTATTCCTAGTTCACACTTGGGGATTTAGTCATTCTGTAGAGAACTAGGTAATTTTATACCACGGATGAAGTCTTTCCTAGGTAACCAACCAACCCAATGTGCCCAGTACTGAGAAGTTTCACAGGATGTGGTTTTCAGTGCCAGAATCAGGGAGTCCCGAGCAGATGAGTGTGAGTTGGTCACCCTACTTGTAACTGAAACTCCAGTTTCAGTGGTTGTAGACTAACATAAGCAACATAAACCAATAGCCAAAATCAGTTTAATTTCTGGGATTACCAGAGATGTACTATTTGATGAGATCTTAGAAAAAAACGACTTGAGATTTTTTTTAACACTTTTTTTTCCAAACAGACTTTTTGCCTAAATTTACTTTTTGAAGCATTCTCAGTTTACCATATTTTCTGGAACATCCCTTACATGCAGAAAAATGTTTATTTGCCTTTTTCCTTTTTTCTTGTGTGTGGGAGGAACAAGTAAATTCCAGAAATACTCTGCCTTCTCTTAGGCATGTTTTTGAATTGCCTTCATGGTTGGTGACCATAATCAGCCTTAGCTGAATATACAGTTTTAAAGTTGACTTACTGCTGCTAAGATAACACTTCAGTTTCTTTGACTCTAGTTAACATGTAAATTTCACAGGAAGCACAAACGTGATTTGGTTGGGAGTTTTTCTTGCTATGGATGAGTGTTGAAAAGAAGAAAAATCTGATAATTCCTTAATGTTTTCCCTGCACTCAGGTTTACATTTCCTCTGTTTCTTAGAAGAGGAAAGTCCCCTATTCCTTTCCCCATTACATCCATACCCATTAGCTCAGCTTGTACCAGGTGTCTGCACCCAGCCTAAGCAGGGAGGTATTTAAATTGGGGCAGCCTGTGAAAGGCAGGCTTATTTCTCTGATGTAGCAATGAAAACATATACAAATGGGTAAGGAACCACTACAGGATAGGGAGGGTTCTCTGAGGTCCGTGTCATGCTAAGTGAATTTAATAGGAGTAACCCGAATTCTCCCTTCTCCATATGAACCGGTAGAGATGTTCCTTCTCACATAGGTACTTATGGGTAGCTCTTTCATCCAGGGCATTTTTAAAAAATGGAAAATGGGGGCTCGTTATGATTTATGAAGCAAAAATAAATTACCTTTTTCAAATGACTTTGGTAAGACTCTTTTAGAATTAGTTATCTACTTCATCTTATTTCTAAATGTTTTTCTTTTTCATAGGATTAGGTCGAAGAGCTGAAGACCTCTCTGCTGAACAACATCGACTTGCTGTAAAGTAAGTTGAACAATATATTTTCAAGCCCTTTGCATATCAGTATCTAGAGATTTTTCTCATTTTTTAATATCTGCTTATTAATTCCATTATATGAATATAATAATAACACTCATTTAATGAATCTGCAGTTGATGGATATGTACATTCTTTATCAATCTTTGGCTTTTAAAAATGGTAAGTGATGAATAACTTATTATGGTATTAGGTCATTTTAAAATGGGTTTGGGTCTAGTTTTAGGAGAGATTCCTAAAGTGAGATCACTAGGTCAGAGTGTAAATGGATCTGTAATTTTGTTGGTTCTGCAAGGTTCTCCTTCACTCCAACACTGGGGTTATGTCTACTCCAGAATTATTTTTATCGGGCTTGTGTCTGAGGTTCCTGAAACAGTCAATTATCAATGCACGTCAGTGTGATTAAATGCCAGCATGGAAAAAGACAGGAGGTAGGGTCAGAGAGGTGAGTGTGGGGTGAGATAAATACAGGAGGGAAGGGTGCAGGTGAGCTTTGCCAGTGTTGATGTGAGGTAAGAAGGGGTGGCCGAGAGGAGGGGGGCTGTCTACAGTAGGAGGAGACCACATTGATCTGGGAGTGAAAACGGTGTGTGGGATAGCAGCCATGCCCGCTTCCTGCTGGGTAGTGTCAGGGGACAACTGGGATAATCAAGGAGGGTCCCAGGTGGTAGAGGAGATTGAGTTTTTCATTCCCTTGTTAAGGAATTGGGATTTGGAAGCAATGGAGCACCATTGGAAGATTCTAATTGGTTCTTTCTTAAGCGTTATGGAGGTATAAATGCTATAGGGCATAATTCCAGTGACTGGTTAGCAATGGGCTTCAGAAGGCTTTCTCCACTGTTCCATCCTGCTAGGAGAACAGGCCTCCCAAAATGCCATTAAATTAAAGCATTACTTGGGGAACTGTTCTCTACACATTTTTTTTTTTTTTGCCACTACCCTGGTGTGTGGTTCAGGACCCCAGGGATGGATGTCAAAGCAGGCAAGAGGCTGTTACAGGGGTAGTTCTGTGTCCTCTTTAAGTGGAAACTGGTTCCACCCATCATTTGTTTTGTATTTATTTTGGCAGTTGGGATGGAGTTTTGCCATTGAAAAGCAGCTCGATCAGCTAACATTAGGTCAGCTTCCCAGTCTGCCTTTTGTTTATTACCTTCATTTTGTCCCGTAGACAGATAAGGGTGATGAGAAAAGAACATTTCCCAGCCTTACAGTTGCTTTTGCCCTCCTAGACCCTGCCCTGAGTACTTATAGACAGCAGAGGGCGCCATAGAGCCCTAGGCCACCTGCCTTATTAATTAATATTAACATTTCCTTTCCACAAGATTTCTCTTAGGTGGATTTTATATTAATAGAAACAAAACAAGGAAAGGTCATGTCACATATAATAATCTATAGAGATAATATGGTTTATGATTTTCCTATTTGCAAGTCTTGAAGAAAAAGCCAAGACTAAAGACTTTTCAACTTTTTTACTTCATTTATTTTCACAGAGTGAAACCCTCTTTTTTGGAATACTTAAGCTACCTTCTCAATTTCATGAGTGTCATAGCTGGCCCTTGCAACAATTTCAAGGACTACGTGGCCTTCATCGAAGGAAGACATATACACATGAAGTTGCTAGAAGTGAACTGGAAACAAAAAGGTTTCCACAGCTTTCCAGAACCTTCTCCCACTGTAAGTGTTTAGTGCCAGATGTTTACCCAGAGGTACAGAGAATAGGGTTTTGCTGCCAGGACTAAGTCTCAGTAATAATTGTTATAATTAAAAAGCAAACAGTTTATCAGAAATCTTGGTCAATAACTTTTTTCTCATCTGTTTTAAATACGAGGATTCATATTTATTTGCAGCAGTTCTCTGTTTTGGAGTAATAGGTGTTTGTTTTACAGAGGAGCTCACTGGCTGGGAGTATAAAGCAATCATGTTGTTAGCCAGCCAGCAATCACTTAGGGCACACAATGTGCCCAGGCTATGCACGTTAACATGTTTGAATACTGTGGGTGTTTTGCCTTTATGAATTGAAATTCAAATACGGCCAAAAGATAGTATGTCATAAAAGCTGGCAGGGGCAGTGGGTGGTTTTTTTTTTTGGTAGATCCCACTTAATGCAAGGAAAACCAATTTTACATTGGCATGCCTGAAACTTGGTTTTATTGACCTTGAGAGAGTTTATGATGGCTTTTTGAAATAATATTTTAATTTTTAACCTGAATTTTATCAATCTCAAATCAGTCAATATTAGGATATTGTTCAATATTGAACTTTACAAATATGCTAAATTTATTCAGATCAAATATACTATATTTGGCCGGGCACGGTGGCTCATGCCTGTAATCCTAGCACTCTGGGAGGCTGAGGCAGATGGATCGTTTGAGCTCAGGAGTTCGAGACCAGCCTGAGCAAGAGTGGGACCCCATCTCTACTAAAAAAAATAGAAAGAAATTAGCTGGACAACTAAAAATATATAGAAAAAATTAGCCAGGCATGGTGGCACATGCCTGTAGTCCCAGCTACTCAGGAGGCTGGGGCAGAAGGATTGCTTGAGCCCAGGAGTTTGAGGTTGCAGTGAGCTAGGCTGATGCCATGGCACTCTAGCCAGGGTGACAGAGTGAGACTCTGTCTCAAAAAAAAAAAAAAAATATATATATATATATTCTACATTCTATATTTAAGGGGAATTGTAATTAATTGAAGGAATGGTGAAAATTGGAAAAGGGAAGAAATGAGGCTAAATTTAGTTAAATATTTCATAAGTGCTAATGAAAATCTAGGCAAAACTATGAAGCTAAGTATTTGGAAATTTGAGTGATTTATTAATTAAGCATCAATTTATGCTTAAATAATAAAATTGTATACTTTATGGTTGGTCAAGTGTCTGAACTTCTTCTGTTCTGTTGAACAATCTAAGAATGAAGTCACCATGCCTGTGAGACATCAAAGTAACCAGGTGTTTCTAAGCAATATTGGTCACCATGGTGCTTCCGTGTTTCATGTGCTTTTATTCAGAAAGTAATTTTATCAGAGAGTCTTAACATCAATCTCCAAGGCGACTCTTTTGTTTTTGTGCACAGAGAAAGTGAAGGGGTGAGGTTGCATTTTGGTTTAAAGACATACTATGGGAGGGGCTGGCACCTCTCCGTGGTGTAGTCATAATTGTGGCTAAGCGTGGTGAGCGCTTACCTGGGAGCCAGGCAGGGTTCACAGCACCTTGTAAATACTCATTCACTTAAGCCCCGAGCCACCCTCTGAGGGAGGTACTATTACTGTGCCCATATTACCAAAAAAAGTCTGTTTTTATGAAGCTGGAAACTGCAGTTATGTTGAATGGTGAAAGACATTCTCTGGAATGTCAGGAAAACTGGGCAAAATCACTGTCCAGAGGAATTTAAAAAGTCAGCATATCCCAACCCTGGAGCAGACTACATCTAAACCATCCTGGAGGCTTTCTGAAGCTCCTCATTACCTGCCCATGTCCTGGCTCAACATCCTTCCTACCTGAGCCTTTGTCCTCCTTGCTGGTGACTCAAGCCCATTTCTTGGGCTCTGCTGGCTGCAGAAGTGGAAGGTAAATGATTCTTTCTGATGGAAAATCACCACCCTAGAATGTTATCCATTTCTTTTCTGTTTTGGATAATAAAACCACCTACCTTTTGTTGGTAGAATATACTGATAGAAGTTTTCTTCCATTCTCAGTACATTCATCCCTCACGTGTTAGAGGTATATTCTGTACCTAAATATAGCACTTAATCCCCACTGTCAGATTTGTGTCACGAGGAAGAATGCCTCTAGCTACTGCTTCTAGGGAGTAATGCTGAAGCAGCCATTGGAGCAATGTTGTTCTTAACATGCCTTTGCCAAAATTGTTTTCCTCATACCTGAGTCTTCTGAATGGTTATACTGATTTTTCCCCCCATTTTCAGGGAGCTGTGATACAGAAGTTATGCATCACTTTGGTGTCTCTCCTTTTGTTTTTGACGCTCACCAAGGCCTTCCCTGTCACCTGCCTTCTTAGTGACTGGTTTGTCTACGAAGCAAACTTCCTGACGCGACTCTGCTACTTATATGTGGTCATGCAAGCCTCAAAACCCAAGTATTACTTTGCGTGGACATTAGGTAAGTTTGATGGAGTGGCCCTAAATGAATGAGGAAAAATGCATGATCCTTGGATGGCTTCGCCAGAACAACTTTTTGGATCACCTAATCAAAAAAAGTTCAATACGTAACGGGAGGCTGTGTAGCCAGTGTCATTTTTTAGTTTCCAACATAGCCCTCTTCTCTTCCACCCTCCATAAACTCAGTTAGCCATGATGAGGGGAAAAGCATCCTGGCTGTTGTTTAAGCCTGAGGTTATTAACAGATGTCAAAAGTTGGAAGCTTCTGCTTTCACCAAACTTGGCCATTT
>CM052440.1:103119523-103143586 GCA_028533085.1 Varecia variegata | reverse complement strand
CTTTACTCTTACAAGCAAGCACTCACTACGAGCTAGGGAATGAATGGGTAAAAATCAAGGTCACCAAACAGCCAAATACATTTTTCTGATACATGATGCTGCCTGGTCCTTTAAATTTTTTTGGCTCCTTTTCGAAGGAAACTACTGCATATCTCTCCATCTTGAAGTGTGACAGATATTAGTATCTTTCAAAGCAGCAATGTGACTTTTATTCCATATCCTAATGTGTTGTTTTAAAAACCATAGCTGATGCAGTGAATAACGCAGCTGGCTTTGGGTTCAGCGGAGTGGATAAGAATGGAAATTTCTGTTGGGACCTGCTTTCTAACCTAAACATCTGGAAAATTGAGGTGAGTGTATTATGCCTTTGAATCAGACTTCCACAGTGAATAAAGCAAGTGGTTTGTATTGAGTGTTTTACCCCCTGAATTCTTCATCAGAGTGTCTGGGGAAAAGCAGCTTTTAGGGGAACGCCAGGTCCAGCAGCCTCCTGGACATTTTGTATCTCAGAATTTTTTTCCTTGTTTTTTTTTTTAAGATACCTACTTTGATGACAATTTTAATGGTTCAAGGAAGAGTGACACACACACGCATGCATGCACATACAAAATCTGAAAAAGAGCCAAGAAAATATTTTTGTTTACATTCCTGTTCTTTCAACCAGAAAGCACAAATGTCATTTTCTCTTGTTCTCACGTTCTATATATTTCAGTCAAGAGTGCTGGCGGGAAGCTCCTGTATTTAGATTTCAATATTGCAAGCATCTTCTGTAGTTCCTTTGTAGACATTTTTAATACATTCACTTTTAAGAAGAATTGTCATAGTGGCACAACTTTTAAGCCACTAGAATAGTGTGGTTTTTCTCTTTCCTTGTCTTTGTTCTTGGACCACAATTCTTGATGTCTTCGTTATCATAAGTGGTCTCTTTGGGGCCACATTCTTCCTGGTTTTCTTTGTTTTGTTAGCTCTCACAGTGGACAGTACTGCAAAGTCTTAGACCCTTTCCTGCTTGCAGCTGAATGGGACCAAAGGCATTATTCTCAACATACAGAAACGTTGGTTCTTGGCTGGGTGCAGTGGCTCAGACCTGTAATCCTAGCACTTTGTAAGGCTGAGGCAGGAGGATCTCTTAAGCTTAGGAGTTTGAGATCAGCCTGAGCAAGAGTGAGACCCCATCTCTACTAAAGATAGAAAAAATTAGCTGAGCATGGTGGCTACTCTGGAGGCTGAAGCAGGAGAATTACTTGAGCCCAGGAGTCGGAGGTTGCAGTGAGCTATGAAGATGCACTCCAGCCTGGGCAACAGAGCGAGACCCTGTCTCAAAGAAAAAAAAAAAGAAAGAAAGAAAAAAGAAAGAAAAGAAAAATGTTGGTTCCTTAGCCAGGTGACTCATGTTTGCTGTTGGTTTTGGTTTTCCACCCACCACAGGGCAAAGTGCCACCTGGGGAGTTTGGGCAGAGGGGGTTGTGCTTGTGGAGCAAGAAGCCAGGGCTGTGTGGGGACTGACTACCTGCCACCCACGTTTGGTGGCAGCTAGGCCAGGAGACATGGGGAAAGCCTCCACCTTCTTTCACCTGAGGCATTTTGCATTTGGGTGGCCTCCAGAAGGAAAGTGATGGGCATTTCACCAAACAGAACATGGTAGAATTTATAGGGAGGATTATATTTCACTTCTGTTTTTAGCCTTGGGGCATTGCCACTTCAAATACAAATAAGCAGAAAGAAGTAGAAGCACTTAGACTGGTTATCTAAGTAAATCGTATCATATCTTCACCTTAAACTCATCATGTCATTTAATTACTGAGGTCGGTCAAATTCAACAAACGTTAGTCGAGGGCCCACAATGGGCAAAGCACCCATTTTTGTATAGTTCTAGAGAATCTAGGGGCTCCTGGGGGTGGAAAGCCTTGGCAGGTGTGGTTAGGACATGGCCAGGGTCCAGCGTCAGTTCTGAATGAACAAATAATGCTTTTCCCATTGATCACCTCATGTGATGCGAGAAGCGGTTCCCCGGTCAGGATGAACTGCATCTTAAATGGACAAGTTCCAGTTTTCAGAACGACCTTTCTCACTTTTGGAAAAGAAAAGCAAGATAAATAATCTGCAAACTTTTCTTTTCTGTATAGATGATATCAGAGAGAGTTGGAGTGTGTTACGACTTTCCTCACTTTTCTCACTAAAATTCTTTTCTCCCTCCAAATTTGTGGGCCACTGCTGGCTGCCGTGGAGTGCTGTGGGTGAATGTTCTTTAGGGTGGGTCGCCTTGACCTTGGCTGCCTACTAGTCTACTTTCCCTACACAGCAGAAAGCAGACTTCTTTCACTGTGGGCAAGTGTTCAGGGCAAAGGGCTAAGTTGTTAAGTTCTGTGTTTCTTATAAAAGAAAACCAGAAGGAGAAAGTTTGTATTTCCATTGGATTTTGATGTACAGCAAGAAGCTAATGAAAAAGAAGGAAGTGCAATTAAGGTACCTCGAGGCTTGGCTTATAGCATTTTATTAGCCATAGAAGAAATGGATAAATAGTACTCCTTAGGATTTTGAAATAAAAACTCACAATAAAGAAATCAGTATATCATCCGTCTATCTGTCATCCATCTTCTCCCCTCCCTCTCTCCTCTTCTTCCTCCCTTCTTCCCACCGTCCCTTGCAAGCATGTGACATTAGGCCAAGGTGTGACCTATATACGATTTTCTTATGTTTGAAGAAACTTCAACAGAAAAAAGGTGGCACTTAGACTTTCTACCTTCTTTAGGAATTCTGGTCCTTGTATGCTTGTTTCATGCTTTTTACCACCAGCTTTTGATAAGACCTTTTTTTTAGTAAGAAAACCCAGTTGATGTTGAGATGGCTCTTCCTCAGTGGTTGATTTACCATTGATTGATTTACCACTGGCCTCATTGCCAGTTGGGTGATATTTCTTTGTTTTCTTTTCTGTATTGTGATCCCTTCATGCATAAAATCTCTTACTATTCCAAACACAGTTGGAAGCATTTGAACCCGGGTAGCTATTTATAGAGTTAACTGCACAAGACTGACCTAGTTTGTAGATGGCCACATAGTGAAAAGATGACAATTAAATTTAAGCTGTCCCCATAAAGGCGCTAAATTCACATGATTATATTTTTCCTGTGGTTAATCCCCTTTTAGAGTATTTAGTTTTAAAATTCAGATGACTTAAATTTTTAACCAGAGTGGAAGAGAAACCCACAAGATGTTCCTTCAGTTTTCCTATATTTTGAAAATAAATTTTGAGAAAAATTGAGACTTTGCAAGGCAAGCTTTAGTTGCAAAGTCAATCTTACAAACATCAGAAAATTTTACTGTGTGTGGTGGAACAGCTGATTTACCCTCAACTGTAAGTAGTCACTGATGAAATACCACCTCTCATCTGCTCCCAGGGAAATTCTGGGGAGGACGTTCCATTACTTGGAGTATTTTTAAAGGTAATGATAGGTGTTATTTTCTTCTTTCTAGACTGCTACAAGTTTCAAAATGTACTTAGAAAACTGGAATATTCAGACAGCTACTTGGCTAAAGTGGTAAGAAAACCAAAAATGACCTCATTACTCAGGGCCCTGGGCTATGTTTAGAAGGGAGTCAGAAGATGAACAGTGGTAGTCTCCCAGTGGTAATGTCATCTGACACTCTTGTTTTGTATTAGTATCTATGCCCTGTAGATGAAAAAGTAGAAACATAGTGATTTGGGAAGGTCATGATGTAGCACATTTATTTCATCACTTAATGCTGCCATTACTGTGTACCAGGTACTCATTTAATCCTCCACCAATCTCATGAGAGGTTGGTAGTTGTTATCCCCATTTTACAGATGAGGAAAGGGAGATACAGAGAGGTTATGTACCTTGCCCAAAGTCACACAGCTAATGAGTTCCAGAACTAGAGTCTTGACCTCTCTGCTGTGCTGCCTCTTACCTAGAGGAGAGTCTATTGCTCAGACGTCAAAGAGAGTTGACGTTCATCCCTAGCATTAAAAGCTAGGTACTCCAGATGTCTATACTGTTAAAATTTATGTTTTTGTTGATATTTCTCTGTCCTTTTGTTTCCCCACATGTTCCAGAATTAGAAACATTTCTTATTATGGAACTAATAATATGCTATCCTTAAAGCAGCAAACTCTACCTAGTGATTATGCCTACCATAACAAGTGCAGGGAGAGTATAAAAATATTAAGCTTTAAGACAGATTCCGGGCCGGGCGAGGTGGCTCACGCCTGCAATCCTAGCACTCTGGGAGGCCAAGGCGGGAGGATCGCTTGTGCTCAGGAGTTCGAGACCAGCCTGAGCAAGAGTGAGACCCCGTCTCTACTAAAAAATAGAAAAATTAGCTGGGCGTCGTCGCCCACGCCTGTTGTCCCAGCCACTCGGGAGGCTGAGGGAGGTTGAGGCAGGAGGATCCCTTGAGCCCAGGAGAATGAGGTTGCAGTGAGCTATGATGATGCCACTGTACTCTGCCCAGGGCGGCAGAGTGAGACTTTGTCTCAAAAAAAAAAAAAAAAGACAGATTCTACTGTTTTTGATAAGTAGCATCTCTCATAGGTTAAAATACTGGGGTAAAAGAAGAAACAGAACGTGTAGTAATTCCTCCAAAGTAAGATCATTGCAGTATTTTCTGAAAATTGACCCATACATCCAGTTTTTGAAATATTGAACTTAACATTATTGCTGTTAATTGATTTTACAAATAATTGTAACAGAAACCTGTATTTCTATATATTGTGTAATCCAACTGTGCTAAAAGCCATATAGTTTCCATTAGGAGTTTGTATTCTTAAATGACTTGAACATACATGTGTGTACATAAAAAAATAAAATTTTTAAAAAACTGTTTTAGAAAAAATGAAATATTTCAATTACACAAAAAAGATACAAAGAGTAAGAAGCAAATACTCATGTCCTCACTCCTCATTTCAAAAAGAAACATTACAAATGGGGACTCAGTCCATGTTTATGCATTCTCTTTCTTCCTCTGAAAAAGGAGCTATAATTCTTAGTTTGAGTTTACATCAGTTACTTTTGAACAACCCGCCCAGTGCTGGATTGGTGTGAACTGTTTGAATTCCTATTTTATTTTTTATGTTTTTATTGGGGTCCTCTCATTAAGTAAACCGGGTGTGGCTTCCTTAGATTATCACTGGGAATTCATAGCTGAGTTGGGGGAAAGTCTCCTATTATTTTGCTTCAATAAACAACCAAAAAGCCAAAGATCCTCCAGGGCATTTGCTGACATTTTTCTAGAGTCTCACAATATCACTCTTTAAGGCACATTCATGAATTAAGTCTGATGGACACTGTGCGACCTGGAGAGGTCATATAATGGCACATTGATTTTGTGTTGGAGTCATTGCCAAGAAAGATGAAAAGGGTCGTATCATTGATTAGTTAGATGGCATAGGGGCTTGGTTGGAAAGGTAAATTAATATTAACTAAATGTGGATGTTCATTTCTAAAGACTCTGATCCTGATTCCAATATTTTTAAGGCCAATGGCACTTACGAGATTAGGCCATTGGTGGAATGATCTTCTATACAGCAGGAACTCTTGCTGGGTGGAAAGTGATCACTCAGACCTTTAGTAGCTATAACGTGGTGAAGTCCAGATCATTTAGTCTATGGAGGTTAAAAATGTATAACTTCTCCTCAAAAGGAGCCATGAATTGCCCATCTGGTAGTGCACGTGGAAACTAGACAGCTCAGACTGCATGAGTTGCATTGCAGATCCCTGAAGAAGGTCAGGCAAAATCCCACCAATAATGGATCAGATGATTTCTGTGTGGTCTGGTCCCCAAATAAGCAGCTGTAGCTAGAAGTTTCTGGTATGTTTTACCTGTGGCTTCTTGTTCCTTCCTCTCTTCACAGTGTGTGCTACGAACGGGTTCCCTGGTACCCCACGGTGCTAACCTTCATCCTGTCTGCTTTGTGGCATGGTGTCTACCCTGGATACTATTTTACCTTCTTAACTGGAACCCTTGTCACATTAGCAGCTAGAGCGGTAAGCCTCCTTGGGTGTAGGGTCTTTCCCTTAGGCATCCGATGCTTGTATGTTTGTCATCTTTTGGGTCCTAGCAGGAATGGCAGGTGGGGGTGGAAGGTGGGAGTCATATTTTGAAAAATCCCAAACAACATACAGAAGCCTTCCCTTTAGAGAAGCACTTCCATGTAGATGAGCTTGTGGTCCTTGCAAAGATGGTTAATCATTTTATTTTCATATTATTTACAGAGGGTGTTTGTAAAACAAAAGGAATTTTAGAGGCAATGTTTAGTACCTTAAGAGATGAAAACATTTTTAATCATTAAAGGCTGTGAACATACACCATCTACTAATTATGGATGACGATGATTATTAATTAATGTGGGCTCTGTAGGACTTCAGCTTGCTTATGCTCCACTTAATTTCTCATTTCCTTGCCCTAAGCCTAGAAATAATTCACAATGTCTCTGAGCAGTCAATGCCATAGCAGCCGTAAGAAATGTGTCTGCGAGAGACTGATCTGACTTCTTATGTTCTCATGCCTGATCCAGTTATCATAGTTTGTGTAAAATTCTTTGTGAATTTTATAAATTTTGGTTCTCTAGGTTTT
The DNA here is from genome assembly GCA_028533085.1 of Varecia variegata. Lineage (NCBI taxonomy): Eukaryota > Metazoa > Chordata > Mammalia > Primates > Lemuridae > Varecia > Varecia variegata. Next base: position 103,136,992 of record CM052440.1, on the reverse strand, counting down.
TTGAGGAGCCTTTACTTTGTCCTAGATTTTCTCTGCTATTTGCTTGTTGTAGAACAAGATAATAAAGGAATAAAAAGTGTGACTGTTCTCAAAGAAGGAGGTGAACATGTATAGATGTAATTGCAATTCAGAATGCTTTCATTGTCAAATAGAGGAGGTTTGCATTTGATTTAATTCTAATCCTTGATAATGATTGTGGCCTTCCTTGTTTCAGATCCAAAGAGCTTTTAATGACATTTGTTGAACTGCATTTTGGATGTGAATCCAGGAGTCCCAGCATAGCAATTCACTTATTCTGTGAATATTTTAGGAACCCTACTGTGCACCAGTCAGTGTTCTAGATGCTAGGTCACCATAGTGAGCAAAACAAGGGTCCCTCCCCAGAGAAATTTCTATCTTAATTAGGCGAAGGTGTGTTAGAATATATATGTGAACAAGGTAGATAATTTATTGCTATTCATACTGATCAATACACTTTTAAAATTAAGTTCATATTGAATATATTTGTATTAATACATACAAAGCAGGGAAGACATTTGCTTTTCTCCCATTCATGAACCTAGTCAGATTATAAAAGAAAACTAAAGAACAGGTGGCCAGGACAAACTGAGAAATAAAGGTCAGAATTTTGTTTGTTAATATATCCAGAGTATAATTCCTTAAAATGTCTTTAGTTCTATGATCTCCACTGGCATAAAGGCTTTGATTTCTGTAGAGCCTTTCTTTTGGATGGCCTGGAAACAGTTTTCACAAATAAGTTAGGTAAGGCATGGCAAAGAAAGGGTTGATAGAACAGTGTTTTCATTTTGTCTACAAAGAGAGTGAACTAAATAGTCATAAAGTGTCTGAGGCCCCTGGAAGTTACCATATATTTTATACCTGACGTCCAGCATTGCTCGATGGATGGACCCCTGATCTCTATCCTGAGGAACTCGGGGCGCAGGAAAGGGTCCTTAGCTTGCCAAGCAGCCTTGGCCATCGAAGCCTTTCTTGCTTTGGGACTGACCTGCTTATAAACTAGTCATTGTTTTCAGCTCTGCCTTTGATTCTTGCATCTGGAAATTAGGTGTCTTTCTGCAGGCAAGTCCAGTCACATGTGTCAAAAGATCCTTTGATCCAACTTTTTCCATTTCAAAGAATTGTCTCTTTACCTAAGTCTCAGTTTCCATACCTGTAAAATGGGGACAATGATGCTTACACAGTAGGCTTGTTGGGAAAACCAACAGAGATGATCCATTAACACAGGCTTGGCATGCCGTAAGCACTCAATAAATGGTAGCTGCTTTTGTTATTAGTAATATTATTTGTATTATCATTACCTTAAGGAAATAACTAGGAAACAGGGCAGAAATTTATTTACAAGGGTATGCATCATGGAATTGTTTATAATAGCAAAACAGGGGGTGGGAAAACAAGCTAACATTTTTCCTAATTAACTTAAAATTATATTAGAGATTAATATTTACTGACATGGAGAAAAGTTCATGATCTATAACTAAATGAAAGAACAGGCTAGAAAATGTATTAGTGCCATTAAGAATATAAATGTAGATACATATGGATAGAAAAGGCTTAGAAGGCTATGTACCAAGTTTTTAAACGATACTTTAGGAGATTTTTAAAAAGACAAAAAAACTTTTTTTTTTTTGCTTAGTTTGAACATTTTTCTACAGTGAACGTGTATTTTTTTTTTTAAATAAGAAAAACCATAATGGTATTTTTAGTTGAAAATAGAACTCAGATGCTGGTTGTTTTCCGCAGCCTGTGTTGCTGTTGTTGTATACTATATATGTGCATGGAGTAAAAATTGTTTTCTTTTTCACCCCCTCCTCCCCGCTTTTGCCTCCTGGGCTTGCAGGTAAGAAACAACTACAGGCATTACTTCCTTTCCTCAAAAGCTGTCAAAGTTGCTTATGATGTGGTCACCTGGGCTGTCACTCAGCTGGCTGTCTCTTACATGGTTGCACCTTTTGTTATGTTGGCTGTGGAACCAACCATCGGTTTATACAAGTAAGTTTCCATTGTTCTCAGTTGCCATCTAGTAAATTTATCTGTGTTTGGCTTGGGAGGCAGTGAATTGAATCAAGCAGTCTGAGGACTTGTAAATGGGGCTTCAGGGTGAAAAATGTCCATAGCAGCCAGGTGGTTCATGCTATATAATCCCAACACTTTGGGAGGCTTAAGCAGCAGGATTGCTTGAGGCCAGGAGTTTGAAACCAACCTGGGCAAGATAGCAAGACCCCATCTCTACAAAAAATAAAAACATTAGCTGGTCGTGGTAGTGCGCACCTGTAGTCCCAGCTACTCAGGAGACTCAGGAGGCAGAAGGATCGCTTGAGCCCAGGAATTTGAGGTTGCAGTGAGCTATGATTGCACCACTGCACTCGAGCCTGAGCAACAGAGTGAGACCTTGTCTCAGGGAAAAAAAAAAAATGGAAAAGAAAAGGAAAATGTCCACAGAAGTTTTAAGAGGAAATGGCTGTCCCAGAGGCACCAATGTTCAAATACCAATACATATGAGCAAAGTGGACAGGAATCTCTTAAGCCATTCAGAATATAATGAAGAGATGCTCAACAGTGCACTTTGAAGGGATGGATCTGGATTAAAAACGCAAGAGACTGAATTTGCTGCCCTTGGCTCTTTTTCTTAGCAGGGAAGCTACGTTGGAGACTGTGGGGCGTTCTGAGAGTGGGACAGAGACGGGGCAGGAGCTGGGGCGCTGTTGGTGCAGGGATTGGCCAACCACGTAGTCTGTAGAAGGGCTCCTCTGCGCTCTGAGATGGCGATTTGGGGGGTGCACATGGGGGGTTTCTGCAGCTGGTTGCACACGGTGGAGGGGAGGATGTGGAATTTGGGGTGGAGGAAGTACACACCAGAGACCACCCATGCACCGAACAAACTGCAAACCTATAGTTTTACTATTATTTCACTCGTATGTTTAATTAGTTGTGTGTTGAGCACATGGTCTTGTGAACTGATTTCGTGACTTCGGGCAAGTTATTAACCTCTTTTACCTGTGTTTTCTCAACTGTAAAGTGAAGCTAAGAATAGAATCCACCCAAAGCTTTGTTGCTAGGACTGAAATGTTAGAACTGAATGAGGCGAACATGCCGGGGGCCTAGGCCGGTACCTGGCATATGGTCTGTGCTCAGAAAATGCTGACTTGTGTTATTGAAAGGGCTGCACAGGCTTTTCCAGTTTGGAACACAGTATGGTGTGACGTAGAAGTAGTGCAAACACACCTTATTTGTAAGTTGGGGCTTCCTTGTAGTTGATGGACTGGTCGGGAATGGGTGGGAGGAACTTTTACTACTCGATACACGTATCAGTGTCCTCAATTCTAGTCCTGTGCTAAATGCTGGTCTTATAATACCAGGTAGGTGATAAGAAGTTGTGTTAATATAACATGAAGTTGTGCTGGTTTAGACACAAATTTTCTTAGGTGAGGGGTGCCAGAAGAGTGGGAGGAAAATTATAATTTTCAGCACCCCCCCCCCCAAAAAAAAAGCTGTTGTGTCACACAACAGTTGAGCCCACAAGCCCACATGTGCCCTCTTTGGCCTTTTGTGTTTTTAACCCCCCCAGGAACAGCCTTCTGTCGCACTGAGCTGTCTGCCTGGGCTGTCTCAGTTGTTGCCCTGGGTGCTAATTCGTTTTTGTTGGCACTCTGGTTACAAAGTCCTCCTAGGTTTTGAGTTTTCCACTTCTAACATGATTTCCCCCCATAAGCCCTGGTATTCTAAGCACACGATACTGCTGCATGTGTGTGAGACTTTTTAGGAATGGATTGATCATGTTCATAGCAGAAATGCCTATATTCAGTATCATTTAATAACTGTAGTGTGCCGGGCACTGTGCTAGAAGCTGGGGATAGAACGGCAAGCAAATAGAGAAACCATGCCTGCTCCCACAGCGCTGATAGCTTCATGGAAAACACAGGCAATAATTGACAAATGTAGAAATTCACATGAGTGAATGGTACAGAGAGCATAGCATATAACAGGAATCTGACTCAACTTGGGCATGTGTGGGAGTGTCCTTTGGGAGGAAGTGGCATTTAAGCTCAGTCCCGGAGGCTGTGGAGTGGGCACAGTGTGTGTGCCCTGACTGAGGCCGGGCACCATGGGCAGTGTTCTTTACTCAGAACAGCATAGAAGAGCCCCCATGGTATACCAGGAGGAAGTTCTGCACTGAAGACCAGAGAAACATGAATGTGGGCAGAACAAGAACCCAAGGTAGAGAGTGCTGAGCTGAGGCAAGAGGGGTGGGTATCTGTATCCCTGTTTGTCATATGAGAAAGTGGGGGCTCAGAGAGGGTAAGGAATTCAACAAAACTTACACAGCAACTAAGTGCTAGACTGGAGTTTCAGACTCAAGTTTCTCTTAACGGCAATATCAGTAGTAGAGTTATGAAAAATTTCTTTAGAGGCTATTTTGGATGCAAACTACTGCTTGGCGATCAGACTAAGTGGTGATTTGTTTGTGATAACATGCATTTAACCAACCAACCAAGTATGCCAATTTCTAAGCTTAGAGTGGGACTTAAGGGGTAGCTTTTCTCTTCTTTTTAAAAACAATCTAGAATACTTTTTAAAAACACCTTTGTTTAGGATGAAAGAGAAATTGACATTTTTGTCAATTTGACCCATTTCAGATGATTCAACCTAATGCTGAATCTGGTCATCTGGTTATCTGGTTATGTATATAATTTAAATTTGCTATTGAGATCTGCTCTGTCCAATAGAGATTTCTACACTGATGGAAATGTTCTATGTGTGCCATCTGAGACACCAGCCACCTAGCACATGTGTGGCCAATGAGCATTTGAAATGTGGCTAGTGAGACTGAGGAACTGAATTTTCAATTTTCTTTCATTGTAATTAATTTGAATTTTAACAACCACATGTTACCAGTGGCTATTATGGAGTAATGGCACCTCAGAAACTGCTTCAGAATCTCTTAAGAAAATCCCTGAATCTGGTGAAAGAAACTAAAATTGCATGGTGTTTTAATGAAGGTGAGTCTCGTTGCATTCCAGATCTGTTCCTCACTCAGGGCCAAGCTTCGGTAACTGGCAGTGAAATGACAGTTGTGTGCACACCCATTTCTCAGTACATCCTCCTTGCTTACCATGGAAATTTCAGCTGTGCTTTGTTTTTAGGTCTAGTCAGTGTTCGGTCTAGAGTGGCTTCAAATCTCAGCCTTAGAGTTCTCAGTCTAATTTTTTTCTTTAGGTTGTAAATGAGCCCCAAATGAACACTTTAAGATATTCTATGAAATCATTTTGAAAAGCAGATTCTCATATATCTCATATATGCAAAATGACTTTAATTAGATAGCACTTTCATAAATTCAGTGTGAAAGAATGTTAGAATTTGTGTAGAACCTTTTATAGACCGCAGATTCCTCGAGAGCAGAGCTGTGGAACTGTGCCTTATTCATCTCTGTATCTGCAGGACCTAAGTCAGTGCCTCGCATGCTCAGTAAATGAAAATTGAGCTGAATTAAGTTTTTCCATAATAGAAAGATGAAATATTCCTTAAAATTTTAAAGAAACATGAAATGTCAAAAGAGGTTACTAAACCTCATTAGGGAATTGAAATTTTTTCCCTTTGATTCTCAAAGTATTTGCATTTAATCTAACACAATTGCTCCCGTGTAGGTTTGGCCACATAAGAAAGATTAAAGCAAAGCTCAAGAACAAAGTATATTTTTGGCGTGCAGACTTTGCAAGCTGGAGTGACCTAGGGCTAGGGTGTGCCTACAAGAATCCCAGTTTATACCTGTTAAACCAGCGTGCTTATCTGGAGCCCTTTTTTGCGCTCAGTAATGTCTTGGTTTAGATGGTAAATTAAGTGGTCACTTGCTATGGCTGTTCGCCCCTCAGCTGGTTAAACAACTATGAATCGTGTACTTGTCTTGTTTCTGTTCCCCCAAAGGAAGGGACGTAGGCTTATGCCTTTTTGTAGATACTGGTTTCATGCTTCGTATATCCTAAGCAGTAAATGCTTATTGAGAGAATAAGTGCGTGGAGATATGTCTGCTTCCGTTAGAACTCTTGACTATTCAGCAGCCATTTTCAGGGAGGAATTCCTCTTGTGAAAAGGTGGAGACGTTTAGGGTGTATGTGAGTTATCTGATTCTAATGTGCCCGGCCTTAGGATCACAGAAGCTGGGGAATGATATGTAATCAATTGCGGTCTCCCTGCTTAAAATTATTTTCCTTTATTCTTTAAAAAGCACTGGAGAAAGTGTAAGTGTTACTTTCCAAATCGATCTAGAACAGTTGTGCTAGTGCAAGCTGTTTCAAATTACTTGAATTTGTTGATATGCCCAGTATTTATTTGGTATCTACATTGTGCACAGTGTGCTGAATACTATACTTTTGCAACAGAAGTTCACAAACCTCAGAAACAAAACTTGTTTCTTATTAGTTTTGATGACAGTTATTTGCAGGGCTATGGATTAGCTTTTCAAAATCAGGATCCTTCTTGCTCATAAGACACACAAGAAGAACCCCCTACACTTGAATAGAATATTCGGGTTAAAGTTTTAGTTGCATTGTGTTTAGGGAACAGAATGTAGTCGTACATTGCCTAATGATGGGGATATGTTCTGAGAAATGCATCATTAGGTGATTTTGTCATTTTTGGAACATCATAGAGTATGCTTGGACACACCTAGATGGTAGAGCCTACTACACATCTAGACTTATATGTTATGGCCTATTGCTTATAGGTTATAAATCTGTATATCATGTTACTGCACTGAACACTGTAGTCAGTTGTAACACAGTTGTATTTGTGCATCTAAACATAGAAAAGGTACAGTAAAAATATGGTATACTAGATGAAAAATGGTACACCTGTATAGGGCACTCACCATGGATAGAGCTTGCAGGATTGGAAGTTGTTCTGGGTGAGTCAGTGAGTGAGTGGGGAGTGAACATGAAGGCCTAGGACAGTACTATACACCACTGTAGACTTTATAAACACTGCACACTTAGGCTACCCTCAATTTATTAAAAAGTTTTCTTTCTTTAGTAATAAATTAACCTTAGCTTACTGTAACATTTTTACTTTATAAGCTTTTTTTAAGCTTTTTGAGTCTTTTGTTAATAACAGCTTAAAATGAACACGTTGTGCAGCTGTGCAAAAATTCTTTTCTATACTTTGAGTCTATAAGCTTGTTTCTATTTTAAAAGTTTTTATTTTTACTCTTTTATTTTTTTGTTAAAAGCTAAGACCAAAACACACACATTAGCGCAGGCCTACACAAGGTCAGCATCCTAAATATTACCGTTTTCCACCTCCACAGCTTGTCCTTCTGGAAGGTCTTCAGAGGCATTAACACACACGAAGTTGTCATTTCCTGTGATAACAATGCCTTCTTCTGGAATCCCTCCTGAAGGACCTGCCTGAGGCTGTTTTACAGTTAAAGTTTTTATATATATAAGTAGAAGAAATGCACTCCTAAAATAACAATAAAAAGTGTAATATAGTAAACACATAAACCAGTAAAATAATTGTTTGTTATCATTGTCAAGTACTATATACTCTATATAATTGTATGTGCTATACTTTTATATGACTGGCAACGCAGTGGGTTTGTTTACACCAGTGTTACTACAAAGCCATTAGTAATGCACTGCACTACGACATTATGATGGCTATGATGTCACTAGGGGATAGGAATTTTTCAGTTCTATTATAATCTTATGGGATCGCTGTCATGTATGTGGTCCATTGTTGACCTAAATGATGTTCTGTGACACATGACTGTGTTAGGTTGAATTCGGTCTTGTGAGTTCTCAGACTTTGAATATTGGGGGTTCCTGGCTGTCATGGGGTTAATTCTCTTGGTCTGCTTACTATAATTGTCAGTGGGAAGATACCATGTCTATCCACAGAGGTGCCGGTTGCTTTGCTCTGCCCAGTTTTGAGTTTTCAGTCCGTGCCTGACCTGTTCACCCACCAAAGAAAGTTACCTGTGGAGTAGATTGGGGCAAGCCTGAGTACAGACATGCCCCCTACTGCCAAAAACAGCACTTCCTCTTGTCATACTGAAGGTTATGTAATCAGGCCATGTTTCCCATTGGCATTTTTGTTTGAAATATAATTTTTGTATGTTTTTATTCCTAGGTCCATGTACTTTTATTTACACATCATAAGTCTCCTGATAATACTATTTCTGCCAATCAAACCACAAGTTCAGACTCAAAGGCAGCCTCAGACTCTGAACTCTGTTAATAAGAAGAAAGCAGAGTGATACCTCCAAGGAGAGCTGAACAAGTACATCTGCAGAACATTCGAAAGATGAGACGAAAAGGCTCAAGGATTCTCCAGTGACTTGGAGGCGATGTTTACATGGATCTTTTTTTTTTCTTTTTTAAAATGCAGGGAGTATTTTTATAAAGCCTTTTTGTACAGAGAAATTGGCCACGTCCAGTTTATTTGTTATAATATTTTGTAGGACATTTGCATGGTGTGGAGGCGTGTGGAGGCTGTGCCAGGGCTGCAGGGACAGCCCATTCTGGGCTTGCGAGTTCCTTGCTTTTCTGGCTCGACATGCAGCCACCGGATGCTGGGGACGCAGGCATTGGCTCCAGAAGTTAGAAGTTGATTGCTGAGAAGACTTGTCATAGGTTTCTTAAATCAGAACTTACCCAGACGCGGCTGTTCCTTGGGAAGCCCCAAACCCTTTGACTCGTGACGTTACTGGTTTGCGGTGATGTCACACACTACACTCAGAAGACCATGGAGGAGAAGGATGGTGGAGGGAGGTTTTCAGGGCACTGAAAACTCTGTGAGCCAGAAAGACGAACCGTGAACACTTGAATGGACTGAAAGTCAGGCGTGCCCTCAAATAGGCTGCATTATTCCCGCCCCCAGGAATGTAACCTTTCCCTTTTTTTTTTTTATTCTGAACTCTGAGCCAAGATTGGAAATCAGAAAGTCTCCTGTACCTGTACACCAGGAGGCTAAGAGAGGCTGCTGTTTTCCAAATGTTTTCCATTTCACTTGCGCCATCTGCTTGCCCGGGAATGGTCCCGAGATGCCTAAATGTTCAAACCATCGAAGGCAACACAATGCCTTTTAAAGAAATAGTTGTTTTTTTTTTTTTTTTTTTTTTAAAGTAATTTAAAGTTATATAGAAGTTCAAGATGTTTCTCTCTTTTCTCCCCTTATTTCGTGGAGGTGTTGATGATCATGGCCATGATGTACACATGGGCTGATCTTCATCTTTCCGGTTTCCTAGTTTATTAACTTCAGCTTTGTTTTAGTTGAATCATATTGGAAAGCAGAAATTGAAAGACAGTTTTCTATCTTTGCTATGAATGTGCTGTGGCTCCTCTTGGGGACTTCTATTGGGTAATATTCTATGCAGAAGATGGAAACATGGTATTAAATGTGGAAAATAATAATGATAATAATAAAATATGTGCTGCGTGGTGTGCCCTCAATCAAATGGCTTGGGAGGAGAAAATTTATTTGACTCAGATTGTAAGAAAGTTAGTTTCTTGCTGAATAAATCTTATGTTTCCATATAAAGAAAATGTTTCTGATGGGAAAAATTGCTTTCTGTTTGTGTCAGTGGAGACTTGACATTCGGAAACACGTGTGTGTTTGTGTGTTTGAACAAATGTGTATAAACTTAAGGTTTTTACTCTATATGTCAGGCACTTGGATGCCTGTGTTTGGTATGATTTCAGTCTTCATTCCCAACTTTGCAGATGGGATGTGCCCCCATTTTACAGATAAGGTAAGTGAGGTTCAGAGAGACACTTGCTAACTGCTCTAAGGTCACAGAGTTACTCGTAGAACTGAGGTTTGAATCAAGGACAGTCCCCATGAAAGCCATCAGCTGTGAGTCTTTCCACGCGGTGTCCTGCTGGTGCTTCTCTTAGGGCAGTGAAATGTGCAAGTGATGTGCTTGTCCCTCTAAAGCATTTATACGGCCCTGGTGCAGGTACTAGAACCTGAACTCTAGTCCTTACGGGGGATAAAGGAAGTTAAGTATGTGTGGGCCACTCCAATTTAACCAGGAAGTCTTGGAGCAGCCCTACTTTGCTGTCTCAGGAGGAATCTTAGATGGTAGGTAGGGGGAGGGGATGTAGGTGCTGGAAATCTATCCGAGTCTGTCTTCAACAGGAATATGTTAACGAGCAAGACCAAGAAAAATGTACATCTTGCGCACTAGCAAAAATGGTAATATCACCATTGGCAGGAAGTGTGGGGAATAATCTATATTACAATGAAGCCTTTGAACTTGCAGTGTGATTTATGACCAGGTGTCATTGTATTTAAGGATCTTCATTTCTGAGAGAGGAACTCAGGTCATAAGAGGAGAGGTGACTGCTAAGGTGACCAATCATCCTGGTTTGCCAGGGACTTCTCAGCCCCTCAATCCTGGACAGACTGAGGCCATTGGTCGCACTAGTGATTGCCTGGTATTGATGACTTGTTATGGAATGGGTAGAAGTCAGGCTTCTAGGAGCTTGGCTTATGGATGCTTCATGTCAGAATTCAGGCCAGGCCCCTCAGGAGTCCTTTGTGTGTGTGTGTGTGTGTGTGTGTGTGTGAGATGCTTTATTCAGCACTGAAAGGACAACACATAGAAGAGTGAGTAGCACCTTTTTGCTCCTGAGAACCATTTACCCATAGAACAAAATTTCAATTTAGGACCAAAGTTTAGACAGAAGGTTGGGACTGTTTTTATTACCTTAGATTTCCAAGCTGTCCTAAATATTATATGCATTTAGTAAATATATATCGGATTGATGAGCTTTCAGTGGAAAAGAAATACATTTTCTGGTTTTGTTTTTGAAAAAGCCAAATCTAAAATATTTTAGTTACTTTTTAGTTTATTTTTTATTTTTCAAGGTAACCATAAAGAATAATATTATCCAGTGTTTGCAAAAGCAATAAATAATTCAGTCTGAGATTTTGCCTGGTTAAGAGAGAAAAAGGCAGGAGGAGAAAACTGGTAGAAGAACAGAGGAACGAGCAGGGGGCCCCCAGAACTGGCGTGGCGCGTGCCCTCTGTTACTCCACAGGCTGCGCGGTGAGCAGGGGGTCCCACCAAACAGTCCTGCTCAACCCCCGCTGCACATTGGAACCACAGCGGAAGCTTAAAAAATATTGATTGATGCCCAGCCCCTCCGGGGACCACATCCTCCCTTCTTGTCGCTAGCACTTGGCATAGTGCCTGGCCTGTAATGAAGATCAGTAAGTGTTTGTTGAATGAATGAGGGATTGAATGGATTAGTTTAATGCATCGTTGCACTTGACAGTTTTGATTGAGTCGCTTTTGCACTGGGGAACATCGTTTCTGCTTTTCAGAATTAGGTTTTGAAATAAAGGCTTGTGTTTTGGGGGGAATTCTGAAAGCACATGTGAGATAATCACTCAGGCAGCCAGTTGACATAGTTTGAACCCCTCTGGTCCGTCCGTCCATTAATGAATGCATTCACTTATTTATCACGTGTCCTGTCTGGTGTGGACCTGGCACTCTGGGAGGTAAAAGATGCTGTTCTCTGCCCTCAGAGAGCTCACGGTGTGCCCAGAGAGATGCGATCCAGAGTAGTGTGTGATAGGAGTGCCCAGACAATCCCAGCATTCAGAAATTGTAACGTGATTGGTAGCCCGATTCTTGTTTTCTTGCAAGTTTAGAGCGACCCCACTGTATGGTGCCTGAAGGTTACCCAGGACAGCACTATCACTGCCCTCCAGCGTCATGTTCAGGTGAAGTTAAGCTGCCCTTGTCCTGAAACTGATGCTAAGTGTGCAATGTGTCAGCACCAGTCCGTGCATAGCCACCCAAAGGGGCAGGCTGTGCTTTCATGTTGCCCACAGAGGTGGTGGAGTGGCTGGTCCCCCTCAGGGAGGATCCTTAGAGAAGTTTCCAGGCTTATGAATGATTTCATGAAGCCCACGAGGAAAGGTATTTGCTTAGAGAAGGTCCAGCCCACGTGAGCTTTGTCTAGCTCCCTCAACTTATCTAAGGCTACATGCCATATGTCAAGATGAAGAACACGAACATTTATTGACAACTACTTTCACATGCATTCCTAATATAGTCTGTGAACTTGGCAGTATTCTCCTCTTTGCAAAGATGGAAACCAAAGCTCAGAGACCATAAGTGGCAAGCAACTTGCCCAAGGTCACCTAGTTAGTGGAGTTAGCTGGGATTTGAATCCTGGTTTGGCTTACTCCAAAGTCCATCTCACACCCTGGTGCAGAAGCAGGTGTATTTTCAGAGAAAGTTTTAAGGCTGGAAGTAACTCCAGCACTTAGCTGGTGCAGTGGTTTCCAAACACAGACTGCCTGGCCCTGCCTCTTGGGGAGTTTGTTGAACACCCAAGGAGTGAGAAGACAGATTTGCTGTTGAAAACAAAATGCTGTCGCTACTTCCATCTTTGGAGGGAAGCAGCATGATTCCTGTCATATCAACGTGGGATAACGGTAGTGCGACCGTAGCCTTCCTCCTGCTGGCTAAGAGAGATAACAAGCTGGTGGAGTGGGAGTCTAGCTAAAGCCTTTGGTTATGTTAAGGAGAAGGCATTTTGGACCTCTGTCATTCTCCATGCTCCTGAAAGACCTTTTATTTAACATGCTCCCTAACGCATTTTGAGGTATGCAAAGGTTGGCCTTTAGTTGGTATATGTTGTCAAACTGCTTTGCTAGGGAAATCAATCAATCAAAACTTCAGGAGAATTAGGCATAGAGTACTTGGAAGCAGAATAAAGAGATGGCAGAAATTTGGGGCCTGAGGAGAAGGGGAATTCCAGTGGGTGGATGGTCGGGGTGTCCTTCCTTTAAGAAGAGGAAGGCGTAGAATTCCTGGGCTCTTATGTAACGTCCTCTCCTATCGCCAGAGCTAGAGACATTTTTTCACCTTCAAAGAAGGAGCTAAACTTGGTTCCAGTTTGGGCTGGCTTTGGGAGGAGAGAAGAGAACAGATGGAATAAGATAGAGAACGCAGTAGGAGCTGGAGATCGGAGCAAGGCATGTCCAGGAGTGATCTAAGCCTCCTGGGAGAATCCCCAGAAATACTGGCCAAATTGGCCATAGGATTGGGGGTGGTGGTACATTTCCCATTATTTGAATTTCTAGGTACTTGGACAATCTTACAAAGTGATAGACCTTAGGGATATGCAGGTAGCAGATGCCTTGACAAATAATTGGCTACAGACCAACTCCAGAGCCCCACTCCCCAGATATTCTTACTCAACTGGTCTGGAGTCATGCCCAGGAATCAGTATTCTTAACTAGCTTCCCACATAATTCTCACGTGCAGACAGGCTTGGGAATTACTGGCTTCATCTCATTTTTTATATTTGAGGAAACTGAGGCAGGGGGTGGGGAAGGGGACTGTTTAATGCCCTGCCCAAAGCATTGCAGATCTCTTCCGTAGCAGAGATGGGGGTAGAGGCAAATTCTCTTGACCCACTAGGGTGTACTTCCCACAAATACACACGCTTCCTATGAAAAAGAAAACCCAGCACAATGCACTTTGTGGGGACAAATGGGTCTCGGAGGACCCCTCTGCATTTCCTGTGATGTTGGTCTGAGAATGAGCGCAGAGGCGAGCGTTTGGGCATGTTTCAGGGACCTGTGCGCCTGCATTCCCCTGGGTATCCGCTGGCATCCGATGCCTGGGCAGCTTTGCAGGAGGTTCTATTGTAACTGCTGATCCAACCAGTGGAGGTCAATGGGGAGCACTTTTCTGGAAAAAAAGGCTTTCTGGATCCTCATGGCCCTTTGTGTTCTCAAACAAAGGAAATTCGTACTGGATAAGCACTTTTGACATTAAAATTTACGCGGCGTAAGCAGTTGCCAGCTACAATCAATCGTCCCTTCAGCCCGGGGCTTCTTTCGGTCTATTGTCTTGGCTTGACAGGCACAATGACCTTTCAGCACTTCCAGCCGCAGTCGCAGGTTGCAACTGTCTCTGTGTGCGCTGGCCCGGAAAAGCTACCGGATGCTAGGACAAGTTTTCTGTCTGGTCACCAGTAACCTTTTCCCTCCAGTCCTCCATGCTGCTGGCAGGGACTCTCCCTGGTCAGCCCTTCAGGCCACCTTCTTCATAAAAGCTCCTGTCGGCTCCTGCTGTCTGCGGCAGAAACCCACACCCTTCCCTTCCACCCTGGCCGGCCTGGGTTCCCGGCCCTCCCTTTGGACAGGCAGCCGCCCCACCTGCAGCCCAGGTTTGGGACTCAGTGCCTTTGCGCCTGTGAGTCCCACCGCCTACAAGAACAGCATTTTTTGAGTAGGCATTTCCCAAAGCAAAAAAGGCAGGCGTTGTAGGCAGAGAAGGTATACCAGACAAGATGCTGTTTTCCCTGCAAAGTCCTACTCCACTCGCGTCTGGCTTCTGCTCATAGAGCCCCAATAATACCTTGTGTTGTCATTGACTTGGTTTCATTTGTCTCTGCCCAACCAGATGGCCAGCTGCCTGACAGCTACAAGTTGTGTTTCTTTATATCTTCCTACCTAGCAAGGCTCTGACTCAAAGGGGTATTGGATCAATGTTAGTTGAATGAATGAGGGAATGGATGAGTTCCATTCACCATGGCGAGATGACTTCTTTTGGGTGATGGAGAGGGGCTTCCTAGGACAGGTGGGTTGAGTTTGGGGTTCTGGCCCCTGCGTTTAGAGACCAGCATTAGAAATGGCCCTAGTAATGAGCCACGGCTTAGTATTTCCTAGGCACTTAGATCCAGGATTTCCCCTGAATATGGTGCTGGACCAAGTTCGTTTGGCCACTAGGATTCAGGCGGGGTAAGACCAGCTTGCTGGAACTCAGTTCCTGGGAGTTCTCCATTCGCTAGACTTCATATTGCTTGGGCCTTCATCTTTCACAACTTCTGGTAGTTAGTGGTTTTGTTAAAGACGATGTAGTGTTGCATCATCTGCATAACCAAGAATGTATTCTCCTATCCCCTGCCAATGAACTTTGTATTAGTTAGCTAGGACTGCCATAAACAAGTACCACAGACTGCGCGGTTTACACACATTTGTTGTCTCATAGTTCTGGAGGCCACAAGTCTGGGATCAAAGTGTCGGCAGGATTGGTTTCCAATGAGGCCTCTCCCCTTGGCTTGCAGGTGGCCGTCTTCTCCCTGTGTCCTCACATGGTCGTCCCTCTCTGTGTGTCTGTGCCCTACTCTTCTCATAAGGACACCAGTCCTATTGGATTAAGTCCTACCCTACTGACCTCGTTTTAACTTAACTACCTTTTCCAAGACCTTATCTCCAAATGCACTCATTTTCTGAGGTACTGGGGGTTTGGACTGCAACGTATGAATTTGGGGCAGACAATTCAGTCCGCACAGAACTTCAGGTTCTCATGGTTTCTGTGGTAATAAGCCGTGCTGCAGCGAACGTCCGTTTGCCCTTCTCTGGTGCACACATGGGGTGACAGGGTAGATAAGGAGAAGTGGCACCGCAGGATCCTGGTGTCAGGAAATGTACTTCCAGCTTGCCCGGGTGCGCTTGTTCTCCGATGGGTGTCTGAATTTTTCCTCCCCCGCAGCGAACAACGGCTCTCTTTGCCCATGTTCTCATCAGTACTTGGTATTACCAGACTTTTATTTTTTTGCCAACTGATTAGTGTGAGAAATGGACAGAGAAAAGTAATTCTCCTTCCCAGGCCTGCCCTCAGCTCTATGGTTCCATCCGTGGAGGCAGCCACTGTCGTCACCTTATACAGCCTTTCCGAGAGATGCTGTGCCCTGACCCGGGCTTCCCAGTTTGTTGCAAATGTATCGTAACATAAACATTTCTCCATGTCATAATAGAAACTTCCCAAAAGTTGTTTTTAACGACTGTGTCATATTCTGTGAATTAATTGTGTTATAGTTTTGAAAAAACTTTCCTGTAATTGTTGGGCATTACATTCTTGCTATTTCATTAAAAAAAAAATTAGGAAATTTGGAAAGTACAGAAAGAGAATAAGGCATCTGTAATCCCAGCACCTGTTGACATTTTATTGTATTTCTAGTTTTTGTTTTGTAGGTTTGTTGTTGTGTTTTTTTTTTTTTGTATTTCTAGTTGTTCTTTTGTATAGGTGTTTATTTTTACAAGAGCCTAATGCTTCCTGTAGAGTCTGGAGTTTTAATTTTTCATTTAAATTTACAGCGTGAGAATGTGTCCATGTCATGAAATCTTCCATCCCTTTCCCTTCTGCTCCAGTGAGCAACACAAGGAATAAAACCAGTGAAGTCAGTTATAATGGGGGTTGACTTGAACAGGGTCTAGTAACTTATTTAATTTTTGCAAGGTTAATCAATTGCAAATCTTAGCTCTTTAAACTATTACCAGTGAGAAATGACTTTGCCATATCTCATAGTCCATCACAATGTGGAGATTGAGGCCTCTTTCTCTGCCTGGTTAGTGACTGTTAGCCACTCAATAAGAAGGAGGTATTTGTTCAGGAAATACAGACCGTTAAAGGCAACACACCTCTCTTGGTCTATGAAGTTGAATGCTCTTCTCCAAACCTACCAAGCAGCTTCTTTTAATAGCAGACTGAGTTTCTTTCTTTCTCTAGCTCAGCAAACTTGAATTGCCATTAAGGAAGATTATTTATCAACAATTTCAATGTTAGGAAAAGAAATCTTTGTAGAGAAGACTAATAAAATACATCAAACCCCACAACTTTTTGGGACTTTTTAAAAATCGATCTAGAAGCGTATATGGCATCAGTAGGTCTCATATGAATAAAGTATTTAAACCCAAATAAATTTGAAGTTTATTTTGTCAATGCTAAATGTAGCTGAAGTTGAAATATGGAGCTTGATTAACCCTATTTTGGTGTTTTAAAACTTTTAAGAGCTTTAAATAAGGATTTGCAAACTGGATTCTAATGATACTTTAAAAAAAAAATACCAATAAGCACAGGGCAGCCCTGAACGGAATAATTAAATGCATACATAGCTTACATGAACTCACTACAGTAATCTGAACTTCAGTCCCGGTAAGGGTAAGTGTGAGGCAGATATTTCTGGAAGAAAGCATAATTTAAAACCCCAATGTGCTGCCTTTTGGGTGTTGCTGAATCACTGATTTTTGTGACTCTGAAGCAGTGAGAGTGGTAGACCAGAAAGTGCTGAGAGGAGGCTTTGCAGGCTGAGCAGGGTAAGGGAGTAGTGAAAGTGCCAGTCCTGCCTTTGTTTTTGCTGAACAGCCAGGGAAACGGGTGAGCGAGTGACTTCTTGGTTAGGGCTTCCCGGCTGTTTTAGTGCATTCAGTCTCCTGCCTTATTTAAAGTCTACAGTTTGCAGTATCGCTTGAGGTAGATGTAAGAGAAAACAAGAAAGCAGTCCCAAAACACATGAGAAATAAATGAACCTGTCTCAATTAATGAGTGATAAATTATCTCCCTCTGTCCAAATGATTTAAAATCCTTGAAGGTAATTTTTCTGAAATGGTGTGAAGTAGTGACATCTTGTGGCCATATGAGGT
>CM052440.1:103101942-103119023 GCA_028533085.1 Varecia variegata | reverse complement strand
AAGTGAGAAACCTCTCTGAATACTTTTCGTCTTTGGAATAATAGCCATAATTACCCATCAGCATGGTGGGGGTTAAATGAATTGAACCATAATGTGAGTTATGAAGCTGATAGAATTCTGAAATGATGATACAGGGAAAGTCATCCAGTCCTTGTGTTATGGGGCCATGTTTTTTGGATATCAATTTTCTCATCTGCAAAAGGTAGGTTAAGCTGACCAGCAATTTGCTTCTGTTTCTAACATTCTATAATTTGATGTTTTCCTTCACACTTGTATGAGTCTCTTTATTTCTAGTAGTGAGATTCTCAGCCTGTGGCTGTGCTAGTGTGAGCCAACTTATTTTTTTGCTTATAACTCTATGGGAAGTATTTTGTTTCCTGGGTAATAAGTTCTGAGTGACTTAGAAAATGCAGGCGCTTTATACATTATCTTCCATCATTGACATTTCAGTTTTATAGTTAGAGCAGTTAAGCAAGTTTCTGAATTTAGCAAGAAACATAAGCATTTTGGCAAATATTTAAGTCTCCACTGTGTCTAGCAGGCACAATAAATAAATGCTTTGTTCTCACACAGAAGTACAGCATGGGCATCGGTTCTCTGGTGGCCCAAGACTACTGGGCTAAGCAATGCAGTGAATTAACCTTTCTTTCTCAGTCTCCCTTCCCAGCTCATTTGTTTCCCAACAAAACTGGGGGCTTGGATAAAACTCACAGATTGAGTTTATGCCTTACCGTCACAGGGGAAAATATTAGAAAGCAACAAATCTTTTAGGCAAGTCTGTTCTTTCCTTCCTCCCTTCCTTTTTTTCTTTCTTGTAATTAGTTTTCTAAATATTGCAAGACTAGTTTCAGACACTCATGAAAAGAGGTGCCATTCAATTTCATCACAGGTTTTATTTGTAATTCACAGTTTGTAAAGCGCTTCCTCATACACTCTCTCCTTTGTTTTCCCAGATCAACAATCTGAGGTTAGTAGGACCAGGTGTTATGATCCCTTTTTAAATTAGGAGCCTGAGGCCTGAAGACGTTGGGTAACTTTCCTGTGGACACACATTCAGCAAGTGATGGCTGAATCAGGATTGGAACCTGGTGCTTTCCTCTTGGGCTTGTGTCTGGTGGTGTCAAACCGTGTAAGCTCATTTCAAGAATCATACTGAAAATTCTTCTTGTACTATTAGTTTGAATAAATGGTATTTAGAATTTGCTTTTTAAGCTTTGTTAATCTCTGAATAAGGGATAATCCCTTTAGAGAGACAGAAAGGCCGACATGCAGTCATGGATTACATTACCCCATGCTCGGACCCTGAGATGATACAATTTTAAGTAAAAGTAGTTTGCTTGGGACTTGATACCAGGAGGGATTTGGAATGGAGAAGTGAGACAGGGAAGGGAAGGACACTGATACAGCGTGCATTAATTAGTAGATGGCCACTGTGGGAAACTGGGGCTCAGTCCTCTGGGTGCCTCTGGGAGACAGTGCAGAGCACATCCCAGAGCTGCCCCACCCAGGAGAAGAGGAGGCTGGGTATTCATGGACCAATGCTCATCTGTCATGGAGACAATTCCCAGCACCATGCATGTCCTGCAAGCAGGTCACGCATTCTCAGCAGCTGGAGAGGGTTCCTTGGCAGAGTTGCAGGGAATTGCCATAAGAAGCTGCTGTGTGTACAGGAAAGATGGTTGCTGAGAGGGTGTGGGCAGGGCACTCTGGCCATGTCCCCTGCACCAGTACACCTGCTCTTCCTGTATCTTATGGGATGACTGTGAGTCACGTGTCTGGCACCAGGCAACATGCCGAGGGTGATACAAAATAAAAGTGAAGATATAGGCCTCTTCTCCTTACAATAGGCTAATTGAAAATACACACACTTGAAAAAGTAGCACTGTAAGACAGTTATCAAGTGTCAGAATGAATAAAGTGGACATCAAGTACTGTAAGAGCTCAGAGAAGGAAGTGATCAGCCACAAAAGCCTTACTAAGGAGGAACTCGAAGGCTGATGGGATTTGGGTGGGGAGAATGAGGATTGGGTGTGGGATTGAATGAAAAGTATAGGCAAGTATGCTACATCATTCTCACCTGTCCTCACCTGACGTTCTCCTCCTTTTTATCAAATTAATATGCAGATAATTTACATGAAAAAATAGTTTAGGGGCTTATGATAGGATATAATTAAAGGCGGATCTAATATTTTTAAAATAAGTGATTAAAAAGTAGGCTTACACATTCAAAGCAACCAAGGTACTACTAATTCTAATAAACCAGATGGGTGGGATACAGTTAAAGCCATGCTTAAAGTTTATAGCCTTAAATTTATATATTAGGAAAGAAAAAAATCTAAAAATATATGGGCTATAAATAATAAAGGTAAGAGAAAAAATTAATGAAATAGAAAATAATTAATAAAGACGATCAGTAAAACTGAAAGTTGGTTCTTGAAAAGGAGTAATAAAATTAATAAACTCCTGGATAGACTGATTAAAGAAAAACAGGTAGAAAACACAAATATTATCATTAATCAAAAAGGAGACAATACCATAGATCCTGCTGCAAACATTTAAAAGATTATAAGAATATCATGGGCAGCTTTAAACAGTAAGTTTGATAACTCAGATGAAATTGACATTCCTTAAAGACACATAACTGACCAAAACTACCACAAATAGAAAAATCAGAACAATCGTGTAACTATTAAATAAATTGGATCTATAATTAAGAACCTTCCCACAAAGAAAACTTTAGGCTCAGAACTTTCACTGGTGAATTCTTCCAAACATTTAAGAAAGAATTATGCTAAACTTTTGTACTTTTTCAACAAATAGGAAAGAACAACGAAGATCATCTCCAGTGCTTGAATAAGCTTGATACCAAAAACATGACAGAAATTATAAGAAAAACTACCGTCTAATCCTACCCAAAAGTCCCAAACAAAATATGAACGAAGTGAATTGAGCAATATAACATATCAAGATATATATAAGATAATGTAAGATAATATATCAAAAGGATAATAAAGCTTGCTCAAATTGGTTTAGAGATAATATAATTTATTATTTTCCTATTTTCAAAAGGAAATTTTCCTATATTCAAAAGGAAAATAAATCTTGCTCAAATTGGTTTTTTGGGAATGCCAGTTTGGTCTAGTATTCAAAAACTAATCAGTGTGATTAATATGCTCACAGAATAAAGAAAAATTATAATACTCATTTTAATAGATGCATAAAAACAATTGGAAGCATTTACTATCTACTCATGATGTTAAAGTCCTTGGCAAATTAGGAGCAGAAAGGGGCTTCCTGTATCTAATGAACACACACAAAAACATATAAAAAATTGTTGAAGGCTTTCCCTTGAAATTAGGAACAAGGAAACATGTATTGGAGTTCCTAGTAAATGCAATATGGAAACAAAAAGAAATCAAAGATAAAAGTAAATGCAATATGGAAAGAAAAATAATTTTTTATTAAATATGGATGTTATAATCTTATACATAGAAAATGCTATAGAAAAGACAAATTATTGGAATTGATAAACAAGCTTAGCAAAGTCTTGAAATACAAGGTCTATATACAAAAGTACGTCTATGAAAATAGACATGAAAGCAAAAAGCAAAAAATTCGAATACATATTATAGGACCCCATTTTATATAAAGTTCAAAAACCAAGAGAAACTGAAATATTAACATATCATTAGAAGTCATGACAGTTACTTTTGAGGAAGAGGGAGGGGTGCTGGTAACACTCTATTTCTTGACCTAGATACTGTTACACAGACATTCACTTTGTGACAATTGAGCTGTACATTTGTTTTGTTTACTTATCTGCATATAGGTGAACATTTAACGTAATAAAATTAAAAAGCCAGGTAGGTCAGTTTAGTAAGCAATGGCATCTATACATAAAATATAATTTTAAAATTTAGAAACATTAAATGATTTGAATGCAATTGGAAGAAAATCAACCAGCATTAATTTATAACCATAGAATTCCACAAGTTGTGTCAAAAATACAATGACACAATGATGCAAGTATGTATGAGTCTAATGCGGACACAGATGTTGATAGTGCTCAAGGAGTGGTTGTGATACTGGGCAGAAATCTGAGAGTAATCAAAGGAGGGGGCCAAGAGAGGAGTTTTTAGCTTTGTATAAATAACAAAACCCAAGCATGTGCCTTTAAGGACTTCTGGAATACTGCAGATGCATTGCTTCTTCCATCCTCTCTGGTCACAGCTGTGTCATTAGTGACGTAATTATGTATGCAGGTGCCACAGCTATGACATTAACTGATTAATATCTCTGCCTAGAGAAATTCAGAGTCTAAAAAAGGAGCCCAGTGGGTTCACCTGGGGTTGGTGATCTTGGCAGTCTCTCACCTAGAGGCTCTTCAGCACAGTGCTCGGCCCCCTTCTGCTCCCCAGAGGCAACCAACTTCAACTCTTTTCATCTCTTTCTTCTGTTACTTTGTCTCCATATTTCTACTTAACATTCTACTGACATTTTTTGATTTACCAGTTTTAGACCTTATCTGTTGACTTCCTATTATGGTGGTTTGTGACTTTTTTAAAAACCCTATTCATTTCTACCCTCCTCTACTTCCTCCTAATAGCAAATATTTATATTATGTTACCATGTAAATATTGTTCACTCTTAAGTGGTGTACCATGATTGTATTTTCTTTTCTCAAACAACTGCTAATTTATGTAGATTAATAATAGGTCTCTTCGTTGTTTGCCTAGTTTTCTTTGTACCTGTTGGTAATCCTTCTCAATTATCTCACAAATCTCTTAAGTGTCTCTCAGTAATATTTCTCACATGGGCAATCCCTGAAGATCTTTGATCAATTCCACTTTTTTTTTTTCCTGGAAATATCTTTCTGAAGCCTTGTGTTCTCCTCAATCTAGACTCCTTGCTGTCTTGGCCACCTGCTCACCTCCATCTGCCTGGGACTTGCCTTCATCACCCTCCTATATTGAATCCCCTATTTCTTGGGATCTTTGGTATTATTCTTTCTTGGTTTACTCCATTCTTTTAGTGGAGTACATCCTAGAGTAGCATCAGGAGAAACACTGCATGAGTCATTAATGTCTAGCCTACTCAAAACTTTGTTAAAAGGTTGATTGGTATAGAATGTATGCATGAAAGCTATTTTCCCTTAGAGGTTTAAGGAAAAGTGAACCTCCATCAATGGCTTCATTGTATGCTGTTTTCATTTTTGGCTCTAGAAGTTTTTCTTTATAGAAATGCTTCATGTTTTGATATTTCTTTATAATATGTCTTGATGTGGGTGACTATTTACTATTCTGGACATTTGGTAGATCCTTTCAATGTGGAGACTCAAGTTCCAGAGTACTGGGAAATTTGGTTTTATCATTTCTTTGAAAGTTTCCTCCTTTTGCTATCTGTTCTCTCTTTCTGGGACTCTTATTTGTCAGATGTTAATTTATAGTCCATTATTTGTATTTAATTTTAAAGTTTCATAGGCTTAATTTCAAATATTTTGTATTCTCTAATTGTTCCTTTTTTATGGCAACTTGTTCCCTTATATCAGAGGAAGAAGAACAGGAGGCAACCAATAGTGACTCTTACAACTATGAGAAAGTGACACAGGACTTAACTTAGTGTGAGGTAACAGGGGAGTGGTGTCTACTCTGAGCCAGAATTAACTAAGCAGAGAAAAAGCTGGGAGACACACATTCCAGGCAGAAGGAAAATCCTGTGTGAAAATCTTGAATACGGAGGGAGTGTGGTGCATTAGTGTGGCACCAAAGGTGGCAGGTGACAAGAGTCGAGAGCAAGGGGGAAAGCAGCTCACAATGAGGCTGCTAATGTAAGCAAGAACCAGACCATTCGGGGCCTTTGGCCAAATTAAAGATTTCAGTGTTTATCTTAAGGGCATGAGAAGTCATCAAAGTGTTCAAAAGAGTAGATTACTTAACGCTAAATCTTATGGGTGAAAGTTTGATGAGAAATAGGATATTTATATATTGTCAAAGTATCTTCCCACAAAATACATATTGATTACAAAGGGAAAAACAGTGACTTTGAATAGAGAAACCTGGTAGACACCACCTTAACCAAGTGATCAAAGTTGCCATCACCAGTAATGGGATGAATCAACATCAGGTGCCTCCTCTTACAATGCACTGAGAAGAACACAACATCACTCTGTGATACTCCTGCCAACAACACGTGACCTGGCTCTGATCATGGGAAAACATAAGACGTACCCAGCTGGAGGGACATTCTACAAAATAAATGTCCTTTATCCTTTAAAAAAAATAACAAAGTAATAAAAGACAGGGAAAAACTGAGGAACTGTTCCAGGTTGAAGGAATCTAAAAAGACATGGCAACATGTGATTTGGGTTAGATCCTGGACCAGAACTTTTTCTTTTGCTATAAAGGACATTAGTGATATAATTGGGAAATTTTGAAAAAGGTCTGTAGATTAGATCAATTTCATGATTTTGATAATTGTGCCATGGTTATTTAAAAGAATATCCTTGTCTTTACATACTAAAATATTTAGGGGTAAAAGGGCATCCTGTGTGCAACTTACTCTCAAATAGTTTAGGGGAGAAGCATATAGATATAGATAGATTAGATATAGGTATAGATGGAGCTAATGAGAATAAGACAGACCATGAAAGACAATGTTAAATCAACTGTCATAAAACATGATAAAATATTAATGTTGGGGAATCCAGGTACAATGAATTCTTCATACTACTTTTGCAACTTTTCTATAAGTCTGAAATCATTTCAATATTAAAAAGGAGATTGCTTAGGCTGTAGTAAGAGAAGCCATTGGGAAGAGGACAAAAGGGAATAGAGCATGTGGAGCCCATCTGGCAGGCAGTACAGCCATCCAAGAGAATACTTCTGCTAACTTGGTGTTGAGTGGTGGCCGTGGCAATGGAGAGATGTGGGTGGAATCAAGAGGTATTTAGAACATGAAATAGGAGTTGATGAGGATATAGGGTTGATGGGTGATGCCATTCACTGAAATAAGGGAGAGTAGAGGAGATACAGGCTTAGAGGGAAAGCTGATGAGGTCCATCTTGTACAACATAAATAAGATAAATGTCTAAGTGGAGACTTAGACTAGGAAGTGGATTTGTAGTATCAGAGCTCAGGGAAGAGGTTAAGGCTCTTAACCTCAAGAGAATCTCTCCTTGTTGATCTTTGGTTTTGGGGACTCTAAAACCACAGTTTAGCTTCTGATGCTTGTCCTTGAGGGTAAGAGTAGGGGTTTGGACACACAAGGGGCTCCTTGATCTCCTTGCTTGGAACATGTTTTCCTCACCTCATTATTCTGGAACATTTAAGACATGAAATTGGAGCCTCCTTTCAGTTCAGCTAACAAAGCTGTGAAATAAAATGATGCATTTAGAGTTGGTAGAAGACATAGATTTTCAATTCGCTTCTGGTTTTGCAGAGGAGGGAATGGAAGTCAATAGAAGTGACATGACATAATTAGTAAGGGGGGACCCCATATTACAGAGCAGGTTTCTTGACTCACGGGTGAGCGTTTTTCCACTATTTATGTTATATACTGGGGGACTCAGCATGGTTCTCTGCTGGGACCCAGCTAGAGGAAGAGTCCCTCGTTTGGCAGGGATGGTGGCAACCACTGAACACATATGATGAGGGGCTGGGAGAGAGAAGGGGGTGGCCAAGCTTCCCGAATAGGAGCTCTCCAGCAAGGAGAGCAGCCTGCTCACTTACCAATCATCTGCTTGGGGTCCGGAGGGGCACAGGCACAGGGTGAGACTCCAGGAGGAACCTGGGTCACTAAATTGTGAGGTCTCCAAAAGCCGGGGTCATGGCATATTTGTTTTTCCCACAATGTCTGGCATAGAGTTGCCCTCAATCAGTATTTGCTGACTGACTTGACTAAACATAGGTAACCAATTCCCTTTCTGAAAAATTGAACATACATAGCACTTTTTTATTCTTTCCTGTGATTTTGGTTGGGCGAGTTCCTTGGGTGACCTTGTGCCCATTCTGCTCTTGGGCTCTATGAGCTTAACCCCAGAATTTGTTCTTCCCTGCCCCCTATCTTTGTTTTATTTAAATGATTTTGAAATTGCTGTATTACCTGGAATCAAAAGAAACCACTTTTCTGTATTGTTTGGAATCCTTTACAACGGGCATATGTCACTTGTATGAAAGAAATTTAAAAGTAATAAATAAGTTATATTTTGTATGTATAGGGTATCTCATTTAATTCCTGTACTCTATAAGGTCAAATCAGCAATCTGGCTGGTGAATGGCTTTCAGTGTCAATTCTAAAATCTCATGAAAGAAAGCCTGATTGGCCCGCTGGGATGAAGTGGGCAGAATAATGGCCCCTCCAAAGATGTCCACATCCTAATCCCCAGAATGTTCCATGGCAAAGGGAAATTAAAGTTGCAGATGGAATTAAGGTTGATAAATCATTTGACCTTAAAATGTGAGATTATACTAGATTGTCTGGGTGGACCCAATTAATCACAAGTGATTAGAAATGAGAGACTACAACTTCCACTGCTGGCATCGAAGATGAAGGGGTCCCTGAACCAAGGAATACAGGCAGCCTCTAGAAGCTGGAAAAGCACAGAAATGGGTTCTTTTCTAGAGCCTTCTAAAAGGATACAGCCCTGCCCCAAAATTTGATTTATTCCAGTGAAACCCAGTTTGGACTTCTGACCCCCAGGACTATAAGGTAATAATTTTGTAGTGATGTGTTACACATGGGGTCAGCTGTTTAAACTGGAGAAGCACCGACACTGCTCTCCTGGAAAACTGTCAGAGCCTTGTAACTGGTCTCTCTGCTTCCAGCCTTGTACATGCCTTGCCCCTGCTCTGTTCTCAACAAGGCAACTGGAGCGATGCCATTGAAGCTTACGTTGGGTCATGTGGTCCTTCAGTGGCTTCCCCCTCCTGCACACCACTATCTTCCCAGAACGGATTCTAAGCATAGTGGTGCATAGTGGTTTGTCAGTACATGCTCTTAGTGAAGGAATAGACTCTCTACATCCCACAAAAGCTGGTGTCGGCAAAATGAAGAAAGTTGAAAATCATCCTAACAGGCAGGGGATATGTTCCAAGACCCCCAGTGGATGCCTGAAACCGTGGATAGTACTGAACTCTGTATATACTATGTGTTTTTGATGTGTAACCCAGACAGCTACTAGATGACTAATGAGTGGGTAGCGTCTGCAGTGTCGATATGCTGAACAAAGGGATGATTCACGTCCAGGGCAGGACGGAGTGGGACGGCATGAGATTTTATCACACTACTCAGAACGGCATGCAATTTAAAACTTATCCGTTGTTTCTTTATGGAATTTTCCATTACTATTTTCAGGCTGTGATTGACCACAGGTAACTGAAACTGTGGAAAGTGAAACCACAGTTAAGGGGGCACTACTGTCTTCAGAAATAGTTAATGATATCATTTTGATGAACATTCTTCCAGACATGACTGTAGGTACATGCAGGTATGCAACAAGCGAATGTTCCAGCATCATTATTGTGCCTTTCTATTTTCTTTTCTCAGCTCAGGACCTTTACCCAGCCCTAGATGTCCATCTGGCTTGGGGAAACTTAGGATTTTTAAAAAGAAGGTGCACAAAAAGAAAGAGAAAGGCAGTTTCCAGCTTCTGGTATACAAAATAGACTAGAAGGCAGGAGAGTAAACAGGCTATTGTCTTATTGTCCCAAGTAACTTGATTCCCTCTCTTCAATCTATCCAGGCTGGCCCGGAGGACCCTGCTCATCACAAGACTTGCCACCCATAAGCAAAAGGAGCATAGGAGGTAGGGAAGGTAAAAGGAAGACGTTCTTTTTTCCAGCTTTAGATGAGGGTGAATGGAAACTTAGTGGAGAGAGGAGGGGAGTGATTGAAAGTCAATCCAGACATCCTAGGACCTGGGCCCTGAGACAGGGAGGTGTGTTTCACAAGGGAGGGTGATGTGGAAGGCAGAGGAGCCTTTGTCCTGACTCCTTACTTAGCACTCTGGGAAGAGGCCCCGTCTCAGCAAGTCCTGACCCTCAGCTCTCGGGCACAGCTGCACCATCTCAGAGGTGAGCACAGTCAGGACAAGGGAGGCCTGAAGCTTATTTCCTGACTTCCCTGAGTTCCCGTGTGGGGTGAATGGTGGATGGAAGTCCAGCGGGGCTGCTCTTATAGTTTTCCAAGGTGGGGCCTGATGATCCAGCTGCAAAGCTGGGTGGGCCCCTGGGCCTGCAGACTGGGTGGAGACCTTGGAAGAGATCTGGAGTCTGAGGCCCAGGTAAGCTCGAGTCAGCCAGGAAGGAACTCCCGCTCTGGGCAAACTGAGAAACAGACCAGTGGCCACAGAGGTTGACTGAGGGACAAGGCACACTGCCCCAGGCAGAAGAAACTACTCAGAAGACTGCCAAAAAGACCTGGCTTTTCCCTCCACTGGAATACACAGTTCTTAGCTCACACACCTGGGCACCACCTGAGGAAGAGAAGTGGGCAAAGGAACTGTATTAGTCACGGTTCTCCAGAGAAATAAAACCAATAGAAGAGATATGTAAAGAGATTAACTATAAAGAATTGGCTTAGATGATTATGGAGGCTGAGAAGTACCAAGATCTGCAGTTGGTAAGTTGGGGACCCAGGAGAGCTGGTGGTCTAGTCCCAGTCTGAGACTGAAGGCCTGAGAATCAGGAGAACCAACGGTGTGAGTTCCAGTCCGAGTGTGAGTCTGAAGGCCCGAGAAGACCAATGCCCGGCTCAGAGACAGGCAGAGGGAGGGTGAATTCTGTACTCAGCCTTCTTGTTCCCAGCCTTCAACAGATTGGATGAGGCCCACCACATTGGGGAGGGAAGTTTGCTTTGCCCATTCTACCAACTCAAATGTTAATCTCATTTAGAAACACCCCCATAGACTCACCAGAATAATGTTTAACCAAATGCCTGGTCACCCTGCAGCCCAGTCAAGCTGACACATAAAATTAACTTTTATAGGGAACCATCTAGAAACTTAGAAGCTTTCCTAAAAGAGACAGAGTATTAGCTAAAGGGACTGTTTACATAATTAGATTAGATTAATTTTAGCCAAGACTGGAAATTCAGGTTTTTTTTTTTTTTTTTGCATCCCACTAACTACTGAATGGGAGATTATAAAAGGGAATAGAGGAGCACTAAGAAAAATTTTACATTTTCTCTGCATATTCAGCCACCAATAAAGATATATATGTGGAAACACACTATATCTATTCTGCAATCTGCTTGTGACCACACAAACATATATCACAGTCAGCTTTCTGGATTAATAAATGTAGATCTCCATAAAAATCATTTCAAATATTTTCTTGGTATTCCATTGTCTGTCAATGTCAAAATTAGACACTCAGACTCTTGTTGATGGACACTTAGGTTGTTTTTAATTTCTCAGTCTTGTAAACAACGTTATGATGAACACCAGCAAAGAGGATTTAAATGCACATAATTCACTCCAAAAAGCTTTCAGAGACTCCCAGTTGTAACTACAGCTTAGGTTTCTTTCTCTTTCTTCTTTCTTGTGCCATATTACAGAAGAAATAAATTGTGTTTATTCTTTGCATGTGAGAGTGTGGGGAATAAAAAGAAAGGAGAGTAGGAATTTGACAAGGAGCTTGTAAAATGGCTGTGGGAACGTACGGAGATGAGGCCTATGACGCTCTGTGCACACCTGGTCACTTGTTCCTGCCCAACCGTGGCCTCACTGGCAAGATAGTGGAGCAAGGTGGTGATTATTCATGCCTCTCAGAAAATTCGATTCACCTGCTACGCACAGGGTCTCCACCCGGTCCTCGCCAGCGCAGACGTCCCTGGGGTCTCCAGGCCTGACAGAGAGGAAGAGGGTAAAGCCGGGCCGAAGGCATGATTCCACCTTCCCGCCGAGATAATGACCTGGAGGAGGCAGAGAAGCTGGGGCCACCTGAAGGACGGCCAGCAGCCCTATCTACACCGGCCAGAGTGCAGGCTGCCACGGGCGAGCTGTTTATCGAGAGCCACATGCTCCCGATTGCCGGCGACTGCATGGCTTCAATTAGACTTTTTGACTGATGGCCAGTTTAATGAGCCTATTTACAGAGGGTCATTCAACATAGCAATTACACCTATAAATCTATTTGCAGCAGGACTCGAATAACCTTCTGCACACAGCCTTGTATAAAACTGCTGTCTGATTAATTAACATTAATTTCCCCGCCGTATGGAACCAGCTGCAGTTGGTATAAACGCTTCCAGCTCCTCTCGGCAGGCCCCTTGCGAATGGCAGGGGTTCTGCGGGTGGAGGGAAGGTTTCTGGGGCTGAGAGGGAGGGAAAGGCCGGTAGTCCTGTCGTTGCTATTCCAAAGCAGCTCTTAGTTTTTCTTCCGTCCCTCTGTTCTTTCCCTGGTCCCGTTTGATTGATGTTTCAGGGCAGTGTCATATATAGGGGGCAAAATTCAATTAATTGGATATGAAATATTTATAACCCTGCTGTATGTGTCTATCAGAAAAGAGCCCTTAATAGATCTTCTCATTAGCATGAGCTGGTGACTCATTTCTCTGCTTTCACAGTCATTCGGAATTAAAATCCAATTAATCTAATATCCCTGTGAATGTTATTAAATTATTGGAAAAACTGCACTCAGGAGATAGGGTGAGGGGAAGGAGCTGGCCTCGTGGGTACTCATTTCCTCTCTGCAAAGCACACAATGCCAGGGGAACGACCAGCCCTCTTCCTTTGGGCTCTCGGCTTTGGGTTGTGTCTACACTTGGCAAATAAAGCACAGGATTGTGAATCGGGGACTCTCAGCTGCCAATGCTGACACTGCCAAAGCTAATAACACAACAACAACAACAACAACAACAACAACAACAACAGCAGCACCAACAAAACCCTGAAGTCTGGGTTCAGAAACCGGCAAAGCGTTCGCAAAATGCAAGATTGCAATTAAGTGGAAAGGTAAGATTTGCACTGTTTTAAGCAGCTCTAAACAAAATGAGTCTCTATAAGGTGGAAACAGCATTAAGAATGAAATCTGAATTGGAAGCTCCCAGGGTCCATGCAGTTCTAGAATGCTGTAATTTGATGAAATCTTAATCTGAGTGCCCTGTAAAAAAGTTGGGAATAAGTCTATGATTTCATAGGAAGGATGAGTTGAACAAAAAGCCGAAGGCTCCTTGTATTTGGAAAAACAGGGACCATTGCTATTGTTATTAACAAATTTTCACATCACAGGGCATTTTGTTTGTCCAATGGTCTGTGGAGGCACTTGAAATTTTTGCATTTTGGGGAAGGGGGAGAGGAAGAAAATGTTGCACTAATGGAAAGCAATGTCCTGAAGCTTTGCCAATTGACTGATATCATGACGTTTTGGCCCATCATTTGGAGGTTGCCAACTCTAAACTTCAGTTATGACTGTGACATAAGGATTCTAGAAACCACCGACAAGGCTCTCAAATTCCTCCCTCTTTGCAGAACCCAACATTGCAGCTGGACCAACATTGACTGAGCTCCTACTGCATGCCAGGCACTGCCCCAGGTGCTAGGGGTTACAGTGCTATCAGTTATGTAAATAATTATAAGCTGAAACGTTCTCCAAAGGATGTGATGATGACAAAGACATGGCCCCTGACTTTGAGGAGCTTCTGGGTGTGAAAACAGATAATTTAAAATAGGATAGGTTGTCTCACCACAAAGAAATGATAAATGCATGAGGTGTTAGATATGCTAACTATCCTTTAATCATTCTACAACATATGTATGTATTGAAACATCAAATTGCACCCCATAAATATGTACAATTATAATGTGACAATTTAAAAAATTTTTAAAAATGTGACGGGTTGAAAGACCTTGCTACAGAAGCACAGCAGGGAGGTGGCACCAGGGAGCTCTTCCTGGGGGCAACACCTGCACTGACCCTGGAGCTCACACTGTGCCTCTATTTTTGACATCTTCCCTGGCCTTATTGTAGTTTTGTCTTTTCAAGAATGTCATATGAATGTTTTACTGTATATCATCTTCTGAGACTGACTTCTTTTGCTCAACATGATGCTTTTGAGGTTCATCCAAGTTGTTCTGTGTGTATCACTCATTTGTTTCTTTTTATTATTGAAGAGTGTTCCATGGTATGGATGCTCCTCAGTTTGTATATCCACTCACCTGTTGGACATTTGGGTCATTTCTCATGTTTGGCAGTTGTGAGTAGAGCTGCTATAAATATTTATGGACATGTTTTTGTATAAAGATGTTTTCATTTCTATAAGGTGGATACCTAGAAATGGGATTGCTGCATAGTGTGGCGTCATGTAGCAACCTGTGTGTACGTTTATAAGAAATTGCAGAACTGTCTTTCAAAGTGGCTGTGCTTTTCTCATTTCCTCCAACAACATATGAGAGTTCCAGTGGCTTCCCATCCTCACCCGCATCTGGTTTTGTCAATATTTTAAATTTTAGCCAATTCAGTGGGTTGTGGTATTTCATCATGGTTTTTATTTGAATTTTCCTAATGGTCTGTGATGTGATTATTTGCCATCCTTATGTGCTTTTTGGTGAAGTGTCTGTTTACATTATATATATAGCTTTTGAATAATGTGAATACATTTCTAATTTGAGAATTAAATTTTAAAAATGGCTACCCTGTCCCCAAGGTTCCAAGCACTATTCCCTGTTCAGGGAGGGATTCTGGGCATGTAAATTACTTCATAATGACTCAGCTTCCCCCATGTTGAAAATGGGAGTGATAATCCTTACTCCATTGACCTAGGGAAGGCCCTCATGGGAAAGGTAAGTCACAAAAAGATTACCTGACTTTCCCATGGCCACACAGTGGGTGGTGGAAGAGGTTATCAAGTATGAAATGTCCGATTTCCTTAAGTACTAAGTTTAACAGTTGATCTCTCTGACATTTCACTTTGACACTTCTTGTATTTTTATTGTGAAGGTACATCCTCATTGTTTCACATCCACAGTTTGACTTGTGATTACCTTTCAAATTTTTTTAGAGCAATTTTTGTGAAACCATGGATGAGTCAAAAATTCGTGTTATTTTCAAATATGAGTTCCGTTGTGGAAACAATGCTGTGCAGACAGCTCGAAATATCAACGAAGTGTTTGAGAAGGATGTGGCTAATGAATACACAGTAGGTTGATGGTTTAGGAAGTTCTGTTTTGGTGATTTTAATCTTGAACATGAACCACATGGGTAACCTGAGACCAAGGTGGATAACGATGAGCTGAAATCTGTAGTGAAAGCAAATCCATCTCAACCTACGCATGAAAGAGCAGCAAGGTTTGACGTTACTATTCCAACAATATTTGACCATTTGAAACAAATGGACCAGGTAAAGAAGCTGGATAGATGGGTTTCTGATGAATTAAATGAGGGTCAGCAGAGAAATCATCTCGAAGCTTGCCTTTCTTTGCTGTCACGACATAAAGTCGAACCATTTCTACACTGTAATGTTATGTGTGATGAAAAATGGATTCTTTTTGACAATCACAAGCATTCGGCACAATGTTTGGATAAAGATGAAGTGCGGAAACACAGTCCAAACCCCAACATTCATCGAAAAAAGCTAATGGTGTCTCTTTGCTGTTCCAACACTGGTATTATCCACTACACTTTCAGGAAACCTGGTCGATCAATTACAATGGATGTCTACTACAACCAGCTGGACAAAATGATGAGGATGCTTGCCATTAAGCAGCAGAGATTGGTCGACAGAGACAGGCCAATCCTCTTGCAAGGACAACACTCGACCATGTATGTCACAGACAATGCTGCTCAAACTGCTGGACTTGGAAACTCTCTGTCATCCACCATGTTTACCAGACCTTACACCAACTGAGTACCACTTCTTCCTGGCTTCGGACCACTTCATGCAAGGAAAATTATTCCATTCCCAACAAGCTGTGGAAAATGCCTTTTGCGATTTCATTGCCACTCGCTCTCCAGGCTTCTTTGCTGCTGGCGTAAACAAGCTACTGTTAAGATGGCAAAACTGTGTTGATAGTTTAGGTGCATACTTTGAGTAACTGTGCTGCTTCTTGTTTGAGATATAATAAACTACACTTTTCATTCGAAATCAGACATCTCATATTTAATGACATAATAGCACCGAAATCTCAGGTTCTCAAGTTCTCAAACATTGTCAGGGCAAAAGGCCCTGTGAACTTCTCTGCTGCTGGTTGTGGTGCTAAAACCCTTAGCAGACGAGTGGAACTTTTGTCTGGGTACACAGAGCCATTATTTTGTGTATGCACTTCTGAGTGTCAAATTCACAGTTGGCAAAGGTTTACGTAAACAAGCAAATCTAACATCGAACACCATGAGTAGCAACTTGGAATTACTTTCTGCCCATCCGGAAGACTTTCTTTGGAACCATTTTTCTTCTGTTTTACTGGTGGGATCCTGGAGTCCTGTTTGGGAGTCCACTTGGCAGGAAATCTGTCACCATCACTTTAGAGGGAGAAAATGAACTCACAACCTCCCAGTAGCCCAACATCAATTTAATTTACATCAGCAAACATTTTGAACTCTGACTACATGCCTGGCCTGCAGTAGGACACCAAAATAGTCTCTGGTCTCAAGAACTCATCTGCAGTCAAATGCCATTTATCAGAAGGAACACCGGAGTGAAACCTAGGAGGTATAGAGGGGGGTGTGGGTCCTCATTTTATAAAAAACAGGTACACAGAGGTTATATCATAATAAGTAAGAGATATGGGATTTAAACTTATGTATATCTGCCTCCAAAGTCCATGTTCTTTACAATACACCAGTGATTTATTTTGCCATTGAATTTTTAAATGCTTATTCATATACATTTTTATTTACCATATTCAGGGGAAATTTGGGCATTAAACTTTAGGCTGCTAAAATACAGGCTATCTAAAAAACGTACAAAAGTATAGTATCCCCATTCCCCTTAGAATAAATTTTAGTGAATTAAATCTTAATATCTTTAAACTACAAGCCTATTGCATCAAGGGAGTTCATCCCAATGGCTGAGAAACAGTGCCACCTTCTTAGTGGGCTCCACTAGGTGGAGAAAGACTCCAACTATTGCTAAATATGCTTTATCGA
>CM052440.1:103015340-103101442 GCA_028533085.1 Varecia variegata | reverse complement strand
TAATTTCTTTCTATTTTTAGTAGAGACGGGGGTCTCGCTCTTGCTCAGGCTGGTCTCGAACTCCTGACCTCAAGCCATCCTCCTGCCTCGGCCTCCCAGAGTGCTAGGATTACAGGCGTGAGCCACCGCACCCGGCCGAGTTATCACTTTTGATGGGGTGACAGGGCTCCTGGTGAACCGCCCCAAGGGTTAGGGAACAGAGGATAGGTCTGTCAGCAGTTTGGGGGGACCCGCTGCAAGATGGGGCCTCGCCACAGAACTCCCCTCTCCTCCCCCATAAACTCCCCTAAATGCGGACAGGGTGAACAGAACTGTCAATCACCGTCAGCCACATGCTCACAGAAACGAATAGTTGCTCAGAGAAATGGCACAGCCTTCCCCTGCGCCCTCTGTGAGACCCCGAATGAAGAGCGACATTGGGCTTATTGCAGAGACCTACACATTTAAGAGTTCCGAGAAGAACAAGGAATGCAGTCCTCCGCCAGCAGAGAAGGAACTTCCTAGTCTTGCAGACCCCTCCGCGCTGGAGACTTAAGCCTGAGGCGTAAGCGTCGTGAAGATGACTTCCAGCTTTCGGTCGTGCTGGCGCGCGCTGAGGGCGCTGGTGCCTTCTTTGTTGTTTATTTTTCTTCTGGGGGACACAGCACATAGCTGTTCAAATAAACTGACATGTCCATCTTAACTGCGTTAGATTATTGAAAACATGTTTGGTAATGAGAATTGGCTAATGGGAAGGGAGTCCCCTGACAAGATAAAGGGGACATGGCATTTTTACAAATGATCAGGAGGTGAGGAGAGGCATCTTGATTTGTAATGCTCAAAATATTGCTGATGACTTTAAAATACTAAAAATACATTGAAAAAATCAAATGGAAGACTATTTAGCTAGGCAAACTTGAACCTGTTTTTAAAATAGAGAACTATTAATACAAAAAAACGATGAACAGAAAACCTGGTTGAGAATCTAGCCCCCATTCTTCAAGCCCCCTAAGAGTTAAGAAGTCAGCAGGATTGATTGTTCCTCCCTTGAAGAATCCGCTTAATTGGTGAAACGGGCTTTCTGTTCTCCTATACATATGAGGAGTGGTTTTATAGTGACTTGATTTTTTAGGATATCAATGTTGTGCAGGTATAATAAAAGAAGCCAGGGTAAAATTCTTTATTTAACCCATGTAAATGAGTTTATGAACACGCTGGATGACAAGGTTGTGGTGACTGCTCATTGAGCCTTTGTCCAGAAGGTGGCAACATTTCCTTAAGAATTCGTGAGAAAAACGCTCGCTTCAGAAAAGGACAGTTTATCTCAGGACATTGTGTTTTGTTCTCTTTTCAAAGGTACACACATGAGGCAGGTCCCCCACACCCATGCGCCCCCTTATTCTCAACAGATTAAAGGGAAGAATCTTGTTTCTCTCTCTCCTCTGTCTCTGGAGTGCAAATTTAAATAGTTAAGCTTTTCAGGCTGAAATGAATTTATGTAGTTGAAAATCTTAGACTCTTAGTCTCCCCAATTCATCTTGCCCCCCAGAAAGGGGATGTTTTTGGAGCAGGAGTCTGTCTGAAGAGTCACTTGCATTAACAGCAGTCAAATCAGATGCCCACTCACAGCCATGAACATGTCTTCCTTTCTGAAAATCCTAGTAAACCTCAAGATAATTCTTTGCGGTAATAGTTCTTTGCTCCATTGGACTCCTCTCTCATTTCTTATTGTTTGCTCCTGCTACAGAGATTCAGGAGCAAGACATAAGAGAGCCAAGACACTTGTTTGGGCTGAGGTAGTGAAAATAAAACGATGGAATACATTGTGCAGACATGACCGTTTGGAATCCTGTGTGCGGCCAGTCCAATGTTTCAATAACAATGTTGCACCATTCCAGGAAGTGAGAATGTTGGTTTGTTCATCTCTACCCCACCCCATCCCTATAGTTTTCCATTTTCCAATATATTTTAATTTTTGTAAAGCACAGTACTTGTAAACACACATACATACAAACCAACACCCATGACTTTTGTTTCTGACTACAGTATCTATGTGTAACATCCTTCTTTCCTGGTGTGAAAAGAAAGTTTGAGTCAAATGCTAAAGAAAGTTTGAATTACATAGAGACCCCCATCTCTAAAACAAAAATAGCTCCAAATCGTAATAAAAGAATACAATTAACATTTTAAATGTGATTGGAGTGATTCTTTGTGTGCATGTGTAACTCGGGACCATGCCTTTCATGCTGGAAATGCATTCCCAGTAGATTTCTAACTGGACTGTCTTACTGTGTTCTCTTTCTCTCTCTCTCTCTCTCTCTCACACACACACACACACACACACACACACACACACACACACTGAGTGTCAGCTTCTTCCCTCTGGCTCAGGTATCTCCATTGCAATCCATAATTCCCCTCAGGCAGAGAAAGTGGCTTCTCCAACCTATTCAGCTGGATCCTACCGCTCCATCTCCCAGACAGAAGAGGCTTCATTCTTTATTTCTGT
Source organism: Varecia variegata (assembly GCA_028533085.1). Taxonomy (NCBI): domain Eukaryota; kingdom Metazoa; phylum Chordata; class Mammalia; order Primates; family Lemuridae; genus Varecia; species Varecia variegata. Next base: position 103,098,954 of record CM052440.1, on the reverse strand, counting down.
AGCCTCCACTGGCTGTGGTCATTCCATTCCTGTCCGATGATTCCTGGACGGAGCAGGAGAGCTCCCTGATCTGCCCCAGCAGGGTGCCTGTGTGGGGTGACCCAGACGTGGCATGAAGGGCAAGAAGACAAAACATCCTGCCACCCAGGCACATCACCTTGAAACATTTAAAAAGCATAAAATCTCTAGATTATACATAAACATACAATTACAGTAGAACACAAAATACAAAACATAGTTAAAGAATGAAATTTTATCTTCTTGAAGTCAGTAATGTCAACTTCTCCCAAGGCTGAGAATTTTCCATCTATACATGTAGCTGATTGAGACTTTTCCTGAAGCTACTGGACCCAAGTTGCAGATTTGCTCATGCTACACTTCTCTCTCTGAAGAAAACATGATCTCTTTATTGTTCTTCTCTTGTACATAAGCGCCTGCCTGTCTGTCGGGGAGATGGGGAAGGGAACACCACCTTTTAGTGAAATTCCATTAACCTAGTGTGATGTATGGTTTAGCCTCTGCCTCTTTGGGTCTCTCAGATTTCCTACCCCCAGCTCTGCTCTCCCCTCAGCATGTGACCTCCTGGAGGTGAGGCCATCTGTGTCCTCACCTGTCTTCTGAGCAGAGTGGCTGGTCTTTCCTGATTCCCAGTCTGGTCATCATGGAGAAATGCTGGTTCCATCTGGCTTTGGGAGGCCGATGCACTAGCACCTACATTGGTTTGGGCCATTTGCCCCTTTTCTCAAAGCCCCCACCTGGGACCCTCATCATCCTAACCCAGCCTGTGCTGGTCCCTCTACACATCCTCACACCAATGCACACAGTTACCTGAGTACCCGTGCAGGCCACTGGGGAGAGGGATGTCAGAAGACTCACCAGGCCATTCTTCTGATGAGGCCGCCCTGTGCATGGGCCCTGAAAAAGGCTTGTCACCACACCCTGCTACACCCCAGGAACATGCGACCAGTCTAGCATTTGCTGGTTCTCCCATACCTTGCTGGATATGTCACAAGCTCTACCCCCACCCTCAGGATGAAGTGTGGGCTGGGAGAACCTTGATGTTGGAACTTGCTTTTCTGGACTTTCTCATCTCCTCTTCCCACGATCCCCTTCTAGAAAGGGCAGCCTTCAGACGTCTCTTAAAGCTTCAGAATCTTCCACCTGTACCTCCTCCTCTTTGGCATATCCTCTTTCTACTTCAGGGCAATGAGTGCGATGGCCTGACTGTCATCAGCAGAATGGAAACCTTATCTATACTGCAAGAAGAAACTCTGAGATCGGAGCCCTCGGGCTGGGCTCCTGACGTACTGAAAGAATTAAGAACATTTGCTTTCTTTCTCCCTCTTTATACAGAGTCTATCAAATTATTGTCTGTCTCAGTTCTGAGTGCGCAAAGCTAAATTCAAACCCCTTATTTCTCTTTGAATTTCTGTTTTGATGATCATAATGCTATCATACTCTGCCCTTAAATAGATGCTTCCGAATGAGAGGAGGTGAGGTCCTGTATGTGGAAACACAAGAGAGAAAGCACAGGACGATTTCTTGCCCCTTCCATACTAATCTCATTCATGCTTGTAAGAGAGACCCTTCCCCTCTCCACCCCCCAGAGCTCTACGCAGGGGCTACGTGACTTTTTCTTTCTAGTAGTTCTGTTGGTGCAAATACCTCAGCTGATTGGTTTGGAGTGGCTGGTACTACAAGGTAACTTGTGGTAAAAACGTGAGTTTGGATCTGGGTTTTATTTTTCAAGTTACTGCCTCACTCTAATTTGCTTACAAACAGTATCCTGCAATTCATTTCCATCTGGTAAATTATTAAATAAAATGTGATGTGCGTCTATGCGTGTGCAGGGAGGCATGTGTTTGGAGGGTTGGGGTGGGCAGAGGTGTTTGTGGGGTCCAGGGGAGTCCGGTTTCTATATCCATTCAATCTTTAACTTACCACTGATAATTAGAACGAAATGTAGATTCTTTCCACAGGAACCAAACTCAGCATTTTGATTCTTACCGGTTTTGGCTGACATTTAGAAAAACAGTTGTGGTCATTCTCAGGACTAGCTGGTCTCCTAAAGACAGAGCTACCACTCTTTACTTCTAAGGAAATTGCAGTGGGTGGCACTGAGTATGACAGTCCCGTTGAAACTTCCAGGAGTCTTGGCCTCCCGGCCTCCTCCTGGTGAACTTCACCACCAGGGATCAGAAAGTCATTGAATGATGAAGGAATATCAGAAGTCTCATGAAGAATTGACATCAGTCAAGCCCAGATTGTCTGCAAAATATGGAAAAATGACTACGAGGTATATTGATTTAGGATCATGTCTGCACTTTTACCGTCAATGCCGGCAGCTGTTTGTTGGAACTGAGGTCCCAGTTTAGTTCATTACCATTGGCCAGTAGGAGATTATGAACCTGAATCTCAATGGTATGTGTGAGGCTCAGCCTTGGTCAATATTTACACATAATGATAGTTCTCATCAAGGCATAAGGACTTGTTTATGAAATGATTATACATCACAGCCCATTGATAAACAGGATTTTAATTATCAGCAGTCACAGCCACAACAAACATTTATTGAGGAGCTACCCTGTGCCCTAATTGAATAAATGAATTTGTTAATCGTTGCTTTCTGTTCCCATAAACATTTGCTAAGTTCAGTCTCAGGCAAGTCACACAGGCACCACTCTGAGATGCCTCGTCCATTCAAAAAAAATTAACTATTTTCTTACAATATGAAGAGGTTTTTGCTTGTGCTTAAAAGTGTAACTGAAGTTTTCTCAGCAATACCAGCCTGACAGGGTGCAATTGGAAGTCCTATGTGTCTACAATGGGCGTTTCCAGAACTTCCAGTGGTGGGATCCTTGGATATGGAGGCCCAATTCCCTGGCAGAGTCTCCAAGTGTCAGCACTTTTGCCTCCCCAGTCCTCTTGCTCCAGTGTGCTGTGGTCTTCCCTTGCCCTATGTCTTGTGTGTAGGTTGCGTGGCTCTTGGTAGCCTCTGGGTAAACCTGATCCCTCTGTCCCACTTGGTCCTCGGGACCCCTTCAAGCTGGCTCTGGGCACTGACACTGTCCTGGGGTGGAGCTTCTTTCTCCCTCCTCAGTGACCCCTCTGGCACCAATCTGGTCATCCCTTTGGCCATGGATAGGGTGACTTCTTTCCAAATACCCGGCCGGAGTTTGGACTCAATGGGAGGATGCTCTTGTGTTTGCAGATTCCTGCCATGCCTTTGCTATTGTGACTCTTTCATTTCGTCTTCCCTGTTCCATTTAATCCACTCCTCCTCCCAGCCTGTGGGAACCTCTGCCCAGAATCCCTCCAGGGAGGGGTGGGAAGGCGCACAGGGGTGCTGCCCTGAAACACCCCATGGTTTCTCGGTTCTCACCCTCAGCCAGTGCTCCTGGAGCTGAAGCACCTTCACTGTGGACCTATGACTTCTCTGCTGGGGAGAGTTGGTCCTACCCAGTTCCTAGGCCAGGAAGTAAGGACAACTCTCGCCTCCTGCTTGTTTATGAGACTGATGAGACAGGATGATTTTCTGAGATTTCAGTTTTTCTTCCTTCACGTCACCTCCATCCTTCCCATTTCTAACAGAAATCTGGGCTTTGTCCTTTCCTGCCTCAAAAGTAGAGGCTCTTCCTGACATTTGGAAAAGCCTAAGCTCAAGTGAGATCAGGTGTCCCCAGCAAAGGAGAGGAGAGCCCAGAGTGCTTTGAGGGCATTGAGCGGGGAGGGGAGAGATCTCTCCCTCCAGACTGGGAGGAGGTTGGAGGTTGGTGAGTTTTATCAGTAGTGGGGGACACCTACCCCCCAGTGGTGGCTACCCAAGGGTGGTGCACTACTGAAAAGGAATGCCTGCCTGATGCACCTCAGGGGCAGGGTGCTTCTATATAGTAGTTTGCTGAGGATTTTCTCAGCCCCTTGAATAGAGCAGAAACAGCTGAGCTGCCATATCCCAAAGGATCAGGACCGTGCAGACCCCAGTGGCATTGTGTCCCCCAACATCTCAAGGCCAGGGGGACTCCTCAGTGTTTAGTGCTGCTTAAGATCCAGGGACCTCTATGTGACCTGGGGGCAGGGAGCCCTAATAATGACTGAGTTGACTCTTCTACGCATCAGGGAAGTGGAGCTTAGAATTGACTGAAGTTGATTTAAAGAAAAATAAGGAATTGTGATATTTTTTGCACTCTGTGCTGGTGAATGATCATTGGCTACACTCTGTCTGGTCTTTGTACCTCTCAGGAGGGCCCATGACAAGTAAAATCCACGCCGCTCCACAGGTTTGATGTCATGTCATGCCATGAGCCTGTTCAGTGGACAACCTGAGGGAACCTTAATGACATTAGAATTATTGAGCATTCAGAATCCACATTCTAGTTTCTTAATATGAAGGTTTTTTTTATTGTGATGCAAAGTTCTAGGTTAGACGAAAGTAGCAGGTTGAACTTGTTCTGTGTGATCGGTTTGCTTAGTGGTTCAGCAGCTTGTGAACAGAAAGGAAGGATATACAGATAGCAAGAAGCAGCATAAGTGGGTGAACAATGGTTTTGATTGTGAAATTCAGTTACACTTTCCAATAGATGGCCTGATTTGGGAGTGAGCCTTCATTCATTATTCGTTAGTACCTACTGATTTTATGCTGCATTCTAATGGCTACCCACGTAGCCCTGAGCTAGATAGAAACTGTATACTTCAAAACAGCAAAGAGAGTAAATTTCAAATATCTCACCACAAAAAATGATAAATGAGGTGATGGATATGTTAAGTAGCTAGACTTAATCATTCCGTATTGTATACATACATCAAAACATCACATTGTACCTTGTAAATGTATACAAGTTTGATTTTTCAATTAAGAATAATGTTAATAAAAAAGAAATTGCTACAATGAGAACAATTGCTATTTATTACCTTTAACTGCCTAGAGTTGATCTAGGAACTTAAACACAATGGTGACAGCACTTTATTTTCTAGGTGGAGGTTTTCTGCACGTAATAGGTGATTGTCACTTAACATGCAGAAGGCTTAGAGGTCCTTCCTTTGGAAGCCTGTACTACTGTAGGCATGAATGGGGAAATCCTAGTGGCACAGAGTGAGCTTGTTAAGTAGTAGGCTTCCTGTTCACTTCGTTGCTTACCAAGAAAATTTAGGAGATAAGCTGTGATGGAGGATAGCACACGTGTTCTGTGGGACACGCATTTAGGCCAGGCGCCCTCCTCTGCCTTCTTTATCAGAAGGATATCAGAAGGGTATGGACTTTACTGATCACCCCCATTCCCACCCCAGTAATTCTAATAATCAAACTTATTTAATAATCATATAAAAATAATTTTTAGTAATACCTAATCTTACTCCCTGGTAATCAACTAAACACATTTGCGTGGTTGACCATCTTTTTTAAAAAATTTCTTTTTTACTAATTAGTCTTTTCAGAAGTAGAAACCTAAAATTTGTCTCTCCTACACTATGTTTTGACCATGTGGATTAAGCCAGAGTCGAGGAAATGAAACACACACACGCCACCACGCACAGAACACCATTCTAAATGCAGAGAAAACAAGTGATCCCATTTGAGGGTGGGGAAAGGCCATGGGCACGACTTAAGCCACCTTAATGTATGTACCAGGCCCTTCATATATGTTTTTTCATTTATGAGACAGGCACTAGTGCAACCATTTTACCTATAAAAACATGGAGTCTTAGAGAAGTTAGCATATTGTTTAGGGTCTCATATAGGCAATTCCGTGGAATTGGAATTTAAATGTGGTCTATTTGTAGCTAAAGTCCATAGTCTTTGCTCTCTACCACATTGCTGTCTAAGAAATTGAAGCAGAGAGCAGAATTGCTGCCTAAAGAGAGGGTCTGAGAAATCTAGAGTTACAGGATTTTACAGAATTGGTAAAGAAATGGAACCTACAAAGTAACCGGCCAATTATCTGATCATGTCGTGAGACAGAGATCTGACAGCTCATCCCCGAGCATGGTCTAAATTGTTGGGTTTAGATTAAAGTATTTGCAAAATCCACAAGAGGGTTAACGTATAATCGCCTTCTATTGCTTTATTTAAGTCATAAAAAAGATTAACATATACTAAGCTGATCTGAAATGACAGGGGCAAAGCTAACAAGAAGTAATTTTGCTTTTGACAGATTCCCTTCCTTATTCCTCCACTTGCTCCAGATGGAGGGTAACGTAAACTTTATATGATATGAATAAATGCCTATTGATTGATTAAGCTTCAATGATGATGTGCTGTCTCCATCTGTATATGAAAGTGGCTGTTTTCAAAATTAACCCTTTTATGGGTCTGACACAGGCTATCAAGATGCATCCTGAATTTTGGAAGCCAGACTGCCCACAGCTGTGCAATTATGTAAACTAGGCTATTTTCCAGCCATCATTTACACGCAATGGTAAAAAGCTACTTTTGTAGTTTAGTTTAGATACAACACACATTGCAATACTGTCATTGACTTCATTTCTTTGGGTGCACATGATGTTTTCTAATTATTTGGGACTCTTTTTACTGCACAATAAACAGATTTTCTCGGAGTACAAGTTCACCAGGAAGGAGTTCTCCATATAGTCAAAATAAATACCTTTCATTTAATATGTTTATTTATTATCTAGGCAGTCTTTTTGGCCTGATGAGAAATACATGTATCTTCCTCCCTGCAGTCAGAGGGGAAACTAAAAGAGGGATCTGTACCTATTTTGTTTTATTTTTCATCCCAGCAGCAGCCTTTCTGTAAGACACAATCCTTCATTTGGTTTGTGATTTTAGAGCACTAGAATTGCTGTTGGTTTAGATCTGTAATTCGTCTCACCCAGCGCTCTGCCCTTGACAGGGTCCTAGGCACAGACCTAATGGGTAGGGTGGTTGTCCTGGACATCAATCTCAAAAGCCTAGTGATATAATCCAAAATATTCATTCCTTTTTCATCCAACAACACGTTATTGAGCAGCTACCAAGAGCAAGACATTATTAAACACTGTAGAGGACACAAAAATATATGAGCCACAGTCACTGCCTTTAGAATTTAGTAGGAAAAATAAAATGTGCATATATAGATCTAGATACAAGGTAGACAATAATTGCTATGTGAGAGTATATTAGTGGCGGGGAGTTCAGACAACAGAGATATTTAATATAAGGCTATACATTCTGAATGCATTATGTATGAATTTATCTACATCCTTCTTGAAAAATTTCCTTACTGCCTCTTTTCTAAAGCAGGATTTCCTTTTATTGAGACATGGCACGTTAGATGACATATTGTAAATTCGTCTTCAAAGATTTAGGAGCGGTCTTATTTCTTCGAAAAGTTTCCAGTTCCACCTCTTTTATTCTTGTAATGAAATTGCTTAACAGAATCTAATATGTAGTTAGGTGCTCACTAATTGTAGATTTCTAATAGGCCAGCATCCAGGACTTCAATAGCCATGAATCAAAAGCAGATTAGCGTGGAAAAAGGCACCTCCAGGTTAGCAAGAGGTATGATTTAATAGGTAGGATAAAATATTGGGTGCTCTTTCCAATTGTACCACTTGTTCACTGGGTAGACACTTAACTGCTCTATATTTTAGTTTTCACAGCAATAAAATGCAGATAATAAGATTTCAGGAGCCATTATAGGAAATTAATAGCAGAAAAGGTCTTTAGTGTCCTAATATTTTTTAAAAAAGCATCATTCAGTCAGTGTTCAGGTATCATATGCAGGAAGATAAGTTAAAATACCCTTAAAGTCACATTATGAAAATTTTACAAATGTATAAAAATATTTTTAAAAATTTTATAACTTGTTTGGTCATTGTTCCATTATTTAATTCACATTATTGTCATCCTTTTTGTAGCATTTCATTTTCTTGTAAAGAAAATTAACGTTTTAAGATTTTTCTTTTTAATGCTCTCTGGACAGTTCACTTTCTGCTGTCCCTTGTCTCTGTTGGCCCTTAACGTCATTTGAACTCACCCTTGCCTTCAAGTCAGGGGAGAAGACCTGCTCAGGATGAGAGTCCTGCAGTCTTCGTGGTGAGCAGATCTCTTTCTGAAGGTCTCCTGTTTACAGCACTGCAGGGGGCTTCTGAGATGAAATCAGTTTCAATAGCCCTCTGGTTTCAAGTGGGTCTTGTGACTTTTTTTCTCCTTCCAGTTCACGCTTTTGGTACAAAGCAAACTTTATGGATCCCTTCAAGTTGGCAGAGAGTAGAAAAAAAATCTACCAAGCAGCTGCCTGCAAGTTGTAGTATCTCAGGGATTCTAATTGACATTTGCTTGACTGGTGAGTGCTTCTACCTCAAGTGAAAAAAATTCCACCGGCAAACTGCTTAGATACCATGTTTCCCAAGAGTTAAAATAACAAAAGCTGCAAGGTGGCATTGGTTCCTCTGGATGGATCCCCACTGAACTTCAATCTTGGCCAATAACCTTAGCTTTTTTGTGATTCATCAAGAAAATGGAGGCTACCAGTACCACCCTAGGCTTGGATAAGAGGAGCTGCCACTCTGTGCCCTAAGCTTTAGAAAGCACCATTCTGGCCTCTGCTGCCTGGGCTCCTCCATACAGGGCAAGAGGTGTGTGGAGCTAGGGGACGTGTCCACCCGGAGCCACATTTGCCTTTCTAGACTACGCTGTGAGTACCCAGGACCCCAAATTCCTGGCACAGACTGACATGAGCCTGTTGAGGGTCCTGCATGGGCATCTTCTGGGAGTCCTTTCTCCCAAAGATGGATGGACCTACTGCATGGGAAGCTCTAGGCCCAAGGGGTAGCCAAGGAGTGGCTGTTTGCAGAGGGAAGTGGACAGATCTGGGCTTGCAGGCTTGAGTGTCCACATGTGTCCTCGTCAGGTCTCCTGTGGTATGCTACGGACCCAGCGGTAGGAAGAGAAGAGAGCTGTGTCCTGGCCTGGGGGTGGCTCTCTCGTGTCTCTATGTCCCAGCATAGACCTCTGAGGAGTCCAGGATTCTAAATGAGAAATTGGCTTCCCAAGTTTTAAAGAAGACATATCTGTCAAGATAGGCATATTCTATTGGACATATCTATCTTATCTATGTAAAACTTTATTTAACTGTTTTTTTTGGGGGGCAGCTAGATTTATAATTTTTAAATATTCACACACAGATATGTGAGCATCTATTGATACTTTAGACCAGGGCTCAGAAAATGTTAGGAGTGGAATACCACCAGATATGAACTTCCTGCTCCTCATGCACTGTCCTAAGTAGGTCTGAAGCTATTCTTCCTTCAGTCTCAGAGGATAGGGTGCCCATTCTAAGGTTCAAACCCTGCCCCTTGATTCTAACTCCTCCTTTTGTTCCATATTTTGTGTCATAAATTGTCCTTTCTTTCTACTGGCTAATTTGCCTCATCTCATGAATAAGATAAATCTCTCCTATGCTTAATCAAACCACAAACAAAAATTCACTTGACCAACTATCATCCTAGTGCTTTCCTCATCTGCATAGCCAAACTTATCGCAAGTCTATGCCATACTGTTTAGTATCAACATCTTTACCTCTTATTACTCAAACTTTATAATCTGGTTTCTGCTTCCATCAAGCCTTAGGTGTAATGACTATTTAAACAGTTAATTAGCTGACTAGGCTTCTTCGGTCTATTTGACTCGCCCAGCTTTCTTTTTTTCTTTTGTTTTGTTTTCTTTTTTATTTTCATTTCAAATTATTAAAGGGGTACAAATGTTTCATATTACATGAGTCATTTTTATAATGCTTGCGTCCTGGCTATAGGTATGCCCGTCACCCAAATAGTGTTCATAGTACCCATTAGGTAGGTTTTTGCCCCTTTCCTCCTTCTCTCTCCCCCCTGGTTGCTTTCCACTGAGTTTTACTTCCCTCTGTGCACATGTGTGCTCAGCAATTACTTCTAATTTAATAGTGAATACATGTGGTATTTGCTTTTCCATTATTGAGATACTTCATTTAAGAGAATGGTCTCCAGTTCCATCCAGATTGTTGCAAAAGGTGTTAATATTTTTTATGGCTGAGTAGTACTCCATGGTATACATATATCACTCTTTATTAATCCACTCATGAATTGATGGGCACTTGGGTTGATTCCACATCTTTGCAATTGTGAATTGTGCTGCAATAAACATTTGAGTACATGTGTCTTTTTGATGAAAAGTCTTCTTTTCCTTTAGGTAAATTCCCAATAGTGGGACTGCTGGGTTGAATGGTAGGTCTACTTTTAGTTCTTTGAGGAATCTCTATGCTGTTTTCCATAAGGGTTGTACTAATTTGTAGTCCCACCAACAATGTATAAGTGTTTCTTTCTCTCTGCATCCATTCCAGCATATATTGTTTTTGGACTTTGTAATAAAAGCCACTCTAACTAGGGTAAGATGATATCTCATTGTGTTTTTAATTTGCCTTTCCCTGATGATTAATGATGTTGAACATTTTTTCATATATTTATTGGCCACTTGTCTTTCTTCTTTTGCGAAACTTCTGTTCATGTCTTTTAATCAGGTTGTTTGTTTTTTCCTTGCTGATTTGCTTGAGTTCTTTGTAAGTTCTGGATATTAGCCCTTTATCAGATATGTGGCTTGCTAATATTTTCTCCCATTCTGTAGGTTGTCTATTTGCCGTGTTGATTATTTCCTTAGTTATGCAGAAGATTTTTAGTTTAATCAAATCCCATTTATTAATTTTTATTGTTGCTGTGAGTGCCACTGGGGTCTTAGAGATGAATTCTTTGCCTAGGCCGATATCTAGAAGAGTTTTTCCTACAGTTTCCTCTAGAATTCTTATGGTTTCATGCCTTAGATTTAAGTCTTTTATCTATCTTGAATTAATTTTCATGAGCAGTGAGAGGTAGGGGTCCTGTTTTATTCTTCTGCATGTGTCTTTCCAATTTTCCCAGCACCATTTATTGAGTAGGGCTTCTTTTCCCCAGTGTGCATTGTTGTCTGCTTTGTTGAAGATCAGTTGGTTGTAGGTAGATGGTTTTATATCTGGGTTTTTTGTTCCGTTTCATTGGTTTATGTCTCTATTTTTGTACCAATGCCATGCTGTTTTGATCACAGTAGGCTTGTAGTATAGTTTGAAGTCTGGTAATGTGATGCCCCCAGATTTGTTCTTTTTGCTTAAGATTGTTTTAGCTATTCGGGCTCTTTTCTGGTTCCCAACAGAGCATAGAATTAGTTTTTCTAGGTCTGTGAAGTATGATATTGGTAATTTGATGGTGATTGAGTTGAATATGTAAATCATTTTGGGTAGTATGGACATTTTAACAATGTTGATTCTACCTATCCATAAGCATGATATGTTTTTCCATTTGTTTGTATCCTCTGCAATTTCTTTCCTCAGAGTTTCATAGTTCTCCTTGTAGAGATCTTTCACCTCCTTCATTAAGTATATTCCTGGGTATTTTATTTTCTTTGTAGCTATTGTGAATGGTATTGAGTCTTTGATTGGACTCTTGGCTTGACCATTATTGGTATATAGAAATGCTACTGATTTATGTACATTGATTTTGTACCCTGGGATTTTGCTGAATTTATTTATCAATTCCAGGAGACTCTTGGTGGAATATTGGGGTTTTGTAGATACAAGATCAGATCATCAACAAAAAGCAATAGTTTGACCTTCTTTTTCCCAAATTGGATACACTTTATTTCTTTGTCTTGCCTGATTTTTTTTATTGGAAGGTTTTTAAATTACTGTTTCAATCTCACTATTTGTTATTGGTCTGTTCAGGAGTTCTATTTCTTCCTGGTTGAGTCTTGGGAGGTTATGTGTTTCCAAGAACTTGTCCATTTCCTCTATGTTCTCTAGTTTACACACATAGAGATTTACTTAGTATTCATCAGTGATGCTTTGTATATCTTCAGTATCAGTTGTAATGTCACCATTTTCATTTCTGATTGAGCTTATTTGGGTTCTTTCTCTTCTGTTCTTGGTTAATCTAGCAAGAGGTCTATAAATCTTGTTTGTCTTTTCAAAGAACCAACTTTTTGTTTTGTTAATTCTTTGTGGTTTTTTTTGTTTGTTTTCTAATTCATTTATTTCTGCTCTGATCTTCATTATTTCTTTTCTTCTGCTACCTTTGGTTTGGTTTGTTCTTCCTTTTTCTAATTCCTTGAGATGTGACATTAGGTTGATAATTTGTGATCTTTCTGTCTTTTTGATGCAGGCATTTAAGGCTATGAATTTTCCTCTGAAGAATGTTTTTGCTGTGTCCCATAGATTTTGATAGCTTGTGTCCCCTTTGTCATTCAGTTCAAAGATTTTTTTGATTTCCATATTAATTTCATTGTTGACCCAATAATCATTCAGCAGCAGGTTGTTTAATGTCTATGACTTTGTGTAGGTTTGAGTGTTTTTCTTGTGATTGATTTCTAGTTTTATTTCACTGTGGTCTGAGAAGGTACATGGAGTGATTTCAATTTTTTTGAATTTGTTGAGACCTCTTTTGTGTCCTAAGATATGATCAACCTTGGAAAATATCTGATGTGCTGCTGAGAAGAATGTGTATTCTGTGGTTTTTGATGTTCTGTAAATGTCTGTTAGACCCCTTTGATTTAGAGTTTAGTTTAAGGCCATTGCTTCTTTATTTATTTTTTGCTTTGATGATTTGTCAAGCTCTGACAGTAGGGCATTGAGGTTCCTGGCAATTATGATGGTGCTATTTATTTCTTTGCTCAGCTCTAGTAAAATTTGCTTTATGTACCTGGGAGCTTCTTTGTTTGGGCACATATGTATTTAGAATTATTATGTTTTCTTGTGGAACTGTTCCCTTTACCATTATATAATGACACTCTCTGTCTTTCTCTACCTTTGTTAGCTTAAAGTCAATTTTATCTGATATGAGAATGGCTACACCTGCTCTGTTTTGATTTCCACTTGTGTGGAATACTTTTCATCCTTTCACATTGAGTTTGTGTGTGTCCTTGTGGGTTAGATGTGTTTCCTGGAGACAGCAGATACTTGGATTGTGTTTTTTCATCCATTCAGCCAGCCTATGTCTTTTGAGAGGAGAATTCACTCTGTTAACATTAATTGATAGGATTGATATGTGGGATATTGGTCTGTTCATCCTATTGGGTAGTCCCTTGTTGCTTTGTTTTACCTTTTGTTCTATTGTTTTATAAGTGTTGTGAGTTTGGGGTTTTCCTTAGGTGATTTTACAAGGGTGGGTATCTGTTGTGCTGATTCATGTATAATGCTGTTCTGAGTATTTCATGCAGGGCAGGTCTGGTCATGGCAAATTCTCTCAGTGTGTGCTTGCCTGGAAAAGACTTAATTTCTGTGAAGTCTCTGTTGATTGTGAAACTTAGTTTTTCAGGATACAAAATTCTAGGATGGCAGTTGTTCTGTTTAAGTCAATTAAAGATGGGGCCCCAATCCCTTCTAGCTTGTAAGGGTTTCACTGAAAAGTCTTCAGTTAGCCTGATGGGTTTTCCTTTGTAGGTTATTTGATGCTTTCATCTTGCCACTTGCAGAATTTTCTCCTCCATTTTGACTTTGGCCAGATTGATTACTATGTGTCCTGGAGATGACCTATTTGCTATGAATCTTCCCGGTGTTTGATGTCCATCTTGTATCTGTATGTCTGAATTTCTGGCAATAGCAGGGAAGTTTTCCTCAACAATTTCCTCAAATAGGTTTTCCATGCTTTAACTCTTTTTCTCCCTCAGGGATACCTATCATTTGAATGTTAGTTTGCCTCATATAATCCCATATCTCTCTCAGTGATTGCTTGGACTTTTTTAATACTCTTCTCTGCCTCTTTGAATGATTGGGTTATCTTGAAAGCTTTGTCTTCAAGCTCTGAGATTCTTTTTTCTCCTTGGTTTAGCCTGTTGTTAAAGCTTTCTGATGTGTTTTGAAATTCCCTGAATTACTTTTTTCATTTATTTAACTTCTATTATATCCTTTCTTTTGTTGTCTAGCTCACTAGTGACTTTTTCACTTTTTTCATTTATTTCCTTAAATATTTTTCTTTTGCTTCTTTTTGTTGGTTTTCAACTTTCTCTTCAATTCCATTCATCTTATTTGCCATCCATGTTCTGAATTCCATTTCTGTCATTTTGGCAATTTCCTTGTGGGTAGAGTCCACTACTGTAGCTCCATTGTGTTCCCTTGGGGGTGTCAAACTATTTTGTTTTTTCATGTTGCCAGGGTTCTTTTGCTGGTTTCTTCTCATCTAGCTCAAATCTTTTCTCAGCTCTGGGATAATAGGATGGCAGGGCACCTGTTCTTTGCTGGGGACTCTCTTGAACTAAGTCCAGGAGGGATGGCTATTCAGGGCTGTGGGGTCCTGAGTGAAGTGTTGGACTTTGGGGAGGTTCTCCTGGCCCAATAGTAGTCAGGGGGACTCAGTGGTGGGGTCTTGGAGTCCAGGCACAACCCTGGAATCTCAGGGTTAGGGTCTCAGGCCCAGCAGGGGCCTTAGAAGTACAGGGGCAGAGCCTCAAACTTGGGCACAGTGAGAGTGGTACTGGGGAATTCATTACCCAGCCTTCTGGAATCTTGGTGAGAACATCAGAGTTGGTACTGGGGAATTCATTACCCAGCCTTCTGGAATCTTGAATTCCTTGGCTTTCATGACATCACATTTTTCTGATTCTTCCTCCTCTTCTAAGACAAATTCATCCTTTGGCTTCCCTTAAAAATTGATGATCTCCAGAGTTCCATTCTATTTTCACTATTCTTCCTAATCTAGAAAATCTCAACCATATGCATTGTTTGTCTCCTATGTGATGAGAACATGCATCCCTATTTTTCTAGCTTTAATGTCTACTTTCAACTTTGAACTGATATATCCAAGTAAATCCTGGCCATCTCCAATTTGAAATGCTACCAGATACCTCAAATTCAACATGTTAGTGTAGGCTCATCATCTTCCTTGTGTCTTCTTCTCATTCTTCATTCATTTTCCTAAGTCTTGAGAGTCTCCTAAGTTTCTCCTTTCCTCCTTATATTTTTTAATATTGCATCATTGCTAAATTGTGATAATTCAACCTCATAAATGTTTTTCAAGTCTGGATTATATTTTCCATTCCCACTACCATTGCCATAGATTTGTCATGTTTTCTTTCAAATTGAGTCAGTACTTCCTATTGGCCTCCTTGCCTTTAAGTCTTGCTCCAATATTGTCTTGCTTTATATTTATATCAGAATAATTTATCTAAGACACAGGAAAATGTGTCATGATGAAAGCCAAGGAATTTGAGATCCAAGAAAAATGGGCGAATCAAGTATACCCAAGAAGTCCAGACAGCTAATTAATTAACGTAAAAGTAGTCATTAGATTTAAGGCCTGATGGAAGCAGAAACTAGATAAAAATGTGATCGAGTCATTCTCCTCTCTCAAAATCATTATAGTTACAGAGTAAATGATAAGTTCCTTAATATAGCATACACAGCCCTCCCATCTGCCCACTGCCTGTCTTTGCCTCTCCATCCCTTGCCACAACTTGTGTTAAAGACATATTCCAACAATGTTCCCTCTTATACAACCCCCACCTCAAAACACACATGTACCTGGATTCCTCACATGAGTGAACTTTGTCTCCAATTCTCTCTGTCTGAAATACTTTACTTCCTACTCCTCCTTCTAAATTCTGGCCCCAAGTCACCTCCTCTAGGAAGTCTATCCTGCCTCACCACCCCAAAAACTCTGCTAGGTCCCCCCACTTCTGGGATCTTAATGCATCTTTTAAATGCCTTACTACATTGTATTGAGAAAATCTATTTATGGATAATTCCTCTCCCTATACTTAGCAAGTAAAGAACTTGAGGATGTGTCTCACTTACCTTGGTAGCTTAGCACCTTGGCAAGAAAGTATTTAAATGTGTTTAGTAGCATCATTCTAATCTTTGGTGTCATGACATTTATACTCACTGGTTTACAGAGAAGTTCTGGCCCCTAGCAATGGAAGGAAGCTATTCCTCCTTCATTCTTCCTCATCTAATGACTCTAACTGGCACCAAGAGACCCATTTCTGTAATCACGAAAATATTAAAACACTGGGGAATCATGTTGGACCCAGTGGTTCAGTTGTATGGGCACAGCCAAACTCCCTGACCTTAAAGGAGTGCTTATATACAGACAGATTGACTGATAATTAACAAATGGAAGGGATGTTGAGCTTTTGTGTTCAAGAGTATAAGGTAGGTAACAGTGGTGGGTTGACAAGAAAATGAGCAGCAGTCATTTTCCCATGTGAAGATGGGATGGCAATACCTATCATGGTACCTAGTAAGGTATATTGACATTGTTCTTGCATTTTGGAAACCTGGTATGTTATACAGGTTACTTAGCAACAGGTGATATTTTGGGGGAGCTTATATTTGAAGACGACAGTATACTAATACCTTATACTCATTAAATGCCTGAATTTGATGGCTCTTATGTGCATGTAGATTTGCTCTGTGAAACTTAAGATGAAATCCCTTGAGTGGTTACTTTTCTTAGTCTTTTACTACAGTTAAGAGCAAGGGTGTAAGAAGGAGTGAAGGTTTCTTATTGTACTTAGAATGAAATCCAAACTCCTTCACATGGCCAACAAAGCCTTGCAAAATCTCTCTCCCATCACCATGTTCCAGGACCCTTCCTTTCCTCACTACTCCATCCCCAGTCAACTGTGATGCCACCACACTGACTTTTTAAACTTTGTCTTTCTTCCCACTGAATCAGGGGTGGGCTTGTGACTGGGCCAACTGATAGAATATGGCAGAGGTAACATTGTGCCAGTTCTGTGCCTTGCCATTAAAAGGACTGATAACTTCCACCACTTCCCTCTGGGAACTCAGCCGCCATGCTGGAGGAAGCCCAAGTAGCTATGTGGAGGGACCATGTGAAGGAGAATCAAGGTCCCTGGCTACAAGCCTGAGCTGAGCATCCCATTGACAGCCAGCATCTACTTCCTGCCAAGGGAGTAAGTCATCTCAGAAGTGGCTCCTCCACCTCTAGCTGAGCTGCCCTATTGACAGCACATGGAGCAGAAATGAGTTGTCCTGATGAGCCCTGCCCAAATTGTGAAACCATGAGCAAATGAGTTTTATTATCTTAAACCACATTTTGGGGGTTGACTGTTAGTCAACAATAGGTACCCAGAAAAGTCCTCATACCTTCCAAGCTCTTTTCTGCCCCTGAGCCCTTGGGCAGGTGCTTTCTCTACATAGAATGATTCTTCTTTTCCTGTCTGCTCTGACACAGCTACTCATTTTCATCTTTGTTACCTCTGCACAGAGGTTGACCCTAAACACAACCTATCAAAGCTGGTGTTCTATTTTAATCTCTGACTCATCACTTACCATTTGACCTTAAGCAAGTTACTCAGCCTCTCTGAGCCTTAGTTAGCCCTATCTTTAAAATGGGGCCTGTGGATAAAGGTTAAATTAAATAATGCATGTGAAGTACTTTGTGCAATGCCTAGCACATAGTAGATACCTCAAAATTATAATCAGTAAGCCAATCTCAGCTTGAGAGAGAATGAAATCTGGAATCGTCTTTAGTCTCCGGGATTTATGGAAGTGGTTGTGCACATTGGGAGGGAAAAGAAGTGGGTGGCTCTGAAAACATTAGTTATCCATGGATGAGGACAGCTAAGTGTCATCCATATTGATGGTCTTCAGGCCCTCAAGTGGCTTTGGGACTGGAGATGAAAATGGCTCTTCTTATTAAAAGACCCAGGTCTGGTGTGGGGTTATAATTCTACCATTATAGCCCTGGTCATCTCCTTCCATTTGCATGGTTCTTGTTCAACACTGAACAGGAGAGCCCAGGGAAGCTAATGATCCTCATTTGTATCAGTTAGGGTCTCAACCTGCTCTGAAATGTCCTTCATTAGGCTTGTAAGCTGTATTTATTTTCATTACTCTTGTACTTGCAGAACAGTTTGCTGCTGCCGTTTTCTGGACTTTTCTCCCTGCAGAGCTTTTTTACTGTGTGAGAAATACATCTTATTTCTTCCTGTGCCATTGATTCTATTTTTACAGAACACATGGCTCTCCTTATCACTTACACACACATACTTCCTGGAACCATGTCCAGCCTTAGGTTGGGCTAGAACACCTCTGAGGTTCCTTCTACCTTTGAGGGTCCCTCTACCCACTGTCGGAGCAGTCATCTTCCCATAATTGTGCACACTGACTGTTCGAGGTTTGAACCTTTAAACAGCTCTATTCTATGGGAATGAACACCCAGCCTACCACAGTTGAGTTCAAGAGAAAATATTTGATTGGAGAAATGCTAATTTCCCCTTCTTAGAGCCAGCAGACAACTAACAAACAGTAACGAATGTCTTCCAATGTCTATGTTTGTGTGCAATCTTTGAAGAAAGATATATCAACTCTATGTGTGTGACAACCAAGCGCACAGTGGCCTCAGACCTTTGACTTCACTTGTAGAAAGGAAGAAGTCTAGGATCTAGATGGTGTTGTGGCTGGGCCAGCAAAGTTGAGACTCTCCCAGAACCTGGCTGGGAGAGTTACAGTGGCATTTCCGGTCTCAAGGAAGGTCTCTGTGTTCTGGGCAGGGTAATGGCAAACGGCCTTGCTAAGAGCAGCAGCATCACAGAGAACCACTGAGGAGGAATCAAAACTCCCCTTCCAGGTGCCATTGTGAAACACCAAACACATTTGGTATTTACTACAGCCCTCGCTCCCACGTGGTCTTCTCACAGTAACAAGTGTAATTCTGCTAGTAACTGTTTTGGTAAATGAGTCATATTGTAGCAATCTTCATGAATCAAAGATAATTATATTTTTACTCAGCTAGCACTGGTTAAGAAAACTCTCTCATTCTTCAATTAGTTGTCTTTTCACTCTCGTATTTATCGAGGGGGCCTTCCGCATAATTTCAACCTAGTTCCTTGCTTTCTTTTCCCTATGGGTTAACGCCTCTTTGATTTGCATGCCTCCCTGGGTTTCCTTGTATAGTCTTTATCATTGTTCTTCTTTTTACATTCCTAGGAAACCACTACGGTGGATTAAATGAGGCTTGCCTGAAGGGGACAGAGATAACAGTCTTCCATAGCCAGGAGAGCTATTTATAAACCATGACATTAGTTTTTTATTCTGCAAAGAGAAGGTTGTTGTTCACATCTCGTCTGTCTTCTACTGGCTAAAAATCTTCCTCAGAATGACCGTGGAGTTGCAACTGAATTACCATTTGTTATAGCTACTGTTTTTGAGCACATGTACCAGGAATTCTGTCAAGAGCTTCATATGTTTAGGTCCTGACAGGTAACAGTGACTTCATGAATTAACTATTATTTTCTCCATTTAATAGATGAGGAAACTAAGGCTTAGAGGTTAAATAATTTGTCCAAGGTCATATAATTGTGGCAAAATTATTAGAATCACGTTTTGATTACAGCGTCTATTATATACTACCTCCCTCTAACCTTCTTGTCTTAGTCTCTTTGTGCTACTGTAACAAAATATCTCAGACTGGATAATTTGTAAATAGCATAATTTTATTTCTCCCCATTCTGGAGCTGGGGAAGTCCAAGATCGAGGCGCTGGCAGGTTCCCTGTCTGGCGAGGGCTGGCTCTCTACTTCCGAGGCGCTGCCTTGTTGCCGCATTCCCACACGGCCAGGGCAGGATGGCAGAAGGGCCAAACGCTGTGTGAAGCCTCTTTTATTTATTTTTTATTTTTTCTAGAATCAGCAGGCAAGAAAGTGTGAAGCCTGTTTTATAAGCGCCTTAATCCCACTCACGAGGGAGGAGCCCTTATGACCTAATCACCCCCCAGAGGTCCCACCTCTGAATGTCACTGCACCGGGGATTAAGTTTCACCCTGAGTTTGAGGGACACACACATTCCAGCCATAGCACGTCTCCTGCTCATCCAGCACTGTACGCTGGCACTGAAAAGTCATTTCTCTGCTCTTGCTGTTTCGAGGCGGACACAACCAGCAGACTTCAGCTCCTCGTCTCGGAGCCACTGAGATCTGCTCCAGGCTCTGCCAGCGGGCGACAGACGGGGCCGAGGCAGAACCAGGCCTCCCACTTCCGTGTCTTCACCCGCACTTTCTAGTCCCGGATATGCCCGGGGTGTCTGCAAAATGGAAATACGGGTTAATTTGTCTCCGAGGTCTTCGCACTCACATTTTGTGTCCTGTTCTGTTCTCCACGATCCTCCACCTCCTGAAAACCAGCGGGCTTCAGCACGCACGGGAGTCACCCTGATTCGGATCAGCGGGCCCGGGTGGGGCCCGAGAGTCTGCATTTCTGCCAAGCTCACGGGGGCTGTGAGGCCTGAGAGATTCAGGCTCAGTTTGCTGGGGTGTGGCTCAGGGCACCCCCCAGCCCATGCTGTTAAGGACTGGCCCACGCTGAGACCCTCTCGCGTGGGCTCACCGGCTCTATTTCTCGACATTAGAACCGGTTCTCAGATGTGTTGTTTCCGGGTCAGAACTGGAGCCTCCGGAGTCAGGAGATTTCTGGAAATCCACCGTCCTGAGATTCTCCCCCCAGCTCTGCTGCCTGTCTGAGACCTGCCTTTCCACCAGACCTTGACCACTGCGCGGCCCCCAAAGGCTCAGCCGTTTGCCTGCTCGGTGACCTTGGGCCAATCTGCCCACCACTCTGGGCCTCAGTTTCCCCACTGTTAACAAGGGAGAGTCGAACCAAATGCTCACGAACATCTGAGATCCCCCCAGACAGATACTCTTAGTTATACGAGAGCAGGGCACAGTCCTTCGTCCTGGGGAAGATGTGTGACTGTGGTGCTTTGGGAAGATGGCAGTATGGTGCTCTCGGGTTGAGTGGGCGGGAGGGCAGGTTGGAGAACGAGGCGGTGGCTGTGCCGGGGCCTCCCTTCCTGATGGGGACTCTTCGCCCTATCACACAGCTGGCCTGGACAGGGACCAAGGAAATCCTCAAAACCACTCGCTGGCCAATCACTTGGGCCTCAAGGAATACCTGCCATGGAATGTCACGGCAGAAAAAGACTTGTCAGCCCCTCAGTCATTCTCCAACGTGATGCTAACACGGGGCACCTGGAAACAAGCCGCTTTACTCATTTCTCCATCTGGGAGCCGCCCTGGCTGCGTCAGTTCCTCCCCTGGAAACCAGCAAGCCGGCGGATGGATGGGACTGCATGGCTTGCCAGGGAATTCGCCT
The DNA here is from genome assembly GCA_028533085.1 of Varecia variegata. Taxonomy (NCBI): domain Eukaryota; kingdom Metazoa; phylum Chordata; class Mammalia; order Primates; family Lemuridae; genus Varecia; species Varecia variegata. The sequence continues at coordinate 103,077,855 of CM052440.1, read as the reverse complement.
GGTATCTTTCATGTCAGTGATACCTGTGAGAAACAGGAAACTGTTTTCCCATCTCATTCAAATAATAGATAAGATGCGAAATTAGCTGCTGGATGAGCAACCTGGGGGCTGTTCATTTTGTCACAATAAATAAGGCTCTGCTGATGCTGGCGCTGCCTCCTAGCATGTGCCCTGGTGCGCGTGTGCGTGCTGCAGAGTCTCGTCCCCACACATGGCTCCTTTTCTAGTTTTCCCTCTGACCCTGCTGAAGGTTTCCCCAACCCAGAGGCGTCTGAACCTGGAAGTTTTGTGGCCACTTAAACTCTGCTTCTAAGCAAACCACAGGGAGCCCATTCCCCAGTCCACTACCCCACAACGATCCGACCCACAACCCTGAACCTCAGGTGCGGCTCACGCACCAGCATCCACAGCAACACCCCGGTGCTTGTTAGAAACGCAGTCTCTGAAGCCCCAGCCCAGACTTACTGAATCAGAATTAGCATTTAAGACACTCAGGTTGACCCATTCCCATGCACATTGAATTTTGAAGGGCATGAAGCAGTGGTCTAAGAGAGCTAAAATGGATTTTGTAAACCCCAGGGATGAGGCATCAGAGATAGAGCATTTTGCCTGCCATTCAGGCTCTTTGGTACAGCATCCCACCTCCGAGCCATTTCCTCAGTGCACGCTGTGACCAGCCGGGGTACTGCTCTGGGCTTCCACCACCAGGGGACAATGAAGGGGAAATGGCTGAGTCTGCAGATGTGGCAAGGACAATGTGACCAGCATCCATGTCCACAGACGTACGAGTGTTTTAGGAGAGAAGGCGCTGTGATCCTCACACACAGAAGGAAGGGGCGGGGCTCCGCTGTAAGGTTTCACTCTCCCTTGACTCTTTAGCAATGTGCTTAAAGCTATAAGAAACTGATGGGAGGGGTGCTGGGAAGAAGATGAGAACTTGAATTAATATGACATTCAGTTTAGAGGTGAGGGTTCCTCACCGCATGCAAATATTATAGACAGACATTGTATTACTTTCTTAGGGCTGCCATAACAAAGTGGCACCAACTGGGTGGCACTGGGTGGCTTAAACAACAGAAATTTATTTTCTCACTGTTCTGAAGTCCAGAAGTCCAAGATCAAGGTGTGGGCGGGGTTGGTTTCTCCTGAGGCCTCTCCCCTAGGCTTGCAGGCAGCCACTTTCTCCTTGTGTGCTCATATGGTCTCCCCTCTGTGTCTGTTTGTGTCCTACTCTTATAAGGACAGCAGTCAGATCAAATCAGGACTCATTCTGTTGATCTCATTTTAACTTACGTACCTCTTTAAGGAGAAGAGTTGGTACCCTTTGGAGACTGTGGGGAAGAATCTGTCCCATGTGTCCCTCTCCCCTAGCTTCTGCAATCTTTGGCAGTTTGTTTTAGTTTTTTTTTTTTGAGACAGAGTCTCACTCTGTCACTGGGGCTAAGAATGCGGTGGTGTCAGCCTAGCTCACAGCAACCTCAAACCCCTGGGCTCAAATGATCCTCCTGCCTCAGCCTCCCAAGTAGGTGGGGCTACAGGTGTGTGCCACCAGGGCCCACTAAGATTTTCTATTTTTAGTAGAGATAGGGTCTTGTTCTTGCTGAGGCTGGTCTCGAACTCCTGACCTCAAGCGATTCTCCCGCCTTGGCCTCCCAGAGTGCTAGGATTACAGGTGTGAGCCACCTCACCTGGCTTCTGGCAGTTCTTGGCTTATTGATGCATCACCCTGATCTTTGCCTTCGTCTCCACGTGGCGTTCTCCCCGTGTGCATGTGTCTGTGTCCACATTCCCCCTTTTATAAGGACACCAGTCATATTGGATTCAAACCCACCCTCATGACCTCATTTTAACTTGATCACCTCCGCAAAGACCCTGCTTCCAAATAAGGTCACATTCCGAGGTCCTGGAGGTCAGGACTCCAGCGCCTTTTTCTGAAGCATGCAATTCAATCCAGGACACATGGGAATTTAAGGATTTCATGTAAAATGCACCTGACATTACTGAGCAAGGGGAACTTTCCTTTCTGGCTCCCACCCTCCTTTTGGAAGCTTGTGGGATCAAGAATCGGGGGCTGGTCAAGGGGACAGCACTGCCAGTGCAGCTGCAAGAAAGAAAAGTGTAGCCAAGGCAGGGCTTTGTGTTGTTGTTGTTGTTTAATGTTTAGAAAACTAAAGAAAGGGAAATCAATTATAGGGCCTACCTGAATTTTATTTCCTCACCAAAAACCAAATTACTCAGCAAACTTATCGCTTGCTATTGCAGGCTTTGGTATTAAAGAAAACAATCAGGCGGGCAGGATTAATCTCTGACAGCTGCCTTATCTTTAACTTGCACCTTTGTTATTTTCTGATGAGCTTCTCCTTTTTTGCTGCCACGTTGTACCATACCTCACTGGTTCCTTTCATTTTATCATCAGGCAAGAGCGGAGGACCTTTCAGTTTATTAAAAAACCTTTATTTGTGAAGAACAAAGAGGGGGGAAAAAGGCAAACAATGAGGTCAGACAATCTCCTTCCTGCCAGGAGTCACTCACCTGTTATTTAGCGTGTTATCGGTTAGGGGGAGACTCGCATCCCGGAAAATGAGGCTCTGACAGGCTACTCGGTTACACCCCCGCCCCCCCCAAGTCTGACTGACGCACATCAACCTTCCACAAAAGGTCCTTGACTAACAAAGCGGCAATATTTTCTTTTGTTTCCAAGCTTCTAAAAAACAAGCCTAACAAGCCTGCCCCTCTCTCTGCCCTCCGGTCTCCCCCGACTTTCTCCTTCAATGTGGCCGGGGCTTCCTGCAAAGGAGAAAGCCCTGGCAGGTTTGGTGGCCACGTAACTATGTCTTGCGTGAGCTGGGAGCAACTTGGATGGCTGTCAGGGGAGCTCTCACATCTTTTACGCATCTTAGTTGCTGTTTATTGTTTTTGGAGAATCCTTGGGAGGCCAGTGGTTTTAGGCACATGCTGATTTCTGTGTAGACAGGCAGGTGGTGATTTGCTGTGAGATTGCTCCTGCTGCTTTGACGTGGCTCTGGCAGTTGGAAAGGACACTGCAGATTCCCTAATCTTCCGTGCCTCAGTTTCCTCTTGTCTCAAAGAGAAGGGCTCCAGCAAGCTGGTGTTCAAAACTCCTGCAGTTTCTCATACTCTGGATGCTCGGCCCATTTTACATTTTACTTCCAGACGTGGGCGTGGCCTTGAGCAGGTCACTTGAACCTCTCTGAGGGTTGGATGACATGCTCTCTAGGGTCTCATGTGGATTTATGGATCTATGATGTGTGTATTGATCTATTGTTCTACATCACAGAGCAAATCAAAGAAGCTTGAGGTTCAGTTTAAACCTGCTATTATGTCCTCCATCAGGCAAGGTGTATTCGTTTCTTACTGCTGTGCAAGAGAGTGCCACAGGCTTAGCCACACTTGCCATGCGTCGGAAGCCCAGGCAGGGGTCAGCTGGGTCCTCTGCTCAGCAGGCTGATGCCGAGGTGTCAGCTGAGGCTACGATCTCATCTGAAGCTCAGCATCCTCTTGCAAGCACATTCCAAGGCTGGGGAATGCTCTCAGCTCCCAGAGGCTGCCTGTAGTTCCTTGTCATGGGGCCCCCATGGGCAGTCACAGCATGGTGTTCATCTCCTTCCAAGCCAGTGGGCGAATGTCTCTCTGATACTTCATCCTTTTGTAAAGGCGCCTCTGATTAGGTCAGACCCACCCAGGATAACCTCCTTTTAGCCTGGGGGTCATATCCCTTATATTCACAGCCCCCCAACTCTCAAGGGGAGGGGATGATACAGGTATAGGCATGTACCTCAGGAGGTGAGGATCTTGGGAACCATTGGAGAACCTCACCTACCACATAATCCTTCCAAATTCTCTATTCTATTAACATATGTCTAGGGTCCATTGCCCTCTGCAGCCAGTTTTAATTTTTTTCTCCTGTTGGTTTGGGGTTAGGGGCAGATGCATCTGAGGTTGAAAGCTCTGACTTTTCTGTTTGCTCTGATCATCCCACTGAAGAAATGGCAAACAAATAAATGTTATGGTTTGCCTAACTACTTGGCTACTTGGAAAGACCTTGAAGGTATTATAGTCCTCTGAGGGAGGGTGGCTAGGCCCGTGAGACTGACCATTGGCTGGGTGGAAGAACACACACCACTGAGCATAGCTAGGGATGTTGGGGACCCCAGCGTCATGCTGCCAATCTGCTTCTCTGCACTTCACCGGGCTTAGTCAGTGACCTTGAACCCTATTGCCTCCTCAGTTTGTTCCTGCTTCTAATTTCCTGTGTAATGGATCCCAATTTAGAAGCCCAAATCAGGCCTTCCAGTTTTTTGACCTTGTTTCCTGTTATTTTGCCTCTATTTCATGCCAGATCCTAATCTCTGAGGTTCTGACCTCCCTAGTAACCTTACCCGGATTCTGAATTTCTCCCTTTTTTAGCATTTGATTCTATCTTTGAGTCTCAGCTGGACCCTGACTGCCATACAATTTGCTTTGGTAACTCAGTGAGAGAAGCCCAATCCCTTCCCTTAACAAGGACACTCAGGCACTTTTCCTCTTGGTCATGTGAAGAGCTGGTATGCACCCTTGTTCTCCCGTCTCGTCTGCCCGGCTCCCTCTCTCTCTCCCTCTGAGGTTCTAGAAGAATAAGAAGTGAGTTTGAAAAGGCAAGGAAAGATGCTAGCTTCTCAGCCTAACATGCCCCCGTGAACTCTTGCGAACTTGCTCACGGCATCTGGCCTGAGATCAAGAGCTCTATCCTCTCTCCGGGGACTGATGTCCTGGCCTTCCTTAGAGGACAGGGTGAGATCTAATGATAGAGGTCTTTTCCAACCCCAAGAGAGTCAGCTGCATGCTCTCTCCCTCTCTCTCCCTCTCTCTCTCTCTCTCACACGCACACACATAGAGGCAATGAAAACCACAATGCGACACCACTTCACACCAATTAGGATGGTTACTATTAAAACAACAACAACAGTGGAAAATGACCAGTGTTGCCAAAGATGTGGAAAAATTGGATCCCACGTGTATTGCTGGCGGGAAAGTAAAATGGTGCAGCCACTCTGGAAAGCAGTGTCGCACTTCCTCAACAAGCTAAATATAGAATTACCATATGATCCAGCAATTCCCCTGCTAGGTATATGTCAAAGGAATGGAAATCGGGGCCACAAACAGATGCCTGCACTCTAAAGTTCACAGTGGCATCATTCACAAGAGCCAAAAGTGGAAACAGCTCAAATTCATCTACTGATAGATGAATAGGCAAACAAAGCAGAGTACATACACACAATGGCATATTATTCAGCTTTGAAAAGGAAAGAATATGCTTCAACATGGATGTAACTTGAAAACATCATGCATAATAAAATAAGCCGCATAGATGACAAGTACTGTATAATTCCACTTATATGAGGTGCCTAGAGTGGTCAGATTCATACAGACAGAAAGTAGAATGGTGGTTTCCAGAAGCTGAAGGGAGAGGAATGGGGAGTTATTGTTAAACGGGTCCAGAGTTTCTGTTTAGGATGATGAAAAATTTCTGGAGATGGACGGTGGTGTTGATTGCACAACAGTGTCAAAGTATTTTAATGACAACAGATTTTACACCTGAAAAATGGTTAAAATGGTAAATTTTATATACATTTTACCACAATACAAATAAGCCACATACAGGCATGTTTATGTGTGTGCTTTGAAAGCTCACAATTCATAGATGATATAGTATATTACAGAGATATAGAACTCTGTTATGGAAAAATGCCATGTTTTGTTTCATGACACCCTGTCAAAATGAGAAAAGTTGATGGGAGAACATCAAAGTGTCTCAGAGTCCTTTCCAGCTAGATGGCACCATATGGAGCTGTATTTATTTCATACTTAATAATTAAATACAAAGCAGCATTCTAAATAAAAGCATCATGCTCTGTATTTTTATAATCAACTTTTTGAAAGTGGTAAAAATTTATTTTTCATGCCAAGAATTACATAACCTGTTCTTCTATGATGGAATTTGTTTAAAGGGATATAAAAATGATACAAAAAGGGAAGATAAAATAAACTGGGCTCATTAGCTCAGAGAAGGGGAGGCTGAGGTCTGCCATTCAGTGCGGGTAAAAGAGCCCTGGGCTGCCAGGCTGATTTGGGGTTTGGTCGTATGCTAACCAGTTTTATGACCTCTTAGTAAGTCTTTTAACTTTTGGGAGCTTTAGTTTTCTCCTATATGAAACAAGAGGCGTTGTATTAGAGTCATTCATTCATTCTGTGTGTATTCACTGAGCAGCCACTTGAGTGAGGGGCTCCGTTGGGGTCTCCATGTCCACTGGAGGTCACAGGAAGACCTGGCTCTGGCCATGCTGGAGCTCATGATCTAATCTATCATCCTTTCTATTCTCCAAGATGTCTTGCTGGTCTCTGGCTTTCTCGTCTCTGTTTTTATCGCGTGTGCAGGCAGAGCTTTCTTTCCTTCCTTTGGCGCTCTCTACGTTACGCTTGCCAAACAGATGTTGATCCATCACTCCCTGAGACTGGGAGTCCCAGGGCGGTGAGAGGCTGTGTCTTGGACTATCTTCGTCCAATAGTGTATATTGCACAAAGTATATGCTCACTAAATGTTTTCCTGGCTTTTTTTATGTTATGAAAGTAATATAGTGATTAGTTGGGAAACAGTGGATAAAAGAGAAAAATCAGGCCTGTAAGGAGGTTATTGCCATAGTCCAGGAGAAATGATGGTGCTTGAATGAGGGGAGGCAGTGAGTGAGAATGAAGCCGGGGCAGTGACATTTGGCAGATGCAACCAGCCTGGCGTGGAGTCCTTAGAGTTGCCAGAGGCAGGCTGGGCAGGACAAGCTGCGGACCACACCCTCTGGGCTGGGCTGTGGGGAGCATGCAGGTGGGTGGGTGGGCCCGCTGTGCAGCTGCGAGGAGGTAGGTGGCAGGTGGAGGCACGGGCAGGTGATGGGTGCGGGGAAGGTGCAGGGCTGGGGTGAAGCACAGGAAGCAAGGGGATGGTCTGTGTATGTCAGTCGGGACTGAATTAGCTCCCTAGTGGGGTAAAGCAGGGTTGAATTCCCTCACAAGGCCGGCAGAGTGGCGGAAGGGCAGGCTTGGGAGGATAGGCCAAAGGGTAGATTTTTGTGGCAGAGATCTGGAAAGGAAACATTGAATTAGAACTGGGCACAGGATGAGGACTTGGTTGCAGAGAAAAAGCAGAGGCAGTAATAAAACAGGGCTTGATGTTTATTTAGTCCTTCCCTCGTTCAATAACTATCAGCTGTGCACCTATTATGTGCCAGGCACATAATTGGATGGAGGGAGGAGGAAGAGCCCTGACTTCACAGAGCCCACATCATGTGACAGACCAATAAACAAACAGAGGAATAAGAACGTATCAGATAGGTATCAGATAGTGATAAGTGCTAGTAAGGACATGGGTAATGAAACACACCAATGAGGGTGGCCAAGTTAAGCTAGTTGGAGAAGAACATTTTGTGTTGCAATAGGAAGGATGGGAAGTGGAAATCTGTGCTGAGGTCAAAGGTCCACACAGAGGAAACCATGAGGGCCATGGTCCAGAGGCCACGGAGGAACAGGAAGGTTGCAAGTGGGAGGAAGGCACAGTAAGGGAGGAGGCTGCAAGGTGGAGCTGGAGAAGGAGGCAAGAACCGGATCTTGTGAAGTCTGTAGGATGGGACAGGGGACTTGAATTGTATTCTAAGGAAAATGGAAAGTCAATGAAGATTTTGGGAAAAGAGAGGTGTCTTTTGGTACCAAGAGTGGTTCTAGTGGAACAGAAATTTATTTCTCACAGTCTGGAGGCTGGAATTCTGAGATCAGGGTGCCAGCATGGTGGGGTTCTGGTGAGGGCTCCCTTCCTGGCTCGCACACGGCCGCCTTCTCGCTGAGTGCTCACCTGGCAGAGGGTGAGTGAGCTCCGTGCTCTTCTTCTTCTTAAAGGACACCAATCCCATTGTGGGAGCCCCACCCTCACAATCTCATCTAAACCTGAGCACCTCCCAGAGGCCCTACTTCCTAATACCATCCTACTGGGAGTCAGGGCCTCAACATATGAATTTTAGGGGGACACAAACATTCAGTCCGTAACAGGGAGTGTCTTGACATTTTAGAACTATCTCTCCGGCTACTACTGTGTGTAGAGGGAGTGAGTGTGTGTGTGTGTGTGTGTGTGTGTGTGTGTGTTTGTAAACACATGTGCTCCTGCAGGGGTTGGGAAGGGAAAGGGAATGGAAAGCACAGATAGAGGGAGAGAGAAAAGCACAAACTGATCTCCAGATCCTTCTGTTTCAATCATAGCCATCATAGCAGAGGGGACGGGCAATTTCAAATCTCAACACAGTTGTCACAGAGGCAAAACGAACTATAACGCACATACAGAAAGTGCACCCATCTTCCTAGTGTGGCCTGAAGAGTTTTCACAAGGTGAACACCCCTGGGTCACCAGTGCCCAGCTCAGTACAGAGCATACTCCCTGCTCCCTCCTGCTCCCTTCTGGCCCCAGTCCCTCCTCCCAGCCACCACTGCCCTCACTTCTGACAGCCCGGTTAGTTTTGCCTTTTCATGGACTTAAAATAAAAGGAATCACTGGATGCTATTTTAAAGTTGTTTCCAAAGCTATTTTGAAGCTTTTTCCAAAATGATACACTAACTTGAAAAGAGGGAAACGGAAACAAGGAGATAAATGAAATGAAGACGTGATGAAATCCACAATGATTCATCTACAAAAATGGCTGCTGGTGATCACTTGTTCCAAAGTGTCTTTAAAATAAGGGAGAAGCCCACCATGTGCTGCCTAACTCCTGAAGCATGTTTGTTTCCTCTGGAAGCCCTGACTTAAGCATTCTACAAGGTATCCATGTAATGAAAATACTTGTACCCCCTTAATTAATATTTTGAAATTAAAAAAAGACTAAAAAAAAAAAAGAAATCTCCTTCTGTGTCCCTATTGAAAATCTGTCCATCTTGCTACAAGGAGAAATAGAGTGTGTTAGAAGAGTACCTCTAAACACTGCCAGGCTAGGCTGGGCCACTTGGATATTATTGTCCTCCCAAATTTCACCCTTTGTCTTTTGCAAAGCAAAATACAAGAAGAAAATAAATGGAGAGGAAGCCAACCAAATTTTATTACTTATGTATCTTATTTAATCTTCACAACAATATTCTGAAGTAGACATTATTATTGCAATCCTGCAGATGGTGAAATGGAGGCTCAAGAGGCTAAGTCATTGTCTCAAGATCACATAGCTGAAAAATGCCTGGGTCATTCATTTTTCTGCTCTAAAATTCAGTCTGTCCCTCTTACAACATTGCCCCTGGCTATACCAGGATGTCTCAGTATCACTTTTTCCCTTTTCCCTTTATTAATGATGATTTTTAAAATGCAGAAAATAATATTTCGTTTGTTCATTCAGCAACTGAAGGAGGCCCCTCATGTTATTGACTCTTTCTTATATTCTGAACAGTGTCTTAGGTATTGGGGAAACAATGGTGAACAAATACGGGTATGGTTTCTGCTCTGTGAAATTTACTGTTTAGTGTGGGAGATGTGTTAATAAAACAACTATACAAAATGTAAAGTAGAATCTGTCAAAAGTGCAAAGGAGACAATAGATGTAGGTGTTAGGAGAAGCTATATTGGGGAAGAAGGAGGGATTTGACCACAATAGTGATTTCAGAGAGAGCTTCCTAAGGAACACATGCTTTTGGGTTCAGTGATTAAGGATGAGGGGGAGTTAACAGGGTGGAATGGCAGAAGGAAGGGCATTTCAGATAAAGTAAAGAGCATGTGCAAAAGCACTGGGGTAGGGGGGCATCACTGTGGGCATTAGGGGATGAAAGAACAGTGTGGGTAGAGTGCAGAAGGCAAGGCAGGACACACAGGGAAATGTAGGAGAGATACTGGCAGGGGCTGGACCAAGGCTTTGTGAGCCCGGAAAAGACTCTGAAGCCATCTTACAATGAATTTTTACCAAGTGATAAGGAAAAAGGGATGCAAATTTTCATCTTCCTTTACCATCTCTCGTATTCCAGACATTGCATTGCAGCTAAGCGCGAAGTCCCTTGGAATTGACATTATTTGTTTCCTTTTGGGAAATATGTTTGTCCCACAGTGCTATCCAGAACCAAATTAAAACAAAACATCTAAACCAAATCAGGCTGCCCAGAAACACTGATAAATATGAGCCAAATTGAAACCAAGTTTAGATGCTGAGTTCAAGTCAGGTTAACGTCACTGTGAATCTACTGATAATTTACTATATTTAATTTTTAACAAAAGCTTGCTGTGTCCATTGATCAAGAAGGCTTGTGTTACTTGCATTTCACAGTGGGGAAGAGGCGGCATTATCTTCCCCAGTGGACCCAGAATGCTGTTGTTAGGGCTTGATCTCTTGAAGGTGGCCAATGATGGTTCAAACCACATTACTTTGGGCAAATCCATTTCTACTGATTTCACACTGTATTTTTGCTTTAGATGCACAGGGCAGGCAGGAATCCCACAATTATATGTACGATATATATATTCACAGTTCTCGGCCTGTGGGTGAGACCCCCAGGAAGACTTGAAATTAATTCAAGGGAATCGAGGCCCCATAGGCATGCCATGTATTGTGCATAGACTGACTACAGATCAGGTCATTCCTCTCCCCAATTTATAAACTGTACACGGATGCTTTGGTGATTATGTAAATGTATTATATCTTTTTGTCATATTTAATCTTCATCAACAGAGGGTAAAAGTACAGCTACTCTGCTGGAGGTGGTCCTTGCAAGTTGTTGACATTTAGAAGGGGGCCTTGTCCTCAGAAAATATGGAAACCCTTGCCTGATGAAGCAATAGGCATATTCAGATTTGACAAATATTTAGTGGGTGTCTAGGTTACTCATCATCCTCACAAGAACTCTGGGATGCTGGGGCGAGGGACCAGGAAACTGATTTTAGGCACAGCCATGATGATGAGCTGTGGTAGATGGAAGAGAATCGTTTATAAGGGTCCGGTGAGAAAGAGGCTTATGCAAGTCCACCACTGCTGAGATCCACCTCTGGAAGGTACGTAATGAAAGCGCCTACATCCGTGATCAAAGCGGCCTGCCTTTGTGTGCAAATGTGCTTGCATGCGTGTGCAGGGCTGGCTGTGAGCCGCAGTGGGCAGCCTCACAAGGACACCTAAGTTGAAATAAACATCTTGACTCATTTTCTGCCAAACCCCTCAGACATCCCAGGTGGGCGGCTTAGGATCTTGTGAAGTGGTCTTCCTCCTGAGGAGGAGGATGGGGAGCTTGTGGTGTCAGTCAGTCCCTGACCTCAAACCTGAATGGTATTTTTAATTACCAACCCTCTAATCATGTTAAAAAGCATTGCATTTTTAACAGAAAGATTGATTTCTTTTTTTCACCTTTCTTGCTTGGCAAAGTAGGACCCAGGTATTTTATTCCCATTTTCAAGAGGCAGATGAAGATCTCAGAGCTCTGAGGACACTGTCCTCTGCTCATGGCAGTCCCCATACTGTGGTGACCCCATGGATGACTTAATAGGGATGAGGGAGGGTGACGGAAGGCAGCTAACATCTAAGTATTCTCTACACACCTGCTTGGTCTCCTGCAATTCTTGCATCCCAACAAGAATGGCATTATTTTCCCATTACACAGTTGAAGAGACTAAGGCTCAGAAAAGCTTCACAGCTTGCTCAAGGTCATACAGCCAAGAGAACAGGGATTCGGGATCAATTCAGGTCTTCCTGATTCCAGTCTGGGCTGTTTCCTGAATACCTTGCTACCTCCCAGTCTCATGCAGCAGTGGGAAATCAACTTCTATAGGAAATCTGCACACAGAGGTTTTACTTTGCTAGAAAGGCAGGTACTAGGTCCTTGAGTGAATGGAAGCTGGGCAACAATGACTGTTGGGGTGAGGTGGGAATTGTCTAGAAAGCCCCACTACGGATGTGGTAGCTTAGGCACAAAAACACACTGGGACATCCTTATCTCAAGTGTCCCTCCCCCAAAAGCCCTCCTGCCCCATCAGCCAGAGTGTGGCATTAAAACTCTGGCTGGGACACTATCAAAAAAATTAATTTCCATTCGCATTAATTTTAACGTGCGTATACATATGTCACCCAATCTTTTTTCCCCTTGGGTGCTTTTTAAAACTCTGCCATAAAAACAAACAAAAACAAGGAAGGACAAGCCCAAACAGGTTGAGAATCACCGGAGTACTGATGAAATTAGGTTTTCATATTGGCAATCTTAATGCCTCCTGCTTCAGGATAGATTTATTTCCTCTTTTTCTTTTTCATTTTTGCTGTCCATGGAAATGAAAAATATGTTATCTCCTTGGGTACCTGAAGACTGTTATGTTACTTTCCCACCTTTTCTTCCCTAAATACAGTCATCCACTTACTGTTTCCTCCAAGGTCCAATTTTCAACACTCTAATGAACATCAGTAAAGCTCTGCTGATTCCGGTAAATCTTCTGGCAGATGATCATCTTTAAATATTTCCTTGTCATGCTTGAGCTGGTCCTTTCCCATTTTTACTTCTCACTCCCTTTTTTCTTTTCTTTTTTTAAAATTTATATATTTTTAAATTGACAGATAAAAATTGTATATATTTATCATGTACAGCATGATGTTTTGAAATATGTATACCTACTAGAATGGCTAAATTGAGCCAATTGACATATATTTTAATCTCATGTACTTATCACTTTTTTTGGTGTAGTGAGAACCCTTAAAATCTACTCTCTCAGCAATTTTTGAGAATACAATACATTGTTGTTAACTATAGTCACCATGTTGTACAATAGGTCTCGTAAACTTATTTCTCCTGTCTAAGTGAAATTTTGTATCCTTTGATCAACATTTCCCCATTCCTCCTGCCCCCAACCCCTGGTAACCATCAGTCTACTTTCTGCTTCTATGAGTTCAGCTTTTTTGGATTCTGCATATAAGTGCAGTATTTGTCTTTCTGTGCCTGACTTATTTCACTTAACATAGTGTCTTCTAGGTTCATCCATGTTGTTTCAAATGACATAATTTCTCTTCTTTTAAAGGCTGAATAGTATTCTATTGTGTATATACACCGCATTTTATCTATTCATCTGTGGATGAACACATAGGTTGATTCCATATCTTGACTATTGTGAACTGTGCTGCAATAAACATGGGAGTGCAGATACCTCTTTGACATACTGATTTCATTTTCTTTGGATGTATACTCAGTAGTGGGATTGCTGATCTCACAATAATTCTATTTTTAATTTTTTGAAACCTCCATACTATTTTCCACAATGTTGCACTATTCAACATTCCCACCAACAGTGTGCAACGGTTCTCTTTTCTCCACATTATCTCCAACACTTGTTATCTCTAGTTTTTTTGATAATAGTCATTTTAACAGGCCTAAGGTGATATTGCATTGTGGTTTGAATTTGCATTTCCCCAATGAGTAGTGATGTTAAGTGTGTTTTTATATATCTGTTGGCCGCTTGTATGTTTTCTCTTGAGAAATGTTTATTCAGGTCCTTTGCCCATTTTTTAGCTGGGTTATTTGTTTTCTTGCTATTGAGTTGTTTGAGTTCCTTATACATTTTGGATATTAACCCCTTATTAGATATATGACTTGCAAATATTTTCTTCCATTCTGTAGGTTGTCCCTTCATTCTGTTGACTGTTTCCTTTACTGTGTAGAAACTTTTTAGTTTGATGTAATCCCAGTTGCCTATTTTTGTTTTGTCACCTGTGCTTTTGGGGCCATTTAAAAAAAAAATGATTGCCAGACCAATGTCTTATAGTTTTTTTTCCCTTCTTTTTTTTCTAGTAGTTTTACAGTTTCAGATCTTATGTTTAACTGTTTAATCCATTTGAGTTGATTTTTACATGTAATGTGAAATAAGGGTCTAATTCCATTCTTCTGCATTTGCATATCCAGTTGTCCCAACACCATTTATTGAAGACTGTCCTTTCCCCATTGTCCATTCTTGGCACATTTGTTGAAAATCATTGAACCATGAATGCATGTATTCATTTCTGGGCTCTCTATTCTGTTCCATTGGTTTATGTGGCTGTTTTTATGCCACTACCATGTGTGCTGTTTTGATTACTATAGCTTTATAGTATATTTTGAAATCAGGTAGTATGATGCCTCCAGCTTTGTTCTTTTTCCTCCAGATTTGTTTTGCTCATTGTCATTTTTCCTAAGGTTCTTTTCCTTATTGCCTCTTTAATTTCCTCCCAAATGGTTTTAGATGTTTGAAAGAGGTCAGAAAAATTCCCAGCAGGGATCTTGCTCATTTCTGGGCTTGAACTTGATGCTGGCTAAACCTCAGAGGGTGATGAGGGTAAATACCCTGAAAACACATTGGTTTTCAGGGCCAGCAAGAATGATGGTGAGGGACACCAACTTCTCTCCTGAAGATATTCATAAAATACAATAGACATCTGTAATAGTGACCATTACCAGAGGTGAAGATCTGCCACTGACATTAATGTCCATCAAGACAAACATTGCATTATATTGAGGACTAGTAATGTGAGGATTCTGGTCTCCCTTGGGGGTTGGCATTTTGAGTAAAGATTGTCATGTCACATGTGTCACTGATTAGCTGTGTGCCTTTGGACAAGGTATTTAACTGCTTTGAATTTGTTTCTTCATCTATAAAATGGAGATTAAAATACCTACCTCAAAGGCTTGTGAGTATAAAATGCAATGACACGATTATTGACCTAATATTGGAGTGACTATGTTCTCTGAGCACTGTGCTTGGGGCTAGATCTGCACACTTAGCCCAGCCCCTGCCCTCATGGAGTGTTCAGTCTGGAGAGAATAAAATCTAGCAAATACCTGATCTGAGGTAGGTGTTTCACATGTGCTTTCAAATATAGATATTACTGTCTTGAAGCTAACCCATACTAAACTAAGGAAAATGAACATGAATGAAGATTCCCAAAGTATCTGCCCTGTTAAAAAGTTGTAAATCTGAACATATTAATAGTATATATATTTCATGTTATTATCCTTTTGGGCTTATTGTAAGGCTATAAAATATTTTTGTCTCTTGTTTTTAGTATTATAAATGAATATGATTTCATCCTGGAGATTTGTGGAAACTAATCTTGTTTTGAGTAAAGTTAAATCATTTTACACACACACACACACACACACACACACCACACACTTCTTACTAACAGGAGAAAAATTATTGTGATAATGACAGCATGCATGTGCCTACCTGCAGCAAGTGATAGCTTCTTCAGTGCCTGCCTGGGTTCTGTTTCAGAGTTTGACCTCCTCAACCAAGTCGTCAAAACAGCAGCAAAACAAACGTCGAGTGCATTTTGTGTTCTAACTGGATGGGGAGGGCCAAATCTAATGAAGGATGCTCTGGGCCTGAAAGAACCCAGGCACTGCTTGTCCTCCTGCTGGCTGGGCCTTTTTGGGTATATAGAGTTGTCTCTCTTGTTGGAGCCAGAAACCAGGTGGCTGGAAAATAGGTATTTTATTTCATCTGTGATTTATTCCATACTTGCTGGAAGGCTTGGTTTGGGCTCCTGTGCTTTCTTCCAGCCTCGTTCCACATGTGACTCTCAGAGGGCTGCTCAGGGAATATTTTATTCTCATTTACTTTATGTGCTGGGCAGAATTTATATCGTATAAATTCATCATTAAAGCCTGCTATCAAACAGCTTATGTTTTCTGTTTTCCAAATTTTGCTTTTTTGTTGCTGTTGTTTGAAAAAACTCAGTTTTAATGGTATTGGTCTCAATTCATTTTAGATGTTTCCATTTTCTTACTCTCCTGTCAAATCCCAGGTCTATCTTAATGAATCTGATCTTGTTGTGGGGACATATTTTAGTCTTGGGTACTGAAGATAGATTTATTTTTAGGCAAAATTGTTTTTTTCATGAGTTGTAGAGATGAGTGCACATTCTTGCGCATTTCTTATAAAAATATAAGATGTTCCAACTAATAATCTATGAAAGTACATAGCCATGAGTATATTTTACATCCTGCATGCTATATAGATTAGAAGAGCACTATGGGAAAGGCAAAGTGGTAGTGTTTTTTTCCTTTTATTTCAAAACTTTAATAAATAAATAAATGTATGAATAATGAATAGGCATACATTTGTTTCTGTTCAAAAAAATTAATAAAGACAATACTAATTAATAGATTAATACAATTTCTAAATGTATATATCTGATAAATGAAATTTCTAAATATTGTATCAATATACTATAAGCTGGATTTCTATAAATATGAGGACATGGTAGTTATCAAAAATTTTTACTACTTTTGAAAGAAGATCAGAAACACAGAAAGGGGGTGTGATTTGTTCATTTTGGTCTTAGTTGGTATTTATAAAAGTGCTCTTATCTGATAAACTTGAACCCAGCAGACAGGCCCCATCGTTATCTTACACAGTGCCCTTGTGGGACTGTCATGCCATCGGCACAAGGTAGGGCAGGTGGATTCAGGTTCCCATGCAGGGGTTCTGGGAATTGCAGACCATGGCTGCCAGCTCCTTCCATCCAAAAGGAGCAAAAAAAGATCAATTCAGCTATGTTTTTCTCTAGGCAGCTCTCTTCACTCTGATCTTCCAAGCTGACCACTCATTCTTGGGGTCCCTGTTGCTACTAGTGTAGCATCTGCAGAACTTCACTCTACCAACTTATTTACCCGTTCTCTCACTTGACTCATGGGCTCCTTGATGGCAGGGTTCTGTCTTAGTCATCTTTGTGTCATCAGCAACTGACACAGTACCTGGCACATGGCTAGTACTGAATCATAGTTTGTTGAATGAATTAATTGCATATTAGTCAGGGTTCTCCACAGACACAGAACCAATAGGATATGCACATCTATCTATCTTCTATCTGGAGAGATTTATTTTCAGGAATTGGCTTACATGATTGTGGAGGTTTGCCAAATCCAAAATCTTTTGGGGGAGACAGTCAGGCTGGAGACTCAGGAAGAACTGATGTTGCATTTGCAAAGGCCACCTGCTGGTAGATTCCGTCTTACTGGGGGGAGGTCAGCCTTTTGTTCTCTTCAGGCCTTCAACTGATTGGATGAGGCCCAACCACATTATGGTGGGCACTCTTCTTTACTCAAAGTCTACTGATTTAAGTGCAAATCTCATCCAGAAATACCTTCACAGAAACATCCAGAATAATGTTTTACCAAATATCTGGGTTTTGTGGCCCAGCTAGACTGACACATACAATTAACCACCAGATGTGATTTAATCATTATTTAGTAGGCAGTGACCAGTTACCTTCTAGGCGCTCTGATGGTATCACTTCCACAGAGGAAATATTTATCTTACTGTAATATATTTTACCTAGACAAATATTTAGGCAAAAATAACACAAGATTGGCAAATTTTGATGTCAGGGAGGTAATATTTTCCTCTTCTGTTTCAACTCTAATTCAAAAAATGACATATATTATAACATAAAATCAGAATTTATGCTAGGAATGGGGAATTATTTTCTTTTTGGTGTTTTATACCCAGACAGGGGAAATGCAGCATGGTTATATAGTAAACAAATAATTTAATATTTTTATTTAATTCTTTTGAATATGGTATTCATTTATAAAGCTTAATTGTCAAATATGAAGAATTTGGTGAAAAACTCTCATGCTCATTCTTCTCCTCATGTTTATTCCTCTCTTCTACACCATCCAGGCAGCTTTTTAACTTAGTTTTTTGGGTCTGTTTCAAGAGTTTCTCTATGCAATTATAAATAAATACAAATACAAGTGTGTGCTTTTATTTTTGACCCTTTAAAATTTCCATTTTTAATGTAAAGAAAAAATATTTCACTCAGACTTTAAGATTAGACTATGTGAACTTTATTCATTAAGTACAATAAATTAAAATTACAATTTATATTTTAAATTTTAGTTGCCTAAAATGTTCACAAATGAGGGAAGCAAGAAAGAGGAAGAAAATACAGAAAAGAAAGAGAAACAGAGGAAAAATCAAGGCAGACACAGCAAGAGGAGGCCAGAAACACAGAGTATGTTGGAGGCTACATCTGTATCTGTCACAGAGCAACCAAACCAGAGAAGCCACACTGTGAGGCAGATAAAGTCTTTGGGGATCTTTGTGGACTAATGGCCTTATAGTCTGGTCTTCTAAGATATTAGTACAAAATAACCTTAAATAGGTCCATTGAATTTTTTTCAATAATATGTATCAGCGCTGCCTCTTGGTACCACTCAAGCAGTCTCTTACATGGAAAGAAAATTGTGCATATTTTTTAGCCCTTGGCAGGAGGAACAAGAAGGTAAATACTAGCTCATTAAAACTATGGCAAATAATGAGGTAGTAAATGCTCTGTCGCTAGAAGAATTCAAGGCCAGCCTGGAGTCCACCTCTTAGACATAAGAGGGGATTCAGGACAAGAAGGGAGAATCCAGACTGGACTCCATCAAGAAAGGATTCATTCATCTTGGCTCCTTGTGTGGAATGTAACACTTAAATGTTCAAACACGAATGCAAACACAATGTCATTTTCAAAAGGCTTGTAATTAAGACTAAACCAATAAGTTTATTGATTTTTGTTATTGTTTATTATGACCATATAAGTCATTGTTTTGTTAATTATAAGATTCACTACCATTTATCTTTAGCCTTAATATGTATTAGAAAATAATAAACTTAGAAAGGAAAGTGGTATGTTGGTGCCAACTGCATGGAGAGGGCCTGGGCATTGTTGAGCCTGTCCCTAAGGTGTAATGAATGGCCAAGCACACAGACAAACCGAGCCTGCCCCCTCTGACCAGTACCAGATAGAAATTATGGGGCCATCATTCAGTGGAGCAGAAGATTTTTTTGGAAAGTCTAGTGGAGTCCACGTTGACTATAGATAACACAAAGTCAAGGTTTCAGTTTTGATTAATATCATTCTCATCGCACAGAATTGTTGGAATTTGTTGGTGCAGTTGAATTTTTGGACGAGAGATGATGGGTTTTCCTGTGTATAAAATCTATTTTGGTAAAGTTGTCAGTGCAAAACTATTTAATGCATTTTCACTGGGAACTTTCAAATGTTTGTTTATGCATTCTTGATACTATATAAGTAGAAATAAAAAGGACAAAATTTAGTGATAAAAATGTGAAAGCTGTCCCATTTGTATGTATGCTAAGATATTTTAAAAAACAAATGCATCATACCTACATACATCAGTAAAATTCACTTATCAGTACTTATTGTTTGAGAAGGACAACATTCTTGATGACTCGCTAGAGTAATTTTTACAAAATAGTATCTTAACTAGGTAGCAATTAAGGAAATCCAAAATTTTGGATTAATGGTTTGCTTAACATGTCTCATCTAGGTAAGAATTTATTCCCCAGATTTGCTACTTGAGACATAAAATGTTTTCTGGAAATCGTGCACATAAAAAGATAGTAGAGTACATCTGCCTAAGCAGCCACCAGGGAAATAAATAAATATTATGTAGTCACACAACACAATCATTATCCAAACACATATTTCAGGTGACTACATGGAGATACAGCTTTTGGTTGTACAGGGCAGACATGTCCAGCCCTGGGACCAAGGCTTTAGGTCTGTGGGAGGAGAGGGAGGAAAGGGCAGCCCTTTAAAATAGCTCAGGAAACCCCTTAGGCCTTATTGTAGGTGGACAACTGGGAACGGTGGAAATACAATGGACATATTAGAGCTGAAAATGACATTCATGATCATCCAGTCCACCGGCCCCCTACGTGGGGGACATCTATTCAAAGAATCCTAATTTGCAGACAGGTAAAATGGAGTTTTTGTAAGCAAAGTAGGGGTGGGGCCAGGATTCTCGCCTGCTCAACATCTCCTTCCCTATCAAACAGAAGGGTAGTGTCTGGGTGGAGGTGTCTCTAGACACACAATAATAGCAGTGGTAATAACAGTTATTGTGTGCTTCCTACTTACATGCATTATGCAAATTATTTTATATGCATCAGTTTATCTAATTCATAAATCCTTGTGAGATCATTATTTTCATCTTTAACTTAAACACGAGGAAACTGAGAGTAAATAAAAATGCCAAGATAACTTAAGGAGTGGCTAAGCTGGGATTTGCACTCAGTACCAGGTGACACCACCTTGCTTTGTAGTGAAGTAGAGCCCAGACTGAGTGGCTTGTCAAAGGTGCTTTCTGAGCTAGTTAGTAGTGGAACTCAAACCACAATGACTTCTGCATCAGTTGCCACCTTGCAAGACTCACCCAAACTTACCTCCACCAGGGCACTGGCCTGACTTCCAACTCCTGCTCTGCCTCCCATCTGGCTGAATCTGACAGCACTCTGTTTGCTGTGTGGTCTGGACTATATCCTCATGCATTTGTGTGTTGCTACAGATATGTGCTCTCCATTTTTCCAATAAGTATAAAGTCTAAAGATTGCATTTGGGGCTAAGATGCAAAATTTTGCAAAATGAATGCTTTTCAGTCCCGGAATCTTCTTAATGAACTCCACTTCCGGGACCCAATATTTTATACCCTACTTTATAAACATAATATATCTTTCCAACTAGAAAGTAAGGAATCGATATGCAGATGCTTTACTTTCAGCTTAACAGAAACAAAAGGTTATAAGAAATATAAATTATATATTATGTATACCTAAGAAAATTATGGAGAAGGGAGTGGATGAGGAGAATAGACGTAGTATATATAAAAAGTTATAATCACTCACAGTGATCAAAACCCTGTGATATTGGTATGAGAAAAGGCAAAGAGATCAGTGGAACAGACACCAAGGCTAATTGAGTATGGGACAGTGGTGGTATTTTAATTTAGCAACTAAAGGATAATGCTGAAAAAATTATTATCATCGAGAAGAAAAGGGAGTTGTACCCTTTCCTCACAGCACATAGGAAAAGAATTCACATTTTAAAATAGAAGGTGAATATTTAAGTATAAAAGGATAAACATTTTTAGAAGAAAATATAATATTAGATAGCTTCAGGTGGGGAAGAGACCCTTTAAGCTAGAAAACAATCTTAAAATCTATAAACAAAAAAATAAACATATGTAGTATTATATTTACTTATAAGACACAAGAAAGGCAATGGATAAATTTTACAGCATGAAAAATATGACAGAGGGTCAACATCTATAATATATAAGAGCTCATACTCACCTTGTAAAAATATTTAACATCTGAATAGAAAAAAAAAAAGAGTTTGAGCAGACAATTTACAGAAGCAAAACCCCAAATGGCCAATAAACCTAAGGAAAGAGGAACAATCTTCATAGTCATCAGGAAAATGCAAGTTGATATGACAATGTAATTCCATTTTTTTTTCACTCAACTGTTTGCCAAAAATTAACAAATAGCACTAAAACCCAATGTTGGCCTGGAAATAAAAAAAAATCATTCTTACTTATTGCTGATGGGAATGAGCAACACTGTAATCTTTTGGAAAACAATCTAGTAACATCTATTTCACTGTAAATATATGTAATTGGCCTAGGAATGCTCCTGCTAGGAAGCTCTCCTACAGAAACACAAACTCAACATTTAAGTAGATATGAACAAGGTTTTTTAAGTAACACTGTTCCTAGTGGCAGTATTTGTAGTGCAAGCAACCTCAATGATTGTTGGTAGAGAAACGATTGACTAAGTGGAGGTAGACCTAACCTTGGAATATAATGTGCCTATCAAAAAGAACGAATTAGAACCATATCCATTAACCAGGGGGAATGTTCATGGTACATTGTTAAGTGAGAAAACTAAGGGCAAAGAAATGTATATAGTTAGTATGAATGCATTTTGTAAAAAAAAAAAAAAAAAAAAGAAAATCCCTATATATGCTTATAGATATTTACTTACGTTTGTATAACTGTGAGTAAAGATGTTATCTTTAACACCAAAAATTGAGAGGGAGAGATGCTAGAGAGAAAAGAGGGGGTGAAAGGAGATATAAATCAATGAAAAAGGAGAATTCACTCAAAATACAAACAAGCACATAAATAACAAGTAGACACTAGGCAATCCTTAACTTTGCATACCTGAGGGACCAGCGAATAAAAACACTTTACCTACAGGTTGTAGGCAGAAGACCTCGTTCCAAAGAGATGCCTGTAGGTGGTACCTGGGCATTAGAATCTCTCATACTACACAGGGTTTGTAGATGCTGCTGTTTGGAAATCCTACTGCGACTTGAAACTCCTATTCCCTTTATTCTGTTTCTCTCGGTACTGAGCATGGTGTGTGCACAGGTGGATGCTCAATAAATGGGACATTATTGTGGCAGAGGACGAGGAAGCAGAGGAGGGGGACCGCATGTGGTTCAGTCCTCCCACGGCTGGAGTCCAGCTCACAAACACAGGCCTGCTGGGCTTTCTGCCTGGTGGCACCAAAAAGAAACGGAGGAAAGGCCATTCCTGGACACCCTCTCAATAGGTGTATTGATTCTTTGGACAAAAAAGTGAATTTGGAGCTGGCAAACGCTGTGTCCAGTGGCCCGAATAGAATGAGAGGGGTTGACCGAGCAGCATTTTTTTAGTCTGTGCTTTTGCCACAGGATGCAACAGCTTTGGATTTGTTTCCAGGATGGGGAATCCTCGAGTCCTGGCATGCCTTTTCCGTGCGCTGTGGTATTCAGTCCCTGGCCAGAGATGGAGACCTGACAAAAACGACTACTGGGTGAAGCAGAAACTATCTTTGTGAAGACAGCTGAACTGTATGGGGACACTCTGCCTATGGCAACGGTATTGGAGCCAAAACCTCCTCTTTCTATAGCATCGCATTCCTCTCCCTCCTCCACTTTCCCTTTTGTGCAGTAGGCTGAGCTCATTCCCTTGGCTTCTTTTCATTGCCAGTTTCAATTCGGCCACTAAACTGAACGTTGTCTGAAGAGGAGAAGAAGAAGAAAGAGTGCTATAAAAAACCCAAATAAAACAGGAGGGAAAGCATGAGACCTCAATTCCTTTCAAATTATTATACTGGAGAGACCAATGATCAGTGGTTCACCTCTCTTGCTGAGGATGGTTCAGTCCTATGTTCCCTCTCCTTTGTTCAGGCTCATTTTCCTCCTGCTGCCTACTGGAGAGACATCTCTGTTGGGCAACTCTCCCCAGTGGCCCAAATGAATGAAAATGCAGGTCCAGTTCCCTCAAGTTCTACCAGAACACGCAAATGAATGCACAGACACACATACCTTTACATGCTCCTGCATGCACACACACATACGTGCTCTCTCTCACACCCACACCCACACACACATATGCAATACACACACACACACACACACACACATACACACAGTGGTTTTATTGTCAGTGTTGCAAGAGAAAATGAGTTCTTCTCTCACAATTTTCCAGTCGTATGATGCAAGGCAGACGATGGATTGAAAGTTCTTAACTCAAGGTGGGTAAAATCAACAAATCAAATCAAGAGGAGGATATAGTTTTGTAGGTTTGGGAAGATCTTTCAAAAATTTTCAGTACTAACCCCTGTGGTTGAATTCTGAATTGCTCTGAGGTGGCTCAGCAGATGCTACGGGTTTTCAGAGATGTCTGTGTCAGTGTTCTAGGGCTGCCATCACACATTATCACAGTCTGGGTAGTTGAAAACAACAGTAATTTATTCTTTCATGGTTCTCGAGGCCAGAAGTAAAAAAAAAAAAAAAAAAAAAAAAAAATCAAGGCGTTGGCAGGGCCATGCTTCCTCCAAAGGCTCTAAACGAGAAAGCCTCCTTACATTTTCAAGCATCTGGTGCTTCCAGGTGTTCCTTGGCTTGTGGGTGCATCATTCCAATCTCTACCTCCATCCTCACATGGGCTTCTCCTCCCTCTCTCTGTGTCTTCTCTTCTCTTTCTTATAAGATACCTGCTATTGGATTTAGGCCCCATCTGGTTACTCCAGGATGGTCTGATCTTGAGATTCTTAACTTGATTTCATCTGCAGAGATCCTTTTTTTCTCAATAAGGTCACATTCACACATTCTGGGAGTTAGGACTTGGACATATCTTTTTTTGGGGGGGGGCGCGGGGGCTACCATTCATCCTGGTGCAATGTCCAAAAGCAAGATATGCCATTCTTCCATTCAAAATCCTGTCCTGGCTTGCCATTGCACAATTACAAATGCATTTCCGTGATTTTTGAGACCTTGCCCAATCTGGTCTTCTCCGTAGCTCTCCAGTGTCCCTTACCGTGCTCCAGCTATAGGGTTCTTCCTTCAGTTTCTCAAGCAGGCCCAGTGTTTTTCTTCCCCAGGCTCTTGTGTATACTGCAACCTCTGCCTAGAATTCCTTCACCCCTGCTCTTCAGTGGGCTGGCTCCATTTCTTTTGTTATCTCTCAGCTTAAATATCATATGTAAAGTAGGTCTTCACATCATCATCTATAGTAGCAACTTCTTAATTATTTCATCACGATTTACAATGATTTATTAGTTTATTGTCTGACTCTAGACTAGGAGTTCTATGAGCTCTGTCATGGACTTTATCTGTCTTTATTATTGTTTTAGACCCCAAATCTAGCACATAGTAAGCAATACATATGTATAGAATGAATAAATGAATGAACTAAAGATGCTCTTAGTTTGGGAGATGCTCAAATGGTACCCATGGTGGTGGCAGTACTTCATACACACTTGATCTGTGTCAAAGCCTTGGATCTTTGAAGCATGAAGCCATTTCTTATCACATGTACCAATGAGGCTATCATTACAGGTTAGCAAGCTGTTCAGAGATTTCTGCCTGTGTGATGGGTTAGCATTAGGTTGGAAGAAACTTCTCAGGCAGCAAAAGCCAGACAGTGACGGGGCTGTGTTAAAGGCTGAAGCTCTCCAACTCTTGCCACTTCCCTTTGCTATCTTTCACAGGAAACCAGAGCTTTGTGGTCTCTGTCTCCAGAGAGTTACCCGGAGAAAACTGCATTAACTCTCACAGAGAAGCATTCCTTTTCAGCTCGTCCCTGGAAGAAACATGTGTGACAGGATATAAAAAGGGATGTTTCCTGCTGCCTTCGGTTTTTGGCTAACACCCCACAGCTGAGGACAGTATGTCCCAGCACCTCCACCTCATAGGACAGCAGCCAACGGGGCTGCCAGGGTCCCCTTTTAGGGGTTGTTAAGAGTTACCAGGTTCATCTTTTAACCCTCACCCCACAACCCATGAAGCCCATTTAAGCTAAATCCTAGAATTCATGGAAAAAGTAATAAATAAGTACTCCTTCATTTGAGGAGTAATGAGGGACCATCCTAGGGGGGTACCAGAGTCTGGAAGGAGGAGCTCGGAGGGGAAAGCTCTCCAAGGGGCCAGGTGAGAGAAAGAAGAGCCAGGAGGTGAGGGCTGGGCTGGGCTGGTGGAGAGCAGAGGCTGCAAATGGGAATTGGAAGGGCATCAGCATTCTGACGTCAGAAAGTGAGTCCTAACTATGAAACTGGGACTGTGCCAAGTGGGAAAGAACGCTAAGGGATCTGTAGCTGAGACGCTGTCAAAGGGAGGAGAGGAGGTGTTTGAAATCTGTGGTTCAAAAAGAAAATAAAAACCACCTCCTGTGGGTTCCCCATGGAAATATTCTAGTGGCAAAACTAGAATTTGAACTCTGGTCTGTCTTACTCCAGAGCCCCAAGATTTTCGTCACTCTGCTCTGCCATCATTGTCTATAAAAACATAGGCATCTGTATATTCTGTTTGCTGGAAGAGGAGGATTTAGAGGGAAAAATTTTCTGGATTCTTTAAGAAATCCGTATAACCTGTCATCGAGTTCTGTGCAAAGCATGAAAAGACTTGATGCTCCCGGTGCTTCCACCGCTCACAGCCTGCCTGGGAGGATGAAACCTGTGTGCAGAAGTTCTCCCCTGCCTGAGGATCACCTGTAAGTCTCAGGGCCTAAGTTAGGAACCTGCGAGTGCAGGGTGGAAGGATTTTGGGGGACTGTCCAAGGTGCGCGTTTGCTTTTGCTCATGTTTGTGAAACAGCCAGAGAAGGACTCCATCACATCACTTGTGTTCCGTCTACTTCTGGGCCAGGTAGACGTCAAGGTGCTGAGGGGCTGCAGTGCCCAGGGGAGGGGCGGTGGTCTGTAGGGAACCTGGGTGGTGGCAAAGGCATTCCGGCTGGGAGGCAGGGGCTGCCACTCTCTACAAGTGTGATCTTAGGCAACTCATTGCACCTCATTGGGCTTCCGTTTCCTTTCAGAAGTCCCCAACCTTTTTGGCACCGGGGACCAGTTTCATGGAACATAATTTTCCACCAGTGGGGGCTGGATAGAGGGAAGGTGGAGCTCAGGAGGTGATGCGAGTGATGGGGAATGGCTGTAAAAATGGATGAAGCTTCAGTAGCTCGCACACCACTCACCACCTGCTGTGCGGCTCCCCGGTTCCTAAGTTTCATGGAAGACAATTTTCCACCCATAGCAGATAGTAGGGTAGTGGGGTAGTGGGGAGTCAGGTGGGGGAGGTCTGCAGCTTGGTCCCTAACAGGCCTTGGACTGATATCAGTCTGCGGCCCTGGGGTTGAGGACCGCAGTGTGAAAATGAAGCAGCTGGGTTGATTTCTGAGGTCCTTCCCAATTCTAAGATCTGTGATTCTGTGAGATAGTGGGGAATGGATTGAGCAAGGGAGGAGTGGAGGCAGGAAATGAGTGAAGCATAAATGAAGCATTTAAGGCAAAGTGCAGCTAAAAGAAAGAAAAGTTAATCATTGACTTTCTAGCCCTGTTAGCATTCTCTGCTAAAGAAACAAACTACAAAGAAAAAGCAGATTTGTGCCCACTTGGACAACTTGTAGCAGTAGATACGGGAGCAAAAGAAACTTAAAACAGTCTTGTCATTAAATACAAGATTCATGATATCCAGGAGTTCATGTGTTTCTTGCATCTTCAAGGAGACCCAGCATGCTTGGAAAATTGCCTGATAAATATGCCATATCGCTTTGCACAGGTTCAAACACATCCCTAATCATGTCAGCATTTTGATGCTTCCTGGGGCCCTTCTCTTTCTCATTAGCATTTTTCAGAAGGTTGTATGACTACAATCTATGAGTCAGACCCTCCCCCTGTCCCCAGATTATGAGGGGCTGGGGAGAGAGAGGCGACAGGGCAATGAACTTGGAGGAGACTCACCCCCCAGCCCCACATTCTTCTGGGGACTAGAAAAGTCTATGTCTTCCTTGGTGAAAGCCTGGGTGACGACCCCTTCAGACGCTGTCTGCAGAGAGGTGGAGGTCACGGGCTGCAGGGTAGGGGGCACTCATCTGAAAGACCCTTGCTGCCAACTCCATCTCTGTCCTTGAAGAGACTTTTTTTTTTTTTGCTTCTATAGACACCTGCAGGCACCCCGGTGAGTTGACCGCAGGGACTCACATCTTATTTTGAGACCAGCTCTCTGGCTGTCACATACACTTCAACTGAGCCCTCTCCTTTCATGAGAATGACCTAGAGATGACCCTCCCAAGGAGACAGTGTGTCTCTGATGTTTGGCAGAACAGATAACTATATCTATTCTCGAGAATACTGGGGAGAGGTGGTGAAGAAACACAAGCACATGGGTGCCTCCGACTAGCTATTCAGGAGATGTGAAACTAAACACACTGGTTTAATTAAAAAAGAATTTTTTTATTGATACATATAGATGTCCATATTTTCAGGGTATGTGTGATAATTTAATATTAATACATTCACATAGTTTGTAAAGATCAAATCAGTATAATCGGGATATCCATCACCTTAAATATTTGTCTTTCTTTCCTTTATGCTAGAAACATGTTCATTATTCTTTCCTTGCTATTTTGAAAAAAATAAAAATAAAAACAGCAGTTCGATAAAATAGATCAGAACAGGACAAGGCTTCCACGCTGTTTGAGAAGAAAATGAGGAGGAAACAAAAGGTTTTAATTTGAATTGATGGGGACTGATAGCTCCTTTTGACCAACCGACAAGTAGATTTGAAAATAGAGACAGAATTTTTGAAAAATCTGCTTAAAGTAACCCTGGGTTTGAGACTTGAATAGAGGTATCCAGAGGAAATGAAGTAGTTACTATCCCTCAGTCTGCAGAAGGCTAGAAAATGTATTGATCCTCCGTGTAAGCACATACAGGTTCATCAGCACGAACTCATTTATACTGTCTGCAAGCAAGTCGTCTCTTTTACATGTAAAATGACTCAAAGGGGTTTCAGGACTAGGAATCTGGTGCTATAAAGCAGGATGGGGCTGGGAGGGAAGAGGTAGCAAAAGGAGATCTTTAGAAGGCTTCTGTTGTGATCTACTATTAAGATCCTGAAAGTCTGCACCAGGAATGGTTGCACTGGAGCTGAAGAAGAATTTACTACAGATCAAAAAAGCATACAACTATGGGTCTTTCAGAGAAGCTCCTCAAAGAAAAAGAAAAAAATTGCCAAAATGTGGAAAGAATACTTGCCACAAATACAATGCACAAAAGCATATATTCTAAGTAAATACCTAAAAAGTGTATTCGAATGGGCAAAAAAGACACTGAGACCCTCAACAGCAATATGGGAGAGGAAGTATGGGGAGATTTCACATAGAGAAAATATAAATGCGTTAATGAACCTGTGAAAATTTTTAATAGATAACTTATAGATAACAGACTGAGCATTTCCACAGTGAATGTTTCAGCAGTCATATTATTTAAAAAATGATAATATTCATACATTGGTGTGTGCCTTAGTCAGCATAACTTTTCTGAAAAGAAATTTGCTGATACATATCAATAGATTTTAAAATATTTTCACCCTTTGATTCCATTCTACTTTTCAGTGTCTGTCCCAAAGAAATAATAACCAATGTAGATTTTTTGTTTAACAAGATAGTATTTGGAATAACATGAGTAAGCAAAAGAGGAACCAACCAATGTCATGTCCAATGTTTGGGACTTGTTGAATAAATTGTGGTATATCCCATCATATGAAGAACTATTCAGAAATCATGAAAATTGTATCTTTTTAAGTGAAAATGTTTCTACATAATGCTAATACATACTTTTCTGTAATGTTTTATATAGTTATTTCACAGCATGATCACAATTATTAACATTTATACATAAATATATATATGTGGTGACTATGCATAAAAAGAAGATATGATAGAAAAAACTGAATTCTACATTTCCATAATCTGTTACATAAAATAATGCGTGGACACCATTCCTAACAAGGATAAATGGGATAGAATAATAGGTCTTGCTGTTTTGTGGATTACAGCATGCCATTGAAACTGTTTACTCTGATATCTCTTATCTCCAAAACTAAACCACACAGTTCTGAACTAGCTATTGCAGTAAGTAATTTTTTTCTAATACATCTGCTGCACCTGTGATACAGTAAGCAATTCTGAGCAAATTATTTCATGTCTCTAAGCATCAGTTTCCTCATCTTTAAAATGGAATCTATAATAGCATATAACAGTCCCAGTTTTGGGATCTATATTTTTTTAAACACCAATGACAGACTATAAAATGCTAACATAGCATTGTTTTACATTTTTCATACCTATGTAGGTAGAAAATACCTCCTGTAGTTTCCAATTTGCATTTCCTGATCACTAGTAAGGTTGATGTGATTTCATATGTTTATTAGTGAATTGAATTTCTTCTGTGATTTCTGTTTTTTATGATTTCTAGGCATTCTTTATATATTCTGAATAGGAATTTTTGTTATGTTGTAAACATTTAATCAATTTCTTTACTTCCCTTCAACTTTATCATACAAAAGTTTGCATCATGTAGAAGTTTAAATTTTTAATGTATTTAGCCCTGCCTGTCTTTTGCTGTAAATTTACTGTAGAATGAAATGCTGACCTCCAAATTCTAGAAATGTTTGCTACATTTTTCTTACACTTACATAGTTAGGTTTTTAGCTTTATAAATCTGTGAATGTAGAGCTCCAGGTGCATTCCATGAATGTGCAGCACCAGCATTAGCTTAGAGTTTTTTTAGAAATGCAGATTCTTGGGCCTTACCCCAGACCTCAGGTCTGCAATGTACAACATCTTCCTATGCATACTAAAGTTTAAGAGGAAATAATTTTGTTTGTGAGATAAAATTATAATATTATGTTTTGCTGCTTCTGTAGTCAATTGGCCCAACACCATTTAGTTCTACATTTGTTTGGATTACCACTTTTGTCCTACACTCTATCCAAAGCCCCCAGAACCAATGTGGAAGAGGATAATGCCATTCTAGAGAGGTGAAATCCTTTATGTTCTTTCAGTACTCAGTAGATCAAATAGAAAACTCTAGAACTTATGTCTACCACAAGCGTTAATTATGCAGGTGCAATCAGAGGAAACAGGAAGAGTGATGTGTTTGGGATACATGCAGTTTGAGTGTGGGAAAACATTTAAGTATACTCTTAAAAGTAGGACGAAAGTTTCTCCCAAGAAATTTATATACTTTTCTAAGTCATGTATCTATCATGTTTCCTTTTGGCTACAATTAAATAAGGGCTGTATGTGTGTACTGTTCTGTGGGTACCTTCTCATTCTTCCTGATAAATAATTTTTTTGATACTGATAAAGGCTAAATACGTGATGTCTCACTAGGTTAATTTTAAAATGCAGAGAGAAATAATGCTGACCCCAAACCAGCAAATATCTGGACGACATGACAAAGAACACATTGCCACTATTCCATGCTGCTCTAAGCTGCTGAGTGATGAACCCGGTTTTGCAAAGTTAGATGCTATATTAAAACCTTTCTAAATATAGAATCAACTATTAAATGAAACACAAAATAACTAATTTTTAATCCTAAAAAATGCAAATATTTTGCTCTCCTAGACACCAGTGCAAAGAAAGCATGGATTGTTTTTGGTTTTGCTTTTAACTTGCAATAGGGTTTTATTTGTTGAAACTGCAAGTCTATGTGCAAAACTGCTTTGTATTAATACAAATGGGCTAAATTCAGTTTGCTGGTGGATCAAAGTACTCGAGATAAAAAATGCAAATTATCCCAGGAATTTTGTTCATAGTTTGGAATTTTTGTTTTGTCACCTTGACATGTGAGGATAGAACTTGTGCTTCCTTACTGACTACGCAGGGGAGAGGGTGGTGTGTTAGCTTCCTGAGGCTGCTTTAACAAAGTGCCACAGACTGCAGGTGGGGGGGTGGACATTGAACAACAGAAATTTATTCTCTCACAGTTCTGGAGGAGGGAAGTCTGAGGCCAAGGTGGCAGTAGGGTTGGTTCCTTCTGAGGACCATGAGGGAAGAATCTGTCCAGGCTTCTCTCCTTGGCTTATATAATAGATGACCATCTTCTTCTGTGAGTTCGTAAGGTCTTCCCTCTGTATGTGTCTGTGTCCTCCTCTTCATTTTAATTTAATTACCTCTTTAAAGACCCTATCTCCAAATGCAGTCATATTCTGAAGTACTGAGGGTT
This sequence comes from Varecia variegata, assembly GCA_028533085.1. NCBI lineage: Eukaryota > Metazoa > Chordata > Mammalia > Primates > Lemuridae > Varecia > Varecia variegata. The sequence continues at coordinate 103,046,496 of CM052440.1, read as the reverse complement.
AGGACTTCAACATCTAAGTTTTTGATGGGACGACACAGTTCAGCTCCTAACAGATGGTGTTCTGGGAAGGGCTCTGAATGGAAAGGCAGGTTGCCTGGGCTAACCCAGCCTTGCTACTAGCTCTTTCTCCCAGGTTAGTCTTTTAGGTCTCTAGGCTTCTGTTCCTGCAAGTTGTCTTTTGCTTCATGCTCAGATTCAAAGACTAATGACGGCCTTAGTAGTGAGCCATTTCAGATTATGTCTATGTATCTCAGACAATCCCCATTTCCTGCAAAATTGTTTGGTCATCGTCTACTTTAATATCCATATAAGGTGGTTTAAGTTTCCATCACCATGTTACTAGAGGTAGCTCTGATGTTCTTTTTTTTAAATTTATTTTTTATTTTTATTTTTTTGAGACAGAGTCTGGCTCTGTTGCCTGGGCTAGAGTGCCATGGTGTCAGCCTAGCTCACAGCAACCTCAAACTCCTGGGCTCAAGCGATCCTACTGCCTCAGCCTCCTGAGTAGCTGGGACTACAGGCATGTGCCACCATGTCAGGCCAATTTTTTTCTATATACTTTTAGTTGTCTGGCTAATTTCTTTCTGTTTTTTGGTAGAGACAGGGTCTCACTCTTGCTCAGGCTGGTCTCGAACTTCTGACCTCGAGCGATCCTCCTGCCTCGGCCTCCCAGAGTGCTAGAATTACAGGCGTGAGCCACCGCGCCTGGCCTGATGTTCTTTAGATTTTCAGAGGGGCTTCCATCCCAGGTGCCATCTGGTTGCAGCTCTCCTGGCTCCTTAGACTGCTCTGTCCTTGGATGATCTTTGTCACACAGGACCCAACCTTCGTTCCTTCTCCCCAGAGTGTCCTGGCAAGGGCTGTTGTGGAGAACAGAATTTTACTAGCAGTTTTAGGGGAGAGGGTGGTGGTGGGAGGGTGATAGCAATATAGCGTATGGCAGGAAAAATTTTAAAAACGAATTGTAGACCTCTCTGCCTTAATGATTCTGTGCCCTTCCTTACTGAGCCATCATCCCCCACTTCAGCTTCTGCTTTTGACCTCTGCTTGGAGCCCCAAGACCTTTCTTCTACTTTCCTTCCTTCCTTCTTCCTCGTTCCCTCATATACCTCACCTCAGTCTCTCAAGCTGTCATTGAACAGCTCCTAGCATCCTGTTGTTTTCTTATGCAGATGTGTAGCTCTTTTCCAGTTATATTTTTGCTTTTAGGGAGCCCCTGAGAGTAGTAGAGTGGGGCTGGGGCTCAGCTTCCTCAACCAAAGACCCACTGAGAAATGTTCCCAGCCCAGAGTCATCTCCTCTGCTGTGAATTATGCCCCTGATATAGTAAAGCTGCTCAGTCTCTGTCTTAGTCCATTTTGTGCTGCTGTAACACGGTACCTGAGACTGATAATTCATAAGAACAGAAATTTATTTCTCACTGTTCTGGAGGCTGGAAAGTCTGAGATCAAAGCACCAGCAGGTTGGGTGCTGCTGGGTGAGGGTCCTTTTGCTGCGTCCACAGATGGTGGAAGATGAAAGGGCAAAAGAGGAGGATGGACGCTGTGTCCTCGCATGGCAGAAGAGCAGAAGAGAGCGACCTCACTCCTGCAAGCCCCTTTTATAGTGACACTAATCCATTCATGCAGGAGAGCCCCCCTGACCTCAACACCTCCCCAAAGGCCCCCCCTCCCCACACCGCAGCACTGGGGATCAAGTTTCCAACACATGAATTTTGGGGGACACAGTCAGACCACAGCAGCCTTTTTTGTTTAAAATTAGATCCTCTTCCCTTTCTCCCATCCTTCTTTCAATTACACTTTATGCAATAGCTTTAGTAATCACTTTTTAATCTGTAATGTAGGTTAACAGCAGCTGTGTTTACATTTTGGTATTTTTGTGTACCATGGATATCAATCGTAAGAAAAAAGAAGACAAACTTTGTCATACTGGCTATTTAGGACTAATGATTATTTCAAGTAGAAAAGCATTATAGGGCCATCTACTTGATTCCCTCTCAATCAAGAAGTAAATTAGCCCATTTTATACCTATTATTGGCGGAAGGTGCCAACCCCTTTTTCCTGTTAAAGAAAAATACAGCTGACAAATCTCCTGCAAACTCTCTATGGCTGTGCTAATGTTTTGACATCTTCACCTTACCAGATCCTTCTGTGGTCAAAGCTCTTTATCTAAACAGACTGAGGGGACACAGAGGAACTTAGTGGCAAGAGCACAGGCTCTGGAGACAGCAGGTTTGGGTTTCAGCATTTAGTGTGTGACTTGTAGGTTATGTGACCCTGGCAAAGTCACTTTCGCTCTCCAAGGTCCAACTCTTTTATGTATAACCTGGGGAGGAATCCTGCTCACATCTCCACAGGATCAAATGGGATTTCGTTACCTAGAAGAACTTTTTTTTGGCTAGAAAGACTTGAAGCCAAGCCCTAGCCAAGTGCTGTGGCTTCAAATGTGTTCAGGCATGTCAGGGAGATTGGCCAGGTTTGGGCTTGCCTGACAAACCCAGGGGTGGCACAATGGCTGGTTTTATTGAATCTGACAATTGGCTCCCAAGAGTAACAACTGGTGCTGCATCTAATGGCGAGCTAGAACCCAGGTGCTCAAGCTGAGCCCGGGAATGCTGGTTGAGAGGAAGATAGCCATCCCTTTGAGCACAGAGGAGAGAGTGCCTTTGTATTGTCTTCCAAGCCAGCCTCAGAGAACCTCAAAGAACCTGCACCAAAGAACCTGTTCCTTGAGAGAAGCAAACTGGCATGAGGAATGGGTCAATGGAGAGAGGCCTATTTCTGGAGCTGCCCTGGGGTGCTGAGAGTGACAGCCATTCCTCTATGAGACCTAGCAACCCTGGTCAGTGTGGAAGGTATATTAACAGAGTGATCCTAGCTGTTGTGTTGGTGTGGACTTAGGTCTAGTGAGTCCTGAAGGTTGTAAAATCTTGGGGACTCTCTTTAAGAAAAGAATACACCATTACAAATATAAAATTTAGTATGAAAGGAACTATTTCTTGACAATGATAAAATAAATCACAATAAATTACCTTTTAAAAAATCTGACAAATATTACAAAGCCCAGAAAAATAACAACATATTTTTATGAATTATGTGTCACATCTCTTTTAATATCTTTTTGTCACTGTCTTGGGTAGCATGCCTTTTGATCATTTCTTCATATGACAATGATTTTGTAATGTCACTTTCTGTAGGGAGAACGGAAACATAATTGAGTCTTTCTTTTAGGATAGTTAATCAAAATTAATTCTCAATTTTTGATTGTTAGGATGAATAAAAGAATGAAAAACAATGCAAACAATGTACTTGTAGTATTCCTACAGCATGTGTACAACAAACACAAGAATTCTGAGAAATTCTATTTTGAGTGATTCTTTTAATAAGAGGAAAAAATGTACAGCACATTTATAATTGTAGATACTGACAAGAGACAATCTCTGTTTTGACTAGGGTTGATGAGAACCAAATTATCTGCTTACACAATTTACATGTCTAATGATTAGAGGAAATTTCCACAGAGGGGCCTCTGACATGGTATATTTCAAACCTTGCTCTTCTTTACCACCCACCCCTCTGGTGTCAGGTGCTGCAGAATCTGTAAACATTGAGTTAAGGCCTTTGGTCTTGCTCCTTTGTGTTTGGATGCCAGGTGAGTTGGCAGAGAAGACGGTAGAAAATTCCTAGAAGCAATTTCTATATTGGTACAGCCAGCAGTAACTTAACTGTACCTCGAAGTGATTTGGAACTAGATAAATAGATCCCATTAAATCTAAAATAAACTTCCCTTAAGCAGATTCCAAAAATGCCCTTGGCCACTCCAATGCCATTGGAGTCAAGGTGAAGTATAATGGAGGGGAAATCAAAGAGGAAAGAGCCAATGGTCTTGGCCACTTGCAAATGAAATATTTTATTTCTGCAAACTTTAGAAGAACATATGAGTACATGAACTCATTGCCAGGGCCTTTTCCGGATTCTTTGAAAGGTGCCTTGAAAGTGAAGGGTCTTGAAAATCTCTTCAGGAAATATGCCTCTGGCTTAATAGATAAACTTTCCAATTTCAGTGGCTTAACACAATAGTTTATGTTTTGTTCACATAAGACCAAGTGGTGGGTGGTGTAGGTTCTGGGGTGCTAGGGGATAGGGGAGACCTTGTGCCCTGTAGTCATTTTGAGACCCAGGCTGACAGAGGTTCTGCCATGTTTAACCTGCGGCCTCCAAGGTTGCCCTCGGCACTGACAAGAGGGGAAGGGGGTTGGGGGGGAGGTTTTCATGGGCTGGGCCAGGAAGTGGTGTGCATCACTTCCTCCCACAGTCTATTGGCTGGGACTCCGTCACATAGCCACGCAACTGCAAGGGAGGCTGGGAAATGTAGTACGAGTGGGTGCCCAGGAGGAAGAGGAAATGGTTTTGGTGAATCATAGTCTCTAAAACAGGAGGAGACAGAACTTTCGCTCAGTTGGGTTTGGAGTGACACAAGTATGGCATGACACCACTGTTAGAGCCACAGGAGGCGTGTTGAAGAGCCATCACATGCTCACGAGGGACTGCCAGTATCCTCTTGAACCAGGGATGATCGGGTCTGTGGTACAGGCGATGTGTCCTGGTTGTTGACAGAGACCGTTGCTTTGTAACCCGTAGGCTTGTTTTAGGAAAACAACCTCTAAACCAGCCAAAGGGATGATGGTAATGACTGTCAGTAAGAAGAGATTTTTAGGGAGAAGTTTGGAAAGTCATATCTTTAAATTCTCCCAATTGCCATTCACTGAAAGGGTTTCCAATGGCTGTTTTTATTAGACTGTGAATTCCAGGACAGAATATGTGTCATTTGTTTTTGGGTCTCAGTGCCTAATACAGTGTTATATTGGATTGTTGTAAGGAATACTCCTTTTACTGTCGTGTACATAAGCATTTTATAAGCACATAACACTATTTGACATATAATATTGTTCAGAGCCTTGACAGAATAGATTTTAGTGCCCAGGTTCAATGAATTATGTTTATCTTAATCTACAGTTCCCAGATATCTCATATTAATTGAACTTGGGTTCATGCTTTGAGATTGATTCTTTCCATTAGACCTTTCCTATAACAAAGAAGAAACATAAGCCTTGTTTATAAACATATTTTCTTGTCTGTCTTGAAATATAAAAATTCTCTAAATCAGTTGGAAGAGGTAAGTTCTTCATTTCTTCTGGCAAATGGAAAATTCCTTTTGCCTTGAAGCTCTTTTCTCCATGTAAGTTAAAAATCCATTAGTAAATTAGGCTTAGCTGGATCCATGCATTGATATTTGATCCTTGGAACCTCTCAAGAAAAATCAATGTGTGGCTTTTCAGTTAATTAACATAATGTTAATACAACATATAATGCCAGCATGGCTGCAATCCTCATACTTAGTGTTCTACATAGGCTGAGTGAACAGAAAGGGCCAGTTGACATTTTTCAGAAGAGTTGCATATCTGATCTACTCAAGAGAGACAAGAATGAGGCTACTCTTAGGCTAAATAGTACCTGTCTGCCAGTTCCTATGTGCAGACCTGATGGGGTTTGTTAAGGCAGGAGGGAAAGAGGCTAGAATAAATCTAAAATGAGAAGGTGAAGGATTTAAATTCTATCCCTGTAAAGGCAATTAGTGGCAGCAATGGAACCTCACCCAAACAACAGATTCAAATTGAGCCCTCTGAGACATGGAGTTTGAAGGGGGGTGTGATGAGGAAGTGGGGGCTGTTGAATGAATTACTTATAAGGTTCTCTCTGGTTAGGAGAACATACCCATGAAAAATAACCTCCCAGCACTGCGGCTGGCTTCCAAGATATGCAGATATTTTCCTCCCTCTCCTCTCCCTTTAGAAACATTTTCACTTGTGGTAAAATACATATGACAGAAATGGTACCATTTTAACTGTTTATAAGTATTAATATATAGTTTAGTAGCATTAAGTACATTCACATAGTTGTGCAACCATTACTGCTATCAATTTGCAGATCTCTTTATCTTGCGAAACTGAAATTCTGTATCCATTAAACAATAATTCCCCAATTTCCCTTCCCCCAGCCCCTGGCAACCACCATTCTCTTCTCCGTCTCTATGAATCTGACTACTCTAGTACCTTGTAGAAATGGATCCGTACAGTATTTGTCCTTTTATGTCTGACTTATTTCACTGAGCATGATGTCCTCAACGTTTGTTCATGTAGGGGCATGTATCAGAATTCCTTGCTTTTTAAGACTGAATGATATATCCATTGCATGTGTATAGTCCACATTTTGTTTATCCATTCATTTGTCAATGAACACTTGAGTTGTTTTCACTTTTGACTATTGTAAATAATGCTGCTATAAACATGAGTGTAGAAATATCTCTTCAGATATCTGCTTTTGATTCTTTTGGATATATACTCAGGAGTGGAATTGCTGGATCATATGATAGTGCTATGTTTAATTTTTTTTGAGTAATACCATACTGTTTTGCATAGTGGCTACACCATTTTACATTTCCACCAATAGTGAATAAAGCTTCCAATTTCTCCACACCCCTATCAACCCTTGTTATTTTCTGTTTATGATAGGATCTAGAATCCTATGGGGCCAGTGGTTCCCTGCTGTCCAGCCCAGTCTCGTAATGAGGACACAAGTGGTGGGTCAAGGTCAGAGGCTGGGCCCAGACATGCCTGCTGGCACTATTTTCTTTCTCCACTAACTCTTCTCCAAACACTTTCTCTCTCCCACACCCAACACCTCTTTCTCCCCTTGCCCCCCTACTTGCCTCCAAATCTCACACACCATCTGCCGGGACTAGTGTTCTCATTCACCTTTTCCTGCTTATCTCCTCTTCAGCAGGAAAGTGCTTCAGAGGCGGACAGCCTAATCTCTCCGCTGATCCTGTGTTTCTGAATTCATCATCCCACCCCTCAGGCTGCTGTCCCGCTACCTCCCCCGTGTTGCTGCCTGGGCTCAGCAGGAGGAGGAGGAAGATGAGGCTGCACTAGACCAAAAAAAAAAAAAAAAGTGGGAGAGTCATCCAGGGCACAGGGAGTGAGGCTGTGGACACTCCCTGTGGCTCCCAGGACTTCTGGGAAGGAAGCTGCTCATGCTGCCTCAGCTCTGGGAGTTGCCCTTTCTGGTCTCCAGTTAACACTTCAGCAAGGTCACCTGCAGAGCAAGCTTTCTGTATTGCTATTCAGACGGTAGCTGTGCACTGTGTTTCCTTTTTCCATTTTTTATTTTATTTTTTGTAACATTTTATTTTATTTTAATTGGGAGAAGCTCGGGCTTCTCCCACCTAGGAAGAGGGCAGGGAATTCAGTTGTACAAAAGGCCCCTTAAAACATAGACTATGACTTGCAAAGTGAGGCCACTGAAGTATAGTGTGCTACCAAAGGATTTCTTTAAATGCACATTTTTAATTTTTATTCTACCTCTATAATGTACTCAGCAACCCCCTTAGCCCTCTGCACGGTGGAGGATATAGGGTCTGCTTCCTATGCTACCATTAGTAACACCTCCCACTTATAAGACCCTTTAACATTTCCAGAACATTCTCCTTTTATTTTCTCTTTTACACGTATGCACAGATTCTTCCTATATGCCTTCTTCCCTTCCAAATCTGGCAGATGGGCTGGACATTTTTTTTTTTTGGCTCAATTTAGTATGCTGTAGTATAAAATGAGTATGTTTCAAGCACAATATTGAAGTGCTGAGGAGTGCACTTTGGGGAAATGAAACTCAGGTAATGTGCCCACTCTCTGGAAAAGGGGAATTATGATAAAGTGCTAGAGTTTTGTCACTGTTACTGAACCAGCATGTCTTGGAAGGAAGTAAATCGTCATTACCGCAGCTGTTACCATCTCGCTCCTCTAGCCCCGACCCTAACATATATCAGGTAATAAAATGTGTTTCTGGAACAAATGGAAAAAGACTATGTGGTTAGGGGGTGGGAGGGGAAGCTGATCATATAATGCAGTTGGGCCCAAACCTTTTGTTACCTTTTTAAAAGCTACTTTCTAGGGCAGCTACCCATATTACTTGTTCCCATTCAATTCTTTGAGCTCCAGAAGTTTCACTTCACTGTTAAACAAGTGGTTTCGTCCAGTTGATACACTGAGAGAATAAGCATTGGTTTTAGAACACCGGTGTTTTAGGGATTTTTTTTTTTTTTTTGCTGAATTTTCTTCTTGTGACAATGTAAATTTCATTCATGAGCCACAGGATACTGCAGCGACAGGGAAGGGATTTGAACAATCTCGTGCAGAAACGCCATGATTAGCAGACAGTAGTCTCATAGCTGTAAGTAGGAGGGTCCCAACGTTTGCTCAGCTTCCTTCCTGGGAAGAAGCAATAGTAAAGCAATCTTTGGCCAGAGGAAAAGTTGTAAGGTCCACAGAACAGGTCAAAAGTCAACAGCAAGAACTTTGGCAGTTTCTTACAAAACTCAACCTCTCCCTATCCTGTGACTCACCAAATCCACTTGTGGGTATTTACTCAAGATAAATAAAAATGTATGTGCACCAAAACACTTTCACAAGAATGTCCATAGTAGCTTTATCCATAGTAATCCAAGACAGAAAATGTCAAAATTTCCATCAATAGGAGAATGGATAAATAAATTATGATATATTTGTATAATGTAATAAATACTACTCAACAAGGGAAAGAAATGAACTATAAATATATGTAATGGCATGATGACTCTTACAGAAATTATGTTGTGTGAAAGAAGCTGGACATAAAAGAGTACATAGTGTATAATCCTATTTATGTGAAGTTTTAAAATATACAAAATTAATCATTAATGATAAAAATCAGAAAAGTGGTTGCCAATGGCGGGAGGGGACAGGGATCGGCTGAGAAGCGGCATGAGGGAACTTTCTAGGGTGATAGAGAAGGTCCATATCTTGGTGGAGTGTGGGTAACATGGGATTTACACTTATCAAAACTTATCAAAACCTGTTGAACTCAAAATTTCAGGTTTTGCATTTCACAGAATATAAATTTTACCTCAACATTAAAGAAAACTATAAATGAATTTTCTTAAAAAAATTAGTAGCAAATGTGTGTGCAATGTCCCACAATCAGAGGATCTTCCGTTAATTCCTGGTGCTGTATCTGTGATTCTGAAACCTGGCTGCATGTTAGATTTATCTGTGACGCTTGCGTTCTGTTGGATTCTGGGACTGACCAGAAGAGATTCTGACCCTGGAGATTTGTGAAATGTCCAGGAATTTGTTTCAGAGTAAATTCCAGAAGTTCTTAAGGTATTTCCTGGAGGGGAGAGAATTCTAGGGTTAGATAATGGTTGACATTTTTTAAAAGGCTGCTATAATATCTGGTCAAAGTCATATCTCACACTTTTTGAGTTATGACACTGGTAAATTAAAAAAAATAAGTATTGTTGTTTAAATCTATGTGTATCTTTATAAAAGAAGTAGGTGTAAAGTGAAGATGGAGCAAAGGAACTAAAATAATAAGGGTCTCGGGTGTGCCAGAAATGGCATTAGGCATTTGATGTAGATAATTTCATTTAAATTTACTAAGAAGCATGTTTATTATTTATGATGCATTTCCACTGCAATTACCATAGTCCAGGCCCTTGGCTATTAACAGTCTAGCCTTTTATGCTCTAGCAAAACCAACTTCCTTGCAAATCTCTTAATATGCCAGGCTATTTCAGGGCCCTAGGCCTTTGCAATGTTTCTGCTGCTTTCTCCTTTAATCTGCAACGTATTTCACTCATCTTTGAGGATCCAGCTTATGTTATATTATTCCATATCATAGGAAGTACTTGCTGCTCCTTCCCTTACCTTGTTGGAGGAATCTCATTCCTCTTCAAATAGCAATTGTACGTGCTGTCCTAGGGTGCACACCAAAATGTGATTTGGAGTTCTCTTCCATGAATTAGAGATACTCATTGGTAATTGATTTAATGCTAAATCTTCTTGAATGAAGAAAACACTACAAATACATCTTTTGACAGTCAAATGTAGATTTGCACTTGACTGCATGCTACTTTTAATACTACATTTATCATGTCCATTATAATTTTTTATGTACATTTCTCTCTCAGTAGATCATTTTAAAGAAAGAAGCAGGTCTTATTTATCTTTGTAGTCCCAAGACCTGGCACAAAACCTAGCACCTATTCAGTGCCCAATAAATTATTGTTGAATAGAAGAATGGATGAATGAAAGAGATCACCTTGCTTCTTCCTAAATCTAGCTTGCACTAGTAACTATCCACTGACATCAAGATAAAATGTAGACCGTCAAAATGGATTTCAAGGATATCCTCATTGTCCTCTGCCCTACCCCAGCTCTAGCTCTAACTAATCTCATGGGCTAATGGTAGCTAAATTAAATCTCCTGGCCAAGATACATTGATCCATTCTTTGAAGATAATGCACTTACTTTTTCTCCATACACTTGGTTAAATTACCCTTTACTCCATGGTATAATGAAAAGAGCATGTGATGTTATCCATAGAGCTGAGTATGAGTCTTATTTCCTACCATGTTAGCTGTGTGACTTTGGTCAAATGCCTTCACATCTCTGAGCCTTGTTTTTTCTCTTTTATGAAATGGGATAATATTTGGGATAACATATATAGATTACCTGGAAGCTGAAAAGAGCTACAAAGATAATATTATTATTATTCTACATATCCTTTAGTGTAAAGCTTAAGGTCTAAGTCCTATTTGAAGTTAGGAAGCCTCCTTTTTTCCTGAACTTCTATGCAACTTACTGTCTGAATGACTAACTATAGTGCTTCAACATATACTATTGTTATTATTATTTAACTGTCTCATTTCTTCCCAACTGAGTTGGGATTCCCTTCAGGGCAAAAATAGGGGACTTGTGTTACCCTTCTTTTCATGCCCCTGATCACTTAGAAAAATATAACAGATATTAAATTATATTAATAGTAAATTGTCTTAAATAAGGAGGATGGAAAATGTATTTGTAATCATAGGGTATTAGAGTGATGAGTTCTAAAAGATCCTTTACTACAACCTCCTCTTTTTATGGAAACTGTAACTTACATATGTTATGTGTCTTTTCTAAGGTTACAACTAATACTAACACTAGCTAATGGTTTTTGAGAACATCCAGGCACTATGCCAAGGAATTTAAATGAATTATATAATTTAATAAGATTGGAATTATTATTATCTGTATTTTGTCCCACTTAGAAGCTAGGATTCAAACCCACAGTCACCTTTTTCCAGAGCCTCTACTCTTAAACCTACCTTTGGCATGGAAGATTTCTGATTCCCACATCTGCTCTTCCTGATACATCAATAACCGTTATCTTTTCTCAGCAGCAGTGGTTCTTCAAGTGTGGCCCTAGACCAGCAGCAGCAGCATCACCAAGGAACTTGTTAGACATGCAGATTCTTCTGTCCCCCCCAGACCTGCTGAATCAGAAACCCTGGGGGTGGAGCCCAACAATCTGTGCTTTCGCAATCCCTGGTAGTAGTTCTCATGCAGTTCAAGTTTGAGAACATGCTTTAGGGTAAATACTGTATTTTTCTTTGTGCTTCTTATATTGGTTATCTCATTGCTTAAAAGATTTCTACATTATGTATTTTTATAACAAGGGTAAGAAAGCCTACATCTCTCCATCAATAATCAATGATTTCTGTATTCTGTATAGGAAAGTCCTCTCTAAGCAAAGAGAACTAACAAACCTGAAATTTGCCGCCATGCATCTTATAATGTTAAGTGCCCTAACTGGTTTTGTTACCTGTTTTTACATTTACTTTTATATTTTTACTTAATTATAATTAGCATTTTACCTACACAGTGACTGGAATTTTTAACAAAAATTACATCTTCCCTACCACCTGCCAGAAAGTGTCTGTTCTGATTAGAACCTTTAAGGAGGCTTTAAAACATTTAAAGACAGGGTAAAAGCATGTTTTTTAAAAATCTGGGCTAGATCTCATAATGAACATGACATATACAATATGTAATAATTAGGGAAGAAATCCAGACTTTATTTTTCATATAATACTGACATATAGACCAGCAAAATAAAAAGTTACCTTAGCCAATATTCATAAGCTTAGTTCACATGAAAATAACAAGAACAAAGGCTAAATGTAATACTGTGATTTCTTCAGAGAAGCCTTCTATAAATTCTTGCAGTGATTTTTCTAGAATGTAGTAAAGTGCAAATCTAAACTTACGACTGCCTTGAGACTTGTATGTGTTGTTTGCCATTCAGGTACTTTTAATATTAAAGCAATTGTATCGATTTATTTAAAATGAGTAGCTAACTTAAGGAACAGTCTATCTTATTTTTGATAATAATCTTGGAAGGGTGGCAGTTTAATATCCCTACCACTGACAATTTTATTCCAGTCGAAAGATTACATCAAAGGACTCCAAATCCTCTGGGACATGTTAAACATCCGAAATTTTCGACTTTTGGGCTCTAGAGAATAGGAGGAGGTTAATGACTCCATTTTCCACAGAAGGAAAAATGTAAAAGAAAAATTAAAATCTGGGGGTTGTTGGAATGTCACCTTTAAGGTTTCAAATCACAGCAAGTTCCATGGGTAATGAGATTTTCTTGGTTTTAGGAAAGGAAGGCTACTTTTTTGAACAATCTAAGATAAATACTGGGTAGTATTTATGTAGAAACTGTGGAGGAAATAAATAAATTTTTAATCATCAATATGCACAGAACTACTTGTTCTGTACTTTTAAGGAATAAAGTTAACGCAAATATTATCCTTCTTATATAAAGGTAATAATTATTGATGTAATAAAGAGCTCATTTGAAGTAATAAATATGTTTTTGTCTTCTAAAGAGAAAATAGTCATGATTGCTTACCAGAAACTGTACCTTAAATTATTTTTTGAAAAGTAATGCATTATAAGGGCCTACTGAAAATGAAGCATGACAAATAAATATGACTCCTGGTCAATTTAATAGAATTTTAGAATTGTAAAGGATATTAGTTGACATATGGTATAACTCTCATCTAACCCCACATATCTTTAGTATAATCTCTGATAGAATGTTATTCAGCTACTGTTTGAGTACCTTCCCCCAGAGACAAAAAGCCATCACCTTCTATTCTTAGATAATTCAATTCCACCTTCTTCTCACTTCCACTCGTCAGCACAGGTTCTTCTTGCTGTAGCCACAATGAAAGGTCTGGCCCCTTAGTCCTAGTCACCAACATCTGGATTATCTCTAGTCTGTGAATTTCCTTTTTTTTTTTTTTTTTGCAGAGGTTTTATTTTTTTTTGTATCAACTTTTTTTTTAATTTCAGCTTATTATAGGAGTACAAAAGTTCAGGTTATGTATATTGCCCATGCCCTCCCATCCTCCTGAGTCAGAGCTTCAAGCGTGTCCATTCCCCAGACAGTGTGCATCGCACTCATTATGTAGGTATACACCCATCCCCTCCCACCACCCCCCCCTTTTTAAATAAAGTTTTCAGAGCAAAAACAATTCATTTAGCTGCTATCTTAAAACAATGCAGCCTGTGGGCAGGACTAACCATGATCCACACTGCAGAACTAGTTGTCAGACATATATTTCTCTTTTCTGTGACCTCTTTTTCTTTTTTATTATAACATCAGGTTTATTGAAGTATAATTTACCCTTTATAATTACAGTCCTATGAGTTTTGTTGAATGTATACAGTTGTGCCACCACCACTACAATAAAGACGTAGAACAGCTCCCTCTCCCTCCTGTGCCCCTTTGTAGTCAACCCCACCCTTCATCCTCAGTCCCTCATCCTCAGCCCCTGGCAATCACTAACACATTGTCTGTTTCTGTAGTTTTGCTTTTTCTTCTTCTGTGAAATCTTGATTGCTCAAGTGCAATGTTATTTTAGTTATGAGGGTCCACGTCAGGACTACACAATGTGCACGATTTTCTATGGAATAAAGGAATTTTTAAAAAAGCGATAAAAATAAATAAATAAATGAGAATTTTAAAAGGCAGAAAAGGGCCTAAAGAAAGGAAAAGAAAGACCAAAAAAAGGGCCTATACTTGTGATAGAAGGTAAGGTGCCTTGGACGTTGATGCCCAACATATGTTTGGAAACCTTATCTGCCACATTGGTGAGCTAACCCATTTACTGATTGGAAACCTGAGAGAACGTGCAGCTGGTTTTACAGAGGGAACAGCAAATCTCCAAAGCTGCAGTGCTCCAGAATAGTTAGTTGGTATGTCCTCTACCGCAATAATAACAACCACTGTCCGAGGTGCTGAATCTCAGATTTGGATTCTTATGATTTTTATCTGACTTCTTCCAGAAATTCAGATCTAGGTGAGGGACAAGATTTTGGTGAAGAAAATCTAATGTGGGTTTGGACCACTGACTTTTGAAGAGATACTTTGGGAAAATAAACGAGGCATTTATTTAAAAATAATTTTCAAATAATTGCAGTTGCCTTGAGAAACTTTTTTTCCTGCACAGTTGGGAAGATATATTCCTTTCTCTACTCCTCATGCCCTACCCACTTTTGTTCTTCATGATTTGCTCCTCAGATTGGGTTAGCTGTAACTTCCCTCCTGGGTTTACTCCTTTGTGAAAGGTGCTTAGAGCTCAGTGCCCTGAGGTTTGAGTTCTTGTCTCAGCTGTGCCCCAACTGGCTAGCTCACTACCCTACTGTCTCTCAAGGCTTAAGAGTAGGTTTGTAAAGATTTAGAAAATAGAAAGGCAAGATGTTCAGTTAAATTTGAATTTCAGGTAAACTACAGAGACTTTTTTCATTATAAATATATTCCACACTATGTTGTTAAAATACCCTGAAATAAGCAAATGCTTATTTGCTTATAATGAAATGTAAAGCAGTTACATTGTTTAAAAAGGTGCTCTTGAGTTGTGGCTTCCCCCTAGTGATTGTGGAGAATAAATAGCATATAACCCTTGTCAAAGAGGTTATTTTTGAATTCCAAATAGTGAAGGTAGCTTCAAACTGTGAAATCACTAGATTATACTGGTTCTCACAGTTCCAGGTGTGAAGGGGGTCCACAAAAGAAACTGTCCCCCTGGACACTTCTGGAGTTGTTATTATTGAAGGTTATGGCACTGTTCCAGCTCAGGTGAATTACATTTCCTGTGATTTTTCAAATGCCTTTTCTTTTACTTATCTTTTTCTGTTTGCTCATCAGCTCATTTTGGTCTCCCATTTGTGTTTTAAAACTTCACTGTTTATTTTAATTTAGACTGTCATCACATGAAAAATAGATTTTTTTTATTCTGGGGCCTGGACACAGCATTGCTGATTTTTATTTATTTATCCATCTTTATCCTGCCAGAGGGAAAACAAGTATTTAAAATGTATTGTTGCTTGCATCTGTGAGTAGATAAATTTAGTACTCATTTGTGATGATGCCGTAGTGTGGTTTCTTAGTCCTAATTTTGTTATCAGAGATTAATTGGCTGCAATCTTGAGCAGACTGTCTATACTTTGAGTGTCTCTGCAGAGTCTCACGAGGTATTTAAGATGGGTAAGAGTAGAATGAACAATGGAAATGGACATTAGATAATTATGGTTAATTCTTACCAAAGAGTAAATTAAACTCCAAGTTTTACCTTTTTAGAAAATGGCTGTATTAAAAATTTTATAAGTTCATCTGTCCATCAAAAATCTAGTGAGTACAGATCAGAATAACAGATTAATGTTAAACAAGATTTCTGAGTGGCAGGAAATTTTGTTCTAGATGGAGCTGATGTCTCATACATGTGTGACTGACAGGTTCATAATGGCACAGTACATTTACTCTCCCACTCCTCTCCCGTGTAGATTTAAAAAAATCATTTACAATAAAGGTAGTCACATTTCCAATAATTTACTGTTAACTCGTCATGTAATGGCAATTTCTTTCAATGAGTAGTCAAGCAATATATTTTATGTTTATTTTCTCTTGGTGATACCTCTGGCTCTCTGAATCATTAGGTATTAACTAAAAGGGGTGAGTCACAGAAATGAGATCATGATTTTCTGAACATGGATAGCTCAATACTTCAGTGAACAGAATCAGTTAATAAAAATCAACCTTCTAAATGTCACCTGGCATCTATACCCCCCAGAGCTGTGCCTTGCTGGATCTGTGAAGGTCATAGCAGGGGACTATTCCTCAAGAGGAAGCTCAAAGATGGGATAATACAGTTCTACCCCCCTCCTGGAATCGGAGGTAAGGGAAACAAGAGACGCACATTGTGATTAGCACAGAGATAGTGGACAGACACTGGGGGTGAAGGACTGACAGTTTTCTTAATTATACCTCTAACCATGAAAATAATTTCAGCTACATCATTTGTCTTCCTTTTATAAAATGGAGAAATGTTAAGAGGGACTTTAGTGATCCCTAACTCAAACATCTCAAATTGTATCCATAAAGAATCTAACATTCAGTGGCACAGACAGTATTTGGTGGAGTTAGGATCTGGACTCAGTTCTGCAGATTTTAAAATGTTCTTGCAAATGTGGTTGAAAGGAATGAGCTTAGAGTCTAGGTTTGAGTCTCAGTAGTACCATATCGGAGTCAAATGACCTTTTTAAGTAACAAAGCCCTTGGATTCGGTTTTCTTACCTGTAAAATGGGAATAATAATAACTGCCCTATCTACCTCTCATGGATAATATGAGTATCTAGTGAGATAATGTAAAGTGCCCCCCAAAATAGAGTATTGTTTTATTTATTTATGTAACTTTTTTTTTTTTTTGAGACAGGATCTTGCACTGTTGCCCAGGCTGGAGTGCAGTGGCATGATCATAGCTCACTGTGGCCTTGAACTCCTGGGCTGAAGTGATCCTCCCTCCTCAGCATCCCAAGTAGCTAGGTCTGCAGGTACCCTCCACCACACCCAGCTAATTATTTTATTTTTTTGGTAGAGACAGGGTCTTGCTATGTTGCCCAGCCTGGTCCCAAACTCCTGGCCTCAAGCAATCCTCCCACCTCAGCCTGCCAAAATGCTGGAATTTCAGGTGTGAGCCAATGTGCCTGGACTGCATTATTTATTTACTGTTATGTAGTAAATCATCCCAAGCTTAGCAGTGTACAACAACAAACATTTATGATCTCAAAGATTCTGTGGATCTGGAATCTGAACCCAACTTAGCTGACGCGTCTGCCTCCGGTTCTCTTATGAGGTTGTAGTCAAGGTGTCAACCAGAGCTGTGGTCTCATTTGAAGGCTTGACTTGAGGATGTGGGGTGGGGTTTGTTTCCAAGCTCATCCACATGATTATTAGCAGGAGTCAGTTCCTTGCAGGCTGTTGGCTGGAGACCTCCCTCAGTTCCTTGCTTGTAGACCTGCACAGGAGCACTCACAGTATGGTAGCTGGTTTCCTCAGAGCAAGTGAATGAATGAGAAAGCAAGAGTATGAGCAAGATGGAAGCAAGTCATTCTGCAACCTGACATTAGAAGTAGCATCCCATCAAGTTTGTGGTTTTCTGTTCACTAGAAGCAAGTAACTAGGTTCAGCTCACCTTTAAGGGGCACAGATTACACAAAGGCATGAATGCCAGGAAGTAAGAATCATGGAGGGGCCATTGTAGAGACCCCTACCACAAGTATTATTCTCATTTTTATGGGTAGTTGTAAGGAAAGCATTAGATATTAGATGAATAACTGCCTTAACAACTGAAAGGCTTTTACAAAAGAAAGTGGTATTAATATTTTTATTTACAACTATTGATTGACTTTGTGCTTCCAAAAGGGATTCGAGGTGACATCCATATCTTACCTACTTGCATAACCTATTTGTCCTGTTTAGAATACCCTCCTTCTCAGCCCTAGTTCACCTGAGACCTGCCAAATCCACCCAAATCCTCCTGCAAATCCACCCAAATGTTACCTCCTGGATATGTTACTGTGTTTCAACTATTATACTTTCTTATTATACTTTGGCCAAAGGACCCTGCATGATCTGAAATCCAGTTGTATTTCCTAGTTGTGTTGCAGTCAGCAGAGGTGCCCTGCAGTCACTAAGTATGTTTTCCTATAGGAAATTCATTTCCTAATGAATGACCTTAGGCAGAGAGACATATGTCTCACCAGTTTGTTCAAATCTGAAGACCAGACTTACCATGATTTGTTAAAAATTATTGAAACGTTCGCAGTTACCTTACTAGGGATGCACAAACATTGGAAGAACTTTATTGTATGGAATATTTATTAAAGTGAGGGCAGAGGATCAACTGCAGCACAAACATGGGAAGGGTTTAAAAGTGCAGATTCCTGGGCCTTGATTCAGACTTGATGAATCAGAGTCTCTGGAGTTGATCCCAGAAATATGCATTTTAACAAGGTGGTTCAGATGTAAAGTTTGATATGCCCTGGTCCGTAGGACCCCTGGGAGTCTTGTGAGTGATGACATCCATACAGATATTCTTATTTGCCTGCGTATTGGCTATCATTTGTGATTATGACTTTTCCAAGACACCAATGTTTGTAAGACACACCAGGATGTTGTGTGCTATTAAGAAAGAAAAAAAATGGTACTGGTTATAATTTTAAGGCTCCATAAATTGTTGTAAGATTCATCCCACTTCAAAAATGTTAAAATGAGAAAATCTCAGAATTGTTACAATGTGAGAAATTATCTTTATTTCTGACCTGACAAGATCTGTAAGATGGAAACTCTACATTCTATTCCCTAGAAACGTATTTCTTAAATTCACGTACTCCTCCATCCAACCATGCATTCATCCATTCCATATGCAGTTACTGAGGCCCTAGCACCTGCCAGGCATTGTGTTTGGCAGTGGGGATATAGCGGCAAGTGAGACATGCCTCATAGGGTTTACTTTCCGGGGAAAAGACAGAAACTAGACAAATATGTATATACCTGCTAATTAAGATAAGTGCAATGAAGGACAACGAGGGACTGCCACCTAGTAGTTACTCTGTGGACAGAGAGGTCAAAGGAATTGGGAAGGCCTGAGGATATGCTCCCTCTGTGACATTGATAGGGGCACATAGGAAGGAAGTAATGGCAGGTGTAAGGTGGTTTGACCAGCCAGGCTCACACCAATGAGAACAGCTCATGAGCCCTTGAGGCTGTGCGCACTGTCCTCTCCTCAGTCCGGTAGAGATATAGACTATAGACATGCACACCAGTTCGCTCTCAGGTGACTGCCATCTGCAAAGGCTGGCCATCAAAAGGCTAAACGTGGTCAAGGGTGGCTGACATTGTGGCCAGACAGAAGCGGCTGGGGTGGGCAAGAGCCGTAACCCCCTCACACACGCAGCCTCATGGAATCGGATGCTGTGCTGTGTCTTGCTTATGTCCCTTCCTCCCAGCATCCTCCGGGGTTGAACTCCCTGTTGACTTCTGGGCTTCCCACTGCCGTGTGCCTTACTCTGGACTGAACTGAATACGCTGTCATCAGTGTCATTCCGAGATGGATTCTTTACAATCCTTAGTGTGACAAACTGCATTGATCCCCTGCCCACTGCCTGCCAGCTCGCTGCAGTTTCTCCTTAAATCTCTTCTTCCCCCTCCCTTTTGCTTCCTGCAATGCACTAAAGGAAAGAAAGGTGTTTCCTTGTGAAAGCTCCACGTTTACACAATGTGGTTAGGCAAGATGATTGGATTCTGAGTCCACCCTCGCCCTCATTTTCCTTCTCATGCTAATTTGACGTGATGGAATTCTACAACCTTGTCAGCTCGCTAAACGCATTTCAGACTTGACTTTGTGAGAATTTTGTACAAAATCGAATCAATCTAGGTGTCATCTGGCAGCCTAAAACAAATGATGTTGGAAAAATGTTTATCACTGAGCAGTAATTTGAATAAACCACCCCCCTTTGACAAAAACCCTTTCCATAGAAGGAGGGCAGATCAGTTGTCTTAGGGAAATTTAAAATAAAAGGTACTTTTCATCTTAAAAATGGAACTCAGGATGTTGTTTAGCTAAGTGTGCTGTGCATTCAGTATTCATGGGGTAAAACATAAAAGAAATAACATGGATTTTCAAAAAAAAAAGATATTGTTCTCCTGCACGCAGCTTCTATCAAACCACCTGAGAGGTGATTTGAGAAGGGCGTTTTAGAATAAAGACGTTGTTCTGACAGCAAATACAAATGAAATAAAATTGGCCCAAGGCTTTGATGCTGGAACCCACATGGAGAGCTGAGACATAGCAACACGCTAGCTTAATGCACTAGAGGAATAGAACCAGCATAATTTGTAGTAGAGTGTGAAGCAAAGATGAAAGAGAAAAATATTAAAAAAAAAAACCCACACGCATACAGAGAGATTAAAACAGACTTTTCGGGTTGCATTAATTCCTTTGTTGCAAGAACTTACCCATACACATAACAAGAGTACAGAAGTTCAGCTACAATTTTTTTGTCCCCGTTGTCAAGGGAAGCTTCGTGAGAAGGGAGGAATGAGCTGTGTCCCTCTAATTTGTAAGAGAGTGGGGAGAACAGATCAGAGGATGGAAGTCTCCTTTTGGGCACTGATGGGATTCTTTCTGGCATCTGGCTTAAGCACAGGGCATGCCTTGAAACAAACTCCAGACATCCTGCAAGTGGCTGACATTGATTTTACTCACCTGTGTAGCTTTGCCCTAATACTGAGGAAGGTGCTTAGATTGGCTTCTAGATATTAATAATTAGGCATTAAAAAATTAAGGAAGGAATAAAAACAACAAGAAAATGAGAACATAGCTATCTCAGACTTCCCAGGAGAGCTTGTGTTCATGAGATGTTTTTGACAAACTGGTATGAGAGAAGTTTAAGAAGAAATAGAAACTCAGTCATTTAACCCAGGCTTGATGACAGTCATTTGCCCATTCTTTTTAGATCAATCACAAAATACTGCAGCAGAGGCCTGTAGGAAAGATGCCGAGTGCCTTTATTGTATTATTAGTGAAGAACATATTGTGCAGCTGGAGGTGATATGACCAGACGAGGCATGTAACAGAAAATATGGTTGATGACTGATAACTGTTCCTATAGACTGCTAATTCTTTTGCTCTCCTTTGAAAAGCTAAAACAATGCTGGCTGATTTTAGAAAAGACACTACTTGAATTCCTTTCCTGCTCTTTAAATCTCTGAACAAACAAACAAACAAATCAAAGTAATGCAAAAGCTCAAATTAAAAGTGCATTTTAATCTTATTCCTTAAATAATTAAATTCATAATTTATTTTTCTTCTTAATAAATGATTAACCTGGAAGGGAGGCCATCTTAGGCATGTTTAGCATTGATAATAATATGGAAATAATATGGGTTCAAAGACTAGCCCTGGTTCTTATTAGCCATATGACCTTGGGCAAGATGCTTAGCCTCAGGTTCTGCATACATAAAAATGGAATCAATATCTATTTTTTAGGGTTACCATCAAGATTAAATGAGATATGTTCAATTGCTTAGCATAGCGTTTGACACATATTAGATGCAAATAATTTTCCTTCGAAGGATTAAATATTTAGATAGATTTCATTTATCACAGAAGACCTAAAAAAAGGAAAAACAAAAAGTTCCAGTTTTCCAAATTTTTTAAGCCTATCATGTTTTTCCAATTGCAAAAGTAACATATATTCTTGTAAAAATTAAAATATAAAACATTGAAAGAAAAAAGTTTATCATCCATAATATTACCACCCTTAATATTTGTTAACAATGTATTGCATTTATCATAGCCCTTTAACGGTATTTTCGTATTATATATTATATGTTATGGATACACATAATTAAAGGAAATTCCCCCAAAAAGCAGCTTTTCTAAAACCTGCCAACTCTTCAACTAAGAGCGAAGCAATTAGAATCTGTATTCTATTTTTCTTTCTCTAAATATAATCCATTAACATTTTCTTACATTATTAAAAATTCTTGGCATATATAACTTTTATTGATTGGATAACCCATTTATATATGTGTGTCATAAACACATAGGATATTTTCTATGTTTTGCTATTGAAATTTACATTGAAAATATATTCACTTATTTTTAAAAATTTCATTAATTTCCAAGTATTTTCCATAAAAGGCTTTCAGAGTAAATGAATATGAACATTTATAGCACTTTTGAAATATTGCCAATCTGCATTCCTATAGAAGAGGGTCAGTTTATATGCCACCAACCAGTAAGGTAAGAGTCTTAGCTTCATCCTAGTAGTTTGAACATTGAATATTACTGTTCAAAAAGTTTCACAAAAGTGGAAAGTGGTATTTTGCTGTTTAATTTTCATTTGTTTATTATTGTGGTTGAATGTTTAGAATTGTTCTTTCATTCCCTGTGCCCATCTGGCTACTGGGAACCTCATCCTTTCTCATCCATTTAAATGTGCTCTCTCTATTGAAAAGAAACACTTGGTCAAATTTGCTGTGGATATTTTTGTGCCTTATCTTTTACTTTTTTTATACATATGGAAGTTGTTTAATTTTAATTTTTATTTTTTTTTGAGACAGAGTCTTACTCTATTGCCCTAGGTAGAGTGCAGTGGCGTCATCATAGCTCACCTCAACCTCAAAAACTCCTGGGCTCAAATAATTCTCCTGCCTCAGCCTCCAGAGTAGTTGGGACTACAGGTGCATGCCACCACGCCCAGCTAATTTTCCTATTTTTAGTAGAAATGGGGTCTCACTCTTGCTCAGGCTGGTCGTGAACTCCTGAGCTCAAGCCATCTGAGCTCCCACCTCTGCCTCCCACCTCTGCCTCCCAGAGTGCTAGAATTACAGGTGTGAGCCACTGCTCACAGCCTAAGCTTTTAAAAGTTTTTTTTAATTCTTTTCTCATTTTTTTTTCTCTTAAGGTTACCTGTTAAGAGAAGCTCTTGGGATTATTATTAATTTTTCTTTTAAAGATTTTGCCACCCAAAGAATTTCTGCACTCTATCAAAAAGGAAATATCACTGTATTTCCTTTCTTGTGATTCCAATTAGGGGAATTGCAGGAACTGAAGGGTAGAATGGGAGAAGATGATCACAAATAAGCATCAAACACAAGGTTTTTTTTTTTTTAAACCAACTGCCAATGAAATTTCATTGTGTGGTTTCAAGATTTGGAGAGAATAGAAAGAGTTGCTGACAACAAAATGGAATGTTAAAATCAGCAGGTTTCCTGACAGATGGGACAAACATCTATATAAGGAGCTATTCGAGACCACAAGAGACAGTATAGTAAGTGGCAGAATCTACCCGGGTCTTAGCTACTCTAAAACACATCTCCTCTTTCCATGTGTCTGAACCTGCCTGTGACAGATCTAACTGAATCTGGCCCCAGGAATCTGTGAACAGCAAAAGAGATGAATAATTTCTGAGTAGAAGGAAATCTACAAGAATGTGATTCTCACACTAACAGGAAAACCGTATGAAAAGACATTTTCAGCTTATGGTCCCAATTAATCTCAACACCCTTTGTAGCAAATTTTGTAACTACCTAACAAACAGAGTTAGTCACATGCACAAATTTCCACAAGTGAGACATTTTTCTGTCTGAGTGTCTTCCCTACTTTCAAATTTTCTTTTCAAACATTAATTCTAGAGAAAGGTAGAAACCAAACTAGAACTCTTATCCTTTTCAACTCTCTGCTTCTAGTAAAATATATTATTAAGCCATGAATTCTACATGTAAATGTACTGAGCGAAGAGAATTATTAGACATAATATGAGACATAGACACTACACCTGGTTGCAAGGAGCTTAAACCTCAAAGAGACCATGCTGGGTGCATAGCATAAGGACAATAGAAACAGTGAGATAAAAGTATTAAATCAGTGTAAAAAGGGGCCAAGACCATCACACATGACATGCACTCAGAAGAAATGTACATTCAGTCGCCTAATATATGAAAATAGTAAGTCATTTGTGATTAGCATCAAGTCCTCCAGGTACTTTCTGTGGGGCACCCACTCGTGATCAAAACTCTCTCTCAGTAAGGTGAAGTAGAAGGGACATTCTTCAACCTTATACAGGGCATCTACAGAAAACCTACAGCTAACCTCATGCTTATGATCAGGTACATGGGCTATCCTACAGAATCTATAGAAAAGCTATTGGAACTAATGAGGAGGGATGACAGGAGAAGGTCAGTCTAGTCATTGTCTACCATGCTAAAGAGTTTGGAGCTCATCTTCTAAATGATGGGAACCATGGAATACTTTTGGACCATGGAGTGAGCATCTGATTTTCATTTGAGAAAAGCTGCCTCTGTAAGGTGAGTGAAGACTGGTCTGAAGGGTTTAAGATTGGGGGCAAAGAGACCAATTCAGAGTTTTGCAATAGATCTAGTGAGAAATGATGAGGGACTGAAGGATGATGGAATAAACAGAGAACAGAGGGTGGATCTGAGATGCATTTAGGAGGCAAAAATATCAGAATTTGATGACTATGGAGTTAGGGAATAAGAGGAATCAAGGATCATGTTCAAGGAGTCCAGGCTCCATTGGAAGCCAAATGTGCAGAGTTGTTTAAAAACACCAAAGGAGGAAAATGGCATCTGACGTTGAGTTGAAAAAGGAAAAATAATAAAAATCCAAACTGTGTTTTTCGAAGTGAGCTGAAATACACTGTGGTGGTGAAACATGCAGGCTAAGAATATGCTTCCTCCGTTGTTTGTACTATGTGGTTGTTTTCATGATTTTGAGTTTTGACCTCGTCTTTTGGTGGGAGTTTTGTACAGTGTCTGTACCCTCATCAAAGTGATTTTAGGTTTGAAAGATTGTGTTCTAGAAAGATCTGCCAACCAATGATAATAAAGGTTTCTTTCATGAGTTCTCTGAGCCGGAACTGTAAGCTATAAGGAATGGTGACTTACTACTGGAACTATTACTAGTTTCTGAGGATTAAGATCCATAATGACTTAAAGTCTGAACATAACAGTTTCACATTCTGACCTTTTTCCTTCATGTTTTCAATTCCTTGATGTCAAGTGTGAAATATTAGCAGTGTAGAAAGAGACTTTTGGGTGAAAAATGCCTTTGCTTCCAGGAAAGCTTGCTGTTTTTCCTTTTCATTCCTGTTCATTTGGGAGTAGATATTAGGCCTCCTTGTTCTGCGGCTATTATTTGAGGGGGAAAATACAAATAGAAGCCAAGAGTATATTTTAAAAATTGAAGAGCATCAAGACATCACAGCCTGAGTTGGCCATAAAGATTTACAATTACATTTCCATCACAAAGACCCTGGCCCATCATATTTGGCCATGACCATTTATGTTTTGATTTCTATTTCTCTGGCGGGACAACACCCCAATTAGACAGATGAGTGCCCAATTCTGATTTTGGAGCACATCCTTGCTGGCCTAGGTTACTCCAGGACTCCTGTGGCTCTTCTCCCTCAACTGTGCATGGGTCGTTGTCATCCTGCTATCCATGGATTCTTAGCTTATAAAAAACTATCTTGGTTAATACATGCACAGTAATTTAACCTTGGTTATTCCTGAATTACCTGGATAATTGACCAGGATTTTCCCTGAATTCTCTAAGTTTTTGCCTCTGAGTCCTTTTTGTTCTGTGCTATGTAAATCGAGTGTTGGGGATGGGTTGGGTGTGTGTGTGTGTGTGTGTGAGGAATTTATTCCTTAAATCTAGCAACTGGGTCAGACTGTCTACTTTAGCCTCCTAGTAGCAAACAGTGTTCTTTAAAATACCACACCAAAGTCCTAACTGAAGAATTATTGTTATAAAAGCTGAGCTGTTATTTCAGATTCTGACTTGCTTGGAAAAAGAACCATTTGCATTCAGAACTCATATATTGCTAATACAATACATGGCTCACCCCTTTCACAATTGTATGCATATTATGCTGTATGTAGGTTCCCTATATATCTTCAGCAAAGGAAATACAAAAGAAGAAATAACCAGACTTCTGCTGCTTGCAAAAAATAAAACCCACAGTCACCAACAGGGCTTCCCCAGTATTTCAAACCATTCCAAGAAGAAAAAAAAAAAATTAAAAGTGACTGCGTGGACAGATTTTCCTTTCATCAGGGTAAGAGCTGCATTTCATTACTTTAAAAATCCTCGTTCATTTAAACAACACTAAATGCTTCCTGGTCTGGATATATAAAATTATTGGATGGCCGCTGCTGGCCATTCATCTGAGACCCTGATGTGCCACAGTCGATTTTTGAGAACTGCTCTGCCACTTAATGTGACAAACATCCAGCCTCGCCGTTTAAGGGATCTTTGAGAAAGGCCATCCCCACATGAAATGAATTTAACAGCAGCAATTTGTCATTTTGCCCTTCCTTTGCTGGGGGAAAAAAATGCTAGTGATTTCTTTTGACTTAAACTGGGCATTCAAAAAGCTGTTTTTATTAATGAATCATATTAAGCCACTAGTGAAAGGCTCCCTGACTCTGTTTAAATAACAGGCTATGATTCCTCTCCCCTCAAGCTCCCCCCCCACCCCCATTTGGCTCCGCTGCTATTAATTGAGGAGTTTCTTTGTTTCTTTCCTAATGAAGCTAACAGAACACATCTGTCAGGTGCCCGTATTCTTTGCCTGTCTATAGTATGTAATAGACCAGCTGGAGGCTATAATGCTACACAATACCCCTGGCCGTTACAGCAACTATTTATTCCTGGGCTTTTCCTCCGAAAGGGATTTGAAAAAAAAAAAAAAGTCTGAAATTTGGGCCTAATTGCTATTTACCCAGCGATAGACACCTGTTCTAGCTGAGACATTGGCTCATGAATCCCACACCTGAGACCTTAGGGAGAGTAGAGGGGAAATTTCAAGCAGCTGCCAGTCCATTTAGACATAGAGAGCTTTAACTTGCTGGGTTTGTGTGTTTATATGTATATGCATATATTTTTAAATACTGTATGTTTAGTATGCACACCCATAACCACAGGGTATATATTAAAAGCTGTGTACTATTATTTCACGGTCAATTGCTTATCTGAAGGCTATACACATACTGGCGTACAGCTACAACTGTGATAGCTTTAAAAATAATGCTCTGAGGCTGAATTCAGTATCAATAACAGACGTGTGTCCTTCAAAATGCTCATTCTAGGCCTTGAGGGAAAATGGTTTCTTACGATGAATTGGAGGAAAAAATTTAATCAAACATAAACTTTTCTTGGAAAGATTCAACTTTATTTTAGTCATTTGTTTTGTCAAATAGCTACAACTTCTCTTTTGACGTGGTCAACTTATTTTTCCCTTCTATCTTGGTCAGAGCAGCACAATCTTCTATTTATTTTTTGAAGTCAATAATGATATTTATCCTTGCTGCTTGGTTTGCCTTGATAAAGCCTCTTCTGCCCATAAATACTCCAGAGAAATAGCCCATGGTCACCATGACAGCATTTACGTTTTGTGAAAATATAAAATACCAAAACCAAAAAAGTAATTCATAACAGAGACTCTATGTAACCTAAGTTAATATATTACATAATGTTAAGTTTAGTAGTAGTTAGAAATTCAAGTTCATGAAAATGCTATTAGATCACAAAAATACTGCCTTCATTTGTAAAAGAATGCAAGTTACAAGAATAGATATCTACATGTGTATACACATATGTACACATGCACGTGCATGGGTGTGTGTGTATATATTCCCTGACTCTACACACTCCAATCCCATTGCCTCTTTTTTGCTTGAGGTGTGTATCTGTGAAGAGAATAGACTGGGAATAGAAAGATTTAGCACAAGCTCATTGACAACAAAACAGAAATAAAGCATTATTGCCCTGCTATTTTATCTGGCCTCTTATCAGCAGACAGTCCTGCTGCAGAAGGCTGGTGGGGAGGGGGTGTTCAGGGGGTTAGATGGGGAAGAAGGAGAAAGGAGGGGCAGGTCTTTTTTCCTTGTCCTTTATATCTTTTTTCCCAATCAGTAGGACTTCTAAGCTTTTTGATAGATTTCCCATTGGTATTGCTGGAACAGCCTCCCATTTACTTACTGTTTTGAGAAATTTGGCCTTGCTGAGCAAATCCAATAAACGACACCTAATTTGCTACCAAACTAGAAAATTATTTATGATTTCTCCCAAAGGATACGTGAGCTGTTTTCAATACTGGTGTGAGAATTCACAAAACAGAATTAAAGGGTGAAAGGAGACTTAAATGAAATGCAGAAATACAATTCATAAATGAAATCAAAATTATCTGAGTGATATTAAGTGTGTGTGCACACACGCACACATGCACACATGCATGCACACACACACACACACACACACACACATGCTGGTTAAGAAATTCCCTTTGGTCTCATCTGAAGCCAGAGATGACCGCAGAGTCAGAGCCTTAGGAGGTAGCTGGGGATGACAGGAGAGATGGACAGTACTCACATACAAATGAGTGCTTTGCCTCGGGGCTCACGCAGTTGGATGGAGAGCTGATGCGGAGACAGAAATGCATTTCCCATGAGAAACGAGAGCAGTGCACAGGGAACAGGGTCACGCCAGAACAGGTGATAATGAAATTAGAGTTAATGAAGGCTGGAAGAAACCAAGGCCAGATGGGTTGGTGAAACTGTTATCTGAGACGCACACTAAAACCAAGCATGGTATCTCAATACAGGAGAAAACAATTGTTGGAGGTACACGGTAGAAAAGTCCTGGGAAATATAAGAATCTTATTCTAATCTCAGAAGCAGGTCATCTCTTTGTTTCTATATTACAAGATTTTGAAAGTGGATGCTTCTGGGAGGCAGATTATGTGACCAAGGACAAGATAGATAATGTCTCTGAGCCTCAGTTTCCTCTCTGGTAAATGAGGATAATACCTACCTTCTTCTTTTTGGGAAGATTAAATGAGATACTGTTTGTAGAGGTATGCACAGGTGGTGTCAATTATGTGATAACATTATCATATTTCTTTATAAGCAATTAGGCCATTCTTATAAAAATGCCAGTAAAGGCAATGTCCATTGGCTTATCCAGTAGTTGTCTACTCTCTAGAACTCTAATAGTGAACATGCCACATCAAAAAAGAGAAATGAACCTTAACTATGTCTTGCTGTTCTTCATAGGTTTTATGTCTGCAGTATATTATGAAAAATAAGGATTTGGTCTGAAGGAGCTAAGAAACTAAGTGATGCAGAGATAATACACAGGGGAGTTGTTAAAACAAAAGAATATTTATGTTATGGCAGAGATGGGTGTTGGTCCTAGAATAAAGTGGATTTTGAGCTTGATAAAGGTATAGATTGAGATAGCTATGCAGGCTTTTCCTCCCAAAGTACCCTGTTTGTAACGCCATCCTCTTAACTGTGGGGGTGAAGCATTTTGCAAGTCATTTGCCAGACAAATCCTTCCTTCTCTGGGCTGTGATTCATTTGCCTTCGAGTATACTCTCATGGGCCCACAGGAGCAGAGAATGATATTGTGTGTTGAAATATCATTTGGGGCTGCTCAAAATCTTCTGGATACTCTTCCAATCTTGAATACATCCCACACTGAATCTTACCTTCTCGGGTAGATGCCAGGCAGCCTACCACCATGCTCCCTGGAAGCTAAGGTTCAGGCACTGGACTGTGCTGATTGGACATGAACATGTGAGATTTGGAGGCAGACAGATGAAGGTACCAAGAGGAGACTGATCTCCAGGCAAGCATGGCGGCAAACGTGTTCAGCTTTTTGGTGTTGGTGCTGGCAGAGTTTCCAGCATCCAGTTTAGATGCCATATTGCCAAATGGTATTTACAAGGTATTTCAATAGCAAAGAATCTGGTGTGGTCGAATAGTGGTTGTGATCCAGTTCTATGACTCTTTTGAAGATCTAGGAACTCCCTAATACCTTTAATAAACTCTCTTTCTATGTGCACCAGCCAGAGTGGATTCAGTTGTTTGCTATTAAGAATCTTGACCATGGTACATGTAGTGTATGTTTTATAACATGATTAAAAGTAATGCATATATTTTAGTTAAATAGTGCTGTGGAGGCAGCACCTACCTCCCAAGGACTCATTTGCCCCTCTCTTGGTAATTGTCCTGTTTTTTTGGGGGGTAGGGTAGAGAAAATATTGTCACCCACAATTCTCTAGTGCAGCTGTAGGTCGGGGGTGGGTGGGGGGAAGTTAACAGGTCACGTGGCTCAAGCCTACACTAATCAGTGGAATTCTATTTGTTGGCCATAGCTATGGAGCAGATATTTGGTTCAATGAGATGAAGGGGGAAGTGTTCCAGATGCTTCTGGGAAAGATCTCCTAGGAGAGTTTCCAGAAACAACTTGTTCTCTTTCCGGGCATATTGAGAAATGTAGTTCAAGGGGTTGTTTGCTGCTTTCTTGCAGCCATAAGAAGGGGGCCAGCTCCAGGATGAATGTGATACAACAAAAGACATAGTGGAAAGCCAGAATGAAACCGTTTCCTTGATTTCATCACTGGGCCACCAAATCTATTCAACCCTTAAGTCTACTCTAGATATGGACTTTCTAGTTATGGGAAATAATTAATACTCTTTTTGTTTGCCACCTTGCATTGGGTTTTCTGTCTCTTGCAATGGAATGCAACCTAACTTACAAAATACACTTTTAAAAAAAAGAGTGGTAAGATGCTCCTGATGTAGGACTCAGAGTTTTTTTTTTTTTTTTTTTAATGAACTATTAGGGAAGGAAAAAAAGTTGCCAATTAAACTGACACAATGTTTTTGTTCCTTAGCATTTTTATTTTATACTTTCTGCAAAAGCCCTTTACACATATTTTGGCTTTTTTGTTTGTCATTTATTGTTTCCATGCACATAAAAAGGAAAATACCACTAAAATAAATTCATTAAATATTCTGGAACTTTTTCACGTTTGTTCTCTGTTTGCCTCTCCGCTTCTGTTCGTCTGCCCTTCTTTGTGCAGCCCTGTATTCCAGGGTGGGGGCTCACCATGGGGGCTCACCCTGCGGGCTGCATCTCCCAAGCTCAGTGCCAGCCAGATGCTGGTTGACAAGGAAAGGCACCATCAGGAGCCCGGGGGACATGAGGAAAGCAAGGTTGGGGCATTTTTCCCAGGTGTGACCTCTGGGACTATAGCTTCTCCATTTCTCACTGAGCTACTGTTAATATTTTCCGCCTTCATTTCTTCAATCGTAGGGGTAGTAATGGCTTCTTGGGGGGGTCTAAGTAGTTCTTTTATTAAAGTCTTTTTATTTGAAACACTGAGGGTGAATTCTGATCCCTGACAATTCCTAATTGGTACAGAGTCCAACTCTTCTAGATAACTTTTCTACTCAAAACCTTTACCTCCTGTGTTTCCCCCCTTGGTTCGTTCCTTGTGTC
>CM052440.1:103002961-103015240 GCA_028533085.1 Varecia variegata | reverse complement strand
ATCCTTCCGCCTCGGCCTCCCAGAGTGCTAGGATTACAGGCGTGAGCCACCATGCCCGGCCATGTGGCATTTCTTAAAGGAGTGGTCACTCTTTGCTCCACTAATACTTTTAAGATGTAACTTTGAGAGGCAGCCACATTCCTCTTGGTGGCTTAGTATCATATTGATAGTATTGCTTCCTATGTCATAATAAATCTCTCATGTTCTCACGCACATCTGGACCACCCTTTCCATTTCCGTGGCCCTCCTCTCTTCAGATTCTCGCCTGGTGAATGTTGTCTTCCAAATTGCTCTGCCTCCAGGTTTTCCATTCTCCTGCCCGTTTATACACCACTGTCACACTCAGGCTCAAAAATCATCCAGTGCATCCCAATTCCCTAAAATATAATAAAACCTCATTTCTTGTCTGACAATGAAGACCTTCTATAATCTTACCTCTTCCAGATAAAATTTTTTTCTTTAAAAAAAAAACACACACAGATGTTTCTTGTGCTCCTGGTCCATAGCAGCCACTGTTCTAGGAACTGTGGATACGAGCATAAGATAGATATTTTGTAAGGTTAGGAGACAGCCAGGTAAGCCAATAATTATTACTGCAGTATAAATGCAACAGATGCAACCTGTGTTGTGTTAGATTGCACTAATCCGACAAAACCTGGGTCATGGTAACAATAACAAACATCATTGTTATTATATATACATTTTTTACCTTATTTGAAACAGGAAAGATGGCATAGGCTTTTGAGCTGCCCCACCTGGCTTCAAATTACTGTTCTCTCATTTACTTGCTGTGTGACCTTGGACATTGTACCTAAACTCTCTGTGCCTCAGTTTCCTCATTTGCAAAAAGTGGATAACAATAATGGCCATATCATAGAGTTGTGAGAATTAAATGAATTTTTTAAATATTTGCAAAGTGCTTAGAACAGGATCTGGAACGTAGTCATTGTTTAATCACAAATTTAGCTATTTTAGAAGCAATAGTATTTATTTGACTCTTCCCCATAGCAGGACTTTAAGTTCCCTTAAAATTCCCGCCTCCATCATCCTGCACACACTCCTACTTCTTGGACTTCTTTAGGGTTGCCTTGATCTTGCTCTTCTTTTGGGGCTCTGGCCTTCCTCAGACCACCTCGGGAGAAAGGGGCTTATTATAAAAACGCACGAGGTCTGGCGCTGGTCCTGGGAAGCTGTCTGATGGTGTTGGGGCAGCTGCTTCCCATTTCACTCTCGTGGGCCCTGGGATCTCTACTCTTTGGCATTTCTGCCT
The DNA here is from genome assembly GCA_028533085.1 of Varecia variegata. NCBI lineage: Eukaryota > Metazoa > Chordata > Mammalia > Primates > Lemuridae > Varecia > Varecia variegata. Next base: position 103,013,970 of record CM052440.1, on the reverse strand, counting down.
TCCTCTATGTACTCCCTCTATTTCTTTTTGTTCCCTGGCTACTGTGCTCTTTATCCTCCAGAGAGAACCCAAGTGATTGATCCAGAGATTAGCATCACCCAATGGGGCTGACTTTCATGTGCTGTGTCTCTTTGTATAGATTAACAGTCAGTCCATGAGTTGGCCCCTTGGGGTGGGATGCCCAATCTGGTTCCATCAGGGGCTCCCCTGGTGCAAGGATAGCTCAGGTCTGTGTCATTGCCTAGGGGATGTAAACTAATCAAAGCATTGCCCGGGCACCAGATCCAGGTCCACAAACTATTATTAGTCTGGAGGAGAGAAGTACAACACTGAAGTGTTTAAAGACCATTACAGCAATTTGACTTTGCTGGAACAGCCAAATGCATTATCAGTGGTCTTGTCTTGCAATCAGGATATGGACCAGTTGGGGTGTTGTCGAACGTGCCCGGTGAGATGCATGCCTCACGCCCTGAGTACTGGTCATGTGCAGTAGGACCGTATGATGCTCTGCAATAGATTGGAAATTAAAACAAAACAACACAAAGCTGGTCCTTCACCACAAACTGTATCAGATGCATGATTATAAGCACTTTTGAGTGACTTGAAATGAGCATCCTTTCTGAGCAGCCAAATTAGTTAGAGGCACCTTACCCTGGTGTTCACAGGCCTGTCATGCGGGGATCATGGTCATATAATTTAGCAAGCAGACAGCCTTGAGGATTTCAACCCTGGCTCACCCCACTGGCCAGGGCTTCCGTGCGGCGCACAAACTACACAGCTATATGGAGCCTACATCGTGGCTGTGCCCATGGCCTCCTGGACTCAGGGACCTGGGCTTCAGTTCACACATGGGACTGCTTTTATTGGGAGCTTCTTCAGCAGGCCTTCTTCACCACAGTCTGATCTCCAATTTGGGACAGAACTGAAGATACTTATCTCCAAAATCTTGGAGCCCAGGCAAATCCAGATATAATCATGACCACTGTTTTAGTAATTCCCAAACATGAGACTTCATGATAGAGAAGACTCTTCTGAAATAGTCTGTGACGTTTGGAAGCTGGCCTGCTCAGAACTCTTAGTGGATTTTCAGGCAGGTGTTACCTAATTCTACCTGCCCTCTGTGGTTGGTAGATATAGTAGTGATCCCCATTGAATTAGGTCCCTCGTGTCCATTACAAATGGACCTTTGTAATGTGACACTGCAGCTCCTACCATCAAGAGGTGGGGTCTATCTTTTCACCCTCTTGAATCTGATCTGGTCTTGTGACTTGTTTGACCAATAAAATGTGCTGAAGTGGTGGTGAGCCGATTTTGGGGCCTGTGCCTTAAAAGGCTCACGGCTTTCACGGTTCCCCTATTGCGACACTAAGACGACAATGTTGTGAAGTAGCCTAGTGTAGTCTACTGGAGGATAAGGGACAAGGTGAAGCACTCAGATGCCCAGCTGATAGCCAGCACCAACTGCCAGACACATGAGTGGACCTATCGACCCTCCTGCTTGAGTTGAACAGTCAAATGACTGTAGCTTCATGAGTGATCTCAACATGACAAGGAGAAGAACCATTTGGATAAGCAACCCATAGAACCATGAGAAATAATAAATCACTGTTGTTGTAAACTACTAAATTTTGAGGCGATTTGTCATGCAGCAACAGACAACCAAGACAGCATCCTACAAAGTCTCTTCTCTGACCAGCCAAAATACAGTGACTTCTATTACTGAGCCGTAAGCTTTCCAAGGGCTCTTTGTAGGATTCCTCTTGTACTTCTCAGAACAAATATCAAAGTACCTTCCACACTAGACACTCAAAAATATATGTGCTTTAATGCAGTCTATTCAACATTTTATAATCAAAAGGCCACACAACACAAATCTCCACTTAAGACTCCACACTGAATAATGATGAATCCATTAGAAAGGCAGATGGAAAGAATATGGCAATATAAGGGCTTTGCTACTTGAGAGGAAGAAGGAAAAGACAGAGGAGTTGGAGACTGGTATTTTCTGCATCCATGTGGGGCACTGGAGATCTCTCTCTCCAGGTCAGTCTAATCTGCAAGCAGGACCTCAGCTTCCCTCCCACTGTGAGACTGGGTGGCTGTGAGCTGGACTGGTTGTGAGTGTCTGGTCTCAGTGACCATGATCGCGGCTCCTTCCCAGAAAAAGACATTTCTCTTTCACTCGTTTGGTTGCCCACCAGAGATAGCATCTGTTTTTCTTCCAGGAGCTCTTGGTGTGCTCTCTGGTTGGGCTCTTCTGCTCTCCTATGTTCTCCTCTTGTGACCACAGCATCTTGTGCTTCTTCTAGTGCTACCCACAGTGTGGTATGGGTCACATGGACAGTTTCTTGTTCCATGTTTGTCTTCTACTCTGGTTTGTAAATTTTGTGAGGGACCATGTCTTTCTTTTTCTGGAGTGTGGGTAGATGTGTTTAAAGAAGGATAAGGAGCTGCTAACCTACCCCATGCTGCATAAATTTACCAATATGTGAGAATGTAATAGCCAGATCATCTATCCAATCTACTTTGATATAATATTTTTGCATGTTACATGTCACAGTTGCAATTAAATTTCAATTAATAAATTTAACATTGGTTTATTGTGTCTTCTTATGTACTAATTTTAATGTCATAAAATGGAACTAAATAATTCCTGATATTGATCTGATCCTTTCAACATCTACTTGACATGACTCTCCGTTTGTAAAGGTTTTCCTTATTAATGCCTTTTGTTTGGGATCCCAAGCTCATATTTTATCTACTTAATGTTCTCCTTAAAAATTCTACCTATGTGAAAATAGCTGAAAAATGACGTTAAATGTTAGATTTTGATGGCACTAGATCAAAAGTTTTCTTGTTGCCCATCTAAATTAAATTTATAACACCTTCTCATTGGTTTCTTTTCTGGGGGGAAAAAGACTACCCACTTTGTTATGCATGGTCCTACTTTAGGAATCTAGACAGTCTATAATTAATTGCTCTACATTTTTCTCAATTTCAGTTGTGTTTCCTGTTTGTCTCCAAAAACTTTTAAATGCATGGATATGAATATATAATTTTTTAACTTTGAGAAGTTTGGGTACACCTTTCTTTGATGCTTTTGAACATTTGAATACCAGTAATTCAAATGTTCACTTTCTGGTAATGGTAAGTTGGATGAGAGGGAAATAACATCCCAAGTTAAGGTCCCACAGGGAAACACAGGTTGCTTCTGTGTATGTAAAATATTAATACTTCTCTTTTATAATTTCATTTATAGTAGAGCTCTTGGGTTGATTGTAGGTGAACAACAAAAGCTAGCATTAGAAAAGAGAGAATTTTAATGATGGCTAACTCTTTAAAAATATTATTTCTGACTCAAAAAGTTGATCCCTTGTCCTGGATAACCATTCTTTGAAACACCTTATAATTGGCTTCCCTGGGTATTTGTGAAGGTTTTCATCAGTCAAACAAGGCATGAATTATCTGCAACTAAATAAAAGCTCAAGAAACTAGGAAAAATAGTTGTACTAAAATGCAATAAAGAACTATTTATAATCTTTCCTCCTTCTCCTTCTTCTTGGTAACTCCTGTTTCATCTTATTTTAACCTCTTCTCAAGTTAATTGAAAGTGAGTGTTAGCTTGGGTGTGGATGGCAGGGGAAAACTTCAGGTAGAAACAAGAAGTATAAAAATAGATAGTTCAAAAATAACCTTTGATACCTAAACCACTTCTTAGTAACAAAACTGTTACTACATTATTAAGGTCAATATACAAAAGTAGCTCAGATGAAATAAGCCTATGTGCAAATAAGCAAAAAACTTAAGATTTTTCATTTTTTAACAAATATTTACTGAGCACCTACTATGTGATCAGGCATATGGAGGTTCTCCTAAACTGTACAGCCTTACAAGCCCCCATGCAAAGCCTGTTGCTCTATCACACCTTCAAGGATTCCCAAAAAACTTCCCAACTGCAGAGATGCTTCTAATGTGCCCAAGAAATGAGTCACAGGACATCCCGTGGAAATACCAGAGAAATTCACATGCTAATTCCTGATGCTATTGAGAGGCTGGAACTATAGAAGTTGACATTGGGGTACATTATTCGGTTTTTTCATTCCCAAGGTTGGAGGTTGCACCCTTGCCCATGACTGCTGTCACCAATGCCTAGCAAGGGGTCTGTCTGGCCTGATAACCCAGACCCTTACCATTTGTTGCTTCTTTTACTATATCTTATCAATGGATGAGGTGGCATGGACTCAAGTACCCAGGCTCTCTTGTTGGTTTGGCATAATCCAACAGAGGACAAATAAGTAGACATTTTCCCCACTTCCAACAATTTTATAGCCAATAAGCAAACAGAAGAATGAGGTGCTATGGAAACATGCAGCAGAGTTTCTCACTCCTAAGGAAGGTCATGTCTAAAGAATGAGTAGATGTTTCCGGGCTGTGGGTGCAAGAGCAGGGAGAGGTTCGTTGACCTGAGGAACAACCTGAAGGAAGTACAGTGGGTGCCCGCCCAGATGAGAGCCCAGGAGGAGTTAGATGGGCTGAAGGGGCAAAGAGGGGCTGGATCATGCCAGGTCTTGCCAGTCTCAATGCAATGGGGACACTTCGAAGGGTTCAGAAGAGGGGAGTGGCAAGTGCACATCATTTACTCCCATACCTTGCAGATCAGATCTGCAGTGAAGACGCTTCTGAGGGTGGCAAGGGAATCTGGGTTAAAATAAACAAACAAACTCCAGCTAACTTTGATAAGATTTAGGACTTAAATTTAGTCACTGTAGAAATCAATAGCAAGGAGAGATTCAAACAACAGACTCTGATTTGTGGCTCTCTATACAGAAGAGGAAATATTGGGCGATATTGAAACTCAAAATTTATAGAGTCAGTTTTTATTGGGTTTAAGAGTGGTTATTAATTATGTAGTCATACTGTTGGTGAGCATTAGAAATTATATTTTTGTTTTTTCTTTAAACTTGAAAACTCAACAAAGTGGGATTTTTGGTTTGCTTATTTGTTTATTTTTTGTCTTTCAACTTAGTAAGAGTAGTTTTGGGGCCTAATTGTCTTTAAATTTTCAAGTCAACTTTTCTACCCTCTGGTGGGCAAACTACATATGGAAACAGTTTGAATTTTTAGAAGGTGCCATTTTTCTTCCAAGTCTGGCATTTCAGATGCTGTGAGATCCCTCCCTATAAGCCCTGTATTAGTTTCCTATAGCTGCTGTAACAAATTAGCACAAACGTAGATGCTTAAACCCAAATACACTTTATCATCTTTCTGTTCTGGAGGTCAGAAGTCCAAAGGGGACTGGTAGGGCTGTGTTCCTTCCGGAGGTCCTTGGGGAGAATCCACTTTCTTGCCTTTTCCAGCTTCCAGGGGCCGCCTGTGTACCCCGGCTCATGGCTTCTTCCTCTTCCTTCACAGCGTATAGCTCTAATCTCGGCTTTTGGCATCACATCTCGTACTTCTGCCTTTGACCCTCTTGTCTCTCTCTTATGAAGATGTTCAAGATTACGTTGAGCCTTCTAGAATAATCCACAATAATCTTCTCTCCCTAAAGTCTTCAATTTACACAGTTGCAAGGGGCTTCTTGCCATGTAAGATAACATATTCACAGGTTCTGGGTATGAGGACATGTACATCTTTGGGGAGCCATTATTCAGTCTATCACAGGCCCTGAATAAACTAAAAGTTTATTAATCATGCAATTTAAAGCTTAGAAAGAAAGCAAAAAGATGGGAGGCATGTTCTTTTATTGTTGTGCTGAGGGTTTTTATTTTTTAAACAGGCTTATCGAAATACTATTTCATTATCTAGGGAATTATCTATCTGTGTTTGACTCTTGTATTACTATTAATTTAAGGTGCAGACCCTGGGCAATACATGTTAACATGTAAACCTGGAAAAAAATTCAAATAATTGTTACCCAGGAGAGGTAATCCCACAAGTTATGGTTTTATAACTTTTTTAGGGACATATAACCCTAATGTACTATAGGACATTAACTAGTTTTTTTCTCTAATTCAGCAAACTTATTTTAATCTCCTAGTATATTATCTGTTCCTTTTCATTTTAATTGAATACATTTTTAACACAGAGGCATCCAATATTTGTAAAAGAGTCATGTTTTTAACCTTCTGATAATTATACTTTGACAATGAATTTGTCTTGTAAACTATATTAAATGTCCAGTAGCAAACTATATTGGCTTAGTTCAATATCCCGCCCAATTCCAAGAGTTGATAATGATCTTTACTTTTATCTGTACTCCCAAATCAATGATATACTCTCGGGGAAACCTAAATAGATTGGATTTTCCATCTACATGGAGAAGCCTAAGTTTTGTTTTGTTCTTTCTAAGTTAAACACTATTAATTTTCTATACTTCACTATTCTTCCAACTGATCTATGGAGTTGGTGGCAATAGTGATGCATAGCAGATGCAGCATGTTAGCACATTTACAGAATAGTGACGTAATGGAGCTTGACCGTCAGTTCCATTTAAAGGTGGGTGGGACAGAGGAACCTAGAATGCTTGGAACATCGGAAGTTGGCATGTTTATTTTGAATGTAAGGAGCAAAGGGAAACTGACGTGGCTACTAAGAGGTAGTAAAACCAGCTTGTAATGTGATAGATTCAAAACAGGTGAAAATCATAAACCGTTGGGGGAAAAATAGTTAACTACCTTTGGTTTAAAAATAGAGGAAGTCACTGCAGATGACTTTGCTTTTAATGGTAATTGGAAATGAAATTTAAATTGTCATGTAAATACTTTTGTAAAAATGTGTGACTATGTTCTGTGTTCCCACAGCTTAAAGTGTGGCAATTTTTAAATAACAGGAATGTGTAAATAACTATGCAGGAAGACATAAAAGAGTATTGTGTCAGGATTCTGTAGACAAACCCGCACTCCATCAGCAACTCAGTCAAAATTCACATGTTCCTAAAGCAACAAAACATAGCGATTCATTATTAAGAAGGCGTAGCAGCTAAGCGCTTCCATGTTATCATGGTCTGATATTATTTACCAAAGAATATTCTTAATTAAGAAGAAAAAAAAACACCAAGACTCAGCAAACACTAGAAAACTATAAAACCTCTCTGTATAATAATTTCCATTTTGCTTAATTTGATAAGAAACATAAAGAAGAAAAGTAATGCCTCAGCGAAGAAGGAGGGTGGATGAAGGAAGCAGATATTAAAAGAACTGGATACAAATAATACTGGATTGTGTCTCTTGTTTGCAAATTGTACTTTGTCTTTTTCTCATTTTGATTTTCATTCAATTCCTTCTGTCATTTCAAATTCACTCTTAACATGTGATTGCCGTGGCAAATATTTAATCTCCTACGTTGCAATCCAATCTGTATTTTTTATTTCATACTAAAAGAAACATGTTTGATTGTTTTTCTAGCAATGCCTCTATTAGGTAAGCAGCCGTCACTGTGTTTGTCATGCACTGAAGGCATATAGTCATATGCCCTGGGCACAGTGGGGGGTGGGGCGGGAGGGATCTCGCTAAATAAATCACCTAGTGTAGCTTCAGTAGGAAGAGCCCTTATTGCCTCCCTGTTACCTTAAGGCAAGAATCTAAAAAAACAAAGAATGCTAGTCCTCCTAGAAGTGGGCAGAACATTCAAGGGACTACAGTGGTAGATTTTTTTTTTTTTTAAATGCCAGCGAAGGCAAAGTCTAGTAGAAACATTCAAGAGACTCCCTTGAGATGATGGTACTAGAGAATGATTCTGAGCACTAGGAAGAATTTTAATTAGGCTGCTATGGATACCTATAGATAGCATCAAACAACTTCCATTTGGCCGCCTAGCTAGGCAATGACGGCCCCTGGATGTGATCAAAGCCCCCCTGAGTTCTCCGGGGTTCCCCTCGAATCGAGGCCGTCGTAGCTCATTTAGATGCTTCACAGTGTTTGGCAGGGCTTGGGAGTTGCGTTTCCTCCCAGTGCTTAACCTCTTTTCCCCTAAGACACAAATGTCAATATTGGATTTAGTCTGGTTGAATGGATGTGTCAGAGGGGATATTAGTGACTGGCAGCCACAAAAGGGTTTTGCAATTGGCAAAAGTAAATTTCTCACAAATGAATCAAAACAGTTTGAGGTGGAAAAGAAGCAGGGGAAAAAAAGGCTTGCCAAATTTTGTCATGATGCCTCATTAAATGGATTTGAAGACTTCAGCATGGGCATTTTATCTGGAAGCTACTGGATTCACCCTGCAGGAAGCTCAAGGAGTCGGGGACAGAGAGCATCTACTTTACTATCCTCAATAGCATCTTCTTTAATAGTTTCCTGTGAAAAGTGTCAGTATAGTGTCCTTTTTTATAGCATGAAAGCATGGACAGTCTAGCTTCAGACGATCAGAGTGCCTCGCTCGTTATGACATCCTTAGACCATTTCATGTAAGAAATTAAAATGGTGGAAGTTTTTTATTGGTGGATACATTCATGCCTTTTAAAACTGGTTGTGCTGCTTGCTTTTTTGTTTGTTTGTTTGCTTGCTTTGAATGCCTTTTAATAGTCATACATCCTTGCTTCGGCTGGGTGAGAATAAATGGAGGTGGTTCCCACAACAGAATCGCCTTTCCTGGACAATTCACACTTCTGGCATAATTGCTAAGGTCATTGTTTCTGTAGTCGCATTTATGTTTCTAGTCATTTTTAATATTATGTGCATGTCTATTTCAGGGAACCAGTATTCTGGCAGAAAGGCAAAGGGAAAAACAACCTTGATGGTGTAGTTATTGATTTATTAATTAAAAGCAGTCCTGAATTATCCTTTTCAAATTTAGCAATACATGTTAACAGTTACAAAGCTAGAAGTCTCAGAAGGAAACTTGAATGTTATGGAAGGAGGGCACAGAAGTAGCAACTTACCTCCTAATCAGCTCCGGAGATTCATTGAGAGCCGTGGACAAAATGTTTAGAAAGGTGGCCTCTAAATCCTGAGAAAACCTCATGACATACATGACCCACTTCAGTGAAATCTAAATTTGAAGTTTGCCAAATGACTGAAGAAAGCAGTGGATTTGTTAAAGTCTAGCTTTGGAGCCTACGGCTGGTACTTGCAGGCTCCACAAATTTTCTATATCAAAAGGTAAACAGCACCTAAGAAGTTTCTATTTTATAAGACAGATTAAAAAGGCTTCTATATTTCTAATAATAAAGAATTATCAGGCTACATAAATTAAGATTGGATTTGGTTGCCTGGATATTGGTTGCCACCAATATCAATGTCTTAACCACGCAAGGTCCGTTTCCCACATGGAATGAGTTGATGAGTTGGGCAGTAGAAGACAGGTGTGACAGCTCCACATTTCACCAGGACTTGGTACTTCTCTCTCCACATTCTGCCATCTTGTGCCTGGTACCTTAACGAGCTACTTGCAATCCTAAATGTTTTAAGATGCTCACAATTTTGTAAGAGACAGGTACATAGTAATTTAATTATAATATAATGAATAAATAAAATAATATAAGAATACAGAAATAAGATGAGGTTTTTTTCTTTCTAAAATAATTTAGAGAGAATGGTAAACACGAAGCAGGAAAAGAAATATTTGTGTACGTTGGTTAATAACACTGGTTTTTCCCATCTCCTGGTCCACAAATCCTCACTAGGGAGTGTGGTATTCCTGCATCTTTCTCCTTCAGCTTGTGGGCATGGTGATACCCCTTGGTCACAGAGACTGTGGCCTTGTCCCAGGCTGTGATACCGCAGGGTATTAAAAAAGGGTCAGCAACCCATGTTCTAAAACATAGGTGGCAAATCGATGGCCACAAGCCAAACATAATGTGCAGATATAAGTTTTTGGCCAGTTTTTTTTTTTTAAATTAGTTAGCAGCATTTAACAATTGAGAGATTTCAGAGAACAATTTGACCTCTGGCTTCTCTTGAAAAATAAGATTAGCTTTGGGCCTCTTGTAGCCCAACATTCCTCTGGAGTTGATCACTTGCAGCCATTTTGGATAGGGCACTCTCTCCGATTTCCCACCGACCTACCCTCTCCCTACTGCTTTATATTATAGGATAATAAAACATTATCTACCTGGGCCTGTAGGCATTTATATTTTCAACTTTCATTCTAAAAATTTTTAGTGTCCTCTGTAAGCACATCTTGAGGCTGGTGTGTTCTTTTAGGGTCAAAGTGCTTGTGCCAGTTCTGGGATGCCTCTCTTCATATTTCTTCCTGGTAGTATAGTTTGGGAGTCCTCATCCTTGGGGATGGGTCTTCAGGGCTACTTTTGGGCTGAGTCTTCACAGCCTATCACCACAAGATGGATCAGATATGAGAGGAGGGTTACAGTACAGAATTAACATGTCACCCCACTCCCCACATTTACTTAATGAGATTATTGTTGAATCTTGGGTCTCCTGGAAGTTCTTATAATTTATCCTAGATCACACCTGAAAGCTCAGGGAGAACCTCACAGATACTCTCAAGCTATCCCAGTGACCAGGGGTGTGGGACAGAGTGACAATCCCCGGGTATCATTTATTGGTATTCAAGCAAAGCTCACTGGGCCCTCCTAATAGTCCTCTGCTATTTTCCTGTGGCAGATTGCACAGTGGAAACTGGTGGTGTGATGGCCTCAGCTAGGATGAAATGCCAGTATCCCCCAGAAATACCTTGAAATGAAATAATTAGAATATCTCAGCTAAGTGTCTTGGAGGGCCAGTTAAGCTTAGAAAATTCTCATTAGCTGTGACCGTGTTGCCCTCTCTAAATCTACTGAGGTGTCCACCACCCCAGGCTATTACCTAATTATTGCTAAACAATTCCATTATCTAATAATTTTCATTAGGACAAATGAAAAAGTTAGTGACTTTCTAGTTACTCTCTTCGCTTCTTTGCATTCTTTATGAGTTTCCAAAGCTTCTTGCAAGCAACTCAGCAGTAGCTGAGACTATCTCATTTATGGGGCATCCAGAAATACAGTTGGCTATATCAATCTCTGTGTGAAAATTATTTGCACAGTTCAGAATATCTTACTCCCATTAGCTGTAGC
>CM052440.1:102948316-103002861 GCA_028533085.1 Varecia variegata | reverse complement strand
ACCTGCAGCCTTAAGGTCACATGTGGCCTTCTAGGTCCTTAAGTGCAGCTTTTTGTCTGAATCCAAATTTTGCAGAACAAATCCTTTTATTTTTATTAATACATTTTTGTTCATCTTTTTTATTTTTATTTTTAAAATGAACATATTTAAAATACCAAAGAATAAAATAAGTTTCAACCAAATAATCCTCCCAGATTGACTGGCACAATTAGAACATGAGTAAGCCATAAGGGCTAAATTGATGGCTGCTACGCTCATGATTTAGTTCTAACTCCCCCCCCTGACTGGCACCACTACCATACGAAGCTGGTTGGCGAGAGTTTTATGGGGGTCAAGTACGCCGGTCTGTTATCAGCTTTTGACAATGATGCACTGTGTTTCTGTTTGAAGTGGAATTTGTAAATAGTTGCACAGCTTGACAGTATTTTTAAATTCTGTCTGCTTAGCAGTCCATCATGTCAAAGAAGACCAAGAGGACTCTAAAGGAAGAAAAGGGATTTTTAAATGAGGATTGGGAATTGTAATATTATCTTGTTTCTGCTAAAGATAAGATGATTTGCTTACTTTGTGATACTGCAATATCAACATTAAAGAAATTCAAATCTCATCAGCAGTATAACACTCTTAAGGACCACAAATATTTTAAATTAGAGGGAGAGGCACGAAAGATTGTATTGCAGACATTAAAAGATGAAAAACAAAAGCAAAGACAATTCTTTCAAGTGGCAATAAGGACTGGAAATAATGCCACTGAAGCAACTTATAAAGTAGCTCATATACTCAGGAAAAAAGGGAAGCCATTCAGTGATGTAGAAATTGTGAAAGAATGCATTATTGAAGTTGTAGGGTGCTTGACCCCAATAATGTTTCAAAGTATAAACAACTGCCTCTTTCAAGGAGGACCATAACAGATTGGCAACATGAATAGCCTTCAACTTAACAACTTCATGCAATACTTCAAAAGGAAAAAATATATTATTCAATTGCTTTGGATGAATCGACTGATACTACTGACTCAGCATGGGTTTTATACTTCATTCAGGTCATAACAGAAGATTTTCTTTGCTTACAAAGTGTTATTCACTTTGGGCACTCTTACAAACAGAACATGTGGAATAGATATCTTCAACAATTTTCAAGATAAGTGTGGTGAAGTTGGACTGAATTTGATAAATTTAGTGAGTTTATGTACAGATGGCGCACCTTCTATGTAAGGAAAACATGAAGGGTTTATTGCACAGATTAAAAAAGTATTACCAGATCCAGATGCTCTCATTTCTTTTCATTGTATCTTGCATAAGCAAAATCTCTGTGCTAAAGCTATTGTTTTAAGTGACATTTGCAACAAGTTAGAAGTATTGTTAACTGTATTTGTGCAAATGCAAAACGTCATCATCAGTTTCATAACATGCTAAAGCTGAATGATGAGATACTCAGTGTTGCTGTATCATCCTAAAGTGTGTTGGCTATCCCAGGGACAGGTGTTAGCCAAAATTTTATCTCTTCAAGAACAGATAGTTAACTTTTATGAAGATCAGAATCAGCAATGTGAATTATTGAAAGAAGATTTCTATAGGAATGCAGCATTTCGGCATGATATCATGTCAAATCAAAATGACCTGAATATTTCTTTGCAAGGTAAAACTAAGTCTATATATGATATGTGGCAAAAAATCCAAGCATTTCAAGAAATCTATCTTTTTTCAAAACACTTCTTCAAAAGGAAATTTCAAATAAACATTTTCCTCAGTGAGCAGGATGACATATGTGAAACATTTGAATAATATGCTGTTATAGACCTATTAATTGGAGCATACAATGAAAGTTTCACTGACTTTGAGAATCATGACATCACATTCAAATTAGCATTTCAGCCTTGCCTAGGTGATATCACCAAGGCACCCAAAGAACTACAGATGGAATTGATTGAGCTTCAGTAGATGACATTTTAGTCATTGTTTGATGCTAAGAAAGATCCAGTTGAAATATGGAAAAATGCAGAATACCCACGCCTTTGGCAACATTCCTGAAAAATGATTTCTTGTTTTTCAACCACTTATTGCTGCTAATCTACCTACCTGAGCCAAATCAAGACACCCTTAAGGTCACAAATGACTGACACCCATCTAGAGGATCAATTGAAACTGAGGACCTCCATGCTGCAACCAAATATTCAAATGCTTTCCAACAAAAAGCAGACACAACAAAATCATTAAAAGGTTAGTTAACTTTAAAATTAACAGATAATTTTTATTTTTGAAATTATTAAGTATATAGTAGTTAGATTTTTACAAAATAATGTACATTTTTAAGTATATCTATTATAATTGAAGTTTCTTGAATGTGGCCTTATTTGATTAGATCTAAATTAATGCAGCCTTCCAACATGAAAATGTTCCCCACCCCTGGGATAGAGTCAAAATGCAGGTGCACAGCACACATTTATTCAGCATCCCCAAGGGAAAAATAAAATTACCTTTTGTGTTTAGATTTGGATCTCAACCCCAATATATCTCATTCTATATTAATATATGCAAATATTCCAAAATTTGAAAAAAAATTGAAATCCAAAACACTTCTGGTCTCCAGCATTTTGGATAAGGGATCCTCATCCTATATGTGTTAGGGACTAAATATGTCGTTAATCCTCTGACAAATCTAGGAGCTAGGTATTATTATTTCCCCTATTTCATAGGTAAGGAACCCAAGGCACAGAAGGGCTAGGGTACGACGTGCTTTGGTTCATAAAGCTAGGAAGTACAGCTGGGATTTGAAATGAGGCAGTCTGGCTTCAGAGTTCACCCTCTTAAGCAAAAATATAATTCCTTTCCCTTACAGGGCAGCTGCATGGTGAAGCTAGGCTATGTCCCACTTCAGCTCCACTTCACAATAACTTATTGTCATAAAAATGAACTTTACATAAAAGTGATAATAAGAGCATAGCAAGAATCAGATCATAATGAGCATTAGTTGACAGTGTAGTGGAGACTTCTGAAACATGCTGCTTATTATAACTTATTTTGAGCTTTCCTCTAGTATTATTTATTATAATATACGTAAGAATAATTTTAAAACATTGGCTTTGGATTCATTAGACAGGCAAAGGAGACTAAGAAGAGGTGTCCAGAGAGTTTTTCAGAGGTGTCCAGAGGTGTTAGGAGTTTTTCTCTAACTCTCTGGGCATAAAAGAATAAAGTGGATCAAGAATGCAGAAACAATTGCACATGTTGATTGTCTTTCAGAGGCCTTGTAAGGTGAGCCTGAACACTACACATTAAATTTTTCAACATGGAGGTGTCCTTGGCAAGGAAGGATTTAATGAGTGGTGGGGTGGAAGCCCCATACACAAGGGTTGAAAAGTTAATGGTGAGTTCAATTTTCATCAACATAATGGACTAGATATCCTGTAAAACCTCCCAATACCAACACTTATAAATGTTTTGTAAAACATAACAAATATCTTTTTAGAGGTAGTCTTCAACTGTCAAGAAAATAAGGGCAATCTTGATGAGCAAAAATTTTCTAAAAATCAGAATGATAAAGCAAAATTGAAACTATGACTACTCCAAAGATATTTACAAATCTCATTAATGAAGACACTAGGATTTGAATGGCCTAGTTTAGTGGGGAGACTAGGCTTTGGGCCCATGCAAGGTGGGGAGTTAGAATTGATATCTCCATATATACCTGAGTGCCTCAAAGTTCTACACCTCTGCCTTTCATCAAAAGGAAACGTATCTAACTCACTCTGGGCTCTACATGGAACAGTCACCTCTGCAAATTCATAACAATGGGTCAGTTCTCATGCAGGCTTTGGTTTTGAATTTATACCATTCATAGGGTCCATAAATCTTCACACTGAGAAATTGCCTAAGTCATCTTAGGGCATTTGGCATAAGAAAATTAAATTTGCTCTGGAGAGATACACTTTTAACTTAACCTCAGCATTTCTACAGTCAAACCACTCTGATGATAATGAGTTTATAATAGAAGATTACAAGACACAGGCGGGAACGAGACATGGTGAGTGGGAGCCAGTACTATAATCAGCAGAAATGGACACCACATAACTTAGTATTGAATTAAAATGTTTAAAAAATTAAAATTCAGAATATAAAGATAGGAAAAGAGGAGAATGGAAGTAAGTACTATAAAAATACTATGAGAAAGATGAGACAAATCTGAAAAAGAACCAAAGAGAACTTCTAGAAATGAAAAATATGATCTCTGAAATTAAAAACTAAGTGAAAAGATTAAGCAGCAGATTAGCCAGAGCTAAAGAGAGACTAATGAACTACAAAATAAGACATTTAAAGAAAGTTTACATAAATAATGAAAGAAATAGAAACTATAAAGAGATATTAAGAATAAAGGAAGAAGTTTCACACGTCTAAATAAAATTCCAGAAGAAAAGAATGGGATAGAGACAATATTCAAAATATAAAACACTAAAAATTTTCAAGAACTGAAAATAGATATAAATCATCAGGAGTAATAAGGAAAATCATACTCAGATTCGCTGTTGTTAAAGAGTAGAACACCAGAGACAAACAGTTCTTAAAAGCGATTAGGAAGAAAAGAAAAAGCATCTATAATTAGACTCTGAATAAGGACTTCTCCAAAACTGTTGAATTCTACCAAACATTTAAAGAAGAACTAATACAAATTCTCCTCAAACTATTTTAGAAAATTGATGAGGAAGGAATACTTCCAAACTCATTTTATGAGGCCAGCATTATTACCCTGTTTCCAAAACTGGACAAGGGTACAACAAAAAAAGAAGACTATAGGCCAATATCTATGATGAACATAAATGCAAAAATTCTCAGCAAGATAATAGCAAACCGAATCCAACAGTGCATTAAAAAGACCACTCACTATGCTTCAGTGTACTTTACTCAGGTACCCTAAAAGCCCATACATCACCACTATACAACTCATCCATGTTATTTATTTTCATTGATTTACTATCTATCCCAAGTGGGATTAATCCCAAGGATCCAATGATGGTTTAACATAAGCAAATTACTAGATATGATACACTACATCAACAGAAGGAAAGACAAAGAGACTTATGTAACTCATATAACAGTCCCAGGACTGATGTTAGAATATATGAAGAATTGCCTACAAACCAATAATAAAAACACAAGCAACTCAATAGAAAAATGGACAAAAGATATGAATAGGCAGTCAATGGCCAAGATGATGGTGAAGATGTAAGAAGATACTCAGTCTTTTCCATATCCAAGAAAATCAAGTTTAAAACCAAGACCACAATGAGATGCATTTCACACCCATCAGATTACAAGTTTTCAAGTTTGACAGTACTGGTTGGTGAGGATGTGGATCACTGGGACCAGCATACTCAGAGGGTTCAGGGAGGAAGCAGGCATTACTTGATAAACTTTAGGGTGCACACACCTTAGCACCCAGCAGTTCCAATTCTACATGTTTATCCTAAAGAAAGAAAACCACGCAATGTGCTTATAGAGTAATTTTCAAGAATATGACATTGCTTGTAGCAGCAAATAATTACTATGATGTCCATCATCAGGAAAATGGGTAACTACACTGTTGTCAAAATGAATAAGCTAGTCCATCTTTAAAGACATGGGTGAATTCCACAAACATCCTGTTGAGTGAAAAAGACAAGGTGAAGAATATCTCCACTATGATAGCATTTAAATAAAGTATATGTACATGTTAAACAACTTTACAAGGAGTAAAAAGGATTTAAAAAAATACAGGGAAGTAATTAGTCCTATGTTTAGAATACTGGTTACTTCCTAGAGGAAGGGAAGAAGTTGATATTCACAAGGGGTATGCAGTGAATTTAAAAATGTACATGTAATCTTCATTTCTTAAACTGGGTGGTGGGTGTATGGGTGTTTGCTATACTGTTATCCGTACATTTTGTACAACTGAAATGTTGAGATAAAAATGAAGGTTGAAGGGTATTGAGCAAAACATTTTTGAGATATTTGACTATAAGGAAGAACAGCAAGATGGTAGAACTTGGAGGTAATTCTGGATTCAACAGAGAAGGATTTGTTGTTTCTTTTGTTTTGTGTTAACAGTGAGAAGATTCTAGCCCCCTCCCCTGCTGCCTTCATTGCCCAGCTCCAGAGAGTGCCATTCTCATAGCCTGGAGCAGGTTTGAAGGCTGATGACCTGACTGCAGATGCAGAAGAGACTTGCTAACAGAAAGAAAGAGATTAAGGAGGGAGTTCACTTTCAGGGACACTTTTTGTGCTGGAACTAATTGGGAAGAAAGTGATGGGTATAGACGGAGACAAATGCACAGATTTAGAGATGGGAAGATGAGTTCCTAAGTGATGACTTCAATTCCTCAGCAAAGTAGAGCTAGAGAGTCAGGGCACAAGCTACTGTGTAGGGAAGGTATGAAATGGTCCTTCCTGAAAGAGTGAAGTCAAGCTCAGAAAGTCAGTGCAATTACCCACAGTACCGAGTGCCCGTTTGAAGATGGTGGTCATGCATTTACAGTGACACAAATCTGCCGCATTGTGGCCATTCCTCTAGCACCATTCAGCTGTACTGCACAGGCACAGAGAAGGTCTGCAGTGCACACCCATCCTAGAGGTTCATGAAGGTCAAGGGTAATTATACTACTGGATACAGACTCTGAAGTTGGGAAGAAATTAAGAGAAAATAAGAAGGGGAAGATGAATCCAGAGAACATAGAAGGAGGTTGCAGGAATTGGAGATCACAAGGAAGTCAAAGAATTTTTCTTGTATGGAAAGTGGGTGAGAAGAGTAAGCTTGTGAAGGGAGTGTTTGTGTACCTTGAATAATAATGTTGGGCTGCCCATTCTCAACATGGTATTGCATTCGAAAAGAACATCCATCCAACATGCAACAAAGCATTATAAACATTTTAAAAGTTTGTACTGAAATGCCTTGAAAAGGGGCAGAGGAAGAATTATTTCTGTAACAGCAAGACATTTTAGATCCTCTTTGCTTATCAGTTTCCCTGGCATCTCCCTTTTCCCCTCTGCTACAACACCATCTTTTTCTAGAACTCCAGCCTGCAATTCCAGTGCTTTGCTCTCCCTTTTCTCTTCCTCTTCCGGTTCTCCTCTGTTCTGCAGGAAGTAGCTTCAGGCCCTTTATAACAGAAATCAATCCAGTCTTGCTCTGTTCCGTCTAGATTTTCAGCTGCGCCTGTTATGTGGATCAGCTCAGTGGCTGACCAAGCTCAGTAGCTTCCATTTTTGGCCATCGTTTTATTTTGCAGTCTTGCGTGTGGTGTGGTTTCTGTTGATGACGAGGTCAGGGATTGTAAAGAAGGGTAGTGTAGGACACGGGAGATGAGAATACTGAGTTTTCGCAAGCCCAGGCTTTTGGACAGGTTATTGGTGTAGAAAGTGAGGCTATGTCAAGTGATGAAGAAGACGTGCTGATGTATTTCTTGAGTGAAAAGAATGACCAAGAAATTGCTAGATGATTCTTGTGATGAGGGAGGAAGTTGCCAGACATGGCAGAACAATTTTTATTCAAGAAGGAGGAAAAATAATGGTCTCAAAGGAGTAAATTAGGGAAAACAATTTTCACCTGAGAGGACTGCAGGAGAAGCAGTGTTTCTAAGGGAGAGTCAAGTTTTGGTTAAGGAAGGGGAGGGTGCATAGTTTAGAGAGGAAGTTAAAATTCATAAGACATTGATGAAGAGAAATTTCCAGAAGGTGCAGTGGAAGGATTGTTTTGGAGCAGAGGGGGTCTAACAGATTTCAAATTTATGGCACAGTTTGGGGATGAGGGATTAGAAGACAAAGACTGTTTGGAGGGGCTCACTCTTTGGTGACAGATAAAAAGGGATGTAGAACATGGTGAATTTATTTCTGATAATCTTTTGGAGGAAAGTAGGTTGCATAGACCCAGCCCTGTGGTCCATAGGCCTTATATGGAGAAGATGCGTAATTTCTGATAGGCCAGACATAGCTGCCCCTTAGCAGTGGTGGAGCTGGGGTTTGCCTTCTCATAGAGACTGGCACTTTTGAGAATGTATCCTAAGGAGTTAATCACTGCCTCACACAAATTTATGCATGAAGATATTCCTGCTGTCTTATTTTTAATAACAAAAGGCATAGAATATTTAAAATATCCATAACAATAAAGAATTGGTTACCCCAAGTATGCCACCTTCATTATGGAATTCTGTGTAGACATAAAACATTATGTAGTAATATGAGGGAGCTATATGATATATTTTTAAATGAAAAAGTATTACCTATGTGCATATAATTATGTATCGGTGAATATAAACAATTAGTTATATTATAATTCTTGGGTTGGACATAGGTTTCATGAGTGTACATTACTAAAAATATAAATAAAATAACAGTGTAGCATGGCTGGATGAAGGATAAGCATATGTCATGATCTAAGAATGTTATTAATAAAATGTGTCCATCTGAGTTTCAGTTAAAAAAAGTCATTTACCAAACATCATAAACAATGTGATCCTAATTTTTGTTAAAAATAATGGAAACCATATTTTGTCTTGTTTCTCATCTCCCAGGCCTTCGACTTTGCTGATTATCCTTGGTATTTTAGCTCAGTTTGGCTGTATTAATTATCTATTTCTGTGTAACAAATTACCCTTCCCCTAAAATTTTGTGGCTTAACATAATAAACATTTATCATTTCACAGTTTCTGTGGGTCAGGCATGTGGGAGCAGCTCAGCTGGGTGGTGCTAGCTCAGGAGGTTGCAATCAGGATGTCGGCTGGGGCCATAGTCGTCTGATGGTTTGACTGGGGCTGGGAGATTTGCTTTCAAGGTGGCACGTTCACATGGTTATGAGCAGGAGCACTCAGTTCCTCACCACGTGGACCACTTGATTGTCCTCATAACATAGCAGCTGGCTTCCCCCAGAGTGACCAATCTAAGAAAAAGAGCCAGGAGGAAGCCACAATGTCTTCTATGACCTAATTTCAGAAGTCACACATTACCACTTCTGTTAAATTCTATTCACTAGAAGCAAGTCACTGAGTTTGCTCACGGGGCAAAGGGATGCAGTTGCAGAAAGCTGGAGTTTGGGTAGGCAGGCATTGAAGAAATAAGTCCTAGGGGGTATGAGTGGAGCAGTGACAGCTCTGTTATACTCCCATCATTCAAAAACTCTTGAAATATTAATCTGCTATTCCAGTAAGAATTCCTTCCTTCCCTTTTCAGCATGTGTAATAGATTGCCTTCCAAGTACAGTTCATATCCTCTTTTCTCACCTTCCCACTAAATGTCCAGGTGCTTTCACCTAATTTATGTATTACTTTAATTTAATTATTTTAATTGCAGGTTCTCAATATTTACTAGCATCCACATGGTTTCTCCGATTTAGATGGTAGGCTATCAGGTGCCCGACTGCACAGAATCCCGGTGTTGAAAAAGACCCTGGAGTTCCTGCAAATCCACCCTCCATCTGCTCTACGTGTCCTTTCAAAGCACTATTCACAGATGGTCATTCAGGATCTGCTTGCCTGCTTCAGCTGAAAGGGGCTCACTCTCTTATTGCCATGTAAAGTATTTAGTAAAAGCTTTTGATTACAAAGTTGATTCTTTATTTTAGAAACTTGGCATATCAAAAAGAGCAACTATGGCAGCCCCATAACTCAACTCAGAACTGCCTTTCATACCTGAGATCTGATGCATTGATAAGTACTTTTGGCAGGAAATGATTATGAAGTACATATTTTTTTCTCCTATCTTCCCCAGTTCTGGCACTTAGTTTGGGGTGATGATATACCTGGGATCCGTTTTCTCTTCTCCCAAAGACAGAGAAAATAGGAAAAGATTCTCATTGCCAGATGCTGACCCTGATTCTTCAGTGTACAAGTAAATGAGTCAGTACTATTTACCTAGGAGGCTTATAATGATTATTTCATGTTTTAAATTCAATCCTGATTTTCCTGCAAATGCAGCATTCAGAGGAAAAGAAAGAACTCAGCTGTCTGGACAAACATATGGAAATCAATGATAAATGGACAGAGACTGCACAGTATATTTATTAACCAAGCTCGTATAAATCATAATTTTTCAACCATTTATTAAACTAATAGGATTGTTGTGGGAACATCAAAGAATTCTTTATTAAGTAAATAATCATGTTTATCCACTCAGTTATGGGGAAAAACAAATCATTCACACTGCATTTACTCTGCTTCATCAGATTTCATTTCTCTTAAATGTCAGCCGTTGACAATTTTTACCAAACAACCCCGGAGGAAAAGTCCAAATTTCTACCCTCTTTCAGCCACCTCTCTGGTCCAGGAAAAGGACTGGACGGCTGCTTGCTTCTCAAATTTCTGTTTCTTTCTTCCCCAACTCGGTAAGTTTCCCATGAGGCTTAAAATGGCTCTCCCATAGTGAACTTGAATTTAGGTACTTGGCCGCCTCGGCCAACCCTTTCCTTCTTTCTTCCTTCTTGATTCATCCTGTGTCAGTCTCTTTATTATCTGACAACCCAGGCACATCTCAAGGCCTACTTTGTTGCTGGGGCACGACCCAGATATCCTCAGCACGTGGGACGATTCCCTTGGTCTCCATTCTTGCTCTGCGTCACACAGTCGGCTGGTGCGCACTCAGAGAATGCCGACTTTTGCCCGGTAAGTGGGAAGAAAACACAATCAGCAAGTGAAGTCTGCTGCCTGACAGGGAGGACATACTCAGACATTTGTTATTTTGATTTGTAATATTAATAGTGTCCTAAAAACTATTTTTATAAGTCATAATTGTATAAATAAAAATGCATTTTAGCCATATTTAGCATATACCCTAAGGGGGTCCATTTTCCACTCGTTAGTAATTATTTATCTCTCTAACACCAGTCATTGGCCAGAGTGGGAAATAAGAAGATTTATGATTTATTCAATAAACATTTGCTGAGCACCAGCTATGTGCCAGACTCTGTTTGTGACACTGGGGACACAGAAATGAACAAGAAACATGAGACTTTTGATCTCAGGGAGGGAGATGCTATTCTAGTGGGAAAAGACAGATAGTATGTAAATAAACAAAAGGATCACTAAGTAACAGAAAGTGTTATAAAAAATTAAAATTTAGCAGAATAACCTGGGAGTGACTGGTAGCAGTGAGGAGAGTCCTAATTAGGTGGAGTGGTCAGTGAGGGCATCTGGAAGGTGACTTGGGACCTAACTTTGATGATGACTAGAATAGGGCATGTCCCTTTCCCTGGAATTTTTTAAAGTCAAAAAAGATTCTAAGAGTGCCATCAATTTAGTGTATAACCTTAAGCATGTACCTACAAACTTTGTGTTAAAAATGGCATAACATCACACAAATCAAAGAATAAAGTAAATATCCGAGTTCACACTGACATAATAAATGATGGAAGGAAGGAAAGAAGGAAGGAATGAAGGAAAGATGGAAGGGGGCAGGATGGACAAATCTTTCTGAAAATTCCAAATGATATTTATAGATACTATGCTCTCCAGAATGGAGAGCTTAATTCCCCTCCTTTTCAGTGTGGTCTGGGATGATTCCATACTGATTCCAAAGAAGAGAGTATGGAAAGGGAAAAACAGAAATTTCACAGTGGAGAAACCTGACAAATACCACCTTATCTGAGTGACCAAGCAAGGTTGACATCCTCAAGGATGAGTCATGTTGGTACCATGTACCCTCTGATATCCAAGAAGAAGGGCAATTCACTTCTGTATTATCATTCCCCAAACCCCAAGCCCCAGTCTCATCATGAGAAAACATCAAAAAAAAAAAAAAAAAAAACCCAAATTGAGAGGCATTCTGCAAAATTTCTGACCAGTACTCTTCAAAACTGTTAAGGTCATGAAAAACAATGAACAGACCATCACAGATTGAGGAGACTAAGGGAACGTGATAACCAAATTCAACGTGGAAGCCCAGATTGGATACTGGAACAGAAAAAGGACATTCTTGGAAAAACTGGTGAAATTCAAATAAAGCCTGTAGGTTAGTTTAATAGTGTTGTACTGATATTAATTTCTTAGTTTTGACAAATTGCTGTGGTTATGCAAGACGTTAACTTTAGGAGAAGCTGGGTGAAGGTATATGGGGACTTTCTGAACTCCCTTTGAATCTCTTCGGTAAATATAAAATTCTTTGAAAATAAAAAGTTTTTTAAAAAATGCTCACAGCAAGGGCTCCAGGCTTTCAGAGGAGTGAAAATTGTTTTCTTTTAGGATAACCAGGAAAGTTTTTATGAAAGATGGCATTTGAGCTTGGTTTAAATAAAAAAGGATGACAGGATTCCAAAAGACAAATCAGAAGAGGTATTCTAGAATGAAAGAATAGCTTGTATATGGGCATAGCAACCTTTCCATTTCTATTATGTGAAATCTTATACCAATTAGCTATAAATTCCTCTATACTTCCACTGCTTAATCACTTTTGAATGAGCTCTTCTACTTTCACATTGTGCTATCATTCCCTCACTAGAGTGAGCTTTTAAAGGGTGAGAGTCACACCAAATCAACATCTAACAGGGTGCCTATGCAGAGTAGGTCCACAACGTTTGCTTAATAAATGGATAAAAGGAGCAAAATATAAGGTAGGTCCAGGCCTTGAGAGTTAATACAATGAGCACAACTTACTTTGGAAAGTGGTGGGGAGTCACCGGAGATGGTTAAGCAGAGGAATGATACAATCAGAGTTGAGCTTAAGGAAGATTCGTTTCAGGGCACTGGAGAATATGAAATACAGGGGGACAGAGAGTAGTTCATGGCAGAAAAATCATGCAGAAGACTTATTGCAATAGTGCTGGCTAGACTTCTTAGAGGCAGGAGATTAGGGGAAAGAGAATGGGAAGGGAAGAATCTACTCATTGTTGTTTTCTGAAGTCTTGTTGCACACGGTTTCCATCATGCTCTTTGTCTAAACCGTTACTGAATGTCCACTGGGTGCAATATGCTGCGCTGAGCCTGATGAATGTGGGAGAGAAAGGCTAGTCAAACACGGATTCATCTGGGGGAGGCTCACAGTCATTCATTTTGCACAGATTGGTTGCTGCCTTGACGACTTTGTGTTTGTTGGGATAAGTAAAAAACAACAGTAAAGTTTCACATGTGAGTTTCATAAAAAGTCACATTCAAGCCCACCGTGGATCCAGGATGGGTGTGGGCAGCAGCCTACTCTAAGCAGTTTTTTGGGAACACAGGGACCCCACCTTCCACATCCCAGAACCACCAGGGAAAGAAGGAGAAAGACCATGGAGGCACCTCATCCTGGAGGTGAAATATACCATCTCCTCTTACATTTGACTTCCAAAAACTAGTTCTGTGGCCACATGAAAACCCAAGGAAAATGAGAAATAAACCATATCAATATATCTAGGAAGAAGCAGAGACCATAGATATTGGTAAGTCCTAGCAATCTGTTATAGATTTGGTGGTTTTTTTTCCCCTTAAATTAGTTGTTGTATTTTATTGTTGTTGTTTTTTCATATATGGGGTTCCTTCAACTACATGATAAATTTCTTGAGAGCAAGGACTGAATCTCAAGCTTTCTAAAATCTACAATGGGAAGTTTATATGGTAGGCAGCCTCCAGGATGGCTCCAGTGTTCCCCCTCCTGTGTTCATGCTCTTGTGTAGTGCTCTTCCACACTGACCTGTGTAAGCACTGGGATATTGAGGAAAGCACAGGGTGCGACTTCCGAGGCCAGGCCATAAAAATCTCTGTGGCTTCCACTTTGTGCCTCCTGGATCTCACATTCTGAAGGAAGCCAGCTGCCCCACTGTGAGGACACATAAGCAGCCCTATGAAGAAGTCAATCTGTCAAGGGACGGAGGCCTCCTATCAACCACCAGCACTAACTGGCCAACTCTGTGAATGAGCCACCTTGAAGTGAATCCTCCTCCAACCCAGCAAGAGTTGGATGCCACGGCTGGGCGCGGTGGCTCACGCCTGTAATCCTAGCACTCTGGGAGGCCGAGGCGGGAGAATGGCTCAAGGTCAGGAGTTTGAGACCAGCCTGAGCAAGAGCAAGACCCTGTCTCTACTAAAAATAGAAAGAAATTAGCTAGACAGCTAAAAATACATATAGAAAAATTAGCCAGGGATAGTGGCGCATGCCTGTAGTCCCAGTTACTTGGGAGGCTGAGGCAGGAGGATCCCTTGAGACCAGGAGTTTGAGGTTGCTGTGAGCTAGGCTAGGCTGACACCACGGCACTCTAGTCTGGGCAACAGAGTGAGACTCTGACTCAAAAAAAAAAAATAAATAAATAAAGAGTTGGATGCTTGGCCTTTAGAGTTGTCAAAGCATTTCTACTACAAGACTCACATGCCTGCATTCATTCATCAGATAGCTTTCATTTGTTCCTGACAAGACAGTGTTGCAAGATTATTGTGAGACTTCACCCAAGTAAGAGGTGGTGAATTGGATTCTTCTCCTAGTCATTGGCAGGGATGGCTAATGCTGTTTTCGAGTCTCTGAGGTTGCTTTCAAGGATAAAGGATGCAGACCTTTATCCATCGGTAATGCGTGCAGGGAAGTGGAAGCAGGTAGCAGTGGCTCATGAACTGCATATTCACTAACTCTGGTCTAGGTATTGATTCTTTCATTTTTCAAGCCAATGTCCTCAATTAGGAGCCCATAAGCCAGTAAGTACCAGTTGGCCTGGGTGGGGGACCCAGAGCTGCAGGCCTGACAAAAGGCATAAAGGGAAAGCTGAAGCCACATGCTTTTTGGTCTTGATTGATTGATTAATTAATTTGGTTTTATTTATTGCCTGCCACGTGCCTTATACTATGTAGGGATTCAAATTGGTTGCTGAAAATCACATGGTTTCCAGTTCTTGTAAAAGACCCCACTTCTCAGCTCTAGCCTCATAGTCTTGTGATTGGATTTTCCTAGCACCAGAATCAAGGGAAAAAATATTTGTTAGGTAACTACTAAAATTTGAAAGAAGCGTGAGATACTTTCTACCCTATCAAGGCTTATTTACATTCTGAGCAGAGTCCAGTGGCTTATATTTGCTAAATGCATAAATTTTCAGATATTTGCAAAATGCCAAAGTCATAAATCTTTTTTTAAAAACAAAGCTTATTTATTTTCCTTAAAAGTGTAGAACGTTTTTTAATACAAAATAGAGAAAAGCTCAAAGGAAAACAATAACAACAAAAAAACCAACTATCCACCCATGATCCCGCCTGTCAGAGCCAACCACTGTTTTGCTGTTGTGCAAGTTAGAAAACACATAATTGAAATAATATCATATATATGATCTTGTTCTGATTTCTTCAGTTGTCAGCATGACAAAAGTATTTCCTGCATTATTACTAACTTTTTGCAAATATAATGCAAGATTTTTGCTTATATATTTATTACATTCATTTATCAAAATTTACTGGTCCATTTCCTTGATGTAAAGTTATTTTCATGGAGGGAAGGAAAGTGCTAAATTACTATAAATCTTCAAATAATCCAAAGCACTACTATTACAGAGTGGGATTGATTCACTGGAATCTTCAACCTGCAAGGCTGCCTTAGGGAGAATGGATTACAGGGCTTTCATCTTTCAGAAAAGGAAAATGAGGCACAGAGTTTCCTGACTTGTCTGGGGTTACCAGCTAGCCAACAGCAGAACCAGGTGGATAGCCCCATGCTTCTGGCAATGGCAGAAATTTCAAAAGGAGAAAGCACTTTTCTTTAGCAGGCATTCAGCTTGATGCCTAGCCTTTGAAGTCATTGCTACCATAGGTGTGGCCCAGTTAGAAAGCAAAAAAAGTTGGAGCTTCTCAGCCTGCCATTCACGTGAGTGTGGGCTTGCCGGTATGAAGAGTTTGTGACTACAGGTATGGTGGGGGGAGGCCTGGTGGGAGTCCTGTCTGCAAACACGGGATCCAGCTGTGCTTTTGCCTGCCTGTGGTTTTAGCAAGTGTACAACCTTGGATCTCAACGTTCTCGCTTTTCAGTGAGGGAACCACATTAGTTCCTGTTTTCATGCTCTAAGGTTTTAGCTTCTAAGCCTGATCCTTTTTGTCAGTTTCAAACTCAATGGACATTTTGAGTTCTGTGGGTGGGAGTTAGCACGAAGACGTCACAGTTTACTAATGGGATGAGAGTCTTAATCACCTGCTCAGCTATGGAGGTGAGTGAATTTAATGAGCATACATGGAATCCAAAGATACTTGCTTGAATAAAATATTTCTATTGCCACTGCAGGATGCATATGATTAATAACTTCCTATACTGGGGTTGTAAAGATCAACATCTTGAGGTCAACTCAACTTCAAGGCCACAACTAATAAGTGAATTGTGATACTGTCTGTGGGAATGACTTGACTATAACAAAGCTTTGTTCCACTTTCTCCCTGATGCTTCCAGCTTCAGTGGGAATTTCCTCTGATGTTGCAGTGTCTGTGTGTTGTAAACACATTCTACTAGGCAGTACTTTGTAAAAACAGAACAGAATACATGGATGTCTTAGGGAATCCTGAATCCTGGTGCTACCGTAGTAGCATAGGACAGCCCTCAACTTGCCAGCTTTCTTTGCTACCCTCTGTGTCTCTGGGCTTGGACTCTTTTCCCACTGATTCTTTGATATACTTCCCTTGGACAGAAGGGACCATCTTTGGGGAGAAGAAGAGAGGGGTATTAACTGATGTTAATGATATTAGCAATTAAAGCTATTTGGAGCTTTGATATGGATAAGAAAGAACAACCTCCCTTGCCATTCCTATTGCTAGTTGGCTGTGTATTTCTGAGATTCCCTGTTCTAGCCACATTAAAAAAATAAAGTTGGCATGGCAGGGATGGAGTAGAGGGAGGTGGCCCTGTAGCTAAAACCCTACCAATTCACCCTTAATTTAAATCCTAGAAAGATGAAGGACACACTATTGAATGATGGGGGATTTCTTTGGAGCATTCTGTGATGGTATACTCCATATTCTGTGGAGTATCTGTCTATTGTTAGGTTCATTCTGTCACTCAATAAATGTTTACTGAGCCCCTCATATGAGTCAGGCAATGTTTTCAGCTCTGAGGGCTGAGCAGGGAACAAAAGGGAAAAGTTCCTGCTCTGAGAGGGAAAATGCTCCTGCCCAGTGTTCTTGTTGGTGGGTAGAGATGGCACAGGGGTTCTTGAATAAGTTTACTCCCCAAATTGTTCCATTTATCAGTTGCTCAAGTCAAAAACCAGAGTCAACTTTAACCACTACACACCCCCAACTTCCAAACTGTCAGAAAATCCCACAGACTCTGCCCTCCAAGTATATCCAGACTGTAACCATCTGCCCACTCTGTACCACCCCTATTGCTACCATCCTGCTTAAAACCACCTTATTGCAATAATGACATCATGTCCTACTGCTACTCCCCTTGCTGACTCCAGCATACTGGCCCAATTTAGGGCTTGGACTTTGGCTCATTCCCCTGCCTGGAATACTTTTCCACCAGATATACACTTGGCTGACTCATTCATTTCCTTTAAGTTGTGTGTTCAAAATTAGGCTTCTCAATGAGGTCTACCTGGACTACTCTATTTCATCCTGTGAACAGAGCCTCTGCCAAGTGTTTCCTATTCCTTTTAGCCTGCTCTACTTTTTTCTTTGTTGCATAAAACTTATCCCATTCTAACATCATGAACTTGAGCTATTTATTATATTAATTTTTTATCTGCTTCCTCTCACTCATGTAAGATCTACCAGGGTAGAGAGCTTTGTCCATTTTATTCATTGATGTTCCCAAGTACCTAGAACAGTGCCTAGCCAATATCAGGTGATAAATAAATATTTCCTAAATTCAGGGGTCCATGATCACTTTTAAATTGATGGTAAAATGTATATATGTAATGTATGAATGTAATTTTCCAGAAAGCAGCATTATAGCTTTTATGTATCATCTAACTAAAGAGAACTGTGACCAAAACCAGTTTTGAAACTACTATGTATGTTTACCATAATATGACTGATTTAGGGATGGGGGGGAAATAATTTAATTAGAGCAAAAACATGAAATTGTAACAATGTATCTTATTAGATGGTTTCTTGATCATATACTGGCATACCTAGAAGTCCTCCTTGTGGGCAGAAGGAGAGAGTGCACACAAAAAACTATTAAGAGTGTCTTTCTCTTATACACTGCTGGTGGGCCTGCAAACTAGTACAGCCTCTATGGAAAGTAGTATGGAGATACCTCAAAGAACTAAAAGTAGACCTACCATTCGATCCAGCAATCCCACTACAGGGATTTACCCAAAGGGAAAAAAGACATTTTATAAGAAAGACATTTGTACTCGAATCTTTATAGCAGCACATTTCACAATCACAAAGATGTGGAAACAACCCAAGTGCCCATCAATGCATGAGTGGATTAATAAAATGTGGTATATGTATACCATGGAGTATTACTCAGTCATAAAAAATGGTGAGCTAATACCTTTTGGAACCAAAGACCATCCTTTTAAGTGAAGTACTGCAAGAATGGAAAAGCAAACACCACATGTTTGCAAACACTCACTACTAAATTGGAACTAATTGATCACCACTCATGCGCACATATGGTAGTAAAATTCAGTGGAAATCAAGCAGGTGGGAGTGGGGAGGAAGGGATGGGTAAACGCACTAACGGTAAACTAACGGGTACAATGCACCTTATCTGGGCGATGGACACACTTACAACTTTCACTCAAACTGTACAAAAGCAATTCATGTAACTAAAACATTTGTACTCCCATAATATTCTGAAATTAAAAAGAAGAGTGTCTTTCTTAACAAACAATCTAGAGAGCAAGTGATAATGAAGCTGGTAACTAATATTATGGTAATAATAATGCTAATACTCATAATTATTTTGTGTAGAACTTTTCATTTGAAAGTTTCGAAGTACTTTATAAACATTAACTAGTAACATTTCACAACCCTCTAGTGAGACAGGTTAAGTATTATTATACCCATTTTATATCTTTAGATAAAAGAGTTTATAAAGTTCATATAGGTAGCAAGTTAAGAATAGAAACTAAAGTGACACTTGAAAATCCCCGCTACCCCTGACTTCTGGTACGTCTACTGGTGCCTATAGGTGTGTAAGTCCTTTTCTCCTAGAATTGATTCACGACCCATGGGGATGTGGGACTGATGGGATGGATGGGCAAGGTGTCATGGAGAAATGCTCTACTCTACAGTGGCCTCAGAGCAACTGCTGAAACTCAGTAATAGCTTTATTGCTTTGTTTTTATTTTACAAGTACTTTTCACAGCAGATAATATTCCCCTTGCCATTCTTTCTATATCTTTGTCTTTCCTTTTGCAGGTTTGACATGCTCTTCCTTATTTAGGCTCTGTTCTACTTATTACTTCTCCAGCCTTGCATCAAGGACTTTAGCTGTCATCCCAGCTGTCTGTGCCACTAAATAACTCTATGACCCTCAAGCAAGTCCCCAAGCCTCCCAAACCTCAGTTTCTTCATCCATAAAATCAGCACACTGGCTAAATCACCTCTGCATTTTCGTTAAGCAATAAAAGAATGCGATTCAATATAAGGAAACCCTTTGAGAGAATTTCCCCAGGACTGTCTTCATGTTGGAGGCATATAAGGCAGTTATTGGAGAGATGCTTTGCCAATGGGGGAGACAGCCTCTAAATGTTCTCTTAGTAAAAACAGTCTGGATTAGGTTTTGTGTCGATTTCACTTGCTTCTGAGGCCTTCCTAATGATGACTGCAAGCTTTTATTGTCCTGTGGACACGTTGGAGAAAACGACAGTGGTCCCTAGTTCCCTTGTGGGGCTTTGTGAAACAGGCACCCTTCCTTGGGCAAGGCTTTGCCTCTTATTCCACTCACTTCTCTTTCTGCTTCTTTAGGAACCTCTTTGTCTCTCCCGGGGAGTGTCAATTCACATCTTAATCACTTTGTGTGTAATCTCATTAGGGATAATCCCATTTGCCAGAGTGTCAGTATCTTTCCTTGGTACAGAAGAAGGGATTCCTATCATTTGATTTGGAAACCCAGTCCAGCTTGGGTTATAAATAGAGCAGTCATTGCTGAGTTCTTCTTTTGACTTTTGATTGAAATAGAAGAGAGGTGGATTTTTTAAGCTTGTCCCACTAAATCCCTGTCAATCTTGGCTTTGGACAGAAAGGACATAATTTTTTTTTTTTTTTTTTGCCATTTAAATAAAGCAAATATTTTGCTCTCATAAAAAAATCTAAAATGATTTTAAAAATTAATCTGGTAATTATGTCCTCATATGATTACCCTGTTTTTATTTGTGGGGGTAAAATTACTTACAATAAACAAACAAAAGAACAAACACAAAACACAAACGCACAAACAAAACACTTCCCTCCCCTTGTTTTACTTTGAACACTTGCCTTGTATGACTCTCATCAGTCAGTCCTGAGACGTTAGAATTCCAGTCATTCAAGCAACCACATTTGGTGGCTGAGGGCTTGTTTCAAGGAGGCCCAGGACGGATCGCACATGACGCTTGATGTCATGAGCAGCAATCAGTTTTTGCAGGAAATGCCAATCCATATGGCTCCTGTTTGTCATAATGTACATCGCACTAAACATGTGAAACAACTCCTATGGAAACTCCATCTCGCTCTGCTGTTCCCCTTCCCCCATATGCAACAAATTCAAATCCTCATAGTCTTAAAGTGGGGGTTGGGGGAGGTGGGTAGAGAATAGCAGTCATTCTCATTTGATGGTTTGGAAAAAAAAAGAAAAGATGTTGGTACCACTCACTGACTGGCTAATGAATAATCAGATTTCACAGCATGAGTGCTGGGGTGGTAATTTGGTTGCACGCCATGCTCCAAACCCATGGAATAGTGCTTCATTAATGTGAAGACCTGTATAATCAAACAATTAACAGTCTCTCTGCAACGAAAGCAGCTTTTCATCAGCATATATACTTCGTCAAAAGATGAATCCCAAATCAGTGGATCTGACAGCAACTAGACTTATACTAACGCACAGCAACCATGACATGGACAGGGACATTGATGCTTTTCATTCTTACCTGAGCTAAGAATCTGATGGCCATTTGTGTTTCAGCATCACTGAATGGTAGCAAACATCAGTAGGAAATATGGGATTAAAAGTATGCCTTCAAATTTTATTTTTATAATCAATTTTACAGCTTCCCTGTTTTTCTCTCATTTTATACTCTTTAGGGTTAAGAAGCTTGGAAAGATACTTTGAATTATCATGGGGGAAGAGAAACTTTGATCCTTCTTTCATTTTGCTTATTTACATCAATGATTTGTGTCATCTTCACTCTAATATAGCTGATTAGCCTCTTTGGAGACTTTGGTCTCGGTAACCATGGAGAAAGGGTGCTGTTTTATGGCAAGACTCTCATTTGCTTTGTTGACTAATTCACATCAAATGAATGCCCAACAGGGATGCTCGTAGTACCAGGAGGCAGAGACCTTGGGTTCCTGCTGCCCTATGGTTTTGAGTCTCTTTCTACCCACTAAACAAGCCTTGAATATATTGGGTTGCTTTCAACATATTGCTTAGTGGCATGGGGGTGATAAGTACTAAGTCAGTGCTTAAAAAAAAAAAAAGATAAAATGTAAGCTATCAACAAACTTCAGTGGATTTGTGACTGTTTCATGATGAGTTTGGCTATTCTAAATTAGGGGTAGTAAATATTTTCTGTAGAAGGCCAGATAGCATATGTTTAGGCTTTTCAGGTCAAGAGGTAAATCAGAGATAGTTTGTAGGTGGTCATATAACAACTATTTGAAAACCATTCTTAGCTTGTGCTGCTTACAAAAACAAGCCATAGGCTGAATTTGGCCAGTGAGCCATGAGTTTGCTGATGCCTAGTCTAAGTAAAGGCTTTAAAATTTTTTTTCTCTGTGGTTGAGCACAATAGCTTCTGTGTATCTGTTATTGTTTGGATATGACTTGTCCCCACCAAATCTCATGTTGAAATTTAATTCCCAGTGTGGTGGTGTTGGGAGCTGGGCCTGGTGTCAAGTATTTGGGTCATGGGGGTGGATCCCTCATGGATAGATTAATGTCGTCTCTCAGCGGTGAGTGAATTCTTGCTCTATTAGTTCCCCTGAGAACTGGTTGTTAGAAAAAGAGCCTGGCACCTCCCCGCCTGCCCCCTACCCCACTTCCTCTCTCACCATGTGATCTCTGCACATGCACATGTGGGCTCCCCCCTGCCTTCTGTGATGAGTGGGAACAGCCTGAGGCCCTCACCAGATGCCCTATATTGAACCTTCCAGTCAGCAGAATCACGAGTCAAATAAACCTTTTTCTTTATGAATTACCCAGCCTCAGGTATTCCTTTATAGCAACATGAAATGAACTAAGACAGTATCTTCCTTTCCTTTCATACATGATTGTTGTTTGTTGGGAATAATGAAAATTTTGCAAATAGGTGTTTGTGCAATAGAAATTTTTATCAATAATCAACAAAAACATGTGGAATGGCTATAATTCATGGTGAAGAGAGGTAAAAAAATGAACAAATCTGAAACACTTTCTTAGTGTCTTTTCATTGATTGAGAATGGTGCTGAAGCAAGATAACTCAGTTCAACAGGTGAAGCATGACCCCAATCCAGTCATGGTTTGGAGTCTGATCTCTGGACAGGTGTAATAGTTTCACACAAAGCAAAAATACTGTTGCATGGCTACAACTGTATCTTTAATTAAGTCAGTTCCCAAAAATGCTGGATAGATTATCTATGAAAGTATAGTTGAACTAAGGACAATTAACATCAATCCTGGAAAGAGCATGTCCTTCTTGACTAAAATCTTAGGTCATATTCCAGGTTTGAATATTCAAACAATTATTTTTGAACAAAAATACCAAAAATATCAAAAGCAACTGGATGGAGCAAGGCTTCCTAGGATAAGTCAAGTCCTTGGAAATGCCTTCCAAACAAGGATAAATCATGTCCATCCACACGCCTTCTTTGACAGGTTACCCATGTGGCAAATCAGGGAAATACAGTGGATGTACTGTTTCTGGACTCCAGCAGGGTGTTTTAAAAGGTCTTCCATGAGATCTTTGTTGACAAGATAAGGTAATATGTACTGGAAGCTAGCGTGTTGAGGTGGGTTAACCAGTAAAATGCCAGGCTCCAAAGAGTGCGGGCTACTGGTTTGACATGGCTATGGATAGAAATTTCAGGTGACTGACCATTGGATGTTGTTCTCCACCCTGTTCTGTTCCACATTTTTATTAAGATTTACATGAGGACACAGAAGGTATTCTTATAAAGTCTGCAGATGATGAAAAGCCGTGAGAGCTCACAAATTCACTGGATAACAGAGTCAGGGAATCAACAAAAGCTCTGCAACTTACTAACTTTGTGAGCAAAATACAACAAAATACAATTTAAACTGGGGTAAATGTGCAACTTGTTATTTGAATTAAAAACAACAACTATAATAATAACTAATTATAGAAATCCTGAATGGAAAAGTCCTTCCTTAGCAAAAGCAGAAATGAAAACTTGATTTCAGTTTTCA
Organism: Varecia variegata; assembly: GCA_028533085.1. NCBI lineage: Eukaryota > Metazoa > Chordata > Mammalia > Primates > Lemuridae > Varecia > Varecia variegata. The sequence continues at coordinate 102,979,407 of CM052440.1, read as the reverse complement.
GTAGTTTCAATAGGTCCACGGGGTAATTAACATCACCTATGACTGCATCCACAAAATTTAATTATCTAAACAAGTTCACTTAGAATGCCAAATTTTACTCTATTCCATTCAGAGAATATTTAGATGGCATGTTAGAAAGGAAATAGATAAAACAAAAGTGTGTTTGATGCAAAGTTGGAGATGGAAAAGTCATATTACTATGTTGAATGAACGATGGTGGAAGAAACTGCGTCTTCTCTCAGATTTCTGGGCTCCACCACAAATCCACTGAATCAGAATTCCTGAGAGTTGTGCCAGGGGATCTGACGTTCTAAAAACCCATCTTATCATTTTGAGGAGAAGCCAGATTTGGGAGACCAAATCATTAATGAAGGAAAAAATCTGTTTAACTAAGTGAAATAACTAGTTAACAATTTGAATCTGATTAGTAAGTTTTTCACTTTTCTTCCATTTGTTTTAGGATCTTAACACCAGACTGGCTTGTTTAGGAACAAAGAAGTTAGCGTTCTCTGTGTGGGCCAATTAACTTTGTTTGCTGGTGGGCTCAAACTAGACCCCGAATTCTAGTTGCATTGGATAGATATGTATGTAGGAATTACTGAGTCTAAGATTTGGATAAATCAAGGTAAGCCTATCATTTCCTCCTGGGAGAACAGTTCAAAGTTATTTTTTTCCCACAGACAACCAATCAGAAGTAGTACAGGAAGAGGAATACACATAGAGATACACAGTGCTGAAGGACTTGACTTTGCCATTTTTATTGCTATGAGTATGCACAAGCTTATCCCATATATGATAACCATACAATCAAACCAACTTCTATGGATGTACCCTTTTAAACAGCCACTCAAGTTCAAAATCTAAGACTTCTTTTTTTACTTGCTTCTCACATCTAGGTATTTAAAATCACTAATGATTTGACCTCTGAAATATATTCTTAATTTGTTCTTTACCCCTCTGGTCTCATAGTTTTTACCCTGGAGAAGGTCTAGTGGACTGTTATGTTAGCCTTCAGCTCCCTGATCTCCTTCTTGCCTTCCCAAGGCTGCCTGATTCTCCTACTTAAAGCATGGTTCTGGTCCTGTTGCTGCATGAGAAACTTACAGGATGGAGTTAGATCACCCGAACATGCACAAAGGATGTCCCAATGTCAGGTTCCAAACTTTTGCTCATTAATTCATTCAGTAGTAATTTATTGAGTAACTACTTTTTGCCAGGCACTGGGGCAACAAAGACAAAAAAAGCAATTTTACATCTACCTACACTGACCCCATGTTCTTGCTGTAATGGTTTGCCAATGTTGAGTTCTCTTTTATCTCCCTGTCTTTGAATGTCAAATACCATCCATCTAAGTCTCCAGTCCTTTATGAATTCTTCCCTGATCTCAACAGTGAGAAACAACCTACGCCTCTTTGAACCCCCACAGTGAAATCTTGGTGGCAATTACCACTGTTTAGTACCTTGGGTACGTGCACATTGATTTTCTGCTAGAATACAATCATCATTAAGAGTAGGAACTAGGCTTACTTCTTTCCACTGCCTCTAGAGGTAGTGTTCAAGAGCTAAGACACACCCATTGTTGGAATAACAAATAATTCAGCTGGGTTAAAAGCAGAAGCTTTTGATTTATGGTGCTAGATGGCAACCATGAAAAAACAGAAATCAATCGAACACCCTTCATAAATTAAATAAATGTATGCCAGAACTCTCACTAAGAAAGATCAGCATGCTTGCTGAGGCCACATCATAATGGAAGTGTCACTCCACAGCCGTTCTTCTCCTGATGGACACAGCCAGCTCTTTATGTTGCCAGTGGTCACTTTCTAGAAGGGCTGGACTTTGGCTCCTCAAAGGCTTCTTCTGCTTCCTGCACACTCAGATTGGCGGAGAGTGAATGTGGGCCAGTTCACACCCCATGGAACGGCTGAGGCCTTTCACTTCCCACCCCACCTCAGGGCCTATTTGAACATACCAGACTTTACTATGGTTCAAAGGTGTGGAGAGGGTTGTACTGGAGTAAGGTAAGCAATGTGAAGTGGACACTGGATGTTCCGGATCTTAAAGTCCCCTTGGACACCTCTCTGCTCAGGTTCCAGTCTCCTGCCATGTTATTACTTCCCCTTCTCTGTTCTTTCTGTTCCCAAATTCCTGACCATCTCTCATCTAGAACAGTTAGATGGTTTTTTGTTTCTGTCTTCTATGATTTTTACTTTCCCATGCAAAGTAGAGAAAGAAAGACAGTTTTCTGTCCTTGAAAGTATTTTTGCAACTCAGTCTATAACACTTTCTCCCCCAGTTACAAATAAATAGAAGACAGACTGGGTCTCTGGAAATCCTAACGCACTGTAGGACTTGGGGCTTGTCTTTTGGCTTCATGGTTTTCCAATCAAGCATCGTGCCGCAGTAGTGGGTTGTCCAATCAATCTAGTTCTTGAGATGGGAATAGAATAGAATAGAAAATATCAGCATACTCCCATCTATAGAAAGGGGTAAATATTGCTTTGTGAGATTTGTTTCAATGGTGTGCTTCTGCATGTATGTCCGGGGCTGTACTATGACAGATGCTTATGCTGTTAAAGGCACTTCTTTGCCTTTGCCGAGCCTCAACTTCCTTATCTTCCAGCAAATGGGGAGAAGTGAACATGAATAAGAATATCGGTGTATTCTTGTCCTCTCCCCAAATCCCTTCTGGGTGACCTTTCTACTGAGCCCAGATTAAGACTCAGATTTTTGACACAGTTATGTTGCTAGTCATTTCTAGCTTCTAGTTTGAAATGCATACAATGTAACTTAAAAAGGAAAAAGAGTCATTAAATAATTCTTAAGGTTTTTGAAGAACTTAAAAAAAAAAACACCCTGTTCTTTTGTTCCCATTCAAGGACATTGGAAAAGCAGAGCCCGTTGCATATCTGAGGGTGGGGGTTAGGAGATGCTGTTGGTGTAGACACACACAGCCAGGATTCCTGGAATTGAATGAATTTTCCTAAAATATAGGCTTATTTATTTGCCTTAAGAACTGACATTATTAGTGGCAGCAAAGGAGGGAGATGTATTGGTTGCTGACCTGCCTATGAGATGTAAAAGCCAATTCTTCTCCCTTCTCCTTCTATCTCCCCACCCCACAGCTTGCTCCCAGCTCTAGCCTTGGAAGCACAGACACTTCGAAACCAGAGATTCCATTTTGCTTACTGAATTGAACCCAGGCACCTTTAAACCAATGACAGGACGGTATTCCTAAATCAGTAGCTTTCCCAGACTCTTAACTGTCAGAAGATTATACTCTGTTCTCAAAGAGCCTAGTCCTTGACAAGGATGGACCTCACCTTGGAGGCTGTATGCCTGCGGGGGCAACATGCACAGCATTTTCTAGGTTTCCTTTACCCCTAGCCAGTCCTTCTCCTCCTGTAATTTACCCAGTACACTGGGGAGAAATGAGGATTTTTTTTTTTCCTTTTATCCTAGCAAGCCCAGTCACTTCACATGCAGCAAGCCTGCTTCCCTGAGGAAAGCAGGAAGGGAAGGAAGAGGGCAGTTGTTTATGCCCCATGCCCACAGCAGCCTTGGCCAGGAATGAGAAAGAGAAAAAGCAGCCCAAGTTTTAAAATACTCAGCTTCTGTGTGTTCCAGAGAGGTGCCACAGTGCACAAAAACCAGTGGAGGTTCTAATATTGGGACCTTTCTCTTTTCGGTACCTGGCGTTTCAGTAGAAGGGATATTTTCAGGCTCATAAGCAATGATTGGTCCATTAAAAACCAATTTCAAACAGGAAGCAGAGTAAAGATGGAATGGCAAGGCTCTCTATTTGTGTGGGGGATGCCACAACAAAAGATAAGATCCTTTGAATTAGCAAGGGCTCTGTAATCCTCTTAGAGAGTGTGGCTACAGGGGAGGGACCCTGGACAAGTGCAGTGCTTCAGGATGTCTTTGTGAGCATTTCCAGTTGACACACCAGCCACTGTCCCTAACATGGAGCCTGACCCAGCATCAGCGTGAAGCAGGGGGAAGCAGATACGCAAACACATCGATCACCAAGAAAAAAGGATGCAGCAACACAAACTCCCCTTCTGAGACTCACACATGAAAATCAGTCTTGACTTGTTTCTAGAAGCACCTGGTAGGACAATAATATTTAAGCTTGTTTTTTAAAGTTCTCTTTAAATATAGTTCTTCTAGAAATCATTGAGAGAAAATTTAAAGATTGAGAAAGCTAAATATTTATTTAATATCTATCTGCCAAGCTTAAAACATACCAAACCTCTCTAAACTGCATGATTTTATGTTGACATAGCCAAGAATATAATGCTACCACATAAGAATATGAGTAAAAAATGAGTTTAGATAGCTCAGTTTATCACTGGGGAAAATGCATTATTATTTACTTATGGTTGAAAAATATTAAACCAAGAACAAAGTTAACGCTAGTCTTTTATCATCATATCCACCATTTTCCTTCTCCCCTCAAAAACTAGTAGAGATTCATTCTTTTGGTTTTCTTTTTGTATTTTGTAACTAAAAGAAATTTTCTTTTGGCCTTTTCTTTGCAAAAAACTTAGATTTAAGAAATCATTGCCATGAGCTAACCCACATTTGAATCTAGAAAATGTACTTGGCATTATCCTTCTCTGTTCACATATATTTGAAGTAAATTACATCAAATTGTATTTGAAATACCAAACTGGCATTAATGGAAGCTTTTTTTGCTTCAGGCACCATTTTAAAATAGATGAGCATAAAAATGCAGTCTGCATCATTAAGTTTATATGAAACTAGTGAGAATAAAAATCACCATGTAAGTTCTAATAAGATGTGTTTTTCATTCCCGTTTAATAACCCAAGACTATATTCATCTTCCAGTATAATAAATATATGAAGAGGAATGTATTCTTTTGTGGGCTTAACATGTTGAGGTTCCTTTTTTTCCCCCCAAGAAGATAGAGTTTTCTGGGAAGCTGGGTGAAGAAAATTCTTTAATATGGCAGTGCAGAGTATTATTATCATAAATAATTAATGTGCACAGCAGAAGAAAGCCGAGCTTCATTAATAATTCTTATTTTTAGTTGGCATAAGCTAGAGGTGCTGTATCTTCTTTCATCCTATCTATGTCAATTTCCTTGATTTTAATTTAATGGATGTTAAAAATTTTAAAGGTACGGTACATTATGCAGTGGGTTTTTGTTTTTGACTAAATAACATCCTACTGCTAATTTTTACCTGCCAAGATATTTTTAGAAACAGGCAAAAAGGAATAAGGAGGGGGAAAATAAGTCACCACGAGGCAAGGTAGAGTGGGCATCAATGTAGTGCCTTTCATCTTCCATTTCCCTCTGGGACCAGTTAAGATGCTCCTTTGATTAGAACCTCAGGAAATATTAAGCAGCTCTGCTATGAATTTGAGCTCATCAAACCGGCCTGTTTATTTTTCAAATTCAGGGGCTGATCCACCTTCTATATCCTGAAAACACACGAGTTCTCCCTGACACAACCTTGCCTTGGTGATCAACTAAATCACTTGTCAAAATCTCCAAATCTTTGATAACAGGCATTTGTAATTTATTAATTCAGTCTCTGAGCAGGAAAGCAGCTAAGTGTTTGAGATTAGCACAGAGAAGGAAATAAAGAGCCCGCTGCACTACGGAGGGCGGCAGGATCGCACTTCACTAGGCAGAGCAAGGAGCATGCGTGCCATTCCGACTGGGGAGGATTGACACGCAACCGGAGCAACTGGGAATCATTCAAGTTATTTCATGGGAGAATAAAGCCAGGAAGAAGGGGCAATTGCAGCAAACCTTGGGAAAAAATAATTCTGATATGAAACAACTCCAATCTTACGTCTATGCATTTTCATAGCCCTTCCTGTTGAACACCAGGGCTGAGATTCTTATTCGCTGCCACCAAGCTCTACTTTCACCCCACAGGTATCAAGTATCTTTCCAGATAGTTCAGCTAAGGTGAAGACAGAAATGCAAGCAGCACTTACAACATGATCTGAGATATTCCTGCACCCGTCTCCCGTGTTCGCGATAATTCGAGCGCTCAATTTAATCCCATTTGCCTGGGTCTGTATCGCCCGTCCTAGAAGTCACAGCCGTTGCCAGATGAGTGTAGCAATCCACATGCTTCCTTAGGTTCCCACAAGCACACCTGGCACCTGGCCTCCTCCTTGGAGCCCCACCATAAGCCACAAAACGAACTTGGGTTTAAAAGCAAGATCCTCTGCCTGCTTCTGGAGTGGATTTTGCATTTCCTATTAATAATTAACTGCAGGGTTTGAGATAGAGGACTCTGGGTGGCTAACCCTCCCTTGGTTCATTGTTACGAACTGAGAGGACTGGGCAATTAGAAAAATGCTGTGCACTTTGTTGAGCACTAACTATATGCCAAGCTTCATGCTACTTGCTGAACACATGGCTTTTTCTAATCCTCACGGCAAATCTATGGGCAAGTTAATATTACTAAAGATCAAATTGCTTTATCTGAAAAATGGGCAAAACTTTAGTTTTTTGAGAGGTTAAATAACTTTCTGTGGTTGGTTACATGGCCAGGAAGATTTGTCAAGCTCAGAGTAGAAGCCAAATCTATTTGGAGATATATATCCACTTCTCAGTCTGTATGTATTCTATGTGTCATATGTACATAGGTCTATCTAGCCATCTATCTATAATATATGAAAATGAATTGTGTTTAGCATCACTGACCCTTAATTTTCTATTAATTCATTATTAGCCAGATGTCAGGTGTTTTTTTATTTGTCCATTTCTCTCACCATGCAGCATTCATCTGCATCGCCTCTCTCTACCACAACTTGTGCTCTCAATGAATGCAAACTTATCTTAATGTCAGCAGGAGATGAGCATTTAGGGAAAAGTTAATCTGATGTCCCAAATATATATAACTCCATAAATTTCAAATGTGCTGTCAGCAGCTCCTGCCAATCCCAACATCCCTGCCCTGCATCAGTGGGCAGTCCACCTGCATGAGTGGGGCCATCTTTCATCTAGGCTACAGGTCTGTGGGGTCTTGGTTGCCTGGCAGCAGGAAGTGAGCCTGGGCAGAGAGCACACAGCCTGTTTTAGGAGCAGCCTCTGCTGTTAGGTGATATCCTCGCTGTTCTAAACTGAGCTGACTCTCTGCAACCTAGCATACTCTGAACCTTACCAGTGGTCTTCTTGTCCTTGCAGATGTTCCTGCAAACACAGGTCTTAGACTGGACATGCTCTGATCTCTTGCTACCCCAAACTGTGCACCTTGCCCATATCACTGGTACTCTTTTCCCATTTCTCCCAGGTGGGCCTACTGTTTGGAGTCTGATTTCTGGCTGACCTGGGTTCCTGAGCTAGGCTACACATTCCTTGAGAGCAGGGGATAGCTCCTGTCTTTTTCAGTGCTTGAAACATAGTTGGCCTTCAATAAAAATATGTTTTTATGAATGAATGAGTGAATGAATGAATAAGGATTGTACCATGGAAGATGCCCAATCCTTCCAGGCTAGCTGGTCTCCAGCTCCTTTCCCTCCCTCACCAACCTGGTGCTACTATTGCCTTGACCCTTGAGTGATGTCAAGTGGAAACAGACTGGGGTCTATGCTTGTCTTGGTCAGTGTGGTCCTCCCCAATGGGAGAGGTTATTGCTTTATGCAATGCCTGTGGTCAGAGAATCTGTTTTACACACTCCTCTGTGCAGGTGCCCTTGCCAGACACACTCTGTGCTCAGTGTCTCCCTTGGGAGTTCTGCCTTTCTCCTGTTCAGTGACACAGTGAGGTTACATAGCCCTGCCTTGGTAATACCTCAGAATTTCCATGGCAAGTTTTCCAATGAAACAAACACACCTGTGTTTTAATTGTGTGTTTGCTTCAAGAGCAGCAAGGAAGAAAAGTTTTTGTTTACCACTCCCAGGGGCAATAATTACAAAGGAGAAAAATGATATAAGAGGTGGAAGTTGCCAGCTGTGTATTCTCAGTGTCCACATGAAAAACAAACAAGAGTTGAGGCTGGGTTCCAACCTTCCCCTGCTTTCTCTGGGTCAACCAGGATCTTCGCATTGCAGAGTATTTAATTACTCACAATAAACTTGCAGTTGGAAGTCCAGGGGTTGATCTGGGAATGAGTGTTTGCTCCATATGTGAAAATCCTGACCTCAGCCACATTGGAGTCATGAAAAAAGACCTATTCCTGAATACAAAAGTCAAACTAGGAAGAAGAAATTGCGAGGAAATGCTATTCTAAGGGGGAAGTCTTGTGTAACTCGGTAACTTCTGTCTGGCATGGTTGGTGATTGGCATAGATTGCTCAATACAACATTTATTTAGTAGAGAACTTTTTCCTAGTGATTGATAAGATGGGCTGAAGACCTAAATTGCCATAGTTCAAATCTTGACTTGACTATGGCTTTTGCTAGCTGTGTGATCCTGGCAATTTATGTAACCTCTCTGTGCCTCTATTGCCTCATCTGTAAAATGGTTATATTCTTAGGGATATAATGAAGATTTGTGTGTGTGTGCACATCAAAAAACTTTAAATAATGCTTGTCAATTAGCAAGTACTCAATAACTATTAGGTATTATTATGTTAATTATGCTTTTTAAGGAATTAAAATATAACACAATTTCTATTTAACATTATTTAATCTTTCTTGGGTAACAAATGCAGAAGCATCCAATATTTTGGTGCCATCACTTTAATTCTGTTAGTTAGGGAGTTGATATCAATTTGAGCTGAGCCTCACTGCATAGTGTGAATTAGGACTGAGTGACTCAGCTTCCCCAGTGGTCATCCAACTTGCATGAGATGAATCCGTACCTGAATGTCAATTTACTAATTTATAATGGTCATAATTTACTACCAAACTGAAAGCTATATTTGCATGGCCCAATCATCTTAATCTCTTTTATTGGGAAACCAAATTAAGATTCTATGGCCAAGGATGGGTATATATACATCTAATAGGTACAGTGCACACCGTCTGGGGGATGGACATGCTTGAAACTCTGACTCAGGTAGGGCAAAGGCAATATATGTAACCTAAACATTGTACCTCCATAATATGCTGAAATAAAAAATAAATTAAAAAAAAAGATTCTATGGCTGGTTTGTTAGCATAGGGAGTTGAGTGGTCTGTCAGCCTTTTCTAGGGAACACTGGTGGCTTACTGAGATGCCACAATCCTTCAGGTGTTCCAGTGAGCTTTATCTTTACACTGCAAAAAAGCAATAAGAATCTCTTACTCTCCACCTCTGTCTTTCCTAGATTCCATTTATATCCACAACTCTCAGATGCATTTTCCATGTCAATACCCCTTCAAATGTCAACCTAGAGGACTGTTCTCCCAAACAGGTTACGATTTCAAGTGTACACTGACTACATTTTCACTTCAATAACATTTAGGGGGCCCCTTAATCTCCAGTATTAGAATGACCAAGAATCACAGTCTGTGGTCCTACAATAAAGAGAATTTTCTCCTCTTCCAGAAGTGTCACTTTCTGACATTTCCTGGTTACCATCTGACTTTTTGGCTGATAACCTCCTGTTCTCTGTCTATCAGCATTATAGGTACCAGCTATTATTTTGCTGGTAAACTCTGAAGTGCCATTTACTGGATTATTTTGGTCAATAAAATGCCAGATAGACTAGATTTACTATATCTTTTAAAGTAGTCAATAAAATAAAATCCTCAAAGCCAGATGAGAAAATGATCTACCAAAGTCACAGACCTATGAAAGTAGAAAAAGGGCATCATGTTATTCTTAAAGTGATTTGGGGCCTGTTTATTACCCCACTTACATCTATTCCAGCAAACAAAGAAACATCATAAGCACCATCCACCCCTCTTTTTTGAACGTGCCTTAATCCAGAAAATTTGTTCCAGAGAGGATGTAGCTAAAATGGGGTGTTAACAATCTCTGTGTCCTAAAGTGTTTCATTTTTGATTAAAACATATCACACTTGAGAAATGATTGAACAACTGGTTGGAAGTCACAAAAATATTAACTATAATGAGCTCATTTAAATAGAAACAGACGTGCTACCCCGCTGGTTGTCAAAAGTTTTCAAAGACGGTTTCTCTCGAGTAAGCAGGGTCCTGCAGACTGCGTCCATCTGTCTTCACGAAGGAGCATTTTACGTACTCTGGAAGGAAATGCTCCTGTAAAAACACCATTTGGAATTATTGATCTCTTGATCACTTGTAGATCTCAGTAGGAAATCAACAGCAATGGGCTCAGACAGGAATCACCAGTGCCAAGAACATTTTTGAAAAATTTGGATTAATAGGTGGCTGGAATAAAAATGAAATCATATTTATTAAAAGGGGAACATGTTTCTCTTCTCTCATTGAATCACATAATGGGATTTTTCTAGTTTTTCCAAAGGCCTCCTTGTTCCTCCCTTCATAGTGAAAAATCTGTCCCTCTGTTCTTAGTTTCTACATTCCTGGTATCAGTTTTTGAGGATTCATGGTCTGTAGCTAAACACTTAGGGGGGGCTCAAATTCATAAATTCTATACTATGTTCTTGCTACAGTGTTTGTCACTGGTGCATTGGAAAAAGCATGACTCCTAAGAGCAATTGTAAGATGTTTGATGAAACAATGCACTCAATGTTGCTGCTACTTCCTTAAACCTAGACTATAGAGTTTTAGGGAAGGAAGGAAGCTTGGTTATCAAGCTCTCTGATTTTACAGAGAAGAAATTAAGGCCCCGAGAAGTAAAGTGAGATCTTGTACTTTACACTTACTTTTTCTTTAGGAAAAATATCTTTTAATTTGGTGATATAGAAGTCTGACTTGGCAAAATAAATAAAGTATAAGAAGGTTGGTTTTAAGACTGTTGCAAAGCAACCCTAGTGTGTTGTCCTTAGGGATCCTCTTTGAGATTATATATAGGTTTCTAGTAAATAGAGGCACTCACAAATATTTGTTGATTGGCTAAACTAATGAATGAGTTGCATATCACTAGTATAAATCACAAGTTCATGGACAATGGTGATGTGGAAATGTGTGAAATAATGTTAAATTTCAAAAGGGAAAGACAAACTAGTACGTGTTCAACAATTCTGTTTACAAAAGTATTTATGAATGTTACTGAAGCACAGAAGAGAATGTGAAGTGATGCATGATTTAAGGTTTTTTGAAACGTAATTTAAATTTATGTTAAAATGAATTGACTTCAGGGTTCAGCTGCTTGCCAGCTTAACTGTGATGACCGTTGCTTTCCTTCACATTTTCCCTTTTCATTTTGCTTTAGAGGCATATAGGGGGGCAAAACAAACTAAGTTGACAAACTTTGCTCCACGTTGTTTTTGAGGAGCGTGGAAGAAATTCCTGTGCAGAACTCGGGTACACATGTTCATGTGGTATCTGTCCCCGCCAGCGAGGACAGACACAGCACTGGCTTGTTAGCTGCCTGTCAGCCCTTTGAGACTCCCAGGAATGGCTCCTGCTACAAGGCCTGTCACGTGTACTGCCCCCTGGGTCAGCTCAGAGCTTGATGGAGGTAGAGTGCAGATAAGAGTGTCACCTACAGGAAACTCCACCGATGCCTGGATCAGCCCAGGTTACTCCCTGGTGCTGCCAGCCCAGGGGGGTCTTTGCATGAACTTTCTTCCTACCCAGGACTCTGTTTACCTCACCTGTTCAAGGACACTTTCACAGCCAGTCCTCCCAATCCAGACGCTAATCTAGTATGAAAAATAAAACAGCCTTTACCTAAAATGAGCCACAGTCAACAGGGCTTGTTACAAAAAGCAAAGACACTCTTAAAAAATTAATAATTAGTAGAGAGGAAAGAAATGTTCAGTTCCTAAGTATTTTACGTTTTAGATATCATAGTGTTGTCTGCTTGGCATAGGGGCTGCCTCTGTAATAGAGATGAAACGGGTTTTAGAGCAATGAGGACCCAACAATGCTTGAGAGACCGGCTGGGGGGAACAGCCTCCAAGGCAGATCCATTCAACCGCCTTCAGTCATTTCCTATTTTTAATATTAAAGGAATATGGAGAGAAACAGGACAGAACATAGTGTTCTGGGAAACCAGTAATCAAATGGCCTAAAGCTAATGTTTACTTTTTGGAATGTTTTACGAAGGCATTACTTGGAGATGTAAAAAAAGAGAGAGAGCACCTAATAATAGCCTTTCAGTTGCAGAAAGAGAAAAGCAGCACAGACATGATAATTGAATTTGGTTCGGATGGTCAAAATCTGTGTGATCCTACAGCTGTATTTTCTAAACCATCCGCTTGACTTTTAATACATGTTCTACGTTTTGTTTCCTTTGCCCATTGCTGCATTTGAAAATGGCTAATTACCTTACAAGCCTGTTCAATTTTCCTTTGCTACTATTTTTTTCCTTCCCTCTTACAAATGAAGATGCTTGGTGTTCATTACTTCTCAGTCCTCAGTTCTCTCACCTAACCCTCAAAGCAAGTCAACAGGGAATTTAGGTCAAGGTAAACCCTGAAATTGTTTTTGCAGGAAAAAATAAATAAGTCCAGCTGTATCCCCCAGGAATGGAGGTTGATGCCTACTTGCCCTTTGCCTTACGTAATTCAGTCTGGTGCACCGAACAAACAAATCAAAGGAATGGCAGAGTTTTTGTTGCACTTCAAGCCTAAATACTATCTGAATTCCACAGCCTGGATTCCAAAGCAGTGGTATAATTTTACTTATAAATTTTGAGACCTGATTATATTTTGTATAAACATTTATGTCCCAAAACCCTTTCTGAAGTCATCCAAAAGGAGAATCTCTATGTGTCCCAGAAGAGGTTCATTTGACCTTGCATTGCTATAAAGAGAAGTGCCATGCCCTTGCTATAATTTAATATTGCTCTCTAATGTTTATGTTATGTGTTCTGGACATCTGGGAGCTCCTAGGATGAGCCTGGAATTTGGAAATTATTCCTATATATATGGACTTGCATATACTTGCAATATTAAGAAAATAAAAGACCTATTTTAGTTGGACTCACAAAAGTTTATTTGACTATGTTTATCTTCTTTACTCTTTGTTTCTTGGCAGCCCAGAATAATAATCTGTAACATTTAAACAAAATGTTCATAAAGTATTTCCAAATATATTCTCCCATTTGATCTACACAATGGCCATGTGATTTAAGGCACTATCTCTTTAGAACTCTGAGGCTCGAGTAGGTGAATGAGCTACCCAAGGACAAATGGCTCATGAAAGATAGAGCTGGGACAGAGAGCCACTCACACATTCATTCACGCATTCATTCACCAATACAGTCACGGGCTGCATAATGACGTTTCAGTCAATGACAGACTGCATATGTGACAGTGGTCCCTTAAGATTACAATGAAGATGAAAACTTTCTATTGCCTAGTGACATTGTACCACGATGCATTATTCACATGTTTGTGGTGATGCTAGTGTAAACAAACCTACTGTGCTGCCAGTAGTGTGAACGTATAGCACATACAATTATGTACAGCACATAATACTTGATAATGATAACAAACAACTGTATTCCTGGTTTATGTATTTATTGTACTATACTTTGAATCATTATTTTAGAGTATTATTCCTCCTGTTTATTAAAAAAAAGTTAACTGTAAAACACCTCAGACAGGTCCTTCAGGAGGGATTCCAGAAGAAGGCATTGTCATCACAGGAGATGACAGCTCCATGTGTGTTACTGTCCCTGAGGACCCGCCAGTGGGACAAGATGTAGAGGTGGAAGACCGTGACATGATGATCTAGACCCTGTGTAAGTCTAGGTTAATGTGTGCTTGCGTCTTAGTTTTTAACAAAAAAAAAACTTTAAAAAGTAAAAAGTAAAAATTTTAAAAATAGAAAAAAGCTTATAGGACTATAAAGAAAGAAAATATTTTTATATGGCTGTACAATTTGTTTGTTTTAAGCTAACCATTATTACAGAAGAGTCAAAAGTTAAAACCTTAAAAAGTTTATAAAGTAAAAAAGTTACACTAAGCAAAGGTTAATTTATTATTGAAGAAGTAAATATTTTAAAGTAAATTTAGTGTAGCTTAAGTGTACAGTGTTTCTAAAGCCTACAGGAGTGTGGAGTAATGTCCTAGGCCTCCACATTCACACACTGACTCACCCAGAGCAACTTCCAGTCCCGCATGCTCCGTTCATGGTAAGTGCCCAATACAGGTATATCATTTTTTATCTAGTAGGCCATATTTTCACTGTACCTTTTCTATGTTTAGATATGTTTAGATACACAAATACCACTGTGTTATAACTGCCTACTGTATTCAGTGCAGTGACATGCTATATAGGTTTGTAGCCTAGGAGCAATAGGCTGCACTACGCAGCCTAGGTGTGCAGTAGGCTATACTCCCTAGGTTTGTGCACTCTGTGATGTTCACACAAGGACAACAATCATCTAATGTTGCAATTCTCAGAACATATCGTCATTGCTGAGTGACACATTCCTGTACTTACTGAGCACCTATGATGTGTCAGCCTGAAAATACAACCCAATCCCTGTCCTCAAGGAGTTTCTTGTCCAGTGGAGATGACAGACACTAAAAATTAGATGATTATTTAATTGCAGTTGTGATACACACTATGAAGGCAAAACATAGTGAAAAATATGAGAGGAGGTCTGTATTAAACAGTTAGTTGAAGGAAAGTGGATCTGCTCTACTAGCTTAAGAAGAAAGGGATCTGTCTGAAGGTAATGAGTAACACACAGAAACTTTAGGAGGGACAAGCAACCAAGCTAGTATCTTGCCACCAGAAACTCCAGCGGCCAGAAGGAACCTCCAACCTGCTGTAGGATGGCTCTAGTGAGAATCTCCCCGCTGCCTCCTCTTGTTACTCATCATGAGGTTCCTATGATGTTAGAGATCCCAGAGCCTTGCCCGGAATCTTGACTGCAAAAAGACCAAATGTTTCTGCAATTATGCTTGCAAGAAGAGCTAATAAACCTGGTGCTCGCCACCTCCCAACCCATCGCATGGCTTTCCATGGCTCCCTTCCTGAGCCAGGTAGGTGCTTCTACTCAGCAGAACACAGGCCATACCCCAAGTTGACGATATTCTTATAGAGCTGTGAAGCCAGCTTTAAACAGATTTTAGTCCCATTAAATTGTTTCAAAGCATGTCAATTCTCCTGAATCTATTCATATAAGCTACATGAAGGAAGGGACCGATCTATCCTGTTCACTGCCCTGTGCTCTTTGCTCTAGGAGCTTATTCAACATTCACTGAATGAACAACAGAAATTGTTTAGCATTGAATATCAAGCCAGTAAAATAAGACTATCTTCCTCCTTAAACAGGACATCTTCGAGAAGTTCTGGGAATCTTGTCTCTTCTAAATGGAGTTACTCTTGGGGTCCTGGAAGTGTCAGGAGAGACTGTCATAAATGTTCAGAGAAATAAGCCTGACCTCCACAAAGTGACTCAAATAAAACAAAATGAAACAAAGCAATAGCAGAAACAAAAGATGTCTGTGCAGCTCTTTGTCTGCAGAGATTCTTTGAGACCCAGAATAGTTCTCCTGAGGAAAAAGCATCAAGTGTAAAGTTCTCTTTTTAAAACCAGAGGGAGAAAGTGCAGTTGTTGGTAAGAAGACCAGACTTGAGTGGGTCTAGAGGCAGTCACAGGCTGGGGAGTTTGAATTGGCAAGTTGTCTCTCATCGAGTCATTCAAAGGTTTCCTGTCTCATCTTGCAGCATCAGACACTTCCGGCCTGTAAATTCAGCCCTAACAAGTTTTCACAAGGATCAGTGGAGAGTGGATGATATTCGGAAGGAAATGAGGTAGCAAGTAGGTTAATGGATGTAATGCATTATTCTGATCTTCATGACTAATATTCTGTTGATCTTATTTTTCTCATGAAAATAACTCCACCTCTGCCCATCACCTCCTGCTTCTAAGAAAGCTGCTTTATCTGCCCTGCAAATGAGGTCATGGTGCATGACCAAATAACCCATAATCCTTAAATACCTCTGTGATGTTCTATTGGCTGCAGATTCCCTATCTGGCAGGGACTGCTTCTGTGGGAAGTCTTTTGAGTTATGTGGGAATTTCTTTGGGATATTTTTATGTTTAATAATGATGTGGACAAGTCCAGTCTCTTCTCATGGCCTCTTACTCTCAAGTAAAAGAAAAATATAAACATGTCCCAGTTTATCAGATATTTTCTTTTACTGAGACATAATTTCATTTGATATTATAGTACCCAAGAGTTTGGTTCATTAATTAGCTAAGAACAAAGGCTTGCTTGATTTATCATTTTTGACAAGAAAGCTGTATAACTTCCTTCAATGGGTGAATGGTCCATTCATGCAATGGAATACAACTCGACAATGAAAAGGAACAAACTATTGATCCACACAACAACGTGGATGAATGTCAAATGTGTTTGACAAAGTGAAAGAAGCCAGTCCCAAAGGCTATATAGCATATGATTCCATTTGTAGACATTCTGGAAAGGCAAAACTATAGGGATAGAAAACAGATCAGTGGGTGCCAAGGATTGGGACTGGGGAAGGGTTTGACTATAAAGACGCAGCAAGAAATTTTGGGGGTGATGAAACTGTTCTTATTATGACTATGAAGATGGATACACAGTGCTATGCATTTGTCAAACCTGTAAAATTCTACATAATAAAGAAGAAATTTTACTGTAAATTAAGCAAAAAAGCTCTATAAAATAAATGTAGAATCAAATTAAACATTATCAAGAAAGCAGGCAGCTTTGTGTGCCAATCATTCTTTGTACAGAGTGAAGGGAAGGTACTAGACATAGACTATAGCAGTGTTTCCCAAACTGTGCTCTGTGGAACACAAACATTCCCAATATGTCACTAGATGTTACTCAAAAAAAGTATTCCAATTGTTCCTCAACAAAAAGATTCTGTGTCAAATAAATTTGGGAAACCTTCCATTCATAATCCTATTCTCCCTTTGGAGAGTTATGGTATATAAGATTGAGAGAAGTTCTGCAGCAAAAAACAAACAAAGGAACACAAACATTTAACTTGGTAGTTCTCCTAGCTGTTTGGAAATGAAACTGTTATTCATAGAACATTGATTAACATCTAATGGACATTTAAGAAGTGCTGACCTATAGTAGGGTGACATTTCATCACAGAATCATGAAATCTGAGTGCCGGAGGGAGCTTCAGAAGGTCATCTTGTCTTCTGGGCAGACACACAACCATTTCTGATGCGAGAAAACATATCCTGTTTTCAAGACTGTCCAGTTCCTAATTTCACAGGATTTTTTTTTTTTTTTTTTGGTAATACATTTGATGTTTAACAATTTTCTCTGTTACAGTATTGTTTCTTAAAGTAAGTCTAAATGATTCTTCCTCAAATATATACCTGTTTTCTCTCTCTCTTCCTCTTCCCCTGGGGAGGACAGTATCACTCATTACCATGGGCTACTGCAACAAGGAGCTCATCTTCGAGAGTGGTAGATACCTCTGTGAGTGGCGCACAAGGTCACCTCCCAACCCTGGCGACTGCTCCTAAAGTATAGGAGTTGGTGTTGAGACATCATGCCTATGTTGTGTCCCTGTTCCTGCTCTTGGCCTCCCAATTGCTGCAGGGCTGCTCAGAAAGCCCAGCAGATTCTCCCCCTGCAGGGGCAGGAGGAAAGACCCTTCAACAGTAGATAAGTCACCTTAATGGCAGGGTCCTAGAGAGAAGGTCTGTGGTTTTTTCCCTTCCTGAAACTTGTTTGTTTGCTTCAGCCTGTTTCAGCGTTCAATGAGTTACCCCAGTACCTTCAAATAAATTCCCTTTTAGCTAAAATCAGTTTCTGTTACTTGTCTCCCAAAGAACCTCACCTACAATATCTTATCTGTCTTCCAGCAGTGTATGGTGGCAAAAGGAGCAAATACTGGCCAAGTTTTCCAAATTAGGCACACGAGGATCCATTCCAACTTACCAGGAGATTAAGCACAAAATTGGATTCATGCTCTGGTCTTTCCCACTGGCCCACTTGAGGTCCTTGTTCCCTGCACCTGGGGTCCCTCTCGCTTCCCTCTGGCTCCTAAGGGCCTGTGGGGGGTTTCGTTTAAAACCGCCCAAGAAGAGCTTTCATTTTTCACTTAGCTCTGTTCTGGAAGTAGAATGGTTTCATCTAGCCATTATGTCTTGTAATTCTTTCTTTCTAACTTTTCAGACAATTCCAGCTTCTCTGAAATTCTCTCCTAGGCCCTTCACATGACACTGAATACTTCAGAAGTGACTTAGTTATGGGGATGTGTACGGAATTCTCTGGTATGGAGATCAAGAAAGGCCTTAATTTTATTTCAACATCTGGATAGGCGCATTTAACTAAACTATGCATTTTGGCATGGTGCCAAAGCACCTGAGGGTAGTTGCAGTACCTTGGAGGTTTGCAGTAATGCAAAGATTTATATGCAGCATTTACCCCATGCTGGTTCAGAGTGTTATTCTTTTTCATCATTTGATTTATACACTTGCTCAAAGTTTTTCCAATTGTAGGTGCAGTCTCTATGTCAGCCTCTGCAAACAGGCTGCTCAGAGGACGCATCTTGTCTCCCAGGGTCCTGCAGTGCCCAACACAAAGCCAGGCATAGGAAAAGCCTTAAGGAACCATCTCCAAAATAGTCGCTGCATTTGTGAAGACTAAAACATAACAGGCAAGAACCACTCCAGGGGCTTGAGCCATTGTATCATCAAGCATTCTGGTGCTTTACAATCCTTGAAAGAAAAATACACATACTTGTCACCCACAACTAAACCTCTTCGGATGTGGCAATAGCTTTACAAAAAGAAAGTTTTAAAAATCTAAAAAATTTCAATGCAAGTTTTCTGAGCTCCTGCTGTGAAGCTCAGGTTTGCCCTGCTGTCTTTGGAATGTGCCTTCTTCCTCTCGCCACCCCCACACCGGGGCCGGTGAACCGCGGTCACGTTTGGCCATGCTGGCAGGCGCTGGCAGTGACCCCCTCTGTGCCTCTCCGCGATTCTTGCCTCTCAGAGAATGAACTGAGGAAGTTTCATAAGCCTGCCAAGGATCATATTTTGAAGCTGCGTGGGAAATTAGCAGTAGCATTTATTTTATATTTAAACTTTAAGTACTTAAACAAGAAGAAATTATACAAACAGATTTAAGTGGTTGGGGGAGAGAAAGAAAGAACTATAGGCAACGAGCATCCCAGCTGGTGGTTCCTACCTGAAAGCTGTTCTTTCATGGTCCGTTAGATTCTGGCCTTGAACTGATGGCACCTTTTGGATATTGAGGTTGGAGCTGACAAGATGGAAGAGGAAACTCGCTAAGGTTTCCTACAGCAATGATACAGTAGGGAGAGGCTGGCACTCCCAACTTCCCCATTTGTTGGGGTGGCTGTTATGTATTGAGTGCTTGCTATGTGTGAGGCAAGGGGTTAATCACATTGCAACTACGGTCTCATCTAATCCTAATAAACTTCTGAAATTATTACTATCCTTTTACAAATAAGGAAACTGAGGCTAAGGAAGTGTGAGAAAGTTTTCCAAGGTGACCCCAGATTATGTCTTTATCCCAGAGGATAAAGGATACACACCCAGGATGAACTCCACTGTGCAGCTGGTCCTGTAATAAGGTCATTTCATTCAACATCGTTTTCTTGTAACGTTGATGAGGAGAACAATCGAGTCCTGGCCAGGGCCACCGTCTATATGGGGTTTGCACGTTCTCCCCATGTCTGCACAGGTTTTCTCTGGGTACTCCACTTGCCTCCCATATCCCAAAGATGTGCCATATTAGGTTAATTAGCATGTCTACATGGTCCCCTTCTGAGTAATTGTGGGTATGTGTGTGTCCTGCAATGGGATGGCATCCTGTCCAGGGCTGGTTCCCACCTTGTGCCCTGAAGTGCCAGGAGAGGTTCTGGCCACCCATGACCCTGAACTGAAATAAACAGGTTTGCAAATGAATTAATGAATGAATACAAATTATTGTAAAATAAAAATCTATCAAGTATATGATAATCATACAAAGGCACAACCATAAAAGGTGCGGTAGGAAAGTGCTCAGCGAGCCACCCTATGTGTGATTGTTTCTGAACTGCCTGGTGGCAGGAGGGGCTCCTTACAATTCTCACTTTGCAAACATTTATTCCTTGATTTGAAGCCACCACCACTATGACCTCCTCACTCACTGATTCACCAAAAATTGGATAAATCATTGTCTTACTTGTTAATCTTTCTTAAATGTATGTGTAGCTCACATTTATTTCAGTATTTAATATTAGGAATGTTTTGGTTTTTATGTAGAAGTTTGGTGATGTTTCTGTGACTAGAAATTTGGCATAGGAACTTAACTCTTGTTTATATCAATTAGCCTGTGGTCAAATTGGTTTTGTTGTATGTTGTTTTGCTTAAAGTCACAGTTTCGAAGGCACTATCGGCGATGTTAAGTGAGGACTTACTGCACACACTCTAACTGCTAACCTATATACTGTTTGTGGCAAAGATGGTTACTTTTAAGTTCCATGATGTTGGCCAGGCAATTTAGTCTCTCTGAGCCTCAGTTTACTCAAAAGAAATCTAAGAATGGCAATACCTATCTCGTAGGTTTATTACAAGGCTTAAATGAGATGACATAGGGGAAAGCAGACATATGATCCTGACACAAGGAAGGCATTAAATACATTTTTTTTCTCCTCTTTAGAGCTGAAGATGCATTAGACATGCAGAAAACTGACTGAGTGGTGACTATGCTGGTAGGAAGCCAGAGGTGACATGACTATCCCCGGTCATTGTGGAGCTGGCGTGGGCCTGGAGACTGCTTCTCTTGACAAGGGGGGCACATGAAGATCGGAAAGGTCTATGGCCTGCTCAGGAGTGATTTGACGATGAGCCATCGCTTCACTCTTCCACTCACAACTCTGCTATTAGGGTAGAATCAATATGTACAAGGGCTGTCCAAAAAGTATCCAGCCATGCAATGTGAAAAATTATGAAAATTATGGCGGGATACTTTCTGACAACCCTTGTATGTGTAAACAAATATATGCGCACGGATGTGCCTGTGTGTGTGTGTGTGTGTGTGTGTGTGTGTGTTTAAAACACATTTTCCCATCATTATTACCAAGATTCTTTTGCTGGAATATTTGATACCTTTGATTCCACTGAACTCTTACCTTCTGCTTGACATGCATTTCCTAGAGTCAAAGTGGGGGCTAATTCTTAAGACACAGTTCAAGTTCTAGCTCTGACTCTGCTATTGCTCTGTTGTGTAATATATACATAATTTTTAAAAAATTAATTCAAGTTCAAGCACAGGAAAATCCTAATTTCACTTTCTCCTTCCCCTGGGGACTATGAATGAGTAGCTGGGACAAGTCAGCCCACTGTTTCGCTCAGAGCTACCCTGCTATCACCTGGAACAGCACCTACCACAAAGTAGCAGCCAGTGCATAATTGTGTCATGAACTGGAGGGTCGTCCCTTTCCCACGCTGCATTGTCAGTACCTTTCTAAAACACTCCTGCCACGGGAAGTCCCCAGGTTTGCCTTTCCAGCTCAAGTCTCACCCAATCACTAGCAGTGCTCACAGAAGCCCACATGCTATCTCGATTACAGACCTTTGCATGTGCTGCTCGTTCTTCCTCAGTTGCCCTCACCATTATCCACTGAACAAACTCCTATTTATTCTTAAAGGCCCAATACAAACGTGACCTCCTTGTGAAACTTCCCCAGTTCTTCCTCGGTAGAATAAGTTTCATTTCTTCTGCTCCTGCGGTACTTTGTACTTGCCTCTCTTCTCATACTTGGTTCTGCTCTTAATGATCCTGTGAGGACCTTGTGCTAGTCTCTCCCATTTGACTGTCACCTCCTAGAGGGCATAGAGCTTCTTTATTCCTAGAGCCACACCTGCAGAAACTTGCAGAAACCATTTGTTGAATGACTCAATGAAAAAAGAGAGAGCTACAAAGAGGCAGGGAATTAGATTGAAAAACGGAAAGGATATGGAATATTGCACAAGAGGAGACATGGAACAAATTACAGAAGTGTCTGCCTCTACTGGTGTTCTTTGATGGCAGAACTGATGCAAAGAACGCGTATCCTAGAGAAATTCCTTTTTTCTCTGTACATACCACCAGCAAACAAATAACATTTGGCCTTAGAGAGGCTAATGACAGGCCAGTCACAAAGCAGTCCTGGCTTTGCAATTCAGACACACCCTAAAAAAGAGGAGAAGAAAAGAGAAGGAAATTATAATAGGTGTGAGCATCTCTCTAGTTCTGTTATCAAAAAAGGAAAAGGCTGAACTGTTGGCAAACAGAGAGTATCTGAGAAGAATGGCAAATAGAGTTAAATATGGGAAACAACTTCTATTCAGAATTTTCTGAGCAATGATTAGACAAATAATTGTAATAGTTCAAGTTGTTTGAGCTGTAGAGGACGTTGTGCTCTGGCCATTTAGCCCTTATCTCTTTCCAGATGCTACAACTCGTCGTTTCTTTAGAGGCTGGTGCCTGTGGCGAATGTGAGCTGATCCGAGTCCTGGCAACCTTCGAGGCTGCTCTGGTTCACCACACTGGTGCAGGAACCCAGGCTTCAGAGGGAGTCCTCATGCCCCAACTAGCCCCCTCTAGGCCTACAGGGAGACACCTGGTAGACCAGATGTCCCGACATTGGCGCATGCAGACTGGGTGTGGGATTGATGGAGCTCTCATGCAGACTGATACCAAAGACAAATTCTGAAAGACAGCTCAAAGCTGAGCAGATCTTAATTTGTCCATATTATCTTTGAGATGTGACTATCTTCCTCAGCTTTCTGGCAGCTTGCCCAGTTTTCGGAGGGAAACTCAGTTGGCCAGAGTTCACCTGGGTTGATCAGCCCCCAGGGGAATGTGTTTTCTCTGTGAGCTTCTTTTGTTATTCTGCAAGGACTGGGTCAGCTTTTCAAGAGTGGAAATGTCAGAGGAATAAAGAGGCTCCCTTGAAAAGATCTTTGCCACCAAGAAAGGAAACATCTCAGCATATCCCTTAAACAACAACATGCAGCGCGACAGCCTTGCTTCCGACCCGAAGGAAGGAAAGAGGCTGAGAACGGTGGGCGACATTTACACGCACCCCTTTGCTGGGGAGGCAGCTGGACGGGGGCTCTGTCATCCCAGGCGCTCAATTAAGGGAACGGAAATATCAACTCTGTGGAATCTTTTTGGATGGCAAACTAGGCTAGAAAGCAGACAAAGGAAGACTTTCAGCAAAAGCCTGATTTTTTTTTTTTTTTATACTGCAGCACAGTGCGAACATAAGGCCGCTGCCCTGAGAAGCAGGAATCTGTGACTATTGGGAAGAAGCCCCATCCAGACTGCAGCGTCCCGCTGACCCCAGCAACAAACAGAAAGTGATAGTAGAGGACAGCGAACTGTGGCTGCACCAGGCCGTGCGGCTGTTCTAGAGAGAGATGCCACGGTCGGTGAAATAGATCGCACCGTATTCACCTGACTGCCAGGAAGGTAAGTTTGTGAATGTCTGGCTGGAAGAATCCTAGGACGTATTACTGACCATGTGTCCACTTGCATTGTGGGAGTAGACGATCGAAAGACTAAAGCTTTATTTGCAAACTTACACATGTCTGCTGAATCCCTTCCCGGTTACAAAATCATTCACAGTGCCCCCAAGTTTAGCATCACCCTGGGCCAAATATACTGTCTCCCAAATAATCAACAACACCCTCTACAAGCAGAACTGATTATTCTTAAGAAACAAGGGAAGGGCATGTTGATGGTGTCTGCCTTTCAGGGTCTCAGCTAGGGTTCTTTCTTCCTCTCATGAATCTGATAAGCTATGACAGACATACAGTATTGGCCAGTTTGCTCCATGAAAAGACCTCTGTGTGCCAGGATCCTTCCAAAGACTTGGCACCAGGGGCTCTGCTCAAGAACATCCCTGTGCACCCCCATGTCTAGTGTTAATACATTGGAGTTCAAATAAACACCAATATTGCCTAGACAAAGCAAATAAGGGGAAACTAAGGAATCTTAACTCCAGTTGAATTCTCTTAGATAAAAGAGAATGGCAAGATGTTGCCTGGGCATGGTGGCTCACATCTGTAATCCTAGCACTCTGGGAGGCCAAGGTGGGAGGATTGCTTGAGCTCAGGAGTTCGAGATCAGCCTGAGCAAGAGTGAGATCTCATTTCTAATAAAAATAGGAAAATTAGCCAGGTGTCATGGCATGCACCTGTAGTCCCAGCTACTCTGGAGGCTGAGGCAGGAGGATCGCTTGAGCCCAGGACTTTGAGGTTGCTGTGAGCTATAATGACACCACTGCGCTCTACACAGGGCAACAGAGCAAGACTTGTCTCAAAAAAAAAAAAAAAAAAGTGTCACACAAAATCCTGTCCAATCCTGGGAAGAAGATCTGAGATATTTGTTACAGACCTTTGCTCCCTGGGTTCTTGTATCCTCCCCATCTGAGCACCTCCTTTCAAGATACCCTCGTCATCGCCCATGCTTAACTCAAATTTTATTGATCACAGATGACATGCTACTACTTCAATAACTGACCATCAGCGCATCAAAGGAGTATTTCTCAAATCCAGATCATGTCAGAATTAGCTGAGGAGCTTTGTAAGGATAAAAATTCTGGGTTGCAGCTTGAAGATAGGGTGGGATCTGCACGTGTCAGACAGTTCAGGTGTTTGGGAATGATTGCAGGGATGCGTTAGAATCATACCAGGCACTGAGACAACATGAGGGGTTCAAGATGGAACAGGGCAGTGGCAGTGGTGGTGGCATGGTTCTGTGAAAAAGATTCCCTGTGCTTCTGATATTCTCCCTTCTCTGGCAATCTCTCTCCCCATTTGAGAGCCATTGGCACTTTGATTAAAAGTGCCTTGGACTAATCCTGGCTCTGCCACTCAGGAGGCCCCCATGGCCTTGAGGAAATCACTTTATTGGCTTTAATGTCCCTATTTGTAAAATAAGAGTGTTGGCCAGTTTAGTGGTTGTCACCGTCACTATGCATCAGAATTATTTGGGGAGTCTTTCTTTATACCAAACCAGTGCCCAGGCCCCATCCACAGGGGTTCCGACCTCGTCTGTCTGGCATAAGGCCCTGATGTTGGGGATTGGCAAAGCTCCCCAGTGATGCTGTTGTGGAGATTGCTCTGAAGCCAGATGACTAGAGTTCTCACTTCTTGTCTGGAGCACTCCACAGATGGTTACAGCCCTCCATGTGACGCATCCAAAAGAGTGTTTTAAAGTCCTTGTGAAGAAGGAATTGACCAGCCAGTGCCTGACCGGCCTTTGAGAAGTTAGCATTAGGACAGAATGGAAGAGTTACTTTATTTGGTAAGGGATGAAGCAGCAAGGTATTTATGATGGTTAATTTTATGTGTCAACTCGACTGGGTGAAGGGATGCCCAGATAGCTGGTAAAACATTATTTTGGGGTGTGTCTGCGAAGGTGTTTCTGGAAGAGACTAACATTTGAATCAGTAGACTGAGTAAACAGGATCCATCCACACTAATGCAAGGAGGCGTCATCCAATCCCTGGAGGCCCTGAATAAAACAAAAACGTGGAGGAAGGGCGAGTTCAGTGTCTCTGCTTGAGCTGAGATGCACGGATTGCACATCTCCTGTCTTCAGACATCAGCACTTCTGGTTCTTAAAGCTTTCAAACTTAGACTAGGACTTAGGACATTGGCCCCTGATTCTCAGACCTTGCACTGAATTATACCATTGGCTTTCCTGGTTCTCCAGCTTGCAGACAGCAGGTGATGGGGACTTCGTGGCCTCCATAATCACATGAGCTAATTCCTACAATCTCTCTCTCTCTCTCTCTCTCTCTCTCTCTGTATATGTATCCTATTGGTTTTGCTTCTCTGGAAAATCCCGACTCATGTAGTGCTGCACAGGATCCACTTTAATATATTAAAGATGCATGAGCAGCGGAGTTTTTCCTGAAGCCTTTCTCACAGGCTAATTAAGAATATTCTGATTCTAAATTCATTTCTTCTCAGGTAGCAAGTATCACCACTAGGTCTGTTATAATTTGTATGTCTGTGCATACAGATGTCTATGTCTACGTCTGTGTGATTTTCCTGACATAGACTAGACTGGCTCCAGCAGCTAGGACCCTGTCAGGGACTTCATGTTTCAAGCAGCAATGGTTTCCCAGTTCTTTGCATGTTAGGATACTAGTGAAGTGTCACCAAGTACAGCACCTATTATGAGCTCAGCATGACTCTGAGCACTGTAATCACTAACCTCAATTATCCTCACAACAATCCTATATGGCATATATTACTATTCTTCCCATTTTATTGGTGAGGAAACTGAGAAACAGCATATTTCAGTAACTTCCCCAAAGTTACTTAGTAAATGACAGAGGTAGGATTTGAACTGAGGGATTTTGGCTCCTGAACCTGTGTTTTTTCTTTTGTTGCTAAAGAATATTGCCTCCCATGTAATCAGTAGTACAGTGTTTGTAATCACAACCGGCAACAGATCCACGATTTACCATGGCTTTCTGCTATCTTGGTTTTACTCGTAGCTATTCTCAGGAGATGCAAATCACAAGATTTCTTAACAACGAGTTTTGCCCTTGATTTTGTGAAGAGTGCAATGAGATGCACCAGCTGTGAGCGAGAACCTTTTGTGCCTGTGTACTTGCAAATCTATCACCACTCCCCTGTTTCTGTGCAAGACCTGAGCCAGACTGTGGAGCAGCTGATCTGCTCTCTGCAGCCCACTTCACAATTCACACCTGTCTGGAGGCTGCTGGGTCCCGCTGAGGGTACATCCATCACAAGGTGGCCGCTGCGGTGACTCAGCCACACTGAAATCCGGTTCGTCCAGCTGCGTTTCCCTGGACCTCTGCCTGCTGGAAAGCCAGGACAAGCAGGTTCACACACCTATGTTCACTGATGTGAGCTGTGCTGGTGCTTTTTTTTTTTTTTATTCAGAAACTTGGGAGTTCTAAGAAGCAAAGTGACATTATGTGCATTTTCCCTGTTTTAAGAGTTTTTACTCCGTTCTTTGCACGGTGGACCCAAATGCAGACAGCAGCAGCACTAAGGACGTGATAATGTATTTCCTTCTCCTTTTTCTTTTTCTTTTCTTTTCCTTCTTCTTCTTTTTTTCTTTTTGTTAATGACACCATTTCCTGTATGTCCCATTAACTTAAAAGCTCCATATTACAGCATATAATCATTTTATAAATTGCATATTTTTCTTGTTTCTTTATTGTACAAGTCATAAAACGTAAAGGTGGTTTCTTACTCATACTGAAAATAATTTTACAATGTGTTCGGTTGAGCTGGGGAAAGCTGGCTAATGGATGATGGGGAACATGGGGTCATTCTGCGAAAGGGAGCAGCTAAAAGAACTTTGCACCATAAAAGTTAATGAGGAAAAGTCAAGAGTTAGGCGTGTGCTTAAGTGTAAATCTTGATGAACTGTGCATTAATTTCTCTCTTGGGTTTAAGCATCATTCAGTCCAGAGAGCAGCTGTAGAATAAATTCACTTAACTATTATTCAGAAATTTGCCACTTTTCCTTTTAGATGTGAGAGTTTTGGATCTGTTTCTTAGTCAATATCCTCAAATAGAGATTGAAAATGTATGAGGTTGGTTAACAGTTTACTAGATACCCTGGAGACAATCCACTGGGGTGGGGGGAGGGAATTTTGTAAACATATAATTAATGTGAATAGCTCTTATATCATTACATGCTTATTACATGTGCATTGTATATTACATTACATATAACATGTAGTTATGGCATAGACACAACGAGAGAAAAGATCGCATTTTTCAAGTTTGGCCTTATCTTAGAGCCTCTGCACTGGAAACTTGCTGTCATTGGGATGCTCTTCCTTTCAACCATGGAGCGTGGATTCCTCATGCGGTCATTTCATTCATAGCTTAAATGCCATCTCCTCAAAGAGGCCTTCCTACCACCCATTAAAAGAATCCAGTGAACACCCCTCATCACATTCACTCTCCATACATCCACTATCACACATCTGATAGTATTCATGTTTATTTATTTGATAGTTTATTGTCTGTCTCCACCCTCTAGGATGTAAACTAGGTAAGAACAAGACCTTGTCTGTCTTGTTTATTATTCCTGTAACCCAGTTTCTTAAAGAGTGAGTGCCTGGTATACAGTAGGAGGTCATTAAATATTTGCTGGCAGGAAGGAAGGAAGGAAGGGGAGGAAAAAAGGAAAGAAGGAAGGATGGAACCCAGGAAGGAGGGAAGGAAAGATATGAGAGCCGAGCTTAGGCATTAGATGCTAACTTGCATAATCAGGGAAAGCTAAGAGATGTGACTTGAGTTATTAATATATCTTAAAAGATGACAGGGGTGTAGTTTCATGAGTGGTAGGAGGAGGAGAAGTAGATTTTCTAGTTAGAATCTCTGGACAACCAGTTATATTAGAGAGAGCATAAGTACTCACTGGGTGTTACCCCAAGCTCAGAAGAGAGATTATGGGCAGTGGATTGATCTGGAGAAGTAGCAGGTTAAAGGGGCTTTGGAGAAAGGAACTCAAGCCTTGTGTGAAAATTGTAGGGACCAGTTTGAGATGAGGAGGGGGATAGATTAGGAAACAATTTGAAACAAACTGAAGGAGGGGCACAGGGGGTGATTGCTGAATCTCGAGAGGTTTGGAAGTGTCTCTTAACCATTTGCTTAACCCGACTTTGCAAAGCTGATTGACAGATGGACAGAATCTCAGTTAGGACCAGTTACTGCAGATGTGGTAGGACATAGGCTTTCACCTCCCAGCCTGGGAAGAGACTGTTTTCATATGGGTACGATGGGGGGATAGCTATTTCTGACCTTGCTGTTAATATTTGGAAGGTAGAAAGTAACAGGGAAGGTGTGGCATGGGTGGAGCTAACAAGTGAAAGGTGGTAAGAAGCTTGGAATAGAAATTGGGATTCTATTTTGCTAAAAGGATATTCTCAGAAAAATAAAATTGCCATCATGTCATTATTCTACCCTCCCTGGCATTTACTATTATGTTTCTAGAGATAGAAAGAAAATATCTCTTGACCATTTGAAAACTGAGGAAGAGAATGGAAAAAGGCCTTGATGGTTTAGAAGTACAACTGTTGTCATGAACTGTTCAAGGATATTGATGTGCAGTGGATGCAGAATTTGGAGCAACTTTCATAATCATATCAGCTCCTGTGGGTATCAGGGTGGAGGAAAGAACTTGCCATTGCAGTTGCAGATGCATGCCAGTGCTGGGTGGGTTTTTGACAAGTGGTGCTCCACCTCCAGTGTTGTCTCATTGTCTTATTGTCTCATCCCTCCACCCTCCTTGTGCTCTTTCATCATGGATACTGCTGACTT
Organism: Varecia variegata; assembly: GCA_028533085.1. Lineage (NCBI taxonomy): Eukaryota > Metazoa > Chordata > Mammalia > Primates > Lemuridae > Varecia > Varecia variegata. The sequence continues at coordinate 102,950,137 of CM052440.1, read as the reverse complement.
GCCTCTCCTAATCCAGACTTAGCTGTTAACCTCTTCCCTAAGAAATAGCTCTCTGTCTTTTAATCTACTTGATTCTCGCTACTCTGCTGGCAACTGGTCTTCTCCATTGGATTCTGAATTGCTTTCTGCATTGACTCCTCTGTCCCAACCATTTCCTAGCTGATCTCCAGCGTGACTCTACTCTGGCCCATTCCTTGCTACCAGCAGCTCAGGGATCCCCTTACAATCTCCCTCAGGTGCACTCTGACTTGGCTTTCCATTAAAACTTGGCATGGAGAGATGGGCATTCAGGCCACAGAGTCAACCGACTGTCAATTCCTTCACACGTTTCTTTCCCGATCCAGTTTATTTAAGCTACCACCATTCATAGAGTCTGCTCTCTTGTTTCTTTTGTCACACTCCCCTGGACACACAGGGGCCTCTTCTGTCAGGAGTAGTAAATATCAGCATTGTTTTCTGATTCAGCACGGTCCCATCTTCATTCCTGCCATGCCAAGCCTGGAAGAGAAAAAGAAAATAATCTCTCAAAAACCCATTATCATAGTAGCTTTCTTTTCCTTTTTGCTCCAGTTGGAACTTGCTGCTATCTCATTTGGATTAGAATGAAATTATTTACATTAGCTATGCTGCATCCCCCGAATTAGGCAATGGTAAATGTCATTTGTGTCACAAAAAATTAATTTCGTGTTCTTCTGAAGTTATCTGGCCTGCTCACCATTGTATGGGGTGCCATTGGCATTGGCTCTGGGTGGGGTTGTGGGTGGGGGGAAGCCATGCTGCCTCTTGCATTTGGGCCTTGGCAGGTTGCACGGCGGTGTGCACAAGGAAACTGAGCCCCATCTGCATGGCTCACTGCTTATCAGGGGCTCACACTGGCTGCCATGCTGTAGGGCAGCAAAGGAAAACAAAACAACAATAAAGGGAGTCCTTTGTCATGGATTAAAAGGGTTTAGAAACATCTGAGCCATGCAGTTTTTGAACACTAACACGGCCAATGACTTCATAACAGAATGCTAGAAAATGTGCTAACTGGGTTAGATAGAGTTGGTGGGGCCGCCAACACTCATGCTTTTGTTAATGGCCTCTTATCTGTGTGAGTGTGTGGATGCACAGTTCACAGATAAAGTGACCTTTTGCAGAGTGAGAGGAATGAGGTTAATGACATTACAGTATTGCTGCTTGTGATTGTAGCTAAGGGTGTCCCTAAAGATTGTCATTCCTAACAAATTCTTCTTTTTCAAGTGAGTCGAATTCATATGTCTGAACTTCTCCCATTAGAAAATTTATCATGGACACTAATGGGTGGGTCCTATCTTTATGTGTAAGTATAATAGTTGGTTACCTAACTGAGTGTGCTTCAAGACTCAGCAAAGATCTCCTTGCATGCACTGAATTCTACACCTAGTGATTCATTCCTTTGTGTTAAGAGATGCCCCATCCCCCCAATTTTTAATTTTTTCTTTTAATTTATTATATTAATTTTTTAATATCATAATGAGGTTTTTTTCTTTAATTTGGTTACTCAATTCACCTATAAGTGTCTTTAAATGGATTTATTTCAAAATAGTCAGAGATATCAATACCTGTCAATAACTGATAAAATAGACAGAAAATCAGTAGGATATAAAAAATTTGAACAACCAACTTGATCTAATTAACACTATAGAAAACTCTCCTCAATAACAGCAGAATAAACATTCTTTCCAAGTGCACATGAAACGTTTACCAAAATGTATCATATTTTGGGCTACAAAACAATCTCAATAAATTTAAATGAATTCAAATTTTACAAAGTGTATTTTCTTTTCTTTTTTTTTTTTT
>CM052440.1:102907345-102947816 GCA_028533085.1 Varecia variegata | reverse complement strand
GTGCCACCCTCAGGCTGCCAGGTGGGGGAGGCCACCTGCCAGGTGGCCCCAGCTGGAGGTGAGGGGGATGTGCAGAGGAGGGTGGTGGCTGGATGTGGCAGGACGCTGTGGCCAGCGTCACTTCCCCAGCCTGAATCCAGGTCAGGAATCCAGTCCCCCACAGCTGAGGACTGACCAAGACCCTGGCTCCTTGTGGAGGACAGGGACATTCTGACAGGCGGGGAAAGACCCTGCTGTTGCCGCTACTGCTCACTGTCCATCAGGGTGATTGACACGGAGCCAGCTCAGCTCCCGGCCTCTGCTCCCGACATTCCAGTGGTCCAGGAACAGGACTGGCCTCAGGCCTTCAGGAGCCCAGTAGCCAAATATATCCTTGTCCTAAAGTGAGAAGAGGGTAGGGGTTTTCAACAAAATAGGAAAGAGAAAGAAGAATGCTCTTGGTGGCCTGTGATTCCCAGAACTCTGCTATCTAGCTCTCCTGTGTCCCTACAAAAGAGTGCTTGGATTGTCCTGTGAGCGTGTGCATGTATGTGTGTGCGAAGGAAGGACTGGCTTGATTTCTTTTCTAACACCACAGAAAGTCTCACAATATACCCATTCTCTGTATCAACCTGGGGGTCCATGGCTGGGCTTCAGGAAGGCTGTAAATCTCTGAAACTGTAAGTACCAGGATGTTTTTTTCTCAGTAAAGAGGTCCTTAGCATTCTTCAGATCCCCAAGGAACTTATACCAATGGAGCTTGAGAACAGCCCCACCAGGAGAAACAGGACTCTGGGACCCAGAAGTGTGACAGAGGGAGCCGTCTTTTCATGTCACCCCCTGCCTTACTTCGGTTTCCTCTTTTTTAAAGCTCTCCACTCCCATTTTCTCCCTTATAGTGGGTATTCTCTCAGAAATCCATTTTAGAACACGGAGGAGTATAAATCAGTAATACAGGGTCTGACATGATTCAAGCAAATTTGAGCGCTAGCATACCATACAGTGATTTTCATTTACATTATCTTAATTCTCACAACCAGGCTAGGAGCTAGGTGTTAGTCCTCTCTTCTTACTGACAAAAACAAAAAACCAAACTGAAGCTCAGAGAGGTAAAGTGACTTGCCCAAAGACACACAGTGAGTAAATATCACAGCTGGAACACAAACCCTTTTGCCCTGATACAAGCACTCTTTCCACTCCCCCATAATCTTGCCCGGCTGGAGCACGAAGACAAAGATCACCGTGATCAGAGATTTACCCAGGATGTTTTAAATACCACTGATAATTCTTCATAACCACAAAAGTTACCACATCTCTCTTTGTTGTTTCTTTAACCAATACAGAAACTGAGGCCATTATCAGCAATGTCTAAAAGTGTAGGAGACTGGATTTGTTGATCTTTGTTTCTCCTGAGGCCTTGAAGCAAATGACAAGGATGGAGAACAGTTATTAAAAATAAAAATCCAGTGTCCAAAAATCTGTGTCGAAAATCTTGGAATTTGTCTGTGTCTCTCTGCTTTAGCAGGTATCCAAGTCCTGCACGAAGGGTGGGTCTACCCAGCTGAGAATCGAGGCCATTCTCTGATTATTCAAGGTGAAAAAACACTATTGCTTCTCTCACCTGGAGACTTCAGACATTTTGTTTTTCTTAAGAGGTTTCTTTGGTCTGACTTATCTGAATAGTCTTCTCGTTCTCAGCTTTGTTTTGCTCGGTGTCACTCTGATCATAAAGGAGCTGATATTTCTGCAGCAAAACCATTTACAAATTTTATGGAAATGGTGCTATAAAAAACAATTTTCAGCAGGGCAATGCCTTCTGTTCCATAGGCTCCTCAAACACACACACACACACACACACACACACACGCACGCACACACAGGCATTCGGGATTTTTTTTGCTGTGTGCAAAGAGCACCTTTATTTTATCTCTAGCCTTCTCCGCTTCCTTCGCCTTATGCAGGAATGCTGCATAATATAAACATAGATCATGTTTATGATCAGCTAATTTTGCCCCATTTGGTGATCTCCCCCTCTCTTTTTTTCTCCCTCCGCCTTTCATTTCTTTTCGCTGTGCAGTGCTGCTAAAAGCCCCAACAAATATCTGAAGAGCTGTGATACTTCCAGTAAGTCCTCGTTCGGTTATGAGCTCGCAAGACACACAATGCCGGCGCCGCTCAGTAATCTCCCTGTCAAGCCTGCCTCTCTACCTTCCCATCCTCGTTCCGGGAGCCTATTAAATTAATGAGATAGAAGTCAGTGCTACAGCGGTCGACGTGTTATTGGTGTACAGCGCCGGTGCTGTTACAGTGTGCCTGTTTTCTCTCCTGGGACATTTAATTTCCGCTTCTCAAATGAGCTGCGAAGCTGTGAGGCCTGGCAGTGTTCGTTCCCGGCACTCTGTGATGCACATAATGAGGGTACTGATAGGTGCCTAGGAGACATCGGTGGCTCCAAGCGCAGCCATGGTCTGATAATGCTTTATGCCAGCAGTGTCACAGCGGAGCCACTATCATCCCTCAAGGAATGGTTCATCTTTATGTGTAATACAGCAGCTGTCACCTAAATGGCTAATGGGGAAGCAAAGTAGAACCTTAGTGCTAGTAATCTTTGTCACTTAATAATTTTAAAGGTATCAGACTTCGGTGGCTCCTGCAAGTTCTAATAAAAGTGCACTTGCCGATTTTATGTTGTTTGTGGTGGATTAAATGTAAATTGAGAAATCCGTGGTGCTGTTCTGTGCAAATCTAATTTAGTATAATTTAAATAGCCGAGTAATTAAAATGTATTATAGGTATAAGATGCTGGGATGGTGGAGTGCCTGCATTTAAGAGGAAGATTTATTGGGCTCGCAGCATCCACAGTGAACCTTCTACAACCACATTAGCTAACATCTGTTGGAAAATGTTGAGATGCAGGGCAGAAGACATGCATGCAGAATATAGGCTTTCCTGAGTTGGAACCACAAACCGGAAATGTGGGGCAGCCCTTGCAGGTTAAATTAATTAGTAATGGAACCAGCTTCTGCATGGGCACGCATGTGCACACATGAGGGGTATGTGGGTATGTGAAGGGGCATGTGTGTGTACACACAGGTACATACAAACACACATCCTGTCTAATTAACATCTAACCCCTGCAGAGTGGGAATTGAAGTTTGATTGGATTTAAGGAGCAGGGCAATAATAATAGGACAGTTAATACAAACGATGTCTGTGTTGACACTGCACCATTAGTGTTTCCTGGCAGATTATTTTGTTTGCTTTGCCTAAGTGCACAAGATTATAGGAGGTGATTTAGTAGGCTAGGGCACTGGATTCTGAAGGGAAGCCAAACTAATTTCAATCACACCTACAATCAGACTGTTAATCTTTGGGGAGTTACTGCACCTGTGCTGGCAAAGGTTAAGAGGCAAGAGATTCTAGAAGGCACAGATACAGCAATTGTCCAGGGGAAGGGGTCTACGTGGAAGGGACCCATGATTCTCTTAGGGAGTAAATCGAAGGACATGTGGAAATCGGAAAAATGTGCGTATAGATACTGCCCAGACAAACAAACAAAACATGTTCCAAGGAAGTACTGGGCAGGAGACAGTCAAGAGCGCCTGCTACCAGATGAAAGATAATCAAATGCACAGGAAATATGTTGAAATAGCAATGTCTGTCACAGTCTTCTTTCTTCATCGTTGAGTGGCTTGGGGCTATTGTCAAATGTAAATCCTGCCAAGAGAAAAATAACAAAATGGCAAGGAGGAATTGGGGTTCTGGATGCTATATGACATTTTCACCTCATCTCTGCTTTCTGAATTGCTCTGCTATCCTTTTCCTAAACCTTTGGTCAAATATAAACAAAGCTCATGGGAAATTTCAATCACATAATCAACTTCCCTCAAAAGACTGATCCTACCTGGCTGAACTCACTTACTGGGGAGCCCTCGGTTACTATGCATTAGGGGTCCACAGGTAGAAATGTTTAGTTCAGGACCCCTAAGCCTCCATCAGATTCGCAACACATCTCAGAGGATGCAGTGATAGCTGACTGTTTTGAATAAATATGTAGATTTTAAATAAGGTTTTTAACAGCACCCTCTGGTTTGTGATGTCTGAGCCAAATACAGGTATTGACACAAGTGTTGGAAACATTTACTAACACCTGCAGTCTGTCTCCTCCGTCGTGTGTCTCTCAAGCAAGAGAAGAAACACAAATACAACAGAATCATTGAAAAAAATTAGAACCTGGTAATGAAAAAATTTTCAAAGGTTGCTTTTGCCTTTGAAAAAGGCCACGTTATAATAATAACGTGCCTTTATTGCCACGTTATAATAATAACGTGATATTCAATGTACATTAAAGTTGGTCACATTTCTTTGGTCTTCATTAGAAAAATATTAATCACCAAGAGCTCTTTGGGGATCCTTATGGATGTAATTCATAAGCTCTATGAAAAATCCATTTGAATTCAGCATTCATTAAAGTCCGCTTCATATAAAATGTCATATTTTAGGTCAGGTCTTCATTTCTTTGCCATTTCAATAGGAAGCACTGTATTTGTACTTTGAAAATCACTGAAAAGATGGCTTTTCTGAGGTGGGAGCTTGAAAGTCAATATTGTCAGCATGATAAAAAAAAAAAGGAAGCTAACATATCAAATGTCTGACTCCTTCTTCTCTCATTTATTCAAACCAAAGGTTTTGCCACACATAGAGAGCAGAGGTAATGACCGTGCATCTGTTGCTGTAATACAGTGAACAGGGAAGAACTAACTATGTGCAATTCAATAAAGTATATTTAGCATATTTTCATTGCACCAAATATCAGCTGATCCACCTCTTATTAGTATAAATGGCATAGATTAGTGTCAGGCATTTTCAACAGTGAAGAAATTACAGGAGTCTGCAAGGCTCATTAAGTTCTGGCTGCATGTTAACGAGGGGCCAGGCCTTATTAATAAGAAGAGGAAAAGATAAAACTAAGCTGTGAGGGAAAAAAGGAACAAAACATTCCTTTAAAAATTCTCCAACATTTAAAATTGAGAAGACTGCACAGGAAGATTCTTTTCTTTCCTAATCTCCTTAGGCATTTGTGAAGATGTGTGTTTTCCTACATTATTATTTTTTGCAACATGTAAAAAATTATTTTGTTTCAGCTCATGTCAAATACGTATAGAAACCATGCTATTTTAAATGGATGATATGGCTGTCAACTTTTGCTTCCGAATAGCTGATCTGAAGCAGAGTTCAGATTTTGTATTTGTATCTTTTTTACGCTCACCACAATCAGTTCATGAAGGTGGTGAGAGCTGACTGCCTCAGCCTTAAAGAAGTAAAAGAATTTGTGTCTCCTTCCTGCTTCCACACCTGGCTATGTTGGAAAATCTGAGTGGCAATATTCACAAAGCAATCCTTCCTTGGGAAGAAAGGTCAGAAAGAGATTTTCTGTAGTGTTCCACCTGAACAAGGCAAAGGAGAACTTTCTCTTTTAACCCAAAGGTCAGTGTGATGAATTCTGATTGAAAAACAAACAGATAACTCCGTTATTAGCATTTTGCTTAAATGCTGAGAAATTAATCAATGAAGCCCTACCACCAGAGTACAGAGAAAAAAAAATAAGAGCTGCATGGAGCACAAAAACAAAGGTCTGGTCTAGAGGCTGCGCTGACTTGGAACCGTGTCAGAGGCAAAGAACTGAAAGCAAAGGAAAACTCTCCTGGCTCAGTACCTGCTATGAGGTGCTTTTGAAAAAAGGAGAAAGAAAAATTAGGTATTTGTCACTGACTCTTTAAAAACTAAGTATATCCTGTGTGTGTCAATGGAGCAATTTTATTGCAAAGTTTTAAAAGCAACCCCAGAATGTCAATGTACATGATTGTTTTTTAATGCAAAAATTAAAACTGCTCATGTTTTGCACTTCTGCAGAGTCTTTCAGCCGAGGATATTTTAATATTTCTGTTAGGCTACATTGTTAAAAAAATGGTAAGTTTTACATTAAAGGAAAGATAAATGTGCTAAAGTAATAGTCTATTGTTGAACAGTCAACAGTAATTAATTTACAATTTCAGGTGGTTTTGAGTCATCCCCTGTTCTGTTTATAATATAATCCCCAAAGCTTAGAAATTGCATTTCTTTTATACCCATTCTGATTCACCTATTGATTTCTCTTACTGTATTGAAAATGAAAGTTAAATGAACTTGACTCTTGAGGTTTGTTTTGAACCAACATGATCACGAGCATCCTTACAGTTCCAAAAGCACTGCCATTTTTTGGTAGATGACAATAGCAAGGTGAGATGGAGAGTTCTCAGCACCAGACCCATTTGGTTGAGTGCTACATGTCTGTATCATGCATGCCAACAGGGAAATGCTTGGATCCTGGGACAGAAGATGATGGGTATTTAGTACTCTCTGAATTCGGCTTTGTCTCAAACTATTTGGATGATTGAGACAATGGTGATTGTCATTTTAATCTGTGTTAATAATAATAAACAATAAAGCTTTCTTTTCTTTCTCTGCTTCACCTAGCCTGCCTTCACATACCAATAATTTGTTGCAAATTATTACAGATACGCAATAATACTTGTAGAAATGTTTCCTCTAGTAAAATATTGTCTCTATACACACATCCACACATATTTGAATATATGCTTATATAAGCACTATGCGTTTTAGGCACTGGATAAGGCATTTTGTAAGATAGTTAAATTTCTGAGAGGACAATTTTTAAAATAAGAATTACATGAATGTATCTGTTTTAACCATATCAGTTTCATCAAGGCAACTTCTGTGAAATAATGCCACAAAAGTTTCTCACAGAGTCAATGTGAAGAAAGCAATTGTTTCTCTTTTCTTTTTAATCTTTGATATGGAGACATTGAAATATTTTCTGGTCATGATCTTTCAAAGCAGGTCTTACCAGTAGAATTGGAATCTAGCTCACGGAAACTTTGCAAAGCTCAAACCTCCAAACTCCCCATGGTGAAAGATCGCATGTATTACTTGGTTTTCTAAAGTGACAAGACGTACATTAAAAAATATTTCTCTTATTGTTACATTTCAGGCACGTTTACTGTTAGCTGCTTGGCTTCATTATGTATCATAGTCTGAATCTACAAATCAAGTATAATTAGACTTAGCGAACTGATTGGATTTCTAATTAAGCTACATTGGAAACAATGCACAATCAGTAAATATTCTGACTAGGTACATTTTAAAGAGCAACTCTTGGGCTTTTTGCTGATGACTAGACACCAGTGTCATTAAATTTGTTGGTGGCAAGCAAATTTTAAAGCTAAAATAGAGGCAATTAGTAAAGATCTTGAAATATTTAATCACGTTTGTCCAATTAGTGTGCAATTAGGCAGTGGTGTGGCGTGGGACAGGCATTCTGCTTCAGTGCTTGGTGCAGAAGGATCCCTTTGAAATTTTGCTGTTTAGTTTATTGATATATAAAAAGGAAGTTATGGTTGTAATTTCCAATTTAAAAAAAATACTGTGCAGATGGTCTGACTATATATTTAACAATGTTAAACAAATCCAAACAAGGGAAGCATGTTACCTGAAATTACACAGCTGTGATCTGTGAATAAGCTCTGGATCATGGTAGATTACAGCTGTGCTTATCTCGATCATTGAAACCGCCAGGCATTTTATACTGGAGGAATTGGGAACCTGATAAGCTTGCCCAACAGGTCTTAAAATGATTGGCAGCTTCTTCCTCGTCCAAGTGTGTGCTTCCTGGTGGTTAGCTCGTGTCCTCTGAATTCCAGTGGTTTCAATTTTAAGCAGAAAGAGAGATGGGAAGAGATCCTGCACAAAGTGGATTTGGGGAGGTGGAAAAACTGAACAGCAATATTACCTGGTGTTCTCACTGCAAACCCGACTGCTCATGCCTACGGAGTTACAGTCTTGGGATGTGACTGTGTGAGGGGGAGGGTTGGCAGGCTCGGTGCAAAGGGGAGGAAGAATGTCTCTTATTTTCAACACTTAACTGGATTTTCCCAGCTGCAGAACAGAGTGCCACTCTCTTTACTTTCGCTGTAAAGCAAAGAGTATTTTCCTGATATTCTTGCTTAGGTGATCTTTGGAAAGGCAATGCCATTTCCATTTTAAGAGAAGGGCTGTCGAAGGACCACAGCTCCCTGTGGTCAGACCCGGGGCTGAATGACCTCGAAGATGCAGAGGGAAGAGTCGCTCCTGGAGTGACTGGATGAGTCAATGAACAGGGAGGGGAGAGCCTGAGAGGAACCTGATGTGTACACCCAGGTAACCTGTGAAAGAAATGTCTGCCATTTTCTTCTGGGTATTGACTTCATGCTCAGTCCAATTGAACCATCTCAATATCATTTTAACTGGGTCATGAACATAAGTAACCTTGTGTTTCTAGATGCCAGTGACCTTATAGGTTGAAGTGTATTAAATCTCAAGAGTCTAAGAGGGATGTAGAGCCAGTTCTCCTAGGTAGACTGGCATTTCACATTACCTGATATGAGTGTATTCTGTTTGGATAACTTCTGGAAATCAGTGACAGGATATCCCTTAGGTATCTAGAAGGCAAAAGAAAAGTGAAATTAAAAATGTCCTTGAAAAAATAACAGGCGAATTTACATGGAGGATGGGGGTAAGGGTACAAAGGAATACAGTACCTTATAACAGGTTTTCTGGGGATTGAACTTAAGAAGGCCTTATCAGATTTATCTTCCTATCACCTTTCTTTCCTCAATTTTAAAGGCATTTTTTCCCTACCTAACTTTTTAGAAGCAGGTTACTATTACCGTAAGTCAAAGCCAGACATTTTGAAACCTTTGAGTAGAATTAAATTCTACATTGAGATTTAATTAAATCCTATATTTAGAATTTTCATCAATTTGCAATTCTAAATATAGCAAATTCTAAGTTTAAAAAGTTATAATATCAGTGAGTAAGTTAGCCATGGATTACACCTCTGCCTAGTTCTTGCCAGAGCGAGAATGAGATTCTAGACTGCAGCTGTCTGCTACTGGCGATGGTCACGGTAGAGTCTTGAGGGAGTCCAGCACCAAGGCCTTCTGCCGTCTAAGCTGGTGGGAGGGGAGAGTCTGTTGACTCCTTCTAGGATGTGGCAGAATGAAAACTTAGATGAGTTTGACAAGTCAAGTAATTTTGTGCTGGGCATAGCCATTCTGTGCTTTGTGGTCTTTCCACGGTATTCCTCATGCCCTCCCTCCGGGTCTCTATGTCTCTGTGCCTTTTCCATGCTCCACTCCCACAACCTGCTCTCAGGAAGTCTTCTGGATAGGATTGGCCGGATTAGGCATGTCAAAATACAGGATACTTAGTTAAATTTGAATATTTTTTAAACATATGTACGAGGGCTGTCCTGAAAGTATCCAGGCATGTAACTGTTCTTGATATATTAACAACAGCTGGATACTTTCTGAACATTCCTTGTATATCCCAAATATTGCATGGGACATACTTATACTAAAAATTATTTGCTGTTTATCTGAAATTCAAACTTATCTGGGTGTCAGGTATTTAATCTGGCAACCGTATTTATGGAACACATTCACACTAAGATACAAGTCATTGAGAAAAGCATCATCTCTCTCTCAAGAACATATGCATTTTTGTGTCAATCAGAAATTTAGGTGAGAGGTGGACAGCCTAATCTTGAAATTTCAGGCATCTGTGAAGATACCGGTTCTCAATCTTGACTGCATATTAGAATCCCCTGGGGAGCTTTTAAACCATGGCCAGGCCAAAACCCAGACTAATTAAATCAAAATCTCCAGGGGTGAGACCCAGGCATCTGTATTGTTTAAAGCTCCCTGGGGATTCCAATGTGCAGCCGAGTTTATAAACCACAGAACTAAGGAAGAGTTCTCAACCATGGCTGCACATTAGAGCCACCTGGGGAATTAAAAGGCATATTCATGTCTGGACTCCAACCCCAGAAGTTCTGAGTTAATTGATCTGGATGGGAGTCTGGCATTCATAATTTTTAAACTTCCCTGGGAGATAGAGAATCACTGAGTTAGAGGATATGCAGAAGGGTCTTTTGGAGATTCATGGGTCATCCCAGCACCCTATAAATTACACCAGAGTCCTAATCTACCCACATATAAAGCCACCTGTGATGCTCGGTTGCTGTGAGAAAAGGTCCCATCTGCTCCTAAAGGATCAAGTTTATCTGCTGCCCAGTGAAAATCAGGGCCTAACATTTCAGGGACATTTAGGATGCCTATAACAGTTGCCTCAAAAAAAATGTGACTCTACGAGATTGAAGCCAATTTTTAAAAAAGAATATAATAAAGTGTATCCTGCTGGGCCAGATGGGTAGATCAGGGAGTTGCCATGGAAGAAATGATTATCGGGAGATCCAGAAGGCTGAAGAGAGAAATAGCTTGGGCATGAGAAAAATGGTAAAGGGAAAAAAATTCCACAAAATGATAGACTAGGATGGAAATGAAAACATTAAGAAGGAGCAAGAGCAAGACCCCATCTCTACTAAAAATAGAAAAAATCAGCCAGGCGTGGTGGCACGTTCCTGTGGTCCCAGCTACTCTGGAGGCTGAGGCAGGAGGATTGCTTAAGCCTATGATGACGCCACTGCACTCTACCTGGGGTGACAGAGCGAGACTCTGTCTCAAAAAAAAAATATTAAGAAGGATCCAATGGAACCCAAATTAAGCTTGTTTTGGTAGGAGACATTTTCTTGGCCATAAACTAAAGCGAACCCTAAGAATGTGATACGTGTGGGTGATAAGCAGCAAGGAAGAGGCCCTAGTAACTCTGAGTGAAGCCAGCTGCATGTAATGCTGACAAATGCTGTTGGGTAAACTGATGCGGGACAGTTAATAGTCATCAGCTCCATATCATTTGTGACCCGAGTGCCCTTCCAGCAAAACGTATTTGTCCATCCATCATAGATTGTGCGGTTCAGAACATGGGAGTCCCTTCAAGGCAGTAGCCATGATGAGAGTCACGAAGCAAAAAAACAGTGTTGACTGAGGTCAGATCCTGGGGAGGACATAGAGCAGGTACCAAAGCCCCATGGAAAGGGTGTGAGCAGATTCGGAGCTGGGCAAAGGTCAGGGACTGATTGAGAGGAGAAGAAGCTAAGCTCCCATGTGTGTGTGCCCATGTGTGTCCACGTGTGCATATGTGTGCATGTGTGCATGTGTGTGTCCATGTGTACATGTGCCTGTGTGCATGTGTGTTGAGGATGATCCCAGAACTGGGTCAACAGGTGTCAAGGAGCAGGTAAAACAAGAAAACTTGGAAATGTACATGGAAGGTCCAGAGGCTGTTGTGGGCAGCTCTCTGCCTCCTTCCAGACCCCTGCAGCCCTACAACCTTAAAGGCTGAGTTGAATCCGGAGGTGCACCAGGCCCCTTTGCAGAGCCTGCTCAGACGGAGTCTCTGGGGTCAGAGGCTGCCTTGCTCAGAGCCCACACTGCCCATCTCACAGCTATGGAAGGGCAGAAAACCCTCAGACTGGACAGCACCTGTGACCCTGGTCAGAAAAAAAAAATAGGGACTAAGAGATTATAAAACACATATTCAGATGGTTGGGAAGGGGCAGAGCTGGGGCAAGAGGCCATGATGAGTTGTGTTTAGGGGAATTCGAGACTTGGATGAAGCAAAGGCAGCCAATTATAGAAAGAGGAGAAAACGGCAGAGATATGCTGAGAAATGAGGGGACATGGAAAGAAAGATAACGCTGCCTGTGAGAAGAAGAATAGCTGATCCCTAAAGCTGCCTGGATTCAGAAAGAGCTTTGCCGTTCATGGTCCAGCATCGGTCTGTGAGTATCCTTCCAACAGCACTCAGGGCCCCTTGTTTGCATTCTGAGTGGGTCCCTGTTGCTTTAACCACAAGCACCCTACTAAAATAGAAGGACACAGGCAGTTTGCAGTTCCCAGTGGGGAGAGTTGCCAGTCAAGGGGCACATGAGAAAATCCCCCCTCTTTTTTAACACCCTTAATGGTTCTCCCCAGTGACAGGTCTGGAGTGCTACAGGGGGCTCAGAGCATCTTCTCAGGGGTGTTTGTTCTCCAGTTCTTCAGAGACACCTCACCCCTCCCAATCATTCTCCTGCCTTGTAAATATTGTGTCAGCTCTCCAACTATAGGTTGCTATAATTTAGAATCTCACAATAATATTTAAAGCCTTTGTTAATTTAAGCCTCAAGCCCAAATAGAACACCTATCCAGATGGTCTTGGACAGTGACTCAAGTAACTTCAGAGCTGACTCTTGGGCTTATAGGGAAAGAGAAGCTCATGTCACCTTGGACCTACCCTCTCTGTGCCTTACCTTCCTTGTCTACAAAATGGGGACAGTAACCATGATTATGGGGAATTAAATGAATTAACAAATGCAAGCATTTAGAGGAGTAAGCTATTGTGTTACAAGTCCCCCTCTGCTCTCAGGGTCTAGCATTCTTTGCATAAATACACACTCCCCCACACTTGGATACCCATTAAAGGATAAGGTGTCATTTTTTGGTTTGTTTAAGGTCTTTGACCCAACACCCGCATTGTGCTGAGTATCTTCTCCTTCTAATGCTGAATTTTGGCTTGTATTATATCTCCTGTCTGGAAGACACTTGATGTACTCACAGAAAGGTGTCCATTTTATTTTTGACCTCCTAGAAACAATGTCCCAGCTTTGTCACCCAACCCATTTGGAATTCCAATGAAGGGAAGTTCAGGCTACATGGAATGGGATTATCTTGGGCAATTCCGCTCTTGAAATGGACATAGACTATCACCTCACCCTTTTAACCTAATGGGAAACTTGGGCAGCTTGTCCAATTTGTGTACGTCCCAGCTCATGGGATGAACGAAGCCACGCTGAGCAACGTATGCCCTGGTTACTATCTGGGCTGCTAAAAGGAGCAAAAGCCAAACAGAACAAAATGACTAATCATGACAATAATATCAACAAAATAATAACGACCACTTACTATGTACACCAACCCAAAACAAGGCACTATGTTGCCTGCTTTATACAAATGATCTTTCATCCTTCAACAAGTCTGCGAGGTATATGTTTTTAGATTTATTTTTATTGATGAGGAAACCAAAGCCTCAAGAAGTTAAATGACTTTCCCAAGCTGAATAGCTAGCAAGTGACAAAGCCAAGAGCTGACCCCATGTCTGTCTGCCTGGGAAGCCCAAGCCCCATGCTTCTGTTCTGCATTGGATCTGATAACTCAAGGGCTCACAGTTTGGTGGTTGTGTAGAAGCTTCAGACTATATGCAAGTCCCCTTCTAGGGCCTTAGGCAGGATTCACAGCAAAGAGAAAAACAGACTTTAGGAATAAACAGAGGTACATTGAACTCACTTGCACCCCTTTTTTTTTTTTAAGTCTTCTGTTTTAAGGACAAGAGTAAGCAATTGAGCAGATTCTCCTTTTTGGACAAACTGATTCTAAGCTAAATCATCAAGGATAGATTAATATTCGGGAAATCAAAAAATGTCACAACAGACATTTAAAAACAAAGCGAGTGATTGATCAGAAGTAAGCTTAGATGCAGTTTGTGTGAATTTTACTTGGCTTTGAGGATTCTCTGTGAGTTTCCCTTCAAGTAAATGATGGCTCTCTGGAGGGTGGAGAAAGTCGGGCAAGAATCTTTGTATCCCCCCACGTCCCCACTGCCAACCCCATCCCATTTGGTACTCCTGCATTTGTTACACACTTTTGGAAGGGAGAGAGTGGTCGCACGATGCAGCTTAAACCTGATTTATGGAAGAGTGTAGTTCAGAGGGAGCGGGGATCACTTCCTTTCTAAAAGAGAGATGCTTGACATAGCTCTGTGGTTTGGTCACCAGGCTTCCTTAGGTTGATCTTCCCAGGAGACTGAATACAGTGCGCATAAGTATCACGGATACTTATGCTGGGCAAGACTTCTTGGTGGGCAGATATTTGTTCATCAAACTCAATCTCTCATTCAGCCGTGGCCGCTGCCTGCCAATCTACTCAGCTGGTGCAGGACGTGGCGGCTACTTTGATAAGAAAGAGGAGAGAAGGCAGCTTTCTCCTTCCTTCTCTCCCAACACCAGCCCCCCTCCTCCTGGCACTGCTGCCACCCCCTCGCATATTGTACAAAACCATGTGGATTTGCTGAACAGGTCTGTAAAATTAATTATCCTGTGAGTGCTTGGTAACCAATGAATTGTAAATTGTACATTATTAAAACAGCATCAGAGCTCTGACTGATCTATTATTCTTTAGGGAATGAGCGAAGATAAGAGCTTTATGCGTTTTAGAGGTCTTTCTTGCCACCATACAGCTAGGCATGGAGAGAAAATATGGAGTAGGTTTTTTTGTTTTGTTTTGTTTTTGTGCACATTGGATTAAATAGAAAGAGTATCTTTTTTTGTGTTATTAAATTGTTATATGTGCTCTCACATGTCTGTCTGTGGCATCTAATAGGGTCCTGGGCACTCAATAAATGTTATTCCACAGTGATTGCAATAATATGTATCCATATATGCTCATCCGCAAACTCAGCGCCATGTCAACCTAATGTGAACAGGAGATATATGATATGACATGGCATCATAATAAAATAAATTGTGTTGATTTAGTGCTTCTCTGCAAAAGCTCAGGGAGAATTCAGAGTAAACAGTAGGAAACATAAAAAACATCAGCTGAGTATGCACCAGGGGCCTTGTGGCTTCAGTTGAAAAGGAAGAATCTGGAAGAAATGGTTTTTCTTGTCTCTTCCTCCTAGACACAACAGGATTACCCCTGGGAGTTGCCTGTGAACCTCTCTTTTTACTGAACTATCTCCCCTGTGCAGAATTTCTCAGCATCTTGCTACCTGCCATGATGATTCCTTCCAGGCACATCACACGGTTCTCCATGGAAACTTTCTCTTTCTATAATTGACCAAGTCTGCAGTCCCTGGGACTGTAACTGCCAGTCAGCCAGGCAGCGTTGTCTTTATAAGCAGGCTTCCTAGCTAAGAGAACCAAAACAGGTACCAGGCAAACCACACACCATTCCACCCCCCAAATAACTAAACAGTTAAAAATCCACCATTGCAGTGGGAAATAGGATGCCTCAGGACTGGGTTATCCCTCAGTGTTGTGCAGGACCAGCTATGAAATCTGCAGGGCCTGTGCAAGAAGGAAAAATGGGCCCCTTGTTAAAAGATTATGAAGAATTTCAAGGCAGTGATGGCAGAGCATTAAACTAAGTGCAGGCCCTTCTATGTGCAGGGCCTTGTTCAGCTGCACAGGTTGTATACTCAGGGAACCAGCTGTTGTGCAGAAGGACATTTGCCCAGTGGTTTGTGAGGGCGTCTGTATTTTAGTGCATTTTAATCTTCTAGTGTCCTGACTGAGTCATGAGGAAATTTCATCGTTTCTTCTGCCGGGAAAAGGGCAGTGCCATCCATTCTTTTTCCCACTAGTAGCTGCAATGAGATCACACTCCCATTTCCATGGCCAGGGCACAGCCATTGGCAATATGAGACTACCAGGGCAAAGAGACAGGCTGACAGGGAACGACGTTTTATGATCAAGTCTGAAAAGGCTATGGGGGTGGGGAGGTGCTCAGAGAAGCCTGTGAGAGGCAGACAGACAGACAAAGAGATGGCCATAAAGAAACAGAAATCAATTTTCTGATAGGACTTACTCTTAGATGCAGTCGTCTCATGAGTTTTCCCGGCACTACCTTGTTGCCATCTTCTTGTGCACCAGATAATTTCCATGATGTTGAGGGAAAGATGGCAGTAGTCTCTTTCTTTTTATTTTCGAGGAGCGTGTTCTTACCTGTTCTTTCGCATATTTGTTAGGAACAAAGAAACAGGACAGGAGGTGACCAGGCGACTTGAGGATTGAGGAGGGAGATGTTATCATCTAAGTTGTGGGGGGAGAAGCCATTGTGCCAATGGGTATTGGAGAATGACGCTGTCACAGCAGCTGGCGGAGAGGTAGGCAGGACGGCCTGGCAAAAGCTGTGTGAATGAGCCGTGCCCACCCCGGCAGGTTTAACTTCCTGCAAGGGTCACCCATGTCCCTGTGACCCTGTCACCCTTGTGAGAACCTCAGCCTCTCCGTTGTCCTGGAAGGCTGGGTACGTTCTGCTGGACGGGCTCACAGAACGTATCCCAGCATGCTTCTTCCTTTCAGTGTCTTCATCACCGGAATCGTGTGTGGGCACTTTAGGGGAAAAACGTAGATCAGCCCAGAGGAGGCAGCCATCTATGTGATACGTTTGGTTAAGATCAATAATTATTCACAATAGCCAAGATACGGAAACAACCTAAATGTCCACCAACAGATAAGCGGATAAAGAAAAGGTGGTCTATATACACATGGAATACTATTCAGCCTTAAAAAGAAGGAAATCTTGTCATCTTGTCACTTGTGACAATATGGATGAAGCTGGCGGACATTATGTGAAGTGAAATAAGCCAGACACAGAAAGAGAAATACAATATGATTTCCCTTATATTTAGAATCTAAAAAAGTGAAATTCATAATAGCAGAGTTTAGAAGGGGTGGTTGGGGGGATCGGGTGGGAGAATGGTCAGATGTTGGTCAAAGGGTACAAAGTTTCAGTTATGCAGGATGAGTGAGTTCTGGAGAGCTAACGTACAGCATGGTGACTATAGTTAATGCCACTGCGTTGTGTTACTTGACATTTGCTAAGAGGGTAGGTCTTAAGTGTTGTCACCAGACACACACACACACACACACACACACACACACACACAGAAATGATAACGATGTGAGATGCTGGAATGTTAATTAGCTTAATTGTGATGATCGTCTCACAATGTATACGTGTATCAAAACATCAAGTTGCACACCTTAAATAGATACAATTTTTACTTCAATAAAGCTGAAAAAAGAAAAGTAATAGCGTATTTTATAATTCCTTTGCTATTTTAGAAAATGGGTTTTGCTTTGCCACAGAACATAAATAGAGAAAGCAGTATTCAAAAGGGGAGTTAAAGTACTATTCCAGCAGGCGCTGAATTAGCCAGGAGGTGAAAGCTGCCCCCAGACAAGGCTGTCTTCAGGCAACAGGCCCTATTTGTGAGTGCAGTGTATCCTAAAATTCAAAAGAGGGCAGCAGATAACTTGCACTGCCTGTAGGAGCAGGAAAACATGTAACCTGAGGAATGTCAGCAGGAAAATTTGCTGGTTTTTCAAAACTCACGTCATGCAAGGGGTAGCTGAGCCAGAAATTCGTGTTTCTAGAACCGTGTGTTTAAATGCAAAAGCAAATATTTGATTCATGGGATCTAATGAGCTTTGGTGATGTTGAGGGGCAAGTGTAGGCAGATTGCCCACCATGGCAGACTCGTGCCACCTTATTTAGGGATCTAAAACCCTGCGATGGCAGCGTCAGCCAAGTGAGGGCCTAGCGCAAGAGAAATAGCCGTGGAGTGTGAGATGAAGAGGCTGTCTGTCTGTATTTGCTGTCTTGCAATTGCTTTTGCTATTTCTCTGCAACGAGCAGGACTCTCCTCACAAAGCGTATGCAGTTTCTTCCCTACCTGGTAAAATTTTCAGGGAGGAAGTGATTCTCTTTGAGATTTTCCACTGCTTCCAGGAGAAAGAAAGTTTGTGTTAGGAAGGACAGGCCCCAGCTCCTTGGGGATTTGGGGAGGCTGCGGGGAGGTAGGATAGATAGAGAAGAGAACTGAAGCTCTTGGGTTGAAAACACAAACCTTAACCTGACCCTGCAGAGTACTGGGATTTCATCCCGAGAATCACCCAATAGACCTCTTTATGATCCAGTTTCCTGAGAAGGTAATATTAGGGTGCGGACCCCAAACACAGCTTCACAAAGAAGTTCTGTGTCTTTTGGCAGGGGAGGAACAGTGAACAAAATGCAACCTTATTTTTAAAATAAACTTTGAAATGATATTACAAGGCTTATGAGATTTGTGATAGTCTTTTTTATTTGGCCTGGTTTTAAGTAATTACTTGCACTCCTGATTTTTTTATTAAAAACATTTTAGAATTGTTTCAGCCTACCAAGAAAGCATCAAACTACATCAGCAATCTAAAAGATGTTGCCTCTAAAAGTTGAACCCTCTGTTTATTTGGAGCACATTTTTGATTTCTAGAAAGAATGGAAAATGTTTTTTACTCCATCAACAAGTTAGAGCACTTAAATTGTAAAGAGATTCTATTAAGGCTTGGGAAAATGCACATTATCTTTTTTAACAACTTTGAAATTAACAGACACTATACTGTTTAGACACACACCTGATACTAGATGAAGGGTTTCTGAGAAACATGCCCTAAAATTTTGTACTGATTTAATATTAAACAATTACTACAGAGCTGAGTTAATCAGCCCCTTTATAGATTCTGGCAAACAGAGGATTCTCTTCATATGTATAATAATAAAAACCAGACTTGGCAAGAGCGCACGGGTCTACAGTGATTATGTATTTCTTTGTATTCTCTAAAATATTGAGGCAGGAGATTTTTTTTTTACTGGTGTTTCACATGCCATGAAATTAGAACTGCAAATTGACAAACAAATTGATAGGGTCTCTAGTGCCTGTAGATCATTAAGGACTTCTGGGGCTTTTGTAGGTTTCCTTGGAGTCTCCTTGTAGAATAATATGGTCCAGAGT
This sequence comes from Varecia variegata, assembly GCA_028533085.1. Lineage (NCBI taxonomy): Eukaryota > Metazoa > Chordata > Mammalia > Primates > Lemuridae > Varecia > Varecia variegata. Next base: position 102,929,246 of record CM052440.1, on the reverse strand, counting down.
GATCACAAGGTCTTTCACCTCAAAATAACTCTAGATGAAAAGACACATTTCTCTTTTCAGAGCAGTCCTCTAGAGTTTCAAAAAAATAGTTTTGTTCTCTTAGGAACATAGCCCTCCCTCTCAGGAATAACTCCAGTCAGTCCTCAAATTACAAATACAAAAAGAATGACTGTGTTTACAGAATTTTTATAAGAGGAAAATGATCTGTAAGAGAAAAGAAATATATGCATCAGAACAAATAGGAATTTTTAAAAAGAAACAACTCCTACGATAAATGCTAAGAAAAAAAAAAAATAAAAAGAACCATCTGATAAAATAAATGATTCTACTATATGGTGAACTTAATAAAGTCTCCTTGACTGCAATTTGGAAGGCCCGAGTTTTGCTGGCAGCTCTGCCCCAGTCTTAAGTCATCTGACAAAAGGCACATTTTAAAATGTCACAGCCTTAGTTTCATTTTCAGTAAAATGAAGGAATTTCTATTATTTCACTGAAGTATTGCAGTGGACACCATGAACTCCCAAATACCGTTATCTCTACCCTGTTGGATTAATGTCAGTTTTAGTTTCATAAGGAAGCATAGCTAGCTATCAGAAATTATAAGTGTAAATTATAAAAGGCACACTTTTCTAAGCCATGAAGAAACAGACAAATTTTATGCTGTTTTCAACCTTAACCTGACTCGTAATTACCACCTGATATACTGTGTACCACTCTTGTAGCAGATTTTTGGTTTTCAACATTGTTTCTCTACCGGGAGACTAGGATGAGGGTAGCCAGATGACTCTGCCCTGAATATGAGAGTTCATGTGCAGCGTTCTCCCCTCCATTTCCATCCTCAGCATCTCTCTGGGTTCTGTAGCACTTAGCTGTATATCAGAAAATAGATCAAAAAGCAAACAAGCACTCTGCCTGACCATGTTAACAGCAAAATCAACAGATACAAGGCCCTCTTTTAATTTCCTGTAAGCCATCACCTATTTCCTTCTGCCTTCTGGCTGCTCCAGTTCTTTCTTGCTCCTGACGCTTGTCTTCCCTCAAATCCTCCTTCTTTCACCAACATTTATGTCATTTATGTCTTTGGTGTGTGGAGAACTTCAGGGTTATTCTGGAGAGAAATAAATGAAACAGAAAATAGCTTCTGCACAGAGAAGGATTCAAATCTGTTCCCCCTGAAGTGTTTGTGCATTTTTGAAATCTTTGTCCTCCATGTGGAGTGAACACACACTCACACTCACACACACACACATGCCCTGCTCCTCCATTCTCCATAACCCCATTTTTATAGTGGAATAGGGCAAGCACACTCTAATCACTCCTGTCCCTATGCAGCAAGCACGTGACTTGCTGAAAACCTACCTCCTTGAAGCAATAAGATGCATAGGGACAGGAATGATTCCAGCAGAGGAACTAACAAGTGCTGAATAGCTCATGTGCCTGGTACTGTGTCCTATTATAAGAGAAAGTTTAAATAAGGCTCAGAGAGGTTAAGTAACTTGCCTGAGGCTACACAGAGCTCAGAATCTAATTCTAAAAACTTACTGATTTTTTCCCTCTTATAAAATATCTTATTCAATTTTGGAGAATTCAAGCTATTCTTTTCTTCATTGCTTTTCCATTCATAAAAATTATATACAATTCTACCAAGGTGAAATCTATTCTATGAAATTAAGGTACAATTGTACCATATCCCAGTCTTACACGTTATTTAGTATTTTAGTCTTGGATAGCCATGAATTAGGACAGTTCTAAGGCAAACACAACAGTTGGGGTAAGGCCATTCAGCCTATTTTTCTACATTGTGTTATAGGCAATCCCTTAGGAGGGTACAATCCACTAGGGGAAATGAAATATTTTTTCTAAATGTGCTTTGCCAGAAGAATCTCTTTACTATTAAAGCGATGGTGCTCATGGCTGCCTGCACAGGCACACATTCTCCGAACATTTTTTAGGCCGTCATATAGATGTAATGAGAGAAAGTAATGATTTGGAATAGCACCTAAGAAGGCAAAAAATTTCTTTCTTTTAGGTTTTTCCTTAGAAAATAATATGATTTAATGCGAAAGCAAAGTAGGTTATCATGAATGTTTTGATGCATAGCAAGATTAGAATGGAAAGCAAACGTTCAAAGGGATCAGCGTGTTAACCTGAGACCTGTCTCAGGGATCCTGTTCCACAGTCCCCCGTGGAAAGCACCTTCCTCCTGGGCACCCCTGTTACCAGGTTCCCTCCTCCTTCTAGCTGTTATTGCACTTCTGGTGCTATTATATTAACCTTTCCTCATTACTTGCTTGGAGCACCTGGAAAATTGGAAATTGGTGTCTAAGAGTAGGAGAAACACATCCACGTGTGGCATAACAATATTAGCTTAAACTTCCATATCATTTTATAGCTTGCAAAACTGTTTCTCAAAATGGGGTTCCTGGGAGACCTGCTTCAGATTCACCAGAGAAAACCTACGGCGCAGACTTCTGAGCCCTACCCTAGACCCAATGATTCAGAGTCTCAGTGGTGGGGAAAAGGAGATTGGGGGAACTCAGGAAACTATGACTTGAGAATCTCTCCAGATGATTTCTATATATACCACGATTATAATCATTGTCTTATAAAATATTTTTATACATGTTTCTTTCTTTCAAGAAGCTTCTGAGCTAGGTCATTATAATTATATACCCATTTTACAGATGAGGCAATTGGAGTGTGGAAAAGTTACTTGTCTGAGGGGACCACAGCTAATGAGTTGCAGAGCTTTGACTAGAACCCAAGTCTTTTGGCTTGACCTGACTGTTCATTCCCCTTCCCAACAGCACACTGTTTCCATACACTGAAGGGTGAGTCTGCGCACACAGATGGGGTGATATCATCATGGGGGACAATATAGGCTGAAATTCTTTCATGAATCACGCTTTTGGTGTTGCATTCAAAAATTCATCACCAAACCAAGATCACATAGATTTTTGTCTCCTACATTTTCTTCTAGAATTTTTGTAGTTTTTCACTTTACCTTTAGGTCTATGATTCATTTTGAGACACTCTTGTGAAAGGTGTAAGGTCTGTGTCTAAGTTAATTGTGGACATCCAATTGTTCCAGTACCATTTGTTGAACAAACTATCCTTTCTCCATTGAATTACCTTTGCTCATTTGTCAAAGAGCTTTGCAAATCTTGATCCTTGCTATAAAAATACTTTCCCTCTGTTCTCTTTTTCAAAAGGCCGCCAGATCAGCCCAGCACTTAATAATTATTTGCTTAAGATTTGACCCCACCTTGTTAGAAAAGAACCTGAAGCAAGTTGTAGATTAGGACACAGAGCAAGATAAACCACCAAAGAGCAAACTGGAGTAGGATCCATTCATACTGAGTTTTGTGGCCGTGGTTTAGAGATAGAGAAACCAGGTTCTAGACCTGATTCTATAGCTTCACCTTTTGACCTTCTGCTTCCCTCACTAGGAAATGAGAGGAATGTTACAAGACATACTCCAGGTTTATAATTATACGATTCCACTTCTAGGGCCCCAGATCATGGTGGGGTAATGAGACCTTCTATCGGTAAAAGGCTTTCATTCGTGCAGCAAGCTTGTCCTTTCAGGACTGACTCATGGGGATTCACTGCATTTATTGTGGCTGACCTATCCCACGTCACTTCATCAATGCATGAGAACAGAGGCCTAAGACACACACGCAGAGACCCGACCGTACAATTTTCCCCAAGTCCCCGCTGCCTGCCGCATGCACTCATCCCCATCACATCCTGCGTCAGTGGTAGTCATGCCGTCTTGCCCACATTTTCGTCCCAGGCATTGACGCATCTTTGTTTATTTACCCACCGTGGGTCAGGGATGTTTCTCTCTCTCCTGGGAATCCAGGATCGGCTCTGCCCCTCTTCTCCCCTTCTCAGTTTCTCCTTCCAACTCTCTACCCGAGGCTGACCACACTCCCTCATTCTCAAGAACACACGGCTTATCTGTTTTCCATGTTCAAGGCAGCCAAAGGCTTTTAAAGATAATGGAAATCTCTCAGCTGCAATTTTGAGCTGCAAAGAATTTGCTAGATTTGCTGGCACAGAGAGTTACAGGAATGTTCTTCTAGTACTTGTGGTCTGGAATCCTTGGAGAGTCAGGGATCTACCAGGAACACAGACATGTGAAAATAATTATACTATAACATGGTGGGGATGGAGGCTGTTTTGGGGGTGAGGAGCACAGACAGCAAATAATTTTTGCCAAAGTGGTAACAGTTGGCAGTGTCTAACCAAAGCCTTGTAAAATACTAGTTAAACTAAATCAAGAATTCTTGCTTAAGACACTTTCTTCCCAGAGCGCTCAGTTACTCCTTGGCCCTTTCATCTGCATTGAATTGCAGCTGAGCTTCAGATCAGTATCTCTAACTGCCTTCTGGTCCTCTCCACCTCTGAAAAGCAGTAGACTGAAAATGGTCTCCTCCAAAACTACCACTCTTCCTGGATTCTCACTGTGGCAAATTACACCGGTCCTTGCTGAAGTCAGAAACCTGGGAATTCAGCTTGACTGTGAAGGATGGTTCAGTAGGAGTTTAAGAACAGCTAAGACTGGGAGCAGGAGTCCAGCGATCCAGGCAGGGGTAACACCATATGCGAAGGAAGGGAGCATGAAAGAGCATGACATTTTGGATGTGGATGGGTTAGCTCTTACCCACAGGTGGGCAAGGCTGACCTAGCTGGTTTGGCTGTCCAGACAGGCGCCCCCTGCCCCACCCCTGTTGCTCCACAGTCCACGTGTGCCCTCCCTGAGGCTGCTCCCTTCTTAACTCTCTGGAAATCAATCACGCTCTGTCAAGACAATCACTCTGTCAAAGCATGCATTGCTGTCTAGCACACACCGGACAAGATCTTAGCATAAAATGCATGCTGGAAGACAACCAGAAGTGGGGGAGAGAAAGGACTGGTGGGAAACTACTCTTGAAGGATCCATGGGTCCAGGTCATAGGAGCCTTATATGCTGGTCCAAGGAACTGGACTTCTCTGTGTGGGCAGAGGGTGACTGTCGAGGAGTCATGCAGTTAGATTCACATGGAAGGTAGAAAAGAGGGCTAAAGATGACACGAGGAGACTAGATTAGGAGCCCACCTCGAGTCCAGATGTGAGGTGGACAGGGCACAGACTGATAGAGTAGCAGTGATACTGGAATCGGGGAGGATCTCAAAAAATTTCAGCAGGAATTTTTGTGCTCTGTTGAGTACGATGGAGCAAGAGACAGTCAAGCTGAATTCCCAGGTTTCTGACTTCAGCAAGGACCGGTGTAATTTGCCACAGTGAGAATCCAGGAAGAGTGGTAGTTTTGGAGGAGACCATTTTCAGTCTACTGCTTTTCAGAGGTGGAGAGGACCAGAAGGCAGTTAGAGATACTGATCTGAAGCTCAGCTGCAATTCAATGCAGATGAAAGGGCCAAGGAGTAACTGAGCGCTCTGGGAAGAAAGTGTCTTAAGCAAGAATTCTTGATTTAGTTTAACTAGTATTTTACAAGGCTTTGGTTAGACACTGCAGGACACACAAAGAAAAATCATAGCCTTCTACTTTAAGGAGCCTGCCTTGTTTTAACTACAGCCCTGGACTCAGGTTCAACATGTATGAAAAGTGTTTCCAAGAATTATTGCTGAAGGAAAGCATAAAATTTTAGTCTGTAAGTTTATGTCTGTTTCCTGGGATTTCTCTGAGGTTTAACATACAAATAAGTACTTCCCCCTTTTCTTTCTTTCTTTCTTTCTTTTCTTTCCTTTTTTTTTTTTTTTTTTGAGATTTCTTGTGAGGTTAAAACCAAATTCTAGGATATGATATAAACGTAACAATTGATTTACCTGCTCTTTATTTCCTACCCTGCCTTATGCTTAAACATAACATGCTTGGTTATTGCAGTGCGAAAAAATGGAAGGTGTATCTTTATGGAAATTCCCAATCTTAGGGATGAAAAAATGGAGAGAAAATGGAGGAAAGTTAATATAGTTTACTTATATAGACAGTGCAATTCCTTTTGAAAGATATTTTTCTGTATGTTGACTATTTTTAGAGACACACACTCAAACACAACCATAGTCTCTCAATTGACTGCTAAAGCTTATGAAAGAAGTAGTAAATATTTAAGAAAAGGGTTAAAATATTTAAGGAATATTTAAAATATATAAATAAATACTTAAGCAACATGTTATGAATTTGCATGAAGATCTATAGAACTGTAATACTTTCCTTTGGAAATTAAACTTTGGAATAAAAGTTAAAATTTAAAAATTTGACTTTTATATGCATGCCAAAAGTACTGATTAGCATTTTATATAGAATTGAGAAACTGTAATTAAAAGCAGATAACGGTGTCTTGTTTCACTAGGAATTTGCTTATTTTGCCAATACTTATATAATCTCTTAGAAAATTCATCTCTAACGTATGAGATTTCTTATTGGAAAAAATTTCAGATAGCAGTGGATTCATGTAGAAATTTGTTTTGGGTCTCTTATTTAAACATCTTAAGGTCAGTTTCTCTTTAGTCATATTTTAGCCAGTGGAATATAGGTAACACATTTTGTTCTTCTTTCTCCAGAAATGGATGTATTTACTTTGTTGTGAACTTAGACAGGCTTTTCAAATTACCTTCAATTTTTACAGTTCTCTTTCCATATCCCATGTGTGATTTTGCTGTGAAGATTCTGCATGGTGAAACTAGCTTCAGCAGCCTACTACTGACTTGCTTTGCTTTGGCAATGTGGTTCAGACCTAAATTTTAGCACTTAGTGAAACTTTTTACAAGGAGCCAGGATACGAATAAGTATGAAAGAGGCACTTGAATGCAATATGTACTTTTAAAAATGCATTGGAAATTTGAGAGCATTTTCAATTAAGTATATATGACTGCAGGTTGTCTCCCTTGAACAAAGTAGTTCCCTTTTGGGGGGGTTTTCTGTATCTTTTAAAGTACTGATTGAATCAGTACTCAGGGTAGAATTGTAAGTAAAGTTACAATTCTAAAACCTTTTGGGCAATAGTTCTAATTAATATAAGTCACATTTTAGCAAAATGTCATGGGTTGTAATTGAAAGACATCATCTAGGTCTGAAGAATACCTACTAAGAGCAGCCGTTTTCATTCTGAGGCGGGTAAATTAATTTTCCGGACTTGCAAAGCAGAAGCAGGAAAGTTTTCCTTCTTCATAAGCCTAGAGAGTTTGGTATTTGGCCCTGTTGAGACCCAGGGGCTATCTGAGCTGATTAACATATATATAATTAAAGTGCAACAGCTAGAAAGGCAGAGCCAGTCTTAGTTGGCCCTGTACTACTGTGAAATAATTTCTTTCTGTCTGCATTATTTAACTTTTTTTTTTTTTAATCTAGTTTTCCCTGGACATCATCCTGCTGCCTTCTTTAAGAATATTGCTTCCTATCCTAGCAAGCACTAAAGAGTGGAAAAGCTTTCCCCAGCATTCAAACTAGATTTTCTTTCCATTCATATCGCCATTTTTCATCACATGGTAAGAAACACTGTAAATAATTGAGGTGATCCATCAAGAGACCCATTCTTGATAATGAAAAATTGCATAACTCAGTAAAAGTCAATTAAAAACCACAAACTTCAGAACCTTTTGCTCAGGGAAGATTTATTGTTATAGAAGTCATCTAATACATTAGATTTGTTGGATCAAAATTTTAAAAAGTTCTAAAAATGCAGTTAAAGCTTGACAATAAACTTGAGTAAGATTTACACAATTTCAAAGTATATTAGTATTTGAAATAAAAAGGTTTGGTTTTTTTTTTTCTCTTCCTTTAACACGAGATGTCTGAGGTGTTAGCAGTTTATAACAACCTTAGAAACAACATCCACTGTGTGGGATACTTTTTTTCCTTTGAGGGTTTTAAATGAGTCTTACTCTTTGGTTGTGCCTATACAATGAAAAGTCTACTGTGAATTAAATGAGAAGTCAGGATATTTTCCTTTGCTAAACTAAATATCTGAATAATTAGAACTACCTAGATAAAAGATTCAAAATATTTTTCTTATCTGGTTGCTTGGTTAGGACACAGCCAACATTTTATTGGAATGTAACATCTTGTACAAGAGCATATAATTTTTTTAAATAAACAATGACTTTATTTCTTTAGAGACATCAAATGCTGCTTCAGCGGGCAATGGGAAAATGCCAACTTTCTGAAATGTAGTATCATATAACACTTTTCTTTGACTAGTTTTTCATGCCCAAAATATAAATTTAACTAAGGAGCAACATGTATCTCCAAAAACCAAAAATATCCATTTTGTTTTGAAGTTCATAGTCCACCAGTGTAAGTTTTAAACTGTGTCCAAAGGCTTAAGTAAGGTTCAGCAGTCAGGCATGACAGATAATAATTCTAACCAACAGCGCACATGTGACATGCTTCCTACTGAAATTAAACTGCCAAATAAAAAGGAAGAATTGTGCCCTTTTTAATAACAAAGAATGCAATCGTTAGAATTCTTCAGATTTGGAATTCCAGCAGTGTTCTAGTGTTTTCTTCTTGATGTGTGACAAGAATGAATAATATAAAAAAATAAAAATAAACCTCATCTAAACAAGCAGTCCTTTGACTTTATAAGGTTCAACATCAAATATACTGAATTCTAAAAATATCCAAGACCAGTAAAATATCAGAGCTGAGGGGATAACATGCTGGAAATAAGACAGATTTTTAAACCTTTTGATTGATTTTAACCTATTAGCAATAATTTTGTTCATTTCTGTTTAGACATTGCCACTTCAACTGCTAGGGACCATGGTATTTCATATTCTTATAAATATTTGAATTGGACCTGATAAAAAGTCCCTTGGGTCTATAATACTTTTATTCGTGTATAATCTGAAACAAATCCTTTCCTTTAAAAAATCAAACAGATTTACACACAGTTGACTATTTACAAAGCACCCAATTAAATCCTACTTAATTCTCTTTCACTCTAAAAATTCCACCTAACTTGTGTGTAAAGTACCCATTACATTAAATGCATAATGTTCACAAACCCTGACAGTCCTATCTAACCTAGAAAATGTTACCTTCCTTAAGGAGAATAGAGAGTCATAAAAAATAAGCATAAGGTTTTAAAGAAATGAGACCAGAAATCACAGTACAAGACAGATAAATCTACTTTAATATTCACATGTAAAAGTTACACATCACAAGAGATTGGACAGTAGCTTAGCGGTAACTAACATTGCTATAGTGAAAATCATTTTTATAAAAAAATAATCTAGATGCGGTCATCAGAATTTTTGGTCTACTTAAGTTAATGTTTGAAGATCGACTTTTATCCCTGCTTGAAGGATTTGCCATTATGCCTTTTTTATTTTTTTCCCACTGTTTGCTATTAATATTCTTTGGAGGAAGGAAAGCAGAAAGTGTTCATTTCCAAGAGTTTGTCCTTTGGTAGCAAGCAGAGAACATTTTTCATTTCTATGATTTAAATAATCTGTACAGACATGAAACTTAGTGAGTGACATTAAGCTTTAGTGTAAAATGAAGAGTGATAAGCAATTTTTTTCACTTTGATAAAACAATAGATTTCATAAACTCCTTAAGGATCCAAGCATTTCCTCATCCCATAAGCAAAATCATTCAGAATCCATTTTGACCTCAGTTAAAAAACAAAACCCAAAACACTCTTTATATGTTACACTATAAAACCCTGTACTTAAAAACTGATAAGGTATATTTTCAACATGTATGCTTCAAATACAAAGAGTTCAATCTAGGTTAAAGAAAACACATTTGAATGGACTCAGAACAAGTTTATTTTGTGATTAAACATCTCATGCAATCATGCAAGACCACTAGCTATAACTGTTACTTCCGAGTCTACAATACTGGGCAAAACAAAAACAAATTAAAAGCCAGGCCAAACAGAAAAGACATTCAAAATATCAAGAGCTCTGCAATTGAGCTGAAAAATAATTTTCCAAAAGAAATATTCCCATAGATTAAAAAAAACACACATATAATATTTACAAAAAATATTTAATTAAAAATATCTTATAATTACAGTAGTCTATTAAAGCATATACTTTCTCACACTTATAGAACATCTCTATATATACATGGTATGAAATGTCACTCAGTTATCTATACAATATGTAACATTCTTGCAGGGAAAAGAAAGTTCCCTGCCCCGTTATAATCATCTATTTTAAACAATAGATGTAAAAAAAAAATATCTACAATGCTCTGGTATATTAGTAAAGCTTCAAAACAAAAATTGAGCCCCTTGGTCACAAAGTAGGCTTCTACAGTCGGATCTACTCTTGATCTTCTATTTATCAGTTCTGTCACACTTAAGCTTAAAAGTTTAACTGCACCTCCAAAAAACACAGAAATGTACAATTCACAGCAGTTATAAATGAAGAGACAAAAGAGAAAATGTATGTAGAATGTTCATGAACGTGCAAAAAAAGGATGAAAAGTTGTATTTTTTCTTTCCTCTCCCCTCTCTCTTGGAATGACGAATGAAAACGTTTCTAGATTTGTTGATGTTTTTTTCCTTTCCTCCGGTGGCTTTTTCTCTAACTTCTGCTCTTCCCCCTCCCTCTCTAGTGCTCCTGGCTCGGGCTCAGGCGGTCGCACACCTGTGGAAGAGGAATGAATAGAGGGGGTGTGTGAACCTTCTCGCTGCAGACTAACTGGCGCCACCGACCAAACTCAAGACATGCTTGATCAACAACCCAAAACAAACCACCAGGTCAGACAACACCCGAAGCCCGCGGCCGGGCCAGACGCCGAGCAGGCAGCGGCGGGCCCCCAGGAACCCCGGAGAGGAGACCCCCTGCGGGTCCCCTGCCCGCGTCCCCCCTCAGTGGGTGTCAGACTGCGCGGGGAAAACGTTGAGACAGCTTGCACGCCCACGAGGGTACCCTCCCTCGGGGGGTAGGGAGGGTAGGAAAAGCCCACTGGTCAGCAGGAGAGACACGGGGGCGGCGAGGACAAGAGCCGATCTGTGTCCATTGAAAGAGAACCCCGAGTTCTAGAGCGAAGTACGGGTTCACTTACTAACTGGGTGGCAGGGAGAGAGAGGATGTCTGCTTCCTTGGGAGTTTGCCCTCAGAAATGCTGGGGGCAAAGAACACAGCGGTGCCTGGCACCGGAAGCCCCCGGGGACGGGCTTCTCTGGCGACCGGCCACCCGAGACGGGAAATGCGCGCTCACCTGGACAGCGCGGCTCAGCGGCACAGAATGCTGTCGCCCTGCTTGTTCACCGCGCCGGCCTGGAACAGCAACCGAACATCAAGGGAAAGGTTAGTAGGCGCCAACAACGCACTTGTCACGGTCCTGGATTCGTCCTCGGAAACCAGGCTGGCGCGCCGAAGTCCCCACCCCACTCGGCAGCCCGGGGGGCCCTCCGGGCTCGGGTTGGACCTGACAGCCCAGGATGCGCACAGCCCCGAGTCCCGCCCTGCGCATTCTCCCGGACCGCGCTCGCGGAGCCCAGCAGGCTGCTGGCGGCCCGGGTCCCCCGGAGGAGAGGGGGAGGGGGTTGTCATTCTTTGCTGGCCCCTGCCCGAAAAGGGTGAGCGCCCGCGTCCCGCCACCCCGCCACTGCGCCCCCGGAACCCCGCGGTGCCCGCCCCCAGCTGGCGCCCGGCCTCTCACCGGGTCGGTGTTGAGCGCCGTGAGCGGGGTCCGCGGCGGCGCGGCCGGACAGGTCCCGGCCGGGTGGTGCGGCGGCGCGGGCGGTGGCGGCTGCCTCAGCAGAGCCGGGTGCGTCTCCAGCGCCAGCTGCAGGTCCAGGATGTAGTCGATAACGTGCTGCAGGATCTCCACTTTGCTGACTTTCTTGTTGGGTGGGATGGTGGGCACCAGCCTCCGCAGGCGGCTGTAGCAGTCGTTCATATCGCACTGCAGGCACAGCGCCGGCTCGTCGGCCGCCGCCTCGGCCGCCTTGCAGCGCGCTGCCGCCGCCGCCGCCGCCGCGGCTGCCGAGCCGCCCAGGCTGTGGCCGTGCTCGGCCAGGCAGCGCAGCGCCAGCTCCCCGCCACCGCAGCCCGACGGCGCCTTGCGGCCCGAGGGGCGCACCGGGCTCACCGCCTTCATGGCGCGCGCCCTGCGCCCTGCGCGAGCGGACCCTCTGGGGCGAGCGAGGGAGGCAGGCAAGCTCCGGGCCCCCGCCCGCGGCCGGCTCCGCTCCCTGTGCCTTCGCGTCCGGCGCGCTCGGGGCACTGCGACGCTCCCGGCGATCCCGAGCCCAACAATTGACGGGAGGGTCGCTCCGGGTTTTGCTAGGGGATCGCTGCTCAGGGGGCGACACTCGGCCCGAACCAAAGGCAGGAAAAAATCAAAAACACCGGAAGAAAAGTAGCCCACCCGGGTCTCCTAGTCACTCCCTTCGGAGATCCGACTAAGCCCGGCGCCGCCGCCGCCGCCGCGCTCCCCTAGCCCGAGCTCTCCGCACTCGGGGTACTACTCGCAACCGCGCCTCCTCCACTACGCTCTCGCCCAGCCCGCCGCGCAGCTGTATTTATAGAGCCGCGCGCCCCGGGGGCGGGGCCAGCGCGCGGGCCGGGTCGCCGCGCGAGCCGAGCGGAGCGGGGCTGGGCGCGCGGGCGGGGGCGCGGAGGGAGGAGGCGCGGGCGGGGGCTTCGGGCGGTGCTGGGGGGCGGGGAGCCGGGCAACCCGAGCGGAGGAGTGGGCGGGGGGTCGGGAGTGGCCAGCCAATCAGGCGGGCAGTGCCACCTCAGGGAATGACGCTCGGGCCAATGGGAAGGGCACTCCATTCCGTCAACGCTGTGGGTCGGGGTTCTGAGAAAAGAGAGCTGGGTGGGAGTTGGGCCAGGCTGGTGTGTGCCCAAGGGAGGGGAGAAGAGAGAGAGAAGTTCCTGCGAAGAACTGCTGGAATTCACTCTCCCCCCCTTCCCGCCTAGGCTGCCGAGGGAGCGCTGGGCCCTGCTCGCGGATACCCAGCCACTTCTAATAGCGCGGCGCGCGGGGACCCTCGCCACCCGTCACTCCATCCCTGCCATTCCAGTGCCTTGAGAAAGACGCACGAACAAGGCACGTTCGTTCTGTTCTGTATTTCCCTCCTCTATTTTATTATTCGTCTTTTCACAATTACCGAAACCATAATGATGGAATGGAATGTGTAGCCTTTCCGTTTTCTTCTAAAAGAAAAACGCGAAAGCTTAGTAAAAAAGTATTTACAAAAAAGAAAAAAGAAAAGAATGCTGAATCGAATGCAGGTTTTTGGTGAAAGGACATATAAATAAAACAAAAACGTGGTGGTGGGGTTTTCTTGGCTTTCTTTTACCCATCTAGATGCAAAAGTGGGCTCAAGGAATGCAGTTGCCTGGCACATTAAATTAGAGCACGTAAAGATTAAAAATGCATGGACACGGAGTATTTAAAATTCCACCATGACATATAATATTAATCCGTTTTATGTAAAATTCATACCTGTAACTTAATTTAGGCCATTAATGCACCGCTTCACGTATTAGTCAGCGTACCCCGCTTTAAATAAGATGATGAGAATGTCCAGAGTCTCCTCCTTTGGCAACAAAGCATTAAAATTCACACTTCCCGTCTCTGGGGTCCTGCTTGGGCCCCACCCTGCAAAAAAAGCCTGTTAATTAAGGGCGTTTTTGTGTTAGAGTTCTAATGGAAAAGCTGTCCTTCAAGGGTTCAAAACAAAATTGCACAATGAACTTTGGTGGAGCATTGTGTGTACCCTTCAAGAAAAAAATTGAGCCCTTCAGATGAGAAATGAGCATAAAAATTCTCAGTCAATGGGGAAATGAATTTTGAGTGCCTTCACTCTGCAAACCCTCCCATCTTTAGACACGCTTGGAGATGAATTAACCCAAGAATTTTCTTCATTCGCTTACATGACATGGATTGGTGCCTTCATTTTCATAGATAATTGAGAGAAAGAGACATGGACCTCATTTCTTCCTGTCTACACTATGTATGTACTTCACTTTCTTCCTACCTCCCTTCCCAGAATTGAAATACCTGCACCAGGCAGATATTTTGTTTAGCCATGTCAGTACTTTATGACTATTGCACTAGTATTTCCCCAGAGCACATTCCTTTTTCCTGATGAAATGAGGAGCAACTATTTAATGCTGGTTTCACAGGTAGATGCAATAACCCTCCTCTCTTCCAATCCTTATTTATATGTTACTGCCTGTAATAATTGTTTGGAAACAACTGACATTCTCATTCATTTATGTGCATACATAAATGGTCTACATATACACATTTATTAAGAAAATCAGTGTTATAAAACCCAAAAGAAGGACTTTCTTTTAAAGATAGGCATAGTCACACACATTCTTAAATTAATATAAATACACAGGAGAGAATATTGTGATTTTAGATAGAAAGTTGGGAGAGGGTGCAAGCTATTATCTTAGAGGCAGTCATGTCATCAGAGCTGATGATGATAAATGAATATGTGTATAGATGTTTTGTTTCATTGACTTTTCTCTTTCGTAGTGTTTAAAAACTGCTTAAAAATTAAGAAGCCAAGATTTTTCTGTTTGACAAAATATAACTATGCTAATATGCCCAGGGCACACTCACATTTAAATCTTTACATATCCTAACTTGATTAAAATTAAAATTTGTTTTAAATTTGTGACACAAAGGAACAATCATGTCCTTCCTTTTAGAATTTGCTAAATCTTGGAGAACCATGTCCTGGATATGGCAAGCAATGCCAAAGTTTCAGGTTTTGTTGGAGGTGCCCTGTGCAACTGGCTTAAAGTTAGAGAGACGGAGTTACTTAGCGTGTGTGAGGTAGGGTGAGGTTCAAAGGAATGTACCTCAGCCTCATTATCAAGAACACCCAGGAAAAATGTGATCCCTAAATCCTACTGGCGAAGTAGGCAGAGGCAGTTATTGTATTCCTTGTTTTGAAGGTTGGAAGGCACGAAGACATTAAAAAATTAAAGTGCTACATAAAACATTACACAATGGGAATAAGGAATACGATCCTGTGTTTTTTGGCCCATGAAACCAGAGAATACTAGAGGCTACGCAATGTATGTGTTTGTGTTCTTAGCCATGGGCACTTTTATATGACGTCGAAGCTGAAGTCATGAAAGACTCCCAGCACTGATAGTTCAAAACAGAGTTTACTCAGCAATGATCAGATTTTGGATAAACCTTATAAGCTACATTATTTCTATTGTGCAGAGAAGGAAATTTAGTTTGTGACTCTTTTACATCAAAGTGCTTCACTTGTACTTGTGAAAAATAAGATGGGCTAACCCAAAGCCCTTTGCCATGGAAGTACTAGAGAATCCCCAAATTTGCCTCAATAGGAACCTGGAATGAAACACTCATAGGAGAACTGCTAGGAAGCCCTGGTGACCAGAGTTGTGTACACACCCCTCCTCCAGACAAAGAGGTCTGTGGCTCTCTCTTGGGATGCATTCTCTATGCTAATAAGACCCTTGCTGAACTGCAACACCCAGGCCCTTCTAACTCACAATCGCCCTGTGTTTACATGAAACAAGGGTATCAAAACATATTGTACTATTCAGCCCAAATGCCTTTTCAGGACTTGATACTTCTTTCTCCATGGCCTCCAGGGAAATAGTGGGTGGGCTCGGACACACAGATAAACATGAGTGTTCGCATGCCTCGGTCACTCTGTAGATGCCAGTGGTCACTGAAGGAGACACATGCATTCTTAAGGGGCATAAGAAACCACTATGTACTCTGCAGCAGGAATGTCCCTTGCTCCAAAACAGTAAATTGGGCAATGTGGCAATACAAGCTCAAGGCTGCTTTATCAGGCACTAAGCGTTACAAACTTGTGCTACCCTTGGATTGCTGATACTAGTCCCGGAAACACTGATAACCTCCTGGTTTGCTAGGTCTTGGAAAAGGCTTACAGGAAGATGTTGTGCAATTAACATGGCTGGGCAGATGTGGCCATCAAAAGTGCCTTTTTTTTCAGTTTTGAAAGGTAGTCTGTTTAAATAAGAAGTATGTGACTTTTGGCCAGATATGGTAGCTCATACCTGTAATCCTAGCACTTTGGGAGGCTGAGGCAGGAGGATCACTGGAGGCCAGGAGTTCCAGACCAGCCTGAGCACCATGGCAAGATCCCTATCTCTACAAAAAATTAAAAAAAAAATGTTCTGGTCCTGGTAGTGCATACCTGTAATCCCAGCTACTCGGGAGACTGAGGCAAGAGGATCACATGAGCCCATGAATTTGAGGTTATAGTGAGCTGTGATGATGCCACTGTACTCCAGCCTGGGTAACAGAGGGAGACCCTGTCTCTAAAAGAAAAAAAAAAAGTGATGACTTTAAACTTAGAGTAAAAGACAGAAAATGGGAAGAAAGAAGTAGAATTTGTTTTTACCTTAGGAGATGTAAAGACCATGGGCTCTGGAATGAGACAGCTTGGGCCCCAATTTTGGCTTCCTTGCTTACTAGTTTTATATCATTAAGCTGGGTTCTTAAATTCCTGTACCTTTCATATTTGAAATGAAGATACAAATTTCATTTGTTTTATAAGGTGTTTATGAGATACACTCACATATATACATATGGCCTAGATATAAGAAATTGTGTAAAGTTCTGAGAACAATGTCTGGCACATAATAAATGGGCAAACAATGTTAAAATTTATTATCATTTTTGGCAAATATCTCTCAGTCTGTGGCTTGTCTTTTCATTCACTTCATGATCTCTTTTGAGAACAGAAAATTTTAATTTTGATGACATCCAATTTAGCAATTTGTTCCTTTATGAATCATACTTTTGGTATTGTATCTATTTAAGATATCTTTCATAACTCAAGGTTACAAAAGTTTTCTCCTAGAAGATTTATACATTTTAGGCAGAGTTAGTTTCATGGTGTGGAGTTTATGCAGTCGCACAGGGTCCTGTACTCAGAAGGGCCCCACTTTTGGGTTAGTGCCCTAATCTTGCCATCTTGAAATTCTTACTAATTTTTTAACAAGGGGACCTGCATTTTAATTTTGCACTGGGACTCACAAATGATGTAGCTAGTCATTGTTTTCTGTTTCATGTGTAGGTCTGTCATCCATGTTGAGGTTATTTTTGTATGTGGAGCAAGATATAGATTGAAGTTGATATTTTTGCATATGTAGATCCAATTGTTGCGGCACCCTTTGTTGAAAAGACTATCCTTTTTCCATTTATTTGCCTTTGTACCTTTGTCAAAAATTGGTTGTGTACAGTGTATATGTGTGGGTCTATTTCTGGCCTCTGAAATCTGTTCCACTGCTCTATTTGTCTGTTTTTATGCCACAACCACAGTGTCCTGATTACTGTAGCTTTATAGTAAGTCTTGAAATCAGATGGTGTTGAGCCATTGATCCTCCAACGCTGTTCTTCTTTTTCAAAGCTGTTTTGGTTCTTATGGGTATATTGCATTTCTATATAAATTTGAGAATCAGTTTGTGGATGTCTTCAAAAGTGGACTTGTATCCAAAACATATAAAGAACCTATACCCAGAATATTGCATATAAAGGACTTTCAAAACACAATAATAAGGAAACAAACAACTCAATTAAAAAATAGGCAAAAGACTTGAGCTGAAAATCCACTGAAGGAGAAATAAAAATGGCAAATGAGCACATGAGAGGATGCTCAACATCATTAGTCATTTGGGACATACAAATCAAAACTCCAGTGAGATACCACCACACACCTGTCAGAACTGCTTAAAGACCTAACATACTAAGTGTTGGTGAACATGTGGAACAACTGGAACTCTTCATACACTGCTGGTGGGAATGTAAAATGAGGAAAACTACTTTGGAAAACAGTTTGGCATCCTCTTAGAAAGTTAAATATACACATACCATATGACCCGTCCACTCTACTCCCAGGTATTTACCCAAGAGAAATGAAACCATCTATCCAAGGGCCAAAGGGGCATGAGAATGATGGATGTGTTTACTATCTTATTAACTCTGTATCATATTGCTGTCAGTCAGGTATCACAGTGTTAACTGAATGGTGGGGAGATGTATTCTAAAGCAGGCATGAGACATATACTGATTTAATATTTCAGCTATCATGGTTATCCATTAACATATTTCATCACTTGATGGAAATAGACTATGCTAAAAAACCACATTCACTCCTCCTTGTTTTGTATTGTTCTAGCATAACATGGATTTAAGTCTTTGAGGTGGACCTAATCTGATTATTTGAAATGTTTTTTTCCCATTTGCAAAAACTAAAGCCATATTCTGCACTCTTGCCTCTGTGCTTCACTCCAGTTGTAGCTGTCTCTGCTGCCTCAATTATCCCAAATTGGCAGCTGCCGTGGGGCAGACATGCACTGGATAGAGAAGATAAGAAGCCTTATCATTCCATATTCAGGATGCTCTACCATTTTTTTTTTTGTCCTCTCCAATCTTTCCTTAGCAAGAAATAGAAATACTATAACAAGATTAAATATATACTACTGTTACTTCCAGAGCAGGGAGCAAAAATTCCCAACGGGTACCATATTTTTACCTCTAAAATTCTATAGCTCAACCTGTGTAAGCACAGCTTCTCCATCAAGCAAGGGGAGGGATTCACAGGGGTATAGTGAGGATTAACTGGTTTTGAAAGTCCCAGGAGAAAGGCAGTAAATAAACAATAGGGGTAATATACCAGTATCAAGTACATACTAGATACTCAAAGTCCACTGATGTCTACGTTATTATGGAAAGGGGCTTGTAGTAGGTAAAATGGTTATGAAGATGCCAAAGAGATCAAGTTCTTGCTTTAGCTCACATTATCCTTTAGTAGAGAAATTCCAGACGAGAATTATTATTGTTTCTTAAAAATTCATCACAATAAATATTGATATGCATCTGTCTCCTACATTCTTTCTTTGAGCAGATACCACCACCACAAGTGAAGTCATCACTAAGAACTTCTGCTTAGAGCACAAACTCCTGCTAGGTTCACACTACTGAAAAGGTTTTCATTATATTTCTTAAAGTGGATACAAAATAATTACAAGATATAGAAAAAGCATAATTAAATGTATTTTAATTACTTTGAGGAAAAATACTAAATAAACAGTAAATTTCTTCACACCTTGGAACTGAATACTGAATATGGGTCCAGTAAATCTGCCTTCACCGAGAGAAAAGCTTTCCCATTTTGTTGATATCTAGGTCATGGTTCCAGAGAACTGATGCAGTGTTCAAGCAACAGTTGCTTCCCACCCCCTCCCACCAAGAGAAATTTTTGAGACATCTTTGTAGTCCCCACACAGTTGTTCTTGGTTGTTGGATAGGCCACCATGTCAGTGAACTTTGTACCTGCAGTGGAAAATGACCATTTAATGAAGATGAACAGGATGAAACTCACTTGCATGTGAAATAACTAAACCAGCACATTTTTTATACTAGCAAATCATGTGCAACAAAGCACTAAAGGTATTAAAAATTCAGCATTAAAGGAAAAAGGACTGGGTTAAGTTTGAACTTTATCAATGTTGGTAGTTCTATATTAAAATACTCCGGTTTAAACAAAGCCATCTCTTTGGAAGGGATTGTAATCCTGTAGTTAGAACTATTTTCCCATGAATAGAATTAAATCAAAAGTATATTCTTTAAAGACTAAAAGCCGTAATGAAATATCTTTTCTTAAAATGTATTAGTAACTGTTTGACAGAGAAATCAAAGTTTGGTAAAGCATTAGATAATACTTGGTCTGATGGAACCATGTTTACCACTTAAAAACTGTCTTGTTCATTAAGTCAACATTAATGTATGATTCTCTCTTTAAGTTATGTTTTAATAATAAGTAAAGTAAGTGCTAACATGCAAAATAAGATAATTACTGTGACAACATTACAAAAATGCAACATACATTGTCGTGAAGGTTAGTGAGCATAGGATTGAAGTTATATGATGTCGAAGTAACTTATTGAAAATGTTTTTAACATTGGCAATCAACCCGTTGTTCTGTCTTTATCAGGAATCTACAACCTGTAATAAATAAAATGATTTTGCCCTTTGGCAGATTGTTAAATGGGCAATGTTTCTCACCTTCCAATATCGTCCATTAATAGTCTCTCCAGAACTGCCACCTCTAGTCTCTGGTGAACACAGTAGAAAGAATATTAATGCTTTCTTTATCCATCTTCTGGAAAAACCATCCTCATATACCAATGAGATATATGCTTAAGACTTCTGTATTATGAATTCTACCAAGCCTAACTCTTCAGCCCTATTTAAGGCTGTCTGTTAACTGATCCTTCTCCAAAACTGTTTCAATTTAATAAAATTGATTCAAGCCAATTCTACACAAACATGTATTGTACACCTATTGTATGACAAGACTGTGTTTAAGAAAAATAAGTCCCTTACACTCATGGAGCTTGCTGTTTAGAAATGGCTTAAACAAATTAAAAATCAATTAATGCAATACAGTATGTTCGATGCAACAATGCAGGCATGGATAGGGCACAGTGGGGGCAAAAACCAAAGCCTAAGTCAAAGGAAATTTACTGGAGCTTGATCTTGAGAGATGACTTCATCATTAGAAGAAGATGTTCCAGGTAGTGGGAACAGCATGTGCAGAAGCTTGGAGGAATGAAATTGCAATATTCCTCCTTGTTGTTCTCTCTGCCTCAATTCAAACACTCCACCTTCATTTCCTTATATTCAATTAGTACTTTTCCTCATCTCATGATAGTCTTTCCATCTGAAACACTTTCCACTCACACTTCTTTCAATCCACAGTCATCAACTCTTTCAAAAGACATTGTAGGACTTAGTGATGCATGGTTCTTCATCCAGAAAACCATCTCTCATTAATTCCTTGGCTATAATCACTTTCAAGTAACTTTACTTTCTATTTTATAATAAAAGTATGTACAAATTGAAAAAATATCTGAAAATACAGAAAAACATAAAAATGAAAATAAAGGTCATCTACAAACCCACATCTAGAAATAACCTGTTAATATGTTATTGTGCATATTCCAGATTTTCTTCATGTATATAAATATTATGCATATAAATATTGTTTCTTGAACAAAAATTGTAGTGTGCAATACTTATTCTTGGAAACCTAATTTTTTTGGAAACCTTATTTCATTTCATATAATGTGAATACATTTCCATAGCAATAGTTACCTGTCTTTGTAATACTTTTTATGGTTGCATAGTATTCTATTACATGAATGTGCCATAACTTCTTTAACAAATCCTTTATTATAAATATTTTAATTGTTTACAATTTTTTTTGCTTTGTACCGTTATCATGTCTGATGTGCTTATTTCTTTTAATATTACATCACAGTTTGCAGCTTTCGACATGCTACTATGAAATTTTTTTTAAAGCTATGTCAGGATTGTGTGTTTTAGATCTTCAAGGAAATCAAAGCATCTTAGAGGCAAGGCCAGTTCTTCCTTATCCTTTTGTAAGTTAGTAAAGAGAATTATTCGTATAGTAAGTTCTCACATGGGTGCTCCGATGAATTGGCTGCTCAGGTTAGTTGCTCAGGGTGACCTGCAGATTTTGCACATGTTCAGAGAGTGGCCAGCCTGTTTCAGTGGGAAGCAAAAAGGCTAGAGCAGAGTAGTGAGAGGTCCACCAGATCAGCTGATGTCCCAGGAAAGTTCTAGATAGAAAGCTTTAGGAGAGCAACTAAAACTTTAAATTATAAATTTGCTAGAGAGCTTCTTAGGTGAGGAAAGTAGTAGGAAGGAGATGCTACAGATGTAGCAAGCAGAGCATGTGGTCTGCAAAAGCAAGAATGGGAGCGTTCTCTGTTGGTTCTTTTTCTCGATGCAGGGTTTAGCACTAGGCTAAATTTCCTATTCTTTTCCTTCAACTCTTTATTTTCTCACCCAATCAGAACATAAATGCAGTTACAAATAATTTGGCAATGACGTTTATGTCCCCTCTACTAGCCAACTAAT
>CM052440.1:102864434-102906845 GCA_028533085.1 Varecia variegata | reverse complement strand
TATGTCAATATCTATATCGATAGGTATGCATGTACAGGATACTCACTCTTAGAAGTCTAACCACTAATCATTTAAATACTGGTATTCATGTGCATGTTATATTTTCAAGCTTAATATCAAGCCAGCCATGGTTAGGGGAGGAATTGTCAAAAATAAATACAGAAAATCCAAGATGAACAAGGTAAACTGGTTTTCCAAATATAGCCTCTTAGGAGAGAAAGGAGGAGTAGAGTTTACTCAGCCAGGTTTTGCTCTGGAGAACTCCCAATACAGTGTAACCCCCACAGTAGCTTTGGCATTACTGTTGATCACAGCCAGCAAAGATGAGGGTGGAGCCCTTTTTATGACAATGAGAGCTCTTTACAGAGTTTGGTGAGAACAACATGAGCTTACTCCCTAAAAGATCTCAAAATTCAACAGAATGATAAATCATGAAAAATGTTATTATTAACTCTTGTATTTCACTTTAAAAGCTGAAGTTACATATAAGACATCCTTTTATGAAGCTGTACTGTATAACTTCTGTAATTCATAAGTTGTCTGAAGATAAAATCAGTAGATGTGGGGGGAAAAACATGATTTGTAATCTGCAAGATATTTTGAAAAAAACTCATGAATATCAGCTCTGGAGAAGTAATGAGAGCTGAGACCTCATCTGGCTGCAGTGCCAGCTCCACTACTGACTGGGTGAGGCTCATGTCATCTTTTCTGCTTCAGTTTTCTCCTCAACGCAACGAGAGCCTAGAACTGATTGATTTGTAAGGTTCTGCTCAACTCCAGTGTGGTGTTTCTAATTAATTAATTAAGTTATTGATATGGGGGTCTTGTTTTCAAACGAATTTAGGTTGCAGGCCAGTATGATTTGCTTTCCCCAAGAATGACAGCAATTTCCTCAAGAGAGTGTTTAAGTACTGCTCAGTAGGATACTGAGAGACAGAGGGGAAGACCCTCTGGCTGCTGTGTTGAGACTGTTCTGTAGAAGGCAAGGACAGAAGCAAGGAGGAGGCCACTGCAAGCACTCAGGCTTTGGCCAGGGTGATTCAGCAGAGGTGTTCAGAAGTAATTGGTTGTATTTTGAAGGTATGGTCAGTGGGATTTGCCTATGGAATGAACGTGGGTTGTAGAGAAGAGTCAAAAATGATGCCATAGTCTTTGGTCTTAATAACTGGAAAACAGTTGACATTTACTGATGAGGAATCCTATGTGAGGAGCAGGGTTGGGGGAAGAACAGTGTAGCTCTGTGCACGCTAATTTGAAATGCCTACTGAACACTCGAGTGGCGATGTGGAGTAGGCAATTGAACATATACCTCTAGTGTTCTGGGGAGATGTTTGGGATCGAGATAGAAATTTGGCAACAATCATGAATGGCATATAAAATGGCAAGACTGGATAATGTCTTCTAGGGAGAGACTATAGCTAGAGGGGTGGTCCAAGAACCAAGTTCTACATCCCTTCAATGTTCAGAGATTGGAGAGAAAAGGAAGAGGCAGCAAACAAGTGTGAGAAGAGAGGCCAGTGAGAAAGGGAAGTCAAGTCAAGAAGTTGTTTCAAGGAGCAGGGAGTTCCACAGCCAGGTCAAATGCTGTCAATGTGGTGCAGCTGGAAAGAAACTTCACAGACAAGGGAAAAGCCCATTAGAAATGGAAGGTGCTTTATCTACTTTACCTTGTGCCCTTGGACAGCAAGCGCAGGAAAGAAAGAAGACTTTTAAATATGATGTATTCAGAATATAGATAGAGACATGTCAATTTGGGTAAAAATATTATCACCTGCTTTTAAATTCAGTCTGCTAGGGTACCGTTTAGTAATTTTTTCTAAGAAGAAATTTTGTTTTTCTGTGTTTTCAGTGACCTCAGGAAGTTGATACAGCTATCCAAAGTGCCTACTTTCTTAGTGGAAGAATGCATTGTAGAAGAATCTGTTCCAAAGTCTCTAAGTGAAAAAAAATTGTTTTCTCTTTTTCTTACTCATCATTTAAAAGTATTCCTGGATTTCCTTGTAAACAGGATACTTGAAATGAATGAATGAACTCAGAATGTCTGTGGATTAGGGGACACACTCTAGACCTTGTTTCGCAAGGATCTTTGTGGCATGCCCATGGCTCTCTGAGTATCCTCTCCACATTGATGCTGAGGTCTGTAATTTAACTACCCAGAGAATGTTCAGGTGTTTTCTGGGTGGCCTGTAAGTCACCTGTATTTTCGACACTTCTCTAGCCGTGGACAGGAAACAGCTCTGGCAGCCACCTGGAAACTCTGGTTATGGGTCTAGTCTTCTCACTTGCCTGGTTGCTTTGTGGGGTCAAACAAAATTCTTCCCACTCAGGTCATTCCCTCTAGTCCCTCTTCTATTTCTGCAGTCCCCAACCCCCCAGCCATGGACCGGGCCACAGATCTCTGCCCTCCTCCCCTCTGTCCATCCATTGAAAAATTGTCTTCCTTGAAACTTAGGAAGGGGGTGGTGGGCAGTGCACAGCAGGAGGTGAGTGGCAGGTGAACGCAAGGGAAGCTGTACTTACAGCCGCTACCCATCGCTCCCATCACTGCCTGAGCTCCGCCTACACCCCTCTTCTGTGGAAAAATTGTCTGCCATGAAACCGGTCCCTAGGGCCAAAAGGTTGAGGATGACTGAATTGGATCCTTTTTGCTTGTAGATTTCAGAATCTCATGTATGAGAATGATATTTTCACATATTCTCAGAGAGAATGCACTTCTTGGTAGCTTTCAGGAGAAGAGGCCCTTTTATTAGCCAGTGGTCTTGGAGAAGAATGGGTCACACAGTAACTTTATTGTTAAGCTTAGATTTTCTACAGTGCAGATCATGCTGCTAGTTTGCCTAATTATCTGATATTTCATTGGATTTTTAAAATTTTTGGTTCTCAATTATGCGGATTGTATTTATCTAGGCACAAACCATGGGAGTAACCTGGAGAAGGATGCTTCCTGCTATGTTAAGCTGTGTACTATTTACCTGACATTACTTAGAAACATCTGCTTATCATAACATAATTTAGCATTTCATTTTGTTTCCACAGTCGCCTTAAATGCCATGTAATGACAGTGCATTGAATGTTTCCCTCTTCCCTTATTTATCACAATTAAATGTTAATTTATAACAATAAAAACAAAATTTTTTTTATCTTTATCCCTAAATTTTCTACAACAAACATGAATTACTGGTACAAAAAAAATGAAAAAAGAATATACTGTCAAAGAATTTCTACTGTAAATGTTTTTATTTTTTATATTTAGCTATTCTTGGTTCTGTATTATTATTCAAAGAGTATGGATTACTTCCCAGTGACTTTTCTAGCTTAATGAGGGATCTTGGGAATATCAGTTCTAGGCGAAGACAATGAGCATAAAAAACAAGACACATGTGATTTTTCCCTAGAATATACATATAAGCATAAAATCCAGAAAGTCTGGAAGGCAAAGAGCAGCACAGAAGGTTGTTTGTAAAGGAAGTCATTGGTACCCGGCATTATGAATTACCTAAGATACATCAGGTTGTAATAATAATACATCATGGGTAATTTTTGAGTGAATTTATTTCTCTGTAGGTCATATATGCTCTGAACATAATTCTTATTATCCTCCATCTTTTTAAAATGCATATTTTTTATTTGGAACAGTTTTAAGTGTACAGAAAGATTGCAAAGATAGATTCATAAAGTTCCTATACACTCTTTACCCAATTTTCCTAGATATTCACACTTTATATAAATATGGTACATTTTTGATGATTAATAACTTAGTTATTTTTCTATTAACTAAGCTGTAGACTTTATTGGATTTTGCCAGTTTTTCTACTAGTGAACTTTTTCTATTCCACTATACGATCTGGGATATCAAATTGCACTTAGAACTCTAACTTTTGAGGACAGAGTTAGAGCTATAAAGACCTCAGACCCAATAGATAGCAATTGAGATTTGCAATCAAGAAGAGTAGATAGAGATAGCACAGATGTAAGCCTTAGAGAAACCTTGATTTCAAAGATGTAGCCATAATTAATGTTTTACTTTCAGCAATTTATATTTAAGTTTCTGATGCTACTGTCAGAGTATCCTGCATTTTTCTTTGTTATCAGAATCCAGTAAGGGTTCTTTTAAATCAAATGATATTGAAAAGCCTATTAACTATGATATAATCCTGAGCTCAAGTGAGGAACAGTATCTCCGAAATTAGCAGCAGCATGTCAATGAAAGTGTGTATATAATATTCTGGGATACAGTTATCTACATGTATAGGTGGTATCTTATGCATCTCATCTCCTGCCAGGTTATCCCTTTACCCTTGAACCGTAGCCACATTAATTATCACAGTGTTTATTTAGCGCATTCATTTACCCAAAACATGCAGTGAGAACCAGTTATGAACTCACTGGGATGAGTTATATGGACTCGATAGTCTTTTGGATGAATCCAGACAAGATAGTCAGGTTTTACTGTACGGTGGATAGGTGCTAATGGAGGCATTCATAAAGCACTGTGGAAAGAAGCATAGAAGGCAAGCATGAGGCAGAGAAAACTCATGCAAAAGACATGAGGTCTGTGCTACCATGGTCTTCTGAGTGTTCCAGTCCAGCTGCAGCACGTGACTACCTGGCAAGCAGGAACCAGTGCTAGAGGTTGACTGGGGGCTGAAAATGACAAAGGCCTTGGATGCTAGCCTAGGGGTCTAAATTCATCATGGAAAGGATGGTAAATCTGTGACAATATTGGTGTTTTGGAAAGATCAGTGTAGACAATGGGTTGCTGGAGGAAAAAATGTGAAGCAGGGAAACATGAGTGAGCCTTTCAGGCAGAATGATTTAGGAAAGAAACCACAAAGACCTCCATCCTCTTCTTTACTTGTCCAACACTTAAATCATCCTCTTCAAGAGCAGGTTGAAATGACATATTTTCTGAGAAACCTTTTTTTCCCCACTCCTCAGAATACCTAGTCACTTACTCTCATAGCTCTTGGTTAATAACTCAATTATAATATTTATCACAGAGTGTTGTAAGGACTGTTTTTCATATCCATCTCCCTACCATGATGAGCTGCTCTAGGTCAGGGCCTGTGACTTATTCATCTTGGCATCTTCAGTATTTAGGACAGTGCCCAGTACAGGGCGTCTGCTCAAATATTTGATGAGTGAGAAATGGAATGAATATCCACCAATCAAGGATAGAATGTATGAGAAGTTGACGTTTCTCCCCCCAAACTTAATAATCACTATTATCCAAATTAATTTTTGCAAAATTCCATGTATAACCATTTAATTAGTTCAGTTGAGGAAACAAGGAAATGAGGCTCAATTGAAGAAATTGTAAGTCTTTAAGCAATCAACATGGATTAGAATTGCTTGGTCATATCGTAGATAATCAAACTTTGTGAGTTGGCAGGTAAAAAGGAAAACTGTTTATGAATGCAAACTTGGTACATAATATATTACAAAAAAATGTTGTGGGACTTATCTCAACTATAGTATATGAACTGAAATTTCTTTAGTTCTGAGGGTTATCAATGGGGCTAAGCAAAACATGTGTGCTTCTGGGTGCTAATTAATTTTCTGGGAAAAAAGCTTGAATTAGTGTATGTGGATTCCTGTTGCCTAGTTTGTAATTAGTCAATTGAGCTGGATATCACAAAAGCAAATACCTAAAGTGGCCAGACAAGTAGCAGAAATGAACAAAGGTGACTGACATAGGAAGCTAAGATGCTGGAAAGATGCTTGTGAACTGGATTATGCCTGACTCATCTCAAAATGGCAGCCCTTTTGATTCAACAGATTGCTGACATTCAGGAACTTGGGGTCACTTTGCCATGACTCATAATTTTTTAAATGAGAAACCATATATCTCAGTTTTAATTGAAATTATATATTTTTATTGACAATA
Source organism: Varecia variegata (assembly GCA_028533085.1). Classification (NCBI taxonomy): domain Eukaryota; kingdom Metazoa; phylum Chordata; class Mammalia; order Primates; family Lemuridae; genus Varecia; species Varecia variegata. Next base: position 102,900,958 of record CM052440.1, on the reverse strand, counting down.
AGTAAAAATAATTGATACTGTATGAGTAAATCCTCTTCTAGCAATAACAGACTAGGTTGTTTTGGGCCAACCTTCCCATTGGGACCAGCTAGAGAAGGTGGACTAAAATTTAGAAACATAAAAATCTGAAAATTGTTGCAGAGCCAGCAAAGCAGTGAAGAATTGTGGAGTCAAGAGCAAGAAGAAAAAAGTCCATGGAGGTGAATCTGGTATTTGGGTTTACTTTTCTCATAAAGGTGATTGCTAATTCTGAAATGTATGGCTTAGAACATGAAAACTGAGAGATCTTCGGACAGACTCATGGAACTAGGTGACCAAAAATTGGAGGTCAATGCTTGCTGAGGAGTAGAGATCTTGGAAAATACCTTAGGCAGTTTGGATCCAGAAGGGCTACACCTAGGCATAACACTGAACTGGAACTAGACCAATTCTTATACGAACTAAAACTCAACCTCAGGTGATCTCTGATTGCTGATTAGATTAAGATATTTTGGGGTTACTAGTGCCCCTAACTTAGCTGCCTCTCCAAAGCATATGTACCTTCTCTCTGGAGATTTATATAGACTAATATAGCATCATACAGAGAGTCTCTTGACAATTTTCACATACAATGTCTGGGAATAGAAAATAACTAGGCAAACAAGGAGACAGGATGTGACCAAAAAAACAAAAGAAAAACTGGGCTGTAAAAAACAGGGAATCAGATTTTGAGCACTGCTCTAAACACTTTGAGTACAGATGTTGCATAATGGTACCAGTGCAATAAATTACAGATTGACTTGGTTTATAGTACAGCACTAAGGATTTGGCAGAAATAATAAAATTGTTTTTTGTTTTTTATGCACCACAAAAGATAACAAAGATTACATATATCAAAAAATGCTGAGAGAATTGATGAGGTTCAATTAGCTTCAACAAAGAATTGAACCTTTGGTGGCTCTTATAAATATGAATTAACCAGTGGAAATTTCCAATCCAAAATCACACCTGAAAAGTTTTGACAGGGAAATGCTGAGAAGCAGTGTAGTAGTTTCCATAGTCTATGAAATCATATAGGTCTAGGTTTGACTCCTGGGTCTGCTTCTTACCAGGTAGGTGACCTTGGATTAGTTACTAAACTCTCTGACCTTTGGAGTCCTAATTTCTAAAATATATGGGTAATAATTGATTTGTTGAGGTTTTTAAGAAAATCAGAAAATACATATAAAATTTCCAAGCATAATAGGCCTTTAGAGCAGGCATGATAGTCTACTTACAGAGATACCGGCAGAGAGAGGGTCTCCATTCCTCTCTATACCACCCAGAGCTCTTTCTACCCTGTTGCCTTCAATCACACACATTTCTTTGTTCTCTCTCCTTTTCTTCATTCCTCTTATTTTTTTTTTATTTTGAGAAACAGAGAATCTATCTCATGTAATCAATTATCATCAGGAAATGAATACATTTTAAAACATCACTGATTTAAATTTATTCTGAGAGTACCAAAAAAATGACCTTTTTACTTTTCTCACAATATGTCAAGAATAAAATATCAGTATGGGCTCTCTGTTCAAGCTAAAAATCTATTAGGTTTTTACTTCCTTGCCAAAGAGAAAGGGTTTTAGCTTTACATTTGTGTGGCTGATAGCTTCCCCTGTGACAAGCAAGACATCTTAGCAGAGTCCTGAGTCATCAACAAGACTCCCAACTGGTTCAGGATCCTGGCAGAGGAAAGCTTTCAAATTCATTATCTGAACCTTTAGTTTGGGGCCATCTTTGTTTTCTGCAATACCTTCTTCCTGTAAGTGTAAATTTCTATTATACCTTACTATATTGAAAGGCAAATATCCTGAGATACACAAAATAAAAAATATAATGTGCATATTACAAATTATTTTGAAATATCCCCCTTCTGGATGAAATGCTATTTATTAAGTATCATTTGTCAAGTGATTTTCACTAGACTTTAAAACATATTACAGAACAATTTTTATATCAAAAATATATGAGAACTTTCAATTTTCAGTCTATGTACTTCAAATATTAGTACCTAGGAGAATTTTAATGTGTTTGCTTCCCTTCATATGAAAAATAAATTGAACCTTTGTTCTTTACTTAAAACTGTTTAGACACTATGTACCTGATCTCTATTTGTGTATTTTATGCCTTGATTTTAATATCTCATTTTTATAAGGATGGTTTTCCTCCAAGCTAACATCAAAAAAAAAAAAAAAAGAGCAGTATTTTTACAGAATGGAGTCTTGTATTATTTTCTGAACTAATATAACATTCTAAATGTCAGGGCAAACTCTATTGAACTGAATATTCCTACAAAATTTTTTATCAACTTAAGTTATAAACAACAGAATATATTTTGCAGTTTTATTTATCATTTTTACTGACTCTTGCTTCTTCCCTACTGGAAATAAATTTTAATTGAATAGCTATGCATTGACCACTTATTAAAACTAGGTTCTGTATCCTGGCCATGGAGGATGTTAGCATGAATCAGTCCCTATACTCAAGGAGTTCATGGGTTCAGATGTCCTGGGTACTTTCAGTGTCCTGAGGGTTTCAGAGGAGACATTCTCACAGGTTAGTTTGTTTGTGTTTTTCTTCTTACCCTTCTCCTCCTTTTTTTCAAATAAACTTTATATTTTAGAACTGTTTTACAGAGATTTACAGAGACATTGGAAAGACTATACACAGAGATTCCATATACTTCACACCTGGTTTCCCCTATTATTAACATCTTACCTTATTGTGGTATATATAATTATAATTAATGAACCAATACTATTGTAATACATTATTATTAACTAAAGTGTCTACTTTATTCAGATTTCCTTAGTTTTCCGCTAATGTCCTTTTTCTCTTCCCATTCGGAATACCACATTACATTTAGTCATCGTGTCTCCTTAAGATTCCTCTTGATTGTGACAGTTTCTCAGACTCCGTTGTTTTTTATTATCTTGCTAATTTTGAGAAGTAGTTTGCTTTTGCTTGAAAAAAATAAAAAGAACTTGATCACAGGCTGAGAATCCTACCCTGTGATTATTTGTCTGCACGAGGCGGAATTTCCACTCAACTAGATAATCCTCTGGTGAGGGCTGTGAAGAGATTGTTCCACGGGACTCCTACAGTGCCCCTCATTGTGGCTCTTCTCCAAGTGCACTCACCCGACACCCCTGGGCAGCAGCTGTATTTTCAGACCACTTTCCTGTCTCTGGCCTGTGATGTTTTGGCCTCTCCAAATCTGTTCCGGTCCACCTCAATCTCTCCCACTTCCAAATAATTCTTTATACCAAAGGTCCTAATTGCTTCTTTTAACTAGCAATGCAGTCCACATTTTTATCAAGCAGAAATCTTGTATCTCCTTACTCAAGAGCAGAGAGAGCTCAGTTTTCAAAAACCACAATTGCTGGGTCTCTGCTTCCTGGAGAGGAGAGGAGTTGTTTGCATTCCATCCTTCTTCTAGAACTCCTAACAATTCCGAATGCAGCCAAGAAAAGACAAAACAGTTGAGTTTACATTTCAAAATAGATCGGATGTTCATATTCTGCTAGACATAATCATGATAGCAGAGTTAGCATTGTCATCAGAGGTGTGTACAAGATGCTAGAGAAGCCTAGAAGAGGGAGAACTAAATCTATTGCTATGGAAAAGGAAGAGGGGACAGAAAAAGATAGCAGCAGAGTGTATAAGGCTTCCCATAGGTGATATCTGAATTGAGTCAGCAGTCGTGTGTGGCAGGCAGTGCCAGCATCCCAGGTAGAAGTAATAGCCTCAGTAAAGACGCAGGGGCATGAAATAACATCTTATGTTTAAAGAACTGCCAGTAACTCTGGACTGGTACAGTGTAAAGGTATCATAAGGGAGTAGTAGGCAATGAGATTGGAAAGGGAAACTGAAATCACTCAGACTGGAAAGTGCCTTTTATGTCGCCGTGGCTTCTGAGAATGCTGTTGAATGCTGTGATGTTAGGTCATCTTGCTGGCAGAACAGTGGGGCTTAAGAAGTAGACCAGAAAGGGTTAGGATGAGAAGGTCAGAAGGTAAGTGTACTCAGGGAAGACATCTATCATCCCAAATTGGGCCATGGAAATGGGCTGGCAAAAAAGCACAGATATCTCTTGATTAAAAAAAATTAAGATGTTCTTAGCTTACTGAGTCAGTGAGTTGACTAGGAGTTGGCAATGCAAGATTTAAGACTAGGTTACATGAGACCTTAAAACTCTGGCAGCCTGGACTGAGATGCTCTTTGGTCAAAGAGAGGTCCAGGAGGCTATTTGCCCTCTAGTGGCAACCACAAAGCATTTTCTATTTGCTAGAAACAGGGCTAGAATATACAGTACAGGAAAGATCAGCTCAAGAAGCTAGTGGTCACTATACTTCATGAAGCTATTTGAATTAGTATCTACTTGAAAATATAGCTTAATACACAAGCCTGATCTTAATTAGATGAAACAGGAAAAAGATGTTTCATAATAAAAAGCTATCATACATCCCATTAGATTGTATCACCCTCATTGAAATTACTTAATTTAGCACAACTTTTCAATATCATGTTTAATAGGATATGATAGGAATGTAGCATTGTATCATAAATGACATTTTCATCCAAGATTTTTAAGTGTAGTGATTTATTTTAAATGTACGACATAAAAAGATATTTGGAGGTGGAGAGATCTATATATCCGAGAATCTGTTTTACGCTCTCTGATATGTTCACTTAGATTTTGCCATCTAGAGAATTTTGGTCACCTAACTTAGCATTATAGAGTTTCCAGTTCATTTCTTTCTTTTCATTTTCTTTTTTTCCACATAAGTGGTTTATATCCTGTCGAGGAGCCTTTGGTATCAGTTTTCAATCTTTCAAATGTACAGTCTTCTGAGAAGTAATGCTTTCCCCTGCCTTTGCTAAAGGCATTTCACAGAAACATCTCATCATTTATTTATAAGGGTGAGTCTCCAGAAGAAGGTAACATTACCGCTGGTCTACTATTGCCTCTATGCACATGAATACATTCATAATTGATAGAATGGTCTGTACTAGTGTTGCAGCTAGAACAAACCTAAGGTCAGATCTCTGGGAGAGCAAATCATGTCATTAGTTTTGTTAAAAAATAAATAAGGGGCATAAGTTAAAAATTATCTGAAAGGAGGTATGCGTGTAGGCTGGGTAGAGGTAAGACAATGGGGTGCAGGAAAGAGGAGAGAAAGCAAACTGGAAGAAAACAAGTCTAGAAGAATATTTTGAACCAGGCCTTGCTAAGAAAGTGTTTTTTGTTTTCTCTCTGAGTTGCCTCTCTTGTTGGGGCAGATTAATGATTGACCACTGTGTTAGCCTTTTCTTACTGGCAGTTAGGCCCTCAAAGAAACGGAAACTCTTTGAGAAACAATGGGATTAAACTGCCTTAGGAAATTCTGAGCTGAAGAACATCAAACAGGCAGGTGAAGTTTTTTCCTGGAATGCTTCTTTCTGCCCAGGTTTTTCTCTTGGAGGTGCAAGTGATCTCAGAGAGGTCTCCCATACAGTGGAGGACTAGTGATGAAGATGAGGAGTTATTGACATACAAAGATATCATGCACCCTTAGTGGCTAAGAGAGGGGGAAAAGCAGGAGACAAAATATATGCATAGTATAATGCCATTTCTTTAAAAATACATATGTGTATATATATTTATTTTTTTACAGATAGAAAATCATCTGGATTTGCTCTGTTAACAGGGATTGTCTCAGGTTGGTGGGATTGTGGGTAATCTTAGTTTTCCTCCCCTCTGCATGTTTTTAGTTATTTGTATTTGCAAAAATAATTTTTTAAAAAATGGGTAAGAATGTTTTCCTTCCCTCCCTTCTTTTTTTTTTTTACAAAGATGCTTTTTCCAAATAAGCAAATGTTTTAATGTTTTCTTAAAAGAGAAGAAGATAGTTACCTTGTAGGTAGCTAACCATTGGTAAATACTTAGTGATTAATTTCAGTTTTAAAAATTATTTAAAGTCCTGCAGGAACTAGAAAAAATAAAGATGAATGCTAACCTGATTTTAGTGGCATAGTCTTTTTTATGTGTTAAAGCAAACAAACAGAAAAACATGAAAGATTGGTTTATTTTATTACATAATTTTTAAAGCCTCAATAGGTTTTTAGGAGGAAATAATGTTTAAATAAGGATTAAAGACACATACCAAACTCAGACAAAATATTCACAAAGGACCAATTAAAAATGCTTAGCACAGTGCCTGGAACAAGGTAACAGTTTAATAAATATGTCATTATTATTAATAGTGTGCTAATTTATTACAAACCAGTAAGAAAAATAAAAATTCTTTAGCATTGGACAAAGGAAATGAACAAATATGTCTCTAATCATGTAATAGCTAATAAAACATATGGTAAAGTTCAAACTATATAATATAGAAATCATGCTAATATAATAAATATACAATGCTTTACCCATCAAAGGAACAAAGATTTATGAAAAGAAAAAATATATTTTCTAGCACTGGCAAAGTTTCAGAGAAATGGGTACTTTTATACCATGCAAGCAATAAAATGAATCAGTAGTAACTTTCTAGATGGTAATTTGTCAGTAAATATAAAACGCCTTAAAAATATTTATATTATTCAACCCAGAAATTTCATGCCCAGGAATTTATCTTAAGGAAACAATCAGGAATGTTATCATACAATCTTTAAAGACTCCATAATTTCGCTTGTAGAGTATACCCTACAGATAAAGTTTATGTGCATAAGGGCAAAATGATACAGACATTGTACAAAGTTATTTATGCAATTTTGTAATAAAAGATTGGAAACAACCTAAATTACCACCAACAGCACTAAGATAAATAAATTGTTACTTCTAGACAATAGAATATTATGGAGGAATAACAAAATGAAAACAGAATGTGCTGATATAGAAAGACACCCTCCCAATATTTTTAAACTTAAAAAAAGGTTATGGAACGTGTAAAAATGGGAGAAAATAAGAATGTATTTGCATTTGCTTATATACTCATAAAAATATTCTCAAAGGATAGCTAAGACAGTAATAACAGTGACTTTGGTGGAGTGTGAGAGGGAAATTAGATGTACTGAAGAGTGGGAAGGAGAATATTTTGGTTTTTGAATCATGTAAATTCGTTAGTAATTTGAAAAAAAAACTAACTAAAATAAATTGAATTAAAGAAATACAAAATGCATCTGCCAGACAGTGTGGAAAGGCTAAATACCTTTTAAAGGTCCAAACTGTATAAAAAACAGTATCTGAAATTTACTGTGCTTATCTTTTCCTCTTGGAGGACACAAAAAAATGCTTTTCTTCTTTTGGCATCTTCCTATCTGAAACAGTACCTGACACATAGTAGGTGCTCAATTAATTTTAGAGAAATAAATGAATCAATGAAGTTTAAAAAGTTAAGTTAGTCACCAAGGAAAAGGCTGCAAGTCGTTCCCACATTCAGGATTTTTTTTTTTCCAGCAAATAACTGAAATTATTTTTGAGAGAAGACTCAAAAGTTCCAACGGTCCAAGTAGTTATTTTAAGTACTCTTTCACTAGTTCTAATCCTAAAAAGGCTGTTAAAGTAGATTATTAAAGCAAAGATAAAATCAAGTAAAATAACTGCACTGACACACTATGGTTCCACATAGGTTCATAAACTAGGTTTATCATTGCCACCCAGTAATGTGCCAAATCATTGTTCCTTTTCTTGCCAATGAGAGATATCAGGATATGCTCACGACTAAGCCATGACAGTTAATGAGGGATGGAAGACATTGAGCTTAGAGAATGTGCTATAAACCATCAAAATCCACCACAAAACACACCCAGTATTAAAAATGATCTAGTGCTAGTATAATAGTTAACACTGGGGGAAATGTTCAGGGGCAGAAATGAAGCCTACAAAACGAGCGGGTGACTGTATATTAGATTAGTGATTCTCAACACTGGCTGCACATTATCACCACCTGGGGAGCCTTTACAAATACTGATGCAAGGGCTCCACTCCCAGAGATTCTGATTAAATTCCTGTGGGTGGAGCTCAGGCATTCCTATTTAAAAAAAAAATAGTGATGGTGATGTGAAGTCAGGGTTGAAAAAATGCTATATTGGACCACAGGAAGGATGAAGGGAAGTTTTTCATTTTCTTACGGGGACAGATCACTTAATCAGCTGGTTCCAGACATTATACTTTATGCAAATACAAAATTTTCCAGATTAAATCCTCCCCCTTATTTTCTCACCTCCCTAGCCCAGACCTTACCCCAAACTCCATGCACGAACTATTAATACTATTTCCTATAGGTCTCTTTCTCTTGCTTTATTCTTCCCTCATATTTTCACTCTGGACAACAATGGCAAGTGGTTTTTCTTATATCAAGGACTCTGCTGTTTATATTTGCAATCTAAGTTTCACAGATTTAGCTTCCACTCTGAGCTCTGCCCTTATTTAATGAAATTGTACTGCCCCTCAGTTTCCTCCTCTATACCAAATTAATTGGGACTGATAACCTCCAATGTTGTCTGATTACCACCTGCATATCTCCAATCTCATCTTTTGTACTACCCACAAATATTCCTTAATTGAAGTCAAACAAAATCCTCTTCACTCCTCTTACTTTTGCTCCTTTCCCTCCAATGCAATTATTATTTATGCTGTTTCCTCTGCTTTTTCATTCACATCAGCCAATCATATGCTTGATCATCTGGCTCAAGCTCACCTCCTCCACAGGCTTTTAGGAAATGACACCACTTTACATGCATCATATGTTTACTTTATGCTTTCCTTGGTACTGTATAGTCATGATCCTCTTGACTCAAAGTGTGGCCTAGGGTCAGCAGTATCAACATCACTTGGGCTCTTGTTAGTAATGCAGATTTCCAAACCTCAGTGTGCATTTCAACCAGACAACAAGTGACTAGATGCACATCAAATGCTGAGACTGGACTGGTCTATAACAGTTTACTAGCATTTGCTTTTGTTTCCTAGTTTATTTCTTACTTGCATAAAAGGTTTTCAGATCAGGAATCCTATCTTTAAAAATTTCTTTTTTTAATTCAATTCAAACTGCTAGTACATACTACTCACATAGCAGGGACCCTTGAAACGTTTGTTAAATGAATGTCATGTGTACCAAATACAATTACAGGAATAGTAAACTCAAAATTTAAAGGTTGAGAAATAAAATGATAGACTCCTAGAATTTCAGGGGTCTTAAGAGAACATCTCACCAGATCTCCTCATGTTATAGATAAAGAAACGGAGGCGCAGAGAGGGAAGTGACTGCAGCAGGAAGGCCAGATTTAATGACAACCTCTATAATAGGCCACACTCTCCGGTTTTCCAGTTTCAGTAATAATACATCACCAAACTTGAACTACCGCCCAAAATAAACAAGCAAGCACCCAAAGAGTTTTTTAGGAATTTAAGGGCACTGTTTTCACTCAAGCTTTTACTCAAAGATAATTTGCTTTCGCATTGTAGATTATCCATCGACAATTTCCAGTCCTTACCATGCATCTGAGAGAGTGCTGGGAATGACCCAGTGTTGCGCTCCTGGAGGGCACTGTATAATGGACAGCAAGACAAGACAGAGGAAAAACACAACATAGAAGCATTAAAAAACTGGGATCCTTTGGAACCTTCTAGAACCTAAAGGCACTGTATAGTCCAGCACGGTAGAATAACAGAAGACAGTGCCATTGGCTCCAAGCCCAATCATGAGTTTGTCACACTTATTCCCTGCTCAATTTTGCGCTCCTCACAGCCCTCCGATCCTGTGTTTTTTGCGACACCCAGGACCTAGCACAATGCCCAGGCCGCAGTGAATTCATCAACACTTCCAACGTCCATTTTATATACAAGGACAAGTTTTTTCTTTTTCCTTTTTAACTAAGTGCCACAGTCGTAGTAAGTGGAAAACAAATCATCTCTAACTGACGCCCCCCGCCCGCCCCCCAGCTCGTGGGCCTCCCCGCAGAGCGCGCGCCGGCGGGGGGAAGCGGCAGCAAGCGAGGGACGCGGGGCACAGCGGCAGCCGGGCGCTGAACCGGGGTGGGACGGCCGAGCCCGGACTCTCCGGCCTCCAGCCGCGGCGGCCGGGCGGGGCCGGGACGGGCCGGGCCGGGCGGGGCGGCGGCGGCTCCCGCAGGCCCCAGCCGCGCGGCTCCCGGCGCATTCCTGCACCCTCCTCCCGCACGCCGCTCCCTCCCCCGGACAGCTGATTCATTGGCTCGGCCGCCCAGACAGCCTGGCGCCGGCCGCGTGACGTCACCCATTCACGGAGCCCGCCTCCCCCCGCTCCGCTGGCGCCGGCCGGGCGGTCGCCCTGACAACGCAGACGCCAGCGCGCACAATGACTTCCAGCTGGAGCAGCCCGGCCAGCCCGCGCGCTCGCTTGCTCGCGCCGGGCTTGAGAGCGCGGGGGTGGTTCTTTTTTTTTTTTTACTTTCTCTCTCTCTTTTTTTTTTTTCAGGCTCCTGTGGGTTCCCCCTGCCGGGAAATGCACTCGCTCTAGTTTTCTAGGGCTCTGGTCCCAGTCCCTTCCTGAGTCGCCTTCTCCCTGGGCTTTGTGTTTTGCTGGGCAACACGTCCTGCGAGGCGCGGCAGACGTTCTGGCGGTCGGGTTCGGCCCTTGCAGCGCTGACACCTGCAGAGTGGAGGCTCCTGCCAAAAGGCGTAACGCAAAGGAGGAAAAATTCATTGTCATAATAGAGAAAATGATAAACCTCAGCTGTCTTAGAGGAGAATGCCTGAGTAGGTGTTGATTACCTCCCACAATCACAGAACAACTTTCTTTAAAAGAATGTGCACGGTCACCTGTTAAAACGCGATCATTCCTTATTTTGCTTTTAAATTCAGCTTCGCGACAGTTAGAAACCTTAACGCTTCCAAGTGGCTAAATCATTCCAGAACATAAAACAAATCTGGGAAGACGTAGACTGTAAATTAGAGAGTGCGTGAGGGTCGTATTTATAGAGAGAGAAAGAGGAGAGAAAAGAGATTGGTGGTCTTGGTGCAAGGCAAACAGTCCACTCCCCTCCCCGCCCCGATCCGCATCCAAAACCTTTAAACCTTGAAGGTGGGGGAGAAGGAGATGTAGCTGTTGACCAGAGTTGGGTGGGAGGTAATTTCTTATGCTTCATTTTCACTTTTTTGGTGCCAGATTTCTCGTTTCAAAACAGCTGCATTTTTGGAAGTAAGTCCACAACTGACAGCTAAGCGAAATCCTCCTGGTAGATAATATAAATTTGCTTTGTTGAAGCTGCTCCTCTGTAGGATCTGTGAGCCCAAAAAGATGCAAACTCCCTTCCCAGCTCATGCAAAAATACTTCCAGTAAAAACAAGCACTTTGGCCCTTTTCTACTTTCTATCAGTCCAGATTTCAGCATATCTTTCTTTGCTTTGTTATTTATCATTTTCTGTATTTGGCCCCATCCTCAAACAGATTTTAAACCCTTTCAAGGCAAGGAAGGAATCTTTCCAAAATCTGTAATCTCCTGGCCCAGCTGAATAGATGCACAGTGAGTGTCTTTTGATGATGGGGATAAAGAATGATTAATGACCACATAAGGCATTTGGTTGGTCAAGTCACTGTTTATTGGCTCAAAATAATCCTTGGCTTCCCTATGTCTTCAACACACTTCCTAAACAGTTAAATTCAAAGAGTCTGATAGGTAATAGTTAGTGATTGTTAATAAAAATAATACATAAGAATTTGTAGTCAAAATAGGAATACTTGCTTTTCACATATTTCCCAGGGGTCACACTGCTGTTTGTAGTCAGCACTTTGTTAAAATAAAATAAAATAAAAACGCGAACTCATTTTGTTCTCCATCTAAAGTGGGGACTCAGTGAAACATTAACTTTCTAAAATTACTGCATATTTAAATGTGATTGTAATTGCTTTTTAGCATCTTAAAATTATAACAGTGATACCAAATGCTTAAGAATCTAAAGAACAGTGTATTGGGGCTGGCGTTTTTGTAGAAAATGGCCTATAACATAATGGATGACTGATGATCCCATCCACATTATTTGGATTCACTTTAATGCTAAGTTTTAACATTAGGGAAATGAAACCTGCAAGAGACCTAAAATAGATTTGTGTAGTTTTTTTCTTCTTTCTAACTTCCACCAGATTTATAGGTACTCCATGTGCCTGTAGTTTCAGTAATAACACGAGCTGCCAGTGGTTCCCAGCCCTAGAATTACTCCATGCACTTTAGAAAAATACAATTGGGTAGGTTCCTCCCCTAGATATTTTAATTTGCATAGTTTGGGGTGTGGCTTGGGCATCAATGTTTTTTAAACTTTTTATTTTGAATTATAGGTTTATGGGAAGTTGCAAAGATATTACAGAGAGGTCCCATATATAGTTTACTTTGCTTCCACCATTGGTTACATTCTAACTATAGTACAATAATAAAACCAGGAAATTGGCATTGAGATAAAATGTGCCTATAATTCTGTGTCATCTTATCCCATGAAGACTCTGGTAATGATTACCACAATCCATATACAGAACTATTCCAACACCACAAAGGTCTCCCTGGTGTAATCCCCCTGCAGTCATTCCTCTCTCTCCCCTACACCATCCCTAACCTTTGGCAACCACTAATTTGCTCTCCATTTCTATATTTTTTTTGTTTTGGGAATGTTTTATAAATGGATTCTTACAGTTGATGAGCTTCTGAGATTAGCTTATTTTTTTTTTTCACTCAGCACAATGTCCTTCGGATCTATTCAAGTTGGCATATGTATCTATAATTTGTAGTTTGTACCTTATTGTTACTGAGTGGTATTCCATAGTATGGGTGTACCACAGTTTGTTTAACCATTCACCTGTTGTATAATATGGTATTTTGGTTGCTTCCTCTCTCCTTTTTCGGTGAGTGGGAGTTGGGGGAGGCTATTACAAATAAAGCTGCTGTGAAAAATTGTGTGCAGGTTTTTGTGTGGACCTAAATTTTCATTTCACTAGGATAAATGTCTAAGAGTGCAATTACTAGGTCATATGGTAAGTATATGTTTAATTTTTTTAAGAAATTGCCAAACTATTTTCCAGAAATGCTGTACCATTTTACATTCCCACCAGCAATGTATGAGAGATGTAGCTTTTCCACATCATTGCCAGCATTTGATATTGTCACTATTTTTTATTTTTTTTTAATTTTATTTTTTTTTCCTTGAAAAATTGTTTTATTTTTTTATTTATTTTTTATTTTTTTATTTTTTTTAACTATTTTTTATTTTAACTGTTCTGATAAATATGCAGTGATACCTCACTGTGGTATTAATTTGCATTAAGTGATGTTGAGCACTTTTTCATGTCTTTATTTGGCACACACTTATCTTCTTCAGTGAAATGTCTCTTCATGTCTTTTGACCATTTTCGTATTATTAATAGATTGTTTTGTTACTGTTGAGTTTTGAGAGTTCTTTATAAATTATGGACACGAGTCCTTTATTAGATATGTAATTAGCAAATAATTTGTTCCAGTATTTTGCTTGTTTGGCATCCTCTTAAAATTTGGAGAGCAAAAGTTTTTAATTTTAATGAAATCCAATTTTTTTTTCCTTACAGATCATACTTTTGGTGTCATGTCTAAGAACTCCTCCCCAAGTCATAGATCCTGAAGATTTTCTCCTATGTTTTTGCCTAAAAGTTTTATACTTTTACATTTTACATTAAAGCCTATGATGATCTTGGAGTTAATTTTTGAATAAGGTGTGAGGTTTAGGTCAAGGTTCATTTCTGTCTATTAATATTGTAATTTGTTAAAAAAGATTATCCTTCTTTTATTGAATTGCTTTTGTACTTTTGTCAAAAATCAGCTGGTCATACTTGAGGGTCTATTTCTGGCTTCTCTATTTTATTCCATTTATCTATATGTTCATCTTTTTACCAATACCACACAGTCCTGATTACTGTAGCTATGTAAAAAGCCTTAAAATTGGATAGGCTGAATTTCTCCCATATTATTCCCCCCTTGAAAATTCTTTTAGCTATTCTAGTTCCACTCTCTTTCCAAATAAATTTTAAAATAATCTTGTGCATGTCTATAACAAATCTTGCTGGGATTTTGACAGAAATTGTGTTAAAACTGTAAATCCATTTGGGAAGAATTAACTTTATGAAAGTAAAGAATACTCTTTACTATGTGGGGGTCTCCAAATCTATGAACATAATATATTTTTCTACTTATTTAGATCTTTGATTTCTCTCATTAGCATTTTGTAGTTTTTAGTATACAAGTTCTAAATGTGTTTTGTTAAATTTAAACCTAAGTGTTTCATTCTGTTGAGTAATTACAAATGGTATTGTATTTTTAATTTCTGTTTACACCCGTTCACTGCTAGTGTATAGAAGCACAATTGATTTTTGTATGTTGATCTTGTATTCTGTGACCTTGCTGAACTCACTTATTGGTTTTAGAAGTTTTGGGGTTTTTGATTTTTTGTTTGTTTTTGGTAGATTCCTTGGGGTTTTTAACATAGAAAATCATTTCATCTGAAAATAGGAACAGTTTTATTTCTTTTTCTTGCCTTATTGTGTAGAACTTCCAGTACTATGTTGAATAGTAGTGGTGAGATGGGACATCTTTGTTTTGTTCCTGATCTTAGAAAGGATTCAGTCTTTCATCATTAAGTATGTTAGTTGTAGATTTTATTTTTTTTTAAATCAATTTGAGGAAATTTTCCTTATTCCTATTAAATAGTTTTCTGAAAACTTTTATCATGAATGGATGTTGAATTTTGCCAAGTGCTTTTTCTGCATCAATTGATAGAATTATGTGATTTTTTTTTCCTTTAGCTTGATAATAAGGTAGATTACATTGATTGAGTTTTGAATGTTGAAACAGGCTTTCATCCCTGGAATAAACACCACTAGGTCATGATATGTAATTCTGTGGTGATATAGTGCTAAAATCTATTTGTTAATATTTTATTAAGGATTGTTGCATTTACATTCATAAAGAATATGATCTATAGTACTCCTCCCCCCCCTCAATTTCATCTCTCATGCTGTCTTTCTATGGTTTTGATATCAGGATAATATTGGCTTCCTAAAATGAATTGGAAAGTGCTCCTGCTTCTTTTATTTTTGGGAAAAGAGTATGTAGAATTGGTGTTAATTCTTTGTTTGGTACACTTCTACAGTAAAACGATCTGGGCCTGGAGATTTCTTTTTCTAGAGGTTTAAAATTACAGATTTGATTTCCTAAATAGTTATAGCACTATTCAAATTATCAGTTTCATATTGTGTCAGTTGGGGTAGGTGCTTTTTCAGGAATTGGTTCATTTTATCTAAGTTATCTAATTTATGTGTGTAGTATTCTCTTATTATCCTTTTGATGTCTGCAGGGTCTGTGGTGATATCCCCTGTCTCTTTCCTTATGTTAGTAATTTGTCTTTTCTCTCCTTTTTAATTTATCAGTTTTGATAGAGATTTGTCAATTTTATTGATTTTTTTTCTGAAGAACCATTTTTTTCTTTCACTGATTTTCTCTATTGTTTTTTGGTTTTCAATTTCACTGATTTCTGCTCTTATCTTTATTATTTCCTCCGTCTGCTTTTTGTGGGGGTGGAGGGGGGTTTATTTTGCTCTTCCTTTTCCAGGTTCTTGAGGTACGATTCTAAATTTTAATTTGAGCGCTTTCCTGCTTTCTGATGTAGCTTTTAGTGCTATATAATTCCATCTCAGCATTGTTTTTGCTGCATTCCACAAATTTTGACATGCCATATTTTCATTTTCATTCAGTTCAATGTATGTTTTGATTTTCATTTAGATTTACTTTTTGACCCATGGATTATTTAAAAGGGAGTTTAGTTTACATGTGTTTGCTTATTTTCCTATTATATTTCTGTTATTGATTTCTAGTTTGATTTTATTATGGTTAGATTGCACATTCTGCATGATTTAGTTATTTTAAATTCATTGAGGTTTGTTTTATGGCCCAGGATATGATCTATCTTTGTGTGTGTGTTCCGTGGTTGCTTGAAAAGAATGCTGCTATTATTGGGTGGAGTGTTCTATAAGTCAAGTAGTCCCCAATCTTTTTGGCACCAGGGACCATTTTCATGGAAGACAGTTTTTCCATGGACCTGGGGTCTGCGGTGGGGGATGGTTTCAGGATGATTCAAGTGCATTACATTTATTGTGCAGTTTATTTCCATTATTATTACTTTGTAATATACAATGAAATAATTATACAACTCACCATAGATTGGGGACCCCTGTTCTTTATCTTTGCTGGTTTTCTATCCAATTATTCTATCAGTTGTTGAGAGAAAGGTGTTGAAGTCCCCAAATAATATAATTGTGGATTTATCTATTTCCCCTTTCAGTTCTATCAGTTTTGGCTTTATATATTTTGCCACCCTGTTATTTGGTGCATACTTACTTAGAATTGCTGTCTTTTTGGTGAATCATGTCTCTCTCTGTCCCTAGTAATTTTCTTTGCCTTGAAGTCTACTTTTCTGATGTTAATACAGCTATCCCTGCTATCTTTTGATTAATACTTTCATGGCATATCTTTTTCCATCCTTTTACTTTCAACCTACTGATATCATGATATTTGAAGTGAGCTTCTTATAGACAGTATATAGTTGGGTCATCTTTTTTAATTTTTATCCATTCTACTAATCTCATTTTCTTAATTGGTATATTTAGATCATTTACATTAAATGTAATTGTTGATATATCATGGTTTATGTCTTCCGTTTTAATTTATTTTATGTTCTGTTTTTCATTTCTCTGATTTCATTTTCTTGCTTTCCTGTGAGTTACTTGAACATTTTTTAAAAACACATTTTGATTTATCTATAGTGCTTTCAAGTGCAACTCTTTGTATAGCATTTTTAGTGGTTGCTCTGAGTATTGCATTATATGTATACAGCTTATCACATCTATTGGTCTGCCAGTTTAAGTGAAGTGTTAACATCTTCCCTCTCTTTATGTCCCTTTAGTTTATAATATAAATATACAATATAATTTTCTTACATGTGTCCTGTACATACATTTAGAACGCCATCAGATACTGTTAAAATTTTTGCCTCAACAGTCAAACATTATTTAGACAACTCAAGAGAAGAAAGAAAACCTATTGTACTTAGGAATGTTTTTATAATTCTATTTTCTTTCTTCCTTCCTGATGTTCCAAGATTCCTTTTTTATCATTTCCTTTCTGTTTAAAGAACTCTTTAGCCATTCTTGTAGTAAGTCTGCTGGTCACGAACTATCTTAATTTTCCTTCATCTGAAAATGCCTTGATTTTCCCTTCGTTCCCTGAAGGATATTTTTGCTGGATATATAATTCTGGGTTGACAGTTCTGGTTTGGTTGGTTGGTTTGTTCCGGCACTTGAAAATACTGTGCCACTTTCTTCTGCCCCGTATAGTTTCTAAGGTGAAATCTGTCATTCAATTTTTTTTTTCCCTATTGCTTCTTTCTTGCTACTTTCTATATTTTTTCTTTATCTTTAGTCTTCAGAAGCTTGGAGCTCCAGTGGTGCGATCAGTTAGCACGTGGTACTTATACGGAAGTTTGACTATAATATTGCTTCAGTGTTGCTTTCTTTGGGTTTATCCTGCTTAACATTCACTTACAGTTTTATGAATCTGTTTGTTTATGCTTTTGCTAAATTTGGGAAGTTTTCAGCCAACAACTGTTTTTCAGCCACACCCTCTTTCTCCTCTCCTTCCTAGTCTCCAAAGACATGGATGTTAGATGTTTTGTTATAATCCTACTGGTCCCTAAGCCTTTTCCTGTTTTTTTGAAATCTATTTTTTCTCTGTATTTCAGATTGGGTAATTTTTGTTGTTTTCTTTAAGTTTACTGATTCTTTTTGTTATTGCTATTATTCTCTCCATTCTCCTGTTGAGGTTACCTATTTGGTTTGTTTTTTTTTTTAATTTTCGTTTATTTCCACTCCTACATTTTCCTTTTGGTTCTTTTTATACCTTTATTTTCTTTGCTGAGACTTTCTGTTTTGTCATTTGTTTCAAGCATGTTCATAATTGCTCACTGAAACATTCTTATTATGGTGCTGCCTTGTTGCTGCCAGGTGGGGTAGAAATCCATGCCTTTGTTGACAACTGAGGATGGGGAGGGACTCCTCATAATTGCAGGGCAGGGGTGGGAGTTCTGGTTCCCCAGTAGGCCTCCGCTTATATCACCTTGGCTGGGAGGGGCACGAAGACTCATTACTACTCTCCAGTTAGTAGTAACCAGACCACCCCAACTCAATGTCACTGGAGAGCAGTAGTGAAAAATTCTGACTCTTCATTCACTAAGCTTTCTCTGATGCCACTCCAGTAGAGGAGGGGAGGAGCACTTTATTACTGCTGGGTGTGATGGCAGTCCAAGCTTTCCATGTGGTCTCCATGGACACCAGTGGTGCTCTGGGGGCTTGGGGACTCCTTATTGCCTGGTGGAGATGAAATTCCCAGCTCCCTACTTTCCTTCTCTGACACCACTCAGGTAGACATGCTGGGGTACCTGGCAATGGTAGACATCTAGACTCTCACTCAATTTTTGCTGGTAGGAGTGGAGGTGAGGCCACAGTTTTCTCTATGGCATTTGGCTGCTATTGTCTAAGCATCTTCTACCTGGCTAGGCTTCCACCTTCCTTGCCTTCATCTAGAGAGAACAGGCTTTTGTTGAGACTTTTTTCCATCAATGTTTGTTGGTATTTCTGGGTTGCTTGCTTCTCCAGCATCAAGTCTGGAACATTTGAGGCCAAAAGTAAACCCAGGGAACTCACCACCATGTTGTTCCTCAGGTCCCAAGTTCCCTAGCAGGTTTGCCTACTTCTCTTTATCTCAGCTTCAGTCTTCTTATGTTTGGAATAGATGGAATACTACTCCATCTTTCTGGAAATAGAAGACCTAATGCTTTTAAAGATAGGTTATTTTTAAAAAGTGCAGCTAGAGTTAAGAACAAGCTAGCTATGCTTACCTGTTTAACACTGAAAGATGATAGCCTCTCTCCTTCATTGTAAAGGGGTCTCAGTTTCTAATCCCATTGAGTTTGAAACAATTTTCAAATAATTTTAGCATATGTGGACTTTCTCTAACCCATCAGTTAAGATAATTTGAAGAGAGAAATGACACTTTTTTATTCTTTAGAAGGAAGCTGAGCCTGGTAGCATGGAAAAAGCATTTGGAAGCAGAATATCTGCATTACAATGAGATCTTGGGCAAGGTTCTTAGCTTTTTTAAGGTCAATAAAAAACAATTCATAATACCATCAAGAGTGAATATGTTATATATAAAAGACCCACCACAGTGCATGACTAACACATGATATATGTGTAAATATTAGTTCTTTCTTCTCATAGTCATACTCCATATATCACCTGAATAGTGATTAAGGAAACCAAACACTTGGGCTGGGTCTTTGAGTCAGAGGACTTACTCTGGAACCTTCTTAACTATTTTTCTGGCTATATACTTTTAAAAGATATCCTTGTTAAAAATAGAAATGTAGATTATTTTTTTATTGACCCAAGGTAGAAGGTATGGTAGGATAGTGGTGTAAGTCAACAAGAAGGACTATTGAGAGAGCAAAAGAAAGGTAAAAGTGATTGTGGTGTGATTGAACAGAAAAGAAAGTAAAACCATGAGCAGGAAGTGAAAGACTGGGAAAAAAGTTAGAAGGTTAAGGGCCTGGACATTTTATGAAGTAAAATTCTTCCTACTTCTTTGACTGTACTTTATAATTTTAGTTTGAGTTTACTTTCTCATTTTCTTTACATATTTCTTCAATGTTGGTGTAATTTGAAACTCTACCCTCTTCCCACATATACTGATCCTGGATAATCTTGTCCAATTCCATAGTTTCAAAGTACTATGAAAAAGCAAAGGATTCCAAATCTATGTCCTCAGCTCAAATCTCTACCTTCAGCCACAGGCTCATGTTTTGGATCTCTAATTATTACTGCATGTCTCCATGTGGATGTCACATGGCTTTTCAATCTCAACATTTATCTCTCTTCTGTATTCTCCATCTCATTAAACAGCACCGCCATTGATTGAGATCCGAAAGCCAGAAACTGAGGCATCATCTTTTAATCTTCTCTTCCATAAAGCACATTCAAGCAACAACCAACTCCTGTTGATTCTTTTCTTTGGGAATCTCTGAAAAATTACATTGAGCACTAAGGGAAGTCAAGTTGGGAGAATACTAAAATGGGTCAGAGGAGGCATAAAATATCCTTCCCAGTGTCAAAATTAATATTGCCTAGGACTATTTTACTCTATGTCTTAGGGTGTACCTGATGGAATTCTGTTAGTGTTGTCCTTTGTGCCTCAAACAGTTACTGGCAGTATTTGAATTTTCAGATTTGTATTCTTTCTAGAACATCATATCCTCTTATACCATCTCCGTTCTTTCATCTTTGTTGTTTTCTTCTTTTAATTTTATGATAATTGCTGCTACCAGTTGAATTCTTATTTCTCACCCATCATTCTTTGTATTAAATAGGGCTGGGTTATGTTGAAGTAAACTCTTATAGAGTTGCTTATAGAAACAAAGGTTTATTTCTTGTTCTTGCTAACATGCCCATGATGGGTTGGCTAAATGTCTTTTCTTTCCAGGTTTGAGTGGGGCTGATGAAGCCTCTACTGTCTAGAGAGTTGTTGGTTCTTGTGGCACATGGCAGGGAGGAAACAGAGTATATCCTGCCTTGGCTCTGAAAGTCTTCTGTTTGGCAGCAATTGAACTCATCTTCCAGTGACCAAAGCACATTACATTACCACTCTCAACTTCAAGTAGCTAGGGAAATGGAGTCCTACTCTATGCCATGAAGGGAGAATACTGAAATAGCTGCTGAACATTTATTTCCACTGAGATCACCAGACTCACTTATGGCTCTTCTTGCTGACAACTCTGCCTTCTTTCCTCCCTGCCTCCCTGCTTTATCTCCTTCCCTCCCTCCCTCCTTCTTTCCTTCCCTCATTCCTTCCTTCCTTCTTTCCTTCGTTCCTTCTTTTGACCTTTTGAAAAATGGCTAGAAAAATATTCCTGGGAATACCACAACAATGGGAAACCAAGCATTCAATACTACAGGGTGGTTACAAATATGGAAAAAGAAAAATTGATTTGTTAGTACATTGCACTGTAACTGCATAGCTAGTGATTCTAAGTGCAGCCTGATTGACAGCAGTGAGCCATAGTAGCACAGACAATAGAATCAGGGGCCTAAAAGATTTCAGGCACGTTAGAATTTTAGTAAATATCAAAAGCACATCTCTTAGCACTTACTTCATAGCTCTAGGTGCTGATGCTCACTCATATCAGTTGTATGAATCACCATGGCAATTGATGAATGTAAAAATTCAGTGTATATATATATTTTTCCCTTGTAATGTTTTAAAATTTTTCATTCTGAAGAATACCTTTTCATCTGTCTGTCTGTCTGTCTCTGTTAAATCTGTGCAACAAGAAATCATTCCCTCTTTTTTGTAATGTAAAATATTTTTAGCAGATCTAATTTATTTGAAAAAGTCTGAATATTGACTACTGACAAAACACAATTCCATAACCGACCCATTATGTAGGCATTTATGTTAAACCAAATTCCTTTAATGTTTCCTTGTTAGTATGCTCATATTCATACTTCTAGGACTGTATCTCCAGAAGCAAGATAGAGTATCACAGCTGATGCTGTATCTTGAGATGATAGACCATCACATCAAGTAGTCTGTTTTGACACTGTAATAAGGAAGACATGTATGGTAGATATGAACTGGTGCTACCAATCTCTTAATAGACCACTTGCTAATGTTAGACCAAAGCTAAAAGTAAAGCAGATAGAAATGAAATCCAACATATTGTATATGTTAATGCTAAATAGTCTCTCTCTCTCTCACACACACACACAGACATATACAATTGAGCATCCCTAATTTGAAAATCCAAAATCTAAAATGCTCCAAAATCTGAAACTTTTGAGTGCCAACATGACGCCACAAGTAAACAATTCCACACCTGATCTCATGTGACAAGTTGCAGTTAAAACGTAGTCAAAAATTTGTTTTGTGCACAAAATAATTAAAAATATTTTATAAAATTATCTTAGGCTATGTGTATAAGGTTATGTTCAAAACATAAATGAATTTTGTATTTAGACTTGGGTTCCATCCCCAAGATATCTCATTATGGGTATGCAAATAGTCCAAAATCTGAAAAAAAATTCAAAATTCAAAACACTTGCGGTCCCAAGCATTTCGGATAAGGCATACTCAGCCTTACCCATACACAATACATACACACCATACACAATGGTGACTGTGTGTACACCAACTCAAACACCATGCTGTTCTTTCCCCTGCTTTGCCCCATGTCTCTCTCCCCACTCCCCCATGGAGTGCTCCCATTTATTTGCTACCAGCTCTAGGTCACCTTCATGTCCCTTAGACTCAGTGGGAGACCCCCAACCCACTGTGTTTGGACTAAGTAGAAAGTTATCCTATAATCATATATTTTAAAAAGAAATAACCTGACAGTCATTTGAAACAAAGCCAATTATTACTTTTAAAAAGCTACCTGCTTTCAATTAAGCAGGAAATTATCTAAGAAGCCACTTAATTTGCTTTGGTCTATAGTCCCACAACTGCTTTATGCTGAGTGGAGCATGAAATTAAATATGTAACAACTGTCCTAATGGTTATGTTTCAGAATGCCGGCATTTTAGAATCTCAGATACACTGAATGGTAAAAAAATACAAAAGTGTACAAATCAAAGAATATGGCTATGTTGAGTTTGAGGAAAAAATATAAAATATTATTAATATCCTCAGTATATATTCAGTTAAAACTAAGGCTTGTTTTTAATCTTCTATTAGTTTATGTATACAGGTAGAGTCATAGTGCATGTATAGAAAAATCTTTCAGACTTAACAACAAAATGCACTTTTTATCCCATGGAAATTTTTACACCATTTGCTTGGGTCCAAATGTAAAGTAGATTATGCAAGCATGTACCAAAGGAGACGGTCATAATGAATTTTTACCATTTGTTGAAGAAATGTTAATACTAATCCCTTGTTTGAGGGGTTCATCTTTATTTAGAGCTGAAAAGACATACTGTTTGCAGTGGAGAAACTGTTTATGTCGACATATAAGGGCACTAGTTTATGCAGGAAATTTCAGAAGCATTACTCAAATGACACTTCAATCAGTTCTTAACAATGTTGTAAATGCTAGATGGTTCTCAGAGCCTCTTATTTATTTAAAACATTTTTTTACAACTTTAAAACTATTTTTATACTAGATAAATCTTTCAAACACTAATCATATTATGATTAAACATTTTAAAAATTTCTATGTAAGTGTGGATAAAAGCATTGCTGTACTTTTGGGTTACTTATTTTAACTCAATCCCTTTTTTTTTAAAAAAATGGGTTAAACATTCTTCCAGTTGTATTAGGAAATTTTGACCAACAAATAGAAGTATTTAACTGAATTTTTTTTTTACCCCATATGTGAAACAAGGCAAATTTAAGCTAAGATAGCCTGCAAGGTTCCAAAGTTACTCAGACATTTAGTTTTTGGATGCTAATGATGCTTAATAGTATAGTTTCTATCACTGAATCTATCTATACTTGGCTATATTATTCAAAAATATTTTTCAGTTTTATAAAACTATTATCTTCAAAAATTCTCTGAGAAGCTATAAAAAAGACATCATGGTCACTTATGGGACTTTGGATATTTTTCTAGGCCAAAAATTTCTCTTCCCTTTGCATTTATTCTTCAGCTCATTTTGATCAGGAAAAGCGCATGGACCTTAATCACAGAATCCTTGCCTGATAATCTGTGTGATCTCGAGAGAGCTGCTTAGCTTCTCTGAGCCAGATTCCTAGTAACTGTAACAGTATTTCATGTGAACCTGGGGAATAATCGTAACTGTCAGAATTGTGAGGATTATTTGAGATAAGGGAAGACAAGCATTCAGTAGAGTGACCAATACATAGTCTTTGGGCATGGAATGTTAGCGACCAAGCGAAGGACAGACTTTTGGACATGGAATTTGTTCTCAGCACAGCCAAATCTTTGCTACAATAAAAGATATTATAGAACAGTCCAATTTCATTTATTAAATAAGCACTAAAATACAAATTTAAAGATAAAAATAGGTGCCTTTCTATAGCTGGGGGTGTGATTTATTTATACACAAGGGGGTTTAATTTTCCAATTAATGAGTGGGGTTTTATGCACATGATGGCCATTAGTGTTAATGAATAATGTGTGTGTGGTATAATAGATTGCTTCGCTAAACACATGGTACTCCCTGCCAGGAAGCAGATCTGTATATTATAATTTGTATGTGTGATATCACACCTATGAAATCAAGTAAATGAATTAATTACATTTACAAATGTTTGGTAGAGCAATAAGTTTAAGAGTTAAGCAATTCCGTAAGAAGCACTCAGGGGATAATGTTTTATGAGAAAATAATTGGGTAATATTTTAAAAATATCCACTTGGAGGAGAAGATACTTCATTGAATCTAAAGACAGGACCTTAAGAAATTTAAAGCCCTAAAATTTAAAATAGGTTCAACTTAGATTAGAGCAGAGATGTCGTTTGATCTTAGGAACATGGGACTAGCCTTACTTATCCAAATACTCACTCCTGAGAACCTGACATATTCCTCCAGGGCCCCCAGGAAATGTAGTTTCTTATAATTCCTCTTCATGGGAAGTTGCCTGGAAAATAGAATCAGAAAATGGAAACAAGTTCGATTTCAAGGGGGAGTATCCACCTCTCAAGCTGGTACAGTCTACCAGGTTTTCAAAAGAAATTACCTAAATCTTAGGGTTTACTCTATCTACATGCATGATGTCTGACCTAGGGCTGCAGAGAATCAAAGACTTTACCCTCTGGGGTTTCCAGTGCCCTGGGGCTGCCAGGCAAAAAAAGAGAACAGCACCCCGAGCTACCTTCCTGCAGGATTTCTGTGTGAGCTTTCTTCCTCTCTGTGCTTCATACTAGACATACAAGCACACACACACATACTCTTTCACTCATACACACACCTTTTTTTTTTCCTCCAATTTGAGAAGATCCCAGGGTGATCAGCAACAAAGGTTGCAGGTGTCTATATATATTTTTTATTTCTATGCCTGTCAATAATATTTATATGCTTGTATCAAAGAGCAAACTCAACTTGAAAAGGTGGAAAGAAGAAAATACAACTACTTAAACTTTGCATTTCTAAAAGGCAATTGCAACTGTAGCGCCAGTTTCTCAATTTTATTTAAACGTACTCTCTGCCAATGTCTAAGTGCTGACTTTCCATACTTACAAAGTCCAGGCACGTAGTGAATGAGCTAAAAGTTCATGAAAGGAAAGTGTTTTGGGAGGTCACAAAAATAGAACATTATTGGAGAAAAAGTGAAATGATTACCAGGACATTTTTTTTTATCTAACATTTTATGATTAGAGAACCTAGATTCAGTTCTCTGTTTTGCTACATCATGCTCTATTATGCCTCATTTTCTTATGTGTAAAATGGCTATAGGAACATATCTGTCTCTTTGCAATTAATGGGAATGCTTTATAAGATGAATGAAATATAATAATGTTTGAAAGACAATAGTATTTTTAACGAAGGCATATGTGATGAAATATCACTAATCAACACCATTAGAATGATTATACAAGCCATTAAAAAAATCTTATTCAAAAGGACCTATGAGTAAATGTTATTCTAGAGTACTTAGCTAGTTCTCCAATCATATTGGCTATTATGGGGTTAGCATAGTCAGTGCTCAGTAAGTATATCTTGAATGGATGGAAGAAATAATGAATAAATGAATGGCTATGTTAATTTTCACTTTGGCATTAAATAATTAAAGGTCGTGGGAAAAGGGAGTATAAGAATATAGCATGCATACGAATTGTCCATCTTCCCTTGCTAATTGATTATAGCATCCTGTCCTGCTGAGACTGAAAATAATCTCAGAATTTTTCTCAACAGAGGAAACCTGAGATATCTGTACCAATCAACTGGAGCTGCATTTGAGAGAAAATGTATTTAGAATCCCAAAACATTTAGAGAGATTAATAATTAAAAGAGCTGGGTTAATGATGGCCATGACACTTATCTGGGACCTATTAACCCTAACTAATCATGACTTCAAACATACCAGGCCATGACACAGAAGAGTCCAAAGATTCAACTTTCTCCAAAACAGATGTCGCTTTGGTTTTGGAACACTATAATGTATAACATAATGTGTGATAAGAAGACAAAGTGCATTGATAAGAAGAGGATAAAACATAGAAATCATCTGTAATTTACATAGCAGTCTTATTGTTGTCGTTGCTATTGTAGATGGAAGGGAGAAAACGAGGAAGGAAAGAAATATCTTCTTACTTTGTTAGGCATATAAGAGTTCAAAGCAAGGCAGGGCTTAAAATAAAGTTCTTTTTATTTCAAGCCATTCATTCAGTTATTTACTTAATTACCTATCAAAAATATTTTATATATGATTTGTAAGTCCTGTGTGAACATACAGAGTAAAGATGTGGAATTAGTATTGCACATGCAAAGAAGGATAAGATGTAGTTCCTGTCCTGGAGGGGCTCCAAGTCTAGTAAGAAAAGTGGACAGGTAAACAAAGAATCACAATTTAGCGTGGACATGTGACAGTAGTCCAGATACTTACTAAAGACATTGAACACTAGACCATGATGCTTCTCCCTCTACACACCAGTGACTACTGTTACATGTTCAAATGTACATTTTCAGTTAGCAATTAAAATCTATCGATATTCAGTTGTTAAAAAATTACCATATTGCTTTATTGAAATGTGTAAGATATGTACTATGTAAAAAGGTATTTTTATAGAATTTATGCCTGAAATTAATTCGCACTGTCCCTTGATAATAATTTATATAATCAGAGAAATTGTTTCCAAGCTATAATGACTGCTTAAAGAAAGGATTTAGGCTTGTTTTAAAACTAAACCAAAGTTTTATTCATTCTTTCACCATGAAATTACTGATCACTTGCTATGGCCAAAACACTATCTTAGGCTCTTTGATGGAAGTATCTGTAGTCTAATAGAGGAAATACAATCTGTATCCTGGCAACATTGCTATAGGAAAGAAAGATGTGCCACAAAGGAGTTACAAATACTACTGAAGTTCAAGGTAGGGGAGAGTACTTCTAGCATTGTGGCATTTGGTTATGAATGAGAGACAGTTCATAATAATGACGTGTGGGTTGGGGTTTGAAGCAAATATATTAATATACATGCACACACATATGTGTATATATATTTGCATATATGTATATATTTATAAAGATGTATACAGGCATATATGCGTATATATACACATACATATATAGTCATACATTGCTTAATAATGGGGAAATATTCTGAGAAATGCCTCATTAGGCAATTTCATCATTATGCAAATATCATAGACTGTACCTACACAAACCTACATGGTACAGCATACTCCACACCTAGGCTGTATGATACGGCCTATTGCTCCTAGGCTACAAACCTGTACAGCATGTTTTTGTACTGAAAACTGTAAGCAATTGTAACACAATGATAATTCCTTGTGTATCTATAATATCTAAACATAGAAAAGGAACAGTTAAAATATAGCATTATAACCCTATTATCTAATCTTCTATCATTAACTGAAATGTTGTTACGTAGCACATAACTGTATATAGAATTTTTTTTACAGAACTATAGTAAACATACAGCAAAGTGCAGTGTACTTGAAACCGTTCACAGCACTGTTATGAGCATGCAAGTCAAGAGCTAGGTCATTATCTACACTTAGTTTTAGCGTTTGCATTGAGGTCTATGACACATCCTGAGTATTTGTTTTTTTAAAGGTGTGAGGTAGGAGTCAAAGATCATTTTTTTCTCATATGGTGATTCAGTTATTCTGGGACCACTTATTGAAAACATTTTCCTTTCCTCATTGAATTATCTTGCCATATTTGTCATACATGTGAGTCTATTTCTCCACTCTTAATGGTGCCTTTTGATGAAGAGAAAATCTTAATTTAAATTTATATAGATTTTAAAATATATAAACTGTATACCTATATAGTACGTGCTTATTGGATACTATTTATAAAATTTTTTGCCTACACCAAAGTCATGAAGCTATTTTCATATATTTTATTCTAAATGCTTTATTGTTTTACATTTCACATTTAGATCTGCAGTCCCTCTGGGGCAGATTTTCCTTGTGTGTATGATATAAGGTAAGAATAAAGATTTATGTTTTTCCATGGCTATCCAAGTGACCCAGAGCCATTTGTAGACCCAGAACCATTTCTCCACTGCATTGCAGTGAGTGGCCTCTTTGTCATAAATCAAATGACCTCATATGTGTTTCAGTTTCTGAGCTCTACTCTGTTCCATTGATCCATTACTCTATTTTTATGGCAATATTTACTGTTTTAATAATTCTCATTTCCTAAGTATTGACATCTAGAATATCAGCTTTCTTCAACAAGAGGCAGCAGGATTATTTTGGTTAATTTTGGTCTTTAGCATTATCATATAAATTTTAGAATTTATTTGCCAATTTTAACATGTGTACAAAATTTGCCAGGAATTTAATTGGGATTAGACTAATCTAGAGTTAAGATGATTTTCTGTAACAAATCTCTAGCTAGCTAGCTACCATCTACCTACCTATGTATCTTCATCATCTATCTCCTACTGGTGCAATTTCCCTAATGGAGGAACAATGACTGATACAGATTTTGGTATGGAAGTGGCTCCAGAAGGACAGAATCTTAAGGATGAATTAATTCTCTGAATTGGTGCTGGGCAGTCCCTGCAATGATGTAGCCAAGGACTTACTCAAATTACTGCAAGTGGATGCCCCTCATCAAATACCAATACCTTGGAAATATTCAAACACTTTGATCAAGGTCACTAGATACCAACGAGCACAGCCAGGATTTAAACCCAGATTTGTCAGACTCAGGTCTTAACAGCTGTGCTATGCTGTCTCCTGATAGGCACTGGAGATTCAATTTGAGAGAAATTTTATGTTTTAATATTCACACCCTACATGATGCTATAGGTCTAAGCATGTTTTAAATATCCTTTTTTAATGTACGTTATTGTTGGGAAGAATAATGGTATGGTTTGGGAGATGCCAGATTTGGGGAGAAATAGAGAAGGATGGACCAGTAATTTCTGTTAAGAGTTGGAATAGTTGGTTCTATTCAAATCTTCATCTATTCATTTCTCAGTGACTTGTTTTCACTCTTCTCATGTCAAAGACTGTATTAATTTGCTCATATTCAGAAGCCAAAGAGACTCAAAGTCAAAGAGAATGCATTTAGAAACAATTTGCTTGCTGTTTACAGTACCCTAATATTTATGAGTCCATGGGCTTGATTTCCGTGGCCAGCGCATGCAGAATGTTTTTGCACAGAGATTTGCAGGAGTCATAACTGCTGCATTTTAATTTTTACAGGGACCAAAAGTATGTGTGAACTGAATGCACCTCGTGTGAGCTGAATGCACCCTGCATGAACTGAATGCACCCCACATGAACCTTGCAACCCTAATCTCCAAGGGAACCAGGAACTTAATGGCTCCTAAGCCACCTCCGGAGCAAACACACCCAGGCAGGGCCATCGGTGTGTGAGCAGGGCCGAGGCATGCTGGGCACAGGGCTTTGCCCAAAAAACTGTTTGGGGCAACTCTAATTCCTAAGGCACAGGGTATGATGGGGTGTAGAAAATCTGTTAGGAAAAGAGTAGCCCGAAGAAAGAAGAGGGATCAGGGGATGGCAAAACTTAGGGTTTAGCACTCCAACTACATTTAAGGAAAAAATGTGTGCGTATAAAGGAAGTAGAAGCCTAAGATGCAGACAGGAGGGGTCAGGGGGAGACAGCAGTGCTGATTCTGCTTTTATATATTGCAATAGGAAGATTTCTGGCTCTTTCAATAGGTCTCAGACATAAACTTAAGGTATTTTCTCAGGAGATACCATTTATTAATTAATGGATATTTTTGTTAACCTTAGAATTTGCAGAAGGCTATAAGAGTATTTGTGTTTTCATGTCTCACAATAATCTAATGACACAGAGTTGTTATTCCCATTTTCCAGACAAGCTGAGTCCAGTGACTTGTCCAGGATCCCCAAGGAGGCTGAGAGATACATTTCCTGAATGTTTTTCAAGTAGCATCTTGAGAAAATAATGAGCACTTGTTTTAATATTTCCAAAATATATTTTTGTGAGTCCCTTTGCTTGTCTGATTATCAATAACATTTTGAGGTAGGCAAGGCAGGTATTATAATGGTAAATGTGCCTTCACAAGGAAGCTGAGGTCAGAGTTGAATGATGCCACTATTCAGCCACCGAAACTGGAAACTGTGGGCCACATTCATCCCATTCCCCAACCAGCGCAGAACTATTGTACACTGTGACCTTAACTTCATTGCTTCCACACAGTGCCTCTCCCTGGAATACACATCCTGTGGCAGTTAATTTTATGTGTCAACTTGACTGGGCTAAGGGATGCCCAGATAGGTGGTAAAGCATCATCTCTGGGGTGTTTGTGAGGGTGTTTCCAGAAGAGATTAGCATTTGAATCAGTAGATTGAGTAGGGAAGATCAGCCCTGGCCAGTGTCGGAGGGCATCATCTAATCCTTGAGGGCCCAGGTGGAATAAAATGTGGAAAAGGGACAAATTCCCTCTCTTTCCTTGAGTTGGGACATCTATCTTCTGCCGTAGGATATCAGAGTGTCTGGTCCTTGGGTCTGTGGTCTCCAGAACTTATACTGTTGACTTGCTTGGTTCTCCGGCCTTTAGCCTCATACTGAATTACACCACTTACACCACCGGCTTTCCTGGTTCTCCTGCTTGAGACCACAGATTGTGGGACTTCTCATCCTCCATAATCATGTGAGTTAATTCCCATAATACATCTTTTCTTATATCTATCTATGTATATCCTATTGGTTCATCCATCTTTCCTTCCTTCCTTCCTTCCTTCCTTCCTTCCTTCCTTCCTCTCTCTCTCTCTCTCTGTCCCTCTCTCTCTTCCTTCCTTCCTTTCTTTCTTTTCTTTCTTTCTTTCCTGCTTGCTCTGTTGCCCAGGCTGGAGTGCAGTGGTGCAATCATAGCTCACTGCGGCCTCGAACTGCTATGTGTAAGTGATCCTTTAAACTCAGCTGCCTGAGTAGTGGGACTGCACGTGTGAGCCACCACTGCCGGCCTCATTTCTTTGGTGAAGACTGACTAATATACTTCCCTAACTGCAACTCCTGAGACTGACCAACAGGCTTTTGAGAAAAGGCTCAAGGTCACCACAGCTGGAATGAAGGCTGAACCTGAGCTGGTACCTGTGGGGACCACCTCTACCTGGAGCTGTTGGAAAAGCAGTCTGCTTAGAAAAAGGTGACTTTCTCCTGCTTCTCAGGGAAAAGCCATTTAGGGAATAGTAAATCTTTGGTGTGTGTGCCATACAGATTTACCAGGTGAAAGGAATCGAGTCATCGGTTTAGTCATTGGTTTAGTCATTTCTCAGCCTGAGAGAAACTCTGTCTCCCTCACTAACAGTCATCTGCCCAGTGGGCTGCGGTTAAATGAACGTCCACTTGGTTTTCGTCTACCCCTGGGCTACAGAGAGACCATGATGACAGCCATCTTGACTGAGTGCTTACTAAGTGAGGAAGTGCTTCATTTATATTGCCTCATTAAGACCTCTGAGGTTATTTCAAAATGACAGAAGGGGAAAACGAGGCCAGGCAAGGTAGATGGAGGTGCCTTAAATTTCCTACTTAGTGGAGAGCCAGAGCAGGGCCTGGGAAGGCCATGTAGAAGTGTGCATGTTTGACACCTCTTAATTCCATTTACGCCTAGCCAGGGCAACAAGGAAGGTCATTTAATACTCTACTTGAAAACTGGTTTTCGCCCTACTGAAGATGCCACTGCTGAACTTTCTCAGGGAATGAGCTGAGTCTCGTTTTCTTTCTATTAATTACCTGTGCAGGCAGCCTTGCACTTTTAATATCGCCTCACACCTGAGACTCTCCCAAGGTTATTTGACTACATTGTAAGGTGAGGAAAATTCTTTTTAAGCATTAGTGCTGAATGGACTTTAGCTCAAAGTGACCAAACCCCCTGCAGTGTCCCTAGCACTGCTCTGGTCCCCCCACCAAATAAAGATAAATTAAAACCAACTCGTAATCTCCAGGAGCTTTTAGCCTTTGGAGGAAACATTATATTCAAATGAAGCAGTTAGACATGTTTTTGAGACAGACACTAATCTGTAACCATAAATACTTAGAATACATAATGCAAATAATGGACAATTATAAAGAATTTGACAAAATGTGCTGTATAATATAGAGCAATGATCAGTCAGAAAAAATGTCAGGCAGGATTTGAATAGTTCCAAGGAATATTTGATAAGGGCACTTCCCCTGGCATTAATGGTAACTGTGTCTGAAAGTGTTAATTTGTTCCATGACAGGCATAATGGAAGGGTGCCCATATTGCCACTTCATTTAAATTTTTTTGCTATGGACTTAGGGAGAAATATTCAAGAGGAGTCAAACATACAATTTAACAATTCTGAATCAAGTCAGATGAAAAATACTATTTCCTATGTATAGGTATTCCATGAATTAATACAAAACATTAATTCTTAGAATATTCATTGGCATATACTAAAAATTCAGCAAGTATTAGATATTTCAGCAAATATTTGATATTATTATTACCTCTTTGATGAAGCAATTGCTTGTGTTTCAGGGAGTAGGTCAAATGAATATGTTATATAATGCATAATGTTCTGTGATTGAGTTGGATCCCATACAGTATATTTTTCATTGCAAAAAAATTGTACTTTTACCATTTTATATTTTTGTCAGTAGAGTACCTTTGGAGAATTGCATAGCTTTGTAGGCCTGCTCAATAACTATACCCCCTCAGGTATTTTCTAGTAGTTATTTCACAAATCCATACATTTTTAAAAGAACAGATATCCTTTTTAGTAATTCAAAACTGTTTTCTAGGTACTTGTTTATATTCAAAGTCTGTTATCTTTCATGAACATTCCCTAAAACATGCATCAGGCATTTTTCTCATATTTTGGCTTGTCAATATGAAATGTACTTAAATTTTCCCATAGCATCAGTTTTCTTTGTAAATTTTTAGCACATTTCTCATGCTTTGATAACAGATAATGCGTCGTTCTGCAATTACTTTCAAGAAAATGGCTTCTATGGTTTTGTACGTTTAACTCATATTAAAAATATACTAATAAGCTTGTTGTCACATGGAACTATCTTTGTGTCAGACTGAATGTAACATTTGAAGAAGCCATTTAAAATGAGGAAGGTTCCATTTCTGAGTGCTACTTATGCTAAGGTTTTGAATTACCTGCCCAGGTAGCAAATATTCCCAGCCATTGTT
Source organism: Varecia variegata (assembly GCA_028533085.1). Classification (NCBI taxonomy): domain Eukaryota; kingdom Metazoa; phylum Chordata; class Mammalia; order Primates; family Lemuridae; genus Varecia; species Varecia variegata. The sequence continues at coordinate 102,867,534 of CM052440.1, read as the reverse complement.
GTCTTGCTCAACTGACTTGCATTTTGTGAAGCTGAACTACTTGCAGGTCAGATATTATGTGCAAGGTAAGGAAACATTTTTGAAAAGTTCTTCTGTAGTAAGGAAAACATGAACTACATAGGTAGACATAGCAGAGTGGAAAAAATTGTCTATCATGATGAACTCGCTGGCAGTCCTTTCCCTGGAAAGGTGTTTGTGTATGTTATTTGCATTCCTTTCTGTCTACTTAAAGCCAATATCATGAAAATAGTATATTCTCATAAAAATTTAGAAATTGTAGGAAGGAATAAAAAGTAAAAAAAAAAAATCAACAACACATTCGTGAACATCACTGTCCACATTTTTACGTATGTCTTTTGATCTTCTGTGGGTATTTAAAAATTATTGAGGTATGTACATATCATTTAGGATCCTTCAAAAATACTTCCCATTATAGTAGTTTCCATCTGCTATTCATTTTTTGTATAGTCATACCTGACTAGAGCATATGTTTATGAATATAGAGTCCTGGATTTTAGACTTGCCAGCCAACAGACTATATTCACATTTCATTTTCTGATATTTGTAGACATTTGGCCTATCATAGATTAAAAATCCATGGATAGAATATGTGTGCCTGTTTTAAGACATTGCTCCATGCTTTAAGCATTCACTTGCTGTTTCTTCATTTTATTTGTCTAATGTCCATAACCTTTTGACAAAATTGCATTGATTAATTTGTTTGCTATAATAAAATATAAGTAAAGTACCAGAGCAATTTATTTCTTGATGTCACTCGTGATCACTGTTCTGAAGAGGCCTGGCAGGCACTACATTTAAAGCAGTTTTTCCTAGGATTGAATATCAATTGGGACCAGTATCTCCACAATCACTGTTCCAGAAGACTCATACTATGTCCACAAATTACGTATATCATGCAGCTCTAACATCTAAACTCAGGGAAGAATTTTACATTATTCAGATTACAACGAAATGAAAGCATTTGTAAAAGAATGTTTTTTTAGCTTCATAAATTGCTAGGTGATTTTTTTGTGTGTTGATGTTGGTATATTGCATTATTAATGTCACTAGTTTTAAAATAAAGCTCCTGGGAAGCCTTTCTTGAATATGAGCAGTGGTAATGAGGAGGCACCTGCTTGTCCAAATATGATACACAGGGGAGGGGACTGGTTGCAGCCTCCTATTTTTTTGTCAACTTTATTGAGGTAACATTTATATATAATAAAATACAATTTTAAAATATAATTTGATGAGTTTTGACAAAGGTATGCAGCCCTGTACAGCCACCACCATCATGATATAGAACATTTCCATTGCCCCTAAAAGTTGCATTCTCCCTCTTTGTAAGGAATCTCCTCTCTTTTGTCTCTTAACCTCTGGCAACCCTGATCTGTATTTTATCACTACAGTCTGGCTTTTCCAGAATTTCATATAAATGGAATCCAACAGTCTTTTGAACCCAGTTTCTTTTACTTAATATAAGGCTCTTGTGAACATCTGTGTTGCTCTATGTTATTAGTTCATTCCCCTTCATTGCTGAATAATATTCCATTGTATGGATGTACCACTATTCATTTATCCCTTCATCAGTGGATGGGTATTTGAGATCTTTCTAGTTTTTGATAATTATTAATGTTAACACTACAAAGAAAGCAGCTCTGAACTTAAGTACAAATTTTTGTATGGACATATATTTTAATTTCTCTTGGGTAAGTATTTAGCAGTGGAATTGCTGTGCCATAAAGTATGTGTATATTTAACTTTATAAAGAACTGCCAATTTATTTTGCAAAGTGGCAGGTCCATTTTGCATTCCCATAAGCAATGATTAAGGGTTAGTCTAGTTGTTCTGCAATTTTTACTGATGGTGGGTATCTCCAGTTTTTTATTTGTTTGCCTTTTAAAATTTTTTTAGCCATTCTGATATAGTGGATATGTAGTGGTTTTAATGGTCATTTTACTAATGATGAATAATGTTGAGAAATTTTCATGTGCTTATTTGTCATCCTTATGTCTTTTATATCTTTTGCCCTTCATATTGGATTGCTTGCTTTCCTGTTGGAGGTATGAGAATTTTTAACATATTTTGTATACAAGTCCTTTATAAATACATGTTTTGCAAATATTTTCTCCCAATTTGTAGCCTATCCTTTTAGTGTTTTTTAAATAGCAAGATTTTAGCAAATGTTTTACATTTTGATGATATTCGATCATTTTTTTCTTTTTGGGTTCTAGTTAAAAAAGATTTGCCCAAGGTCAATAAAATTTTCTTCTATGCTTTCTTCTAGAAGTTGTACAATTTTAGGTTTTATATTTGGGTCTATGATCCATTTTTGAGTTAATTTTTGGGTATAGTGTGAGTCAAATGTGGGTTTTACTTTTTTGCATATGGATTTTCACTTTTTTTTTTCATTTCTCCTTTGAATTGCCCTAATGTATTTGTCAAAAACCCAATTTACTATATGTGTATAGATCTATTTCTGGAATCTCTAGTCTGTTCATTTATTTGTCTCTCTTTACACCACAGCACACCATCTTAATTACTATAGTTTTTAAATATGTCTTGAAATCAGGCTGTGTTAGTTCTCTAACTTTGTTGTTTTTTGAAGTTGTTTTGGCTATTGTAGGTCCTTTGTATTTCTATATGCATTTTAGCATCGGTTTGTGAATTTCTTCAAAAAAGGATTTTATCCACAAGAATATAGAATTTTTATCCAGAATATATCAAGAACTCTCAATATGTAATACACACTTATAGCAAGGGATAGGAATGTGATAGAGATGGGACATGATTTTAAAACTTATCCTGTATTCCTTTAGCACTTCTGTCCAGCACAGCTCTAGATTATTTGTACTAATAAAGGTTCCCATTAAGTTAAATGTCCTAGGACATTTCAGATAATTCTTAAAATATTTAGAAATGTAAATATCCTTTAGATGCTTAGTACCAGATCCTGAAAACAATGAGCATGTCAGGTCATAAGACAAACATGATCTTGTTGTCACATTAAAAATAGGCTAGATATTTTTGAGCAGAAGGACTATTCAGATTCTGCTCATCATTGCTGCAACTAGAAGTCAAAGAATTCTTTATTGTATGT
>CM052440.1:102816579-102864334 GCA_028533085.1 Varecia variegata | reverse complement strand
ACTACAGGCATGCGCCACCATGCCCGGCTAATTTTTCTATATATATTTTTAGCTGTCCATATAATTTCTTTCTATTTTTAGTAGAGACGGGGTCTCGCTCTTGCTCAGGCTGGTCTCGAACTCCTGAGCTCAAACAATCCGCCCGCCTCGGCCTCCCAGAGTGCTAGGATTACAGGCGTGAGCCACCACGCCCGGCCACAAATATATTTTTAATTCACCTTCCTTACTACTTCTTTCTTATTGGATTCTCTGCCAGTAGGTAGAGACAACTAGTTTATTGAGGTTTTAGCTTGCACTCTGAGAAGAGTGCATACCTTCAGGCATGTATTTGTGGATCAGACATTGACAATTACAAGGCATTTAAATTTATTATATTCTGATTATCAAAATCCAAGCCCTTGAAATAGGGTACCTGAGATAATGCATTCCACATTCCAGCATCTCATTTGATGATCAATGTATTAATCAGAGTCAGGGATAATAGCATACTATATACTTGTCAAAATAAACTTATTAAAAATACATTAGTTCTAAATAAAATCTTGTATTGATTTATCATTTGTTTTATTAATAGTAAACTTTACACCTGTTCTCAAATATTCTAATCAAAAAATACTTGTTTCCCAGACAGATTGAAGTTAAATGATTAGCATAATTCCAGTGTGTGTGTTTGTGTGTGTGAGTGTGAGGGAGAGAAAGAGAGAGAAGATACTAGCTCATTGGCATGCACCACTGGGATGCCTTACTTTCAAGAAAACAAAGAGAAGAGCAGCTATGGAAAGCAATTGATATTTCTGCACAGGTTGGAGTTGATATGCAAACAGATAAACACAAAGTTTCCATTCTGGGCAAGCTGTATAGAATAACACCAGCAGGGGCTTGATACTGTATTTTCTTCTGTTTTAGCTCTGTTGTCCTTTCAGAAGCTGTGAAACCAAGAATCTCTAAGAGATATGTTAAGGGATTCAAAACCCCAGTAGAGAACTATGTAACAATCAGCAATCATGCAAAAAGTAAACAATAAAACATGTAGCAATACAAGGAGGGCATTACAGAATAGATTTACAAATTTGGGGTGATATCTGTTTAGTATGACTTTTGTTACTCATTATTATTAACATAGTACTTAAGGAATTTTTAAAGATAATGTATAAATTGGGTTAGTCTAGAGTTAATTAGGTAATGGTTTTTGTTTTTAATTAAGCTCTGCCTTTTTTCTTTCTTCTTTTTCTGCCTTTTTTCAATACAGTCATAACTGAGAGATATTACAGGTTCAGTTTCAGACCACTACCACAAAGCAGATATCACGATAAAGCAACTTATATGCATTTTTTGGTTTCCCAGTGCATATAAAAGTTATGTTTACACTATACTGTAGTCTATTCAATGTGCAAGAGCATTATGTCTAAAAATGTACATGCCTTAATTAAAAATGCTTAATTGCTAAAAAATGCTAACGATCATCTGAGCCTTCAGCAAGTCATAATCTTTTTGCTGGTGAAGGGTCTTGCTTCCATGTGGATAGCTGCTCACTGACCAGGGTGGTGATTGCTGAATGTTGGGTTGACTGTCACCAATTTCTTTAAATAAGTCAACAGTGAAGTTTGCCACATCGATTGAATCTTCTTTTCACAAAAGAGTTCTCTGTAGGATGTGACGCTGTTTGATAGCATTTTGCCCACAGTAGAGCTTCTTTCAAAATTGGAGTCAATCCTCTCAAATCCTGCTGCTACTTCATTCACTAAGTTTATGTACTGTTCTAAATCCTTTGTTGTCATTTCAACAATGTTCATAGCATCTTCACCGAGGTCGATTCCATCTCAAGAAACTGAGTTCTTTGCTCATCCATAAGGGGCAACTCCTCCTATGTTCAAGTTTTATCATGAAATTGTAGCAATTCACTTACATCTTCAGGCTCTACTTATAATTCTGGTTCTCTTGCTATTTCCACCACATCTACAGTTACTTCCTCCACTGAACTCTTAAACCCGTCAAAGTCGTCTATGAGAGCTGAAATAAAATTCTCCTAAACTCCTGTTAATGTTGATACTTTGACTTCCTCCCGTGAATTGTGAATGTTCTTAATGGCATCTAGAATGGTGAATCCTACCCAGAAGATTTTTGATCTACCCTTCCCAGATGCATCGGAGGAATTACTATCTATGGCAGCTATAGACTTACAAAATGTATTTCTTTAATAAGACTTGAAAGTCAAAATTACTGCTTGATCCATGGGCTAGAATGCATGTTATGTTAGCAGGCATAAAAACAATATTAATCTCCTTGTACATATCCATTATAAATCTAGGGTGACCAGGTGCATTGTCGATGAGCAGTAATATTTTGAAAGTAATCTTTTTTCTGAGTAGCAGATCTCAACAGTGGGCTTAAAATATTTAGTAAACCATGCGATAAACAGATGTGCTGTCATGTCATTTAGGCTTTGTTGTTCCATTTATAGAGCACAGGCAGAATTGATTTATTATAATTCTTAAGGGCCCCAGGATTTTCATAATGGTATATGAGCCTGACTTCAGCTTAAAGTCAACAGCTGTTTTAGGCTCTAACAAGAGAGTCAGCCTGTCCTTTGACTCTTTCAAGCCAAGCATTGACTTCTCTTCTCTAGCTATGAAAGTTCTACATGGCATCTTTTTCCAATGGAAGCCGTTGCCTTTACACTGAAAATCTGCTCTTTAGTGTAGCCACCTTCATCAATTATCTTAGCTAAATCTTCTGGATAACTTGCTGCAGCTTCTACTTTACCACTTGCTGCTTCATGTTTACTTTTATGTTATGGAGATGGATTCTTTTTTAATTTTATTTTCAGCATATTATGGAGGTATAAATATTTAGGTTACGTTATTGCCTTTGCCCCACCTGGGTCAGAGCTTCGAGCGTGCCCATCTCCCAGAGTCTTCAAATGCAAGGAAGAGTTGCACATCTCCCACTTTAAATCAAAAGAAATGGTTCATCAGGTGGGAATATACCCATCCCCCCACCCCCACCTGCCCGACACCTGATGAATGTTTATGTGCACTTATATGTGCACATAAGTGTTGATCAGTTAATACAAATTTGATGGTGAGTACATGTGGTGCTTGTTTTTCCATTCTTGGGATACTTCACTTAGTAGAATGGTCTCTAGTTCTATCCAGGATAATATAAGAGGTGCTAGATCATCATTGTTTTTTGTGGCTGAGTAGAACTCCATGGTATACATATACCACATTTTATTAATCCACTCATGTATTGATGGGCACTTGGGTTGTTTCCACATCTTTGCAATTGTAAATAATGCTGCTATAAACATTCTGGTGCAGATGTCTTTTTTATGGAATGTCTTTTTTTCCTTTAGGTAGATGCCCAGTAATGGGATTGCTGGATCAAATGGTAGTTCTACTTGTAGCTCTTTGAGGTATCTCCATATTACTTTCCACAGAGATTGTACTAGTTTGCAGTCCCACCAGCAGTGTATGAGTGTTCTTATCTCTCCACATCCATGCCAACATTTATTGTTTTGGGACTTTTTGATAAAAGCCATTCTCACTGGAGTTAAGTGATAGCTCATTGTGGTTTTGATTTTCATTTCTCTGATGATTAGAGGTTTTGAACATTTTTTCATATGCTTGTTGGCCATTAGTCTGTCTTCTTTTGAGAAGTTTCTGTTCATGTCCTTTGCCCACTTTTTAATGGGGTTGTTTGATTTTTTCTTGCCAATTTTCCTGAGTTCTATATAGATTCTAGTTATCAGCCCTTTATCAGATGTGTAGCATGCAAATATTTTCTCCCATTCTGTAGGTTGTCTGTTTGCTCTCTTGATAGTTTCCTTGGCTGTGCAGAAGATTTTGAATTTGATCTGGTCCCATTTATTTATTTTTGTTGTTGCTGTGATTGCCTTTGGGGTCTTCTTCATAAATTTATAACAAATTGGGAGGCATCAATTTACCAGACTTCAAGCTATACTACAAGGCTATAGTAACTAAAACAGCATGATATTGGCACAAAAACAGAGACATAGACCAATGGAACAGAACTGAGAACCCAGATATAGAGCCATCTGATCTTTGACAAAGCAGATGAAAACATACACTGGGGAAAGGAATTCTTATTCAATAAATGATGCTGGGAAAATTGGATAGCCACATGTAGAAGACTGAAACAGGATCCTCACCTTTCACCTCTCACAAAAATCAACTCGTGGTGGATAACAGACTTAAACCTAAGGCATGAAACTATAAGAATTCTAGAAGAAAATGTTGGAAAAAATCTTATAGACATTAGAGATAGCTTCTCTCCTTAAACCTCATGAACCAACCTCTGCTAGCTTCTAACTTTTCTTCTGTAGCTTCCTCACCTCTCTCAGCCTTTATAGAATTGATGAGAGTTGGAGCCTTGCTCTAGATTAGGCTCTGGCTTAAGGGAATGTTGTGACTGTTTTGATCATCTATCTAGACCACTAAAACTTTTTCCATCTCAGCAATAAGGCTGTTTTGCTTTTTTATCCTTTGTGTGTTCACTGAGTAGCACTTTAATAATTTCTTTCAAGAACTTTTTCATTATATTCACAACTTGGCTAACTGTTTGGTGCAAGAGGCCTAGCTTTTGGCTTATGTGACTTTTGACATGCCTTCCTCACTAAGCTTAATCATATCTTTTGATTTAAAGTGAGAGATGTGCAACTCTTCCTTGCATTTGAAGACTTAGAGGGCATTTTAGGGTGATAAATTGCCTGATTTCAATATTGTTGTGTCTCAGGGAATAGGGAGGCCCAAGGAGATGGAGAGGGCTGGAGGGAACAGCTGGTCAGTGGAGCAGTCAGAACACACACAACATGTATCAACTATGTTTGCCACCTTATATGGGCATGGTTCATGGTGCCCCAAAACAATTACAGTAGTAACATCAAAGATCACTGATTATAGATCACAAATATAATAATAATAGTAAAGTTTGAAATATTGCAAGAAATACCAAAATGTGATACAGAGACACAAGTGAGCACACGTTGTTGGAAAAATGGATCCAATAGACTTGTTTGACTCAGGGTTGCCACAAACCTTCAATTTGTAAAAAATGCAACATCTGTGAGATACAATAAACCCTCAAAGTACAATAAAACAAGGTGTCTCTGTATGTCCCTAGGGGTCTGATAAACATTGCAATTCACTTTGGAGGGGGAGGTTAAGCCTACTTCTAAGGGTCTCTCATTAAAATTAAAGTACAGAAAATATGACTTTAAGTAGCTTTACCTTTTAGCAAATCTCTGCATTGGATCTTAGAATAGTTTAAGAAAAATCAGAAGTGAGTAAACTTGGATATTCAGGGTCTTCATTTTACCAAGATAGAAACAGGCCTGTCAGATCCTGCCTGGTCTCCTGCTGGGAATCTGTCCTTCCTGCATAGCGTCACCACCTGTGTCCCAGGAGTCAGCGAACAGTCTCCCTGTGGTTGGGACTAGTCCCACTTTAGAAAGGAATGGCTGCATTATTTTAGATTTAACAAATCTAAAAGTTACACTTGCTGTTAGTCTTGCTCTGATCTGGAACCCAGTTATGACCAACCCTAGTTAGCTCCTGGTGCCCAAGTCCCTGTCTTGTTAATAATCCCTGTTACCCACGCCTTGTAAAGAGATGGGTCCTGGGAGCTGTGTGATCCACGGCAGAATGCCAACGTGAAGATAGGGAGGAATAAAACACAGCAGGAGAACATAGGAGGTCACTAGGACTTAACTGGGCCGTTATTCATGGGCCCCTTGCGTCTAAAATGTCTTTAAACTCAGGGGATGAACTTGGTTCCAGGTCCTGACTTCCAGTAGGCTTCCTCATTTTACAGTTAATCTAACCTGATTGTCTAATTAAAAGCAAAGCAAGTACCAGGCTTTCTGTCTAGTTTCATTCCATTATATTGTGTGAACATCTGAACAAAAGCCCATATGGGACTTCACTTTATTCTTCACTTATCTGCCAATTAACTATTTTTTTCCTTGACTGTGTTGAATGTGATAATGTAGCAAAATGAAGTTTTTGTTTACTCTACCTTAGGAAAAAGGTTGTGATAATTGGGTGGTTAGTGATGGTCTGCTCACTAGAGGAGACGCTTCAGGCAGGAATGATTTATTTGACGAGATTGATCTCAGTTTAGGAAACAGAGCCCTGAGCCTTTTGTTCATGATCTGAAATTGGCCATTGCAGTGACAGAATTCACAAGTTGCAGGGCCTTTGTGAAGGCATTAAACAGGGAGTGGCAGGGGATGAGAGGAATCTTGTTTGCTGAGCCTTTGCTTTTTTTTATTAGGAAAGAATAATCTTTGTTAAATAGCTAGTACAATTCCTTTGTGTTTGTATATATGAAAAGCCCCAGTGAACTTTCCTTTAAGTGCCTTATCTTGATCAGGAGTGTGTGATGACGTGGTTGGTTACAAGGCTGACCCTAATTCTAAAGGAAGCTAGAAAGCCAGTATCCTGATTTTTCTGTTTATAGCAGGAGGCGAGCAAGAGAAAGGAGGGTAAGGAGAGGTTGTTGTGTCTGCTACAAATGATCTTCTCATTTCTTTGTTGATTCAGCTTCCTAGACAGGGCCTCTGAGGTTCTGAATCGTTAGTTCTTCATATTTATTCCCATATGCTGTTGGTTATATTTTTCTGTGCATATATTTAGTTCCTTAGTATTTCTCCATCACCAATGGGATAAAGTCCGAGTTCCAGACGGAAGCATCTGAGACTCTTTATGCTTGGCTCTTGCCCTTCTCCCAGCCACTTCTATTTCCATTCCCCTGGAGACACTGGTATGCCGCTGTGTAGACTCTCTGTTGTTTTCTAAAAGCCACGTACTGTCTCAGGGCCACGTTGCCTTGAATACACAGTTAGTGCTTACTCATTAACCAAGAGCATCTCAATCAATATATCTTCTGGGAAGCCGTCCCAAAGGCCATCCCTCGAGTTAGCACTGATTATCCTTCATCACAGTGGTTTTCTTACATGGCTGTCTTTTCCTACATGCAAGGATTTCTTGCCTAGTGGGGCTGACAGACATGGGCACAAGTGGCTGGCCCAGGGTAAGCCTTCAATAAATATGCCGTGGGGACTGTGAGAGGCTGGAGGGAAAGGACTATCATTTATTAATTCCTTGTTTTCCCAATAACAGCCTAATGGAGTCAATAACCCAAGATAGTTTGTTAGAACAAACTAATTTCATTTGTTGATGAACCAAATAAACAAAAGACATTTTTAAAACTTGTGACATCCATAGAGATTTATGCTGTTGTCAGGCCATTATTTTGGTCATTATATAAGATACCCACCGCCCCAGGCAATAGAGTGGCCATGGCATCTCTTTTCCTTTATTTTCCTATTCTCTTCTCCCAGGAATGTGTGTCTCTGTGTGTTTGTGTGACTTTCTTATCTTTATTTTTCTTTCTTGACTTCTAACTTGCCCACCATTGATAATGGTAATTTCATATCCCTCATTGTTCATCTGTCCATGTCTGATTCACATTCTCACCAGGCAGAAGACCCTTCTCTGCCTCAGTGGAGCAGGAGTATTCTTTGTATCCAGAAGCTAGGAAAAATCCAAGTATTCTAGCACAAAAGTCATTTAATATTCACAGCACTGACCTCTGGTGAGCAGATTTTGTGCGCAATGCCATGAAGCTTGATTAATTGAGGAATGAATTATTTTTCTCCACAGAAAATAACCTGAAGACTAGTTCTCTTACAGACTTTTCATTCCATTAAAAAATGACAATACTGAATTCACATTGCTTAATACATACTAATATAGATCTCAGAAAATTCCCTGGTTTGTTTTATCCCTTCCCACAGGAAGTGAGTATCTGCAGAGTATCTATAGAAGTTGTCAGGGAGACAGAGCTTCACAGAACAGTTGTCAGCTGGCTTGCTTCATGACGGGTAAAACAATATCTCCAGTATAAAAGGAGCACCTATATAATTAAAGAGATAAAAGTAAAAAGCTGTACTTTAGATACATATTTATTCTTTATATATATACATTTTTATGCCCGAGTCACTGATGAATCTTGGAAATATAAAACCATGAGATTGGGTTTGCTTAGGCCAGGCCATGTTGGACAGTAATAATAACAGAAAACTCTTTCTGTCTGTCTGATTTACTTTGGACCATTTACAGAGCAAAACTGGGAAACAGGTGAAGTCTTACCATCCTTATTCTTTCAGTGAACACTTATTTAGTGGTTACTGGAAAAAAACCACATCCTTCGGGAATTAGATGTCGGATTGATGCCAGATATCGGTTGTGTGACTTTGGCAAAGCTGCTTAATCATTTTAAACCTTGGTTTCTACATCTGTAAAATAGAGCTAATATTCTTCATCCCAAGGACTGTGTGGGTGGGGTGCTCAGTGGTAAGTACTCAATAAATGGTGGCCATTGCTATTATACTGCTACTACTGATACTGCCTTTAACATGCCTCAGGAACTGCATTAAATTTGGCACAGTCCTAGCTCATAAGGAGTTTTCACTTTAGTTGGGGAGGATTATAAACAACTAATTTTATCACGGAGAGCATAATTTTAGGGCAATAAAAAGGGTACAAACAAAACATTATGGGGTTGGAGAATGAGTAAATTTGGACTACACAGAGGCACCAGGGAAAGCTTCATGAGGACGAGGAATCTTTGCTGAGCCTTCAGAAATGAGCAGGATCTAATAGACAAAGGGGAAAGGGACTGGTCTTCATTACACCCAACCTGTTCTTTCTTTAACCTGTTTGCTTACAATGGTTTCCACCTTATTCCTTCTTCTTTGTGTACCTGGTACCTTCCTCAGGGAAAAATATGATACTATTGTCTGTAGGGGAAATGGTCTCTCTTGCTCCCTATGTGTGTAACTCTTGTGTGGAAGGCATATGGAAGGTCCTGTGGCCATAAGGCACTGCCGTCTAGTGGTCAGTTTGTAAAGGTCAGTGACCTACTGGATTCGAGTGAGAATCAGTCACCTTGGAAAGAGTGTCTCAGACTCAGTAGCCGAAACCAGAGAGACAAAGCTAGGTAAGCTGTAGGATGTTTTTCTTGAAGTTAATCAGATGTCAGAGAGATGGAGTTTTTTTTTTTGGAAAGTGTTGGCAGCCTCCATACAGACATAGATCAGGCATGTTGAGTTATTAGGAAACCTGAGCAACTTAACAGAGAAGCTGTGGGATCCTTTGGTACACTCCATTGAGCAAGCCCTTGATGCCAGCCAGGTGTACTCTGTGAGGTCATGCACACCTGGGTTTGGATTCTAGCTCCGTCATTTACCAATGATTGATCCTGGGCAAGTTACTAAATCTCTTAGTCTTGTTATACCACTTAGAAAGCATGAATAACAAAATATTCCTTAATATAATTGATGCGAAGGTTAAATGAAATAGCTCTCAGACATGTAAAGTCCCTAGATGTAGAGTCATAGAGTGTTAGTTCCCTTTCCTTTTCTTGTTTTCTCTATTATCCCTGCTCTTTCCAGTGTTGTACTTTAATATAAAGACTTGATTATTCCAGTCAATATCAGCTATGCTAAGAGGTACTAAGAAAAGCAAAGGAACTAACCCTAACCCTAACCCAGAATGACCCAGAATATTAACGGAAGAGCATGGCATTCGTGGAAATTAGCATGGGAGTAGCCATGGTAACTGAAGGGAGAAAACCCCAAAGAGGTAAAACTCTGTTAAAGAGTGGGATGGGGGAGAGTCAACACCCTGAGCGGCCAACCTTCTACACTAGGACATCCTCCTCCCAGTGCTAGATACTAACGGCTCTGAGTTTTACTAAGGGAGGCGGTACCCTGAGTGAGGATATCCATACTTCAATGTAAAATTACATAAATAGCTTCTCCTAGTGACATTTTTGAAATGAAAACTCTTGCTCCACATGAAAAGAATTTTAAAAATTCTTAGGCATTTGGGGAAGATTTTCTGGAGGATGAGAACAGTCCTGGGGAACTGGAACATTCACTCAAGATCATTGGACTCGGAAGTTAGACATTTACTCTACCTAAGCATAAGTGGCTCTATCATTGTGTGGCAGAAGCCCCAAAATTATAGTTTTTAAATTACTCAGCCTCATTTGATGAACCATGGTGAATTATATACACTGAATTTCTCTGGCTTGGATAATTTGAGTGTATTCTTGTAGCCTGGCTAACATCATTATCTACCAGTATTCAATTCTTCTTTATTTGCATCTGCAAATGCAAAGGGAAAAATAGAAGTGAGGCAAAAAGGCTATGTGGTACAAACATATGACCCTAAAGTGGATCTTTCTCAAATGATGCAAAGCACTGTCTAAATCCTCAGTCTTTTTTTTCTTCTGAACATGAAGTTTGAGCACATTGAAGAAAAGCTATTTTCCTAATGAGAGACTAGAATTCAAAGTTGAGCTAATTCTAGTTTTGAACTTGCTATGTGAAAATCATGGACCCTTGGGATGAAAGAATTATTAAAATTAAACTCCTATGTGATACATATGTATGTGACAGTTCTGTGTGGAATACTATCTCTGTTTGTCATGGTCATCTCACATGCAAGATGCAAGGAAACATTCCTGAATAACTGGATAAAGTTGGCCTGCAAATGTTTGTGAGTGAAGCATTTCTAATTCTGTAAATGGTACTAATGGATACATGACAAATCTAATGGGTTAGAATTAGGAGGCCAACTGATTTACAATTACACATGCTTTACTCTTGATGTGAAAGTCAGCAAGAGTGCTGGGTATGCTTGAGTCTTAGTGCTGTCTATGACTCTCACTGACAATGCTGTGAACCAGAAACAAGGATGGTATTGAGAGAGGCATGAAAAGAAACAAATATGTAGAAACATTGTTGCCATTTAATATAAATAGTACTTTTCATAGGTCATTGTCTTCACAAAGCATTTACTCAAATAAACTCAATAGAATTCTAGTCTTTTGGAATTAACACTAAGGCTGTCTCATGGTTGAATGTCTTGAGTTGAAATTTAGGCAGGTTTTAAAAACCAGAGACTTTTCTGAGACAGATATAATGATTTTTAAAATCTGTGGTTAAATGGTGGTCATTGCACATCATATTTCAGGTTGGTTGAACTAAATACTGTGTACAATGACAACATTAGCTCTGTACTCTGTGCCGTGCTAATCATGTTGCACCATGATGTGCTGAACATTTTTATTGTTTTCTTCTAAGTTCAGTATTCTTCTTGCCTTCCTTTCCTTTGAGACACGTGTACAAATTGTCAAAATTTTTCTTGTTCTGTTATTCATTATATTTCATTAAGTCTATTGGAAATAAAAATATGCCATTGTTATTCTAACCAAAAAAAAAAAAAAACCCAAAACCTAAAAAACCCCACTCCACATCCTGATAATTGCTTCAATCTCTAATGTAGGAGATGGAAGCTGAATGAATGCTTAACCCCATATAATATGCAATGTGCATATGTATATAATACAATGCATGTCTCCCAACCAAACAAAAATAAATCATGTTTAAGAAAGAAAAAAATGACACATATTGTCACTGTCATCAGTGATAGGAATATGGTACTCCACCTATTTCTGCTGATGGCATTGTTTAAGCTGCCTGTAAGAAACCTCTGCCCCCGGGAAATCCTCAAAACAGAGGAAATTATAATAGAAAAATCCATTACATTGACCTCCTTCTGGGGGGTTGACTCAAGTAGCAAAAAAATGATAGCAAGATATTCAATAACTCAATATTGTACTCATACAGTCTTTGCCTCTTACTAGGTAACAAGCAAGGCACATTTCTGAATACAATACTGAATTTCTAGAAAGATGGATGCAAGGTAAAGACAAACCTGGAGTGTGCAGTCAAAGAGGATGGAAAAGCAATAAGAGAATGAATGAATGGACTGGACTGTGTGCTCTTTATAGTCAGGAAAAAGAAGCAATTATCATGTGAGGTGATTTCACGTGGCTACTCTGTTAAGTTCTTTTCATTCATTTCATATAACTGGAAAACCAAAACAACTTACCTAAGATCAGATAGCTGGTAAGAAACAGAGTTGCCCAATCTGCTGACTCTGTCACTCAGGCCAAAGTGCCTACCTATAGTTTGGTGACAGCATTTATTTAACTGATTTTATGCAACGCCTAGTAGTAACCATCACAGGTTAATGTTTAGGTAATGTCTGATAACAATAAAAGTCACTGAACTTTTCCATTTATTGTATCTGCTAAAAGGTTAGCATTGAGCATCAGGGTTTACCTACCAAAGACGTTAGTCAGTAGGAAATAGGAAAACATCACCAGATGAGTAAAGCAGCAAATGAAAATGGTCAAATTGGTAGAATTGTTTTATTTCAGATGTGTTACATTAGAAAATCAAGTGCCAGGACATGCTTAATGGACTCTGCCATTTTGAATGATTTTTCAATAACATCTTCAGATCATTACTGGATTTCAACATTTCTTTTCAAGTAGTTCATGCCATGGCAATAAATAAAAAAAAACCCTTATTAATGCCAGGTTAGTTTACCATCAGTTTGTGTCATTTTTCTTGTTCTATTTCATATTCTGTAATTAAGAATACAGTTTTTATACAGCTTTTCATGTTTACTCTATTACATACTGTAATATGTATACTATGTTTTCAGCTAGACTCTCCTCTGTGTCTACCAGGTAAAACAAACAAATAAAATCAAAAGAGGAAAAGTATGCCTGGCTATGTGATTATTTTCATTAGCAATGAATCTGATCTGTCTGTTTCTGTGTGATTGAGATGCAATCCGTCCCTGCTGCACCTCTCATTTACTCCCAGGAAACGGTCCCAGTTGTCTAAAAAGTCAACACCTTCTGACAGGCACCATCTGGCCAGCCGTTCATTAAGTCCCCAATGCTGCTTGTGAATTTGCCTCTGCCCGTGACCAGTGACACCGTTGAGAGCTAATGTGACTTCAAGGAATACTGTTTTCCTGTTTGGATCACCCACACGTCACCCAGCCTTAGTTCCATAGGGAATGTCCTACTTGGGTTGTAGGTTTGTCGTATAAATAAATTTAAATCTTGGTAACATTTTGGAAATTTGAAGCTAAGTGTTGTGGCTAACAAAAGAATAAGTAGATCATAAATTATGGAAGATTTTTTGTTTGGTTTGAGGGTAGAAAACAATTCAGAAAATTCTTCCCTGGGAGTAAATTTTTTGAGGGGTGACTAATGAATAGGGAGTCATGAACTACATTTGTTTATTGTGTTACATCTGAAAATCCTTTCTGCTTTCTTGCTATGTGATTTATTTTTATAGAATAAAAAGAATTATTTTCATTTTATTTCAATCAGTTTCTCTTGCTTTAATCCTATACTCAGAGGTCGCATGGTCTAGCAGAAAGAAGGGAGAATATGACAATAATGCAAGAATTTAAGGAATAACCTGTGTTATTTTTATTTATGTAAACCTAGACTGTCATTTCTGAATATTTCTCCATTTTGGCTTTATCATTTGATAATGGGACAAAAGTTCCGCATCTGCTCTACCAATCTCACATAGTTTCTAAAAGGCATAATTTCTGTGAATATAAAATAAGATAGTGCATGGGAAACAACTTGTAAAATCTAGATACTGGTTCATTGGACATCTATTTTGTGTTATACACTATTACAGATGTGGAGATCATAAACCATAAGACATTAAACTTGCTCCCAAGGAGCCTGTGGTCTAGTGCAGAGATGGGCACAAAAACAAATGAAAAGATGACAAAACATTAAGATTCCTAAAATCAAGGTCTGAAGGGCAGTGATAACTCTGGAGGAGCCCTCAGACGGGGCCACGGCATTCTGGGCACAGGGTCTGGGATGTGGAAAAAGAGATCTATAGATCCTTTGTAAATCTATCACCTTCCTTATTAATTTATTTATTATAAACTAGGTACTATCACAAACAAGAGACAATATGGTACTTTTGGAAGCTTTAAAAATGTTGGCAGGGCCTGAGCAACATGGCGAGATTGTACCTCTATGAAAAATTAGCCAGGCGTGGTGGCGCATGCCTATAGTCCCAGCTACTCAGAAGGCTGAGGCAGGAGGATTGCTTGAGCTCAGGAGTTGGAGGCTGCAGTAAGCTATGATGACACCACTGATCTCCAGCCTGGGTGATAGAGCAAGACTCTATCTCAGGAAAAAAAAAACCCAAAATGTTGGCAGAAGAAATAAAATGGCAAGACCTGACATATAAAAAGAGTCTGGTTCATGAACAACTTTGTTTGCTGTGCAAAGCCATTGGATGGTACTCTGTGAGCAATGGGAAAATGTTGCAGAGTTTTGAAAAGGAGATTGAGATGTTTGGAAATGCCTTGAAAGACTTCTGCCAGGGGAGGTTGGAGGAATGATGAGAGGGGCCTGAGCCCAGATGTCGGAAGCTCAGTAAGGATTCAGTAGGAGTAGTACCTGCGAGAGGTGAGGAACTAGAATAGTGATGGGGAGGGTCAAGAGGAGAGGAAGCATCAGAGAAATCTAATGTGGAATAGCCAGGCTTGTGGGCAGCAGAATTAAATTAATCCAAAAGATCCATCAGGTAAATGTTCCATCCTCTCTCAGGCTCAAATTTTTTCAGGTCCATTTCTTCCCCCTTCTGGTATTTCTATAGGGAAAATTTTCTTATTCATTCTATAAAAGTCATTTGACTCATGCAAGAGTCTTGGAAAGATTCTCCTGAAATCCTCTGATACCAAGAACATCGGCGATAATATCACATTTCTAGAGTAATTTCTCTTTCAAACTTTGAGCTCTGTGAGGGCAGGGATCAGACCTGTCCTGCCCCCTCATGTGTCACCAGCACACGGTCTGTCGTATAATAGATGCTCAGTAACTACATCTCGAATGCATTGATGATAAGCTCTGCGGTAACTTGCAAACAAGAAATCAGACAAATAGATAGATCTAGATAATAAAGCAAAAAGGTTGCCTTAATATAAGCAGGCTTAATAACAGTAATAATAATAATATAATAGAAAACGTGTTGAGCTCTAAAAAGTTCCACACACTCTGATAAATATACTTTGTGTGCATTATCTGATTTAATCCTTACAGCAATCCTTTGTGGGCATTGTTTTCGTTTTCATTTTCCAGAGAGGAAAATGAACCTTAGAGGTTACTTAGAGGTTTTAATCCTGGGTTATTAAGGGGCAAAATCCCAAATTTTAAACCACTATGCCAGATTTAATGACCACTTGAATGATGTGAATTCTGTCAAAAATGACAGTTTAAATAGATTTAATCCATTTTCTCCTTATATTTCTTTCATATTCGGGTTGTTCTGCATCGTTTCTCAATACATATACTTAGATTTTACAGGCACAGGTGCTATCTTCCCTCCCCTCTCCCCATTTCTCCTCTCCTCCCACCCTAAATAATGACATGTCATGTGTTGTTGAAGTTAGTGGGATAAGTGGTTAGATATATGGCTCCCCATCCCAGTGGGGTGATGGTTTTACAATATTCTCACTCCAGCGTGTGTCTTGGGTGGAGTCTGAGCCTTGATATCCACCTCCCACTCCAACTCTCTGGCTCTTCACCTCCTCACCTTTAATGCCCCCTCCACCATCCCTACAGTTTGGTGGCTAAAGGTATGGGCATGAGTAGCATTTATGGGTAAAATCAATTAGCAATAGGTAGTACTAAGAGAACAACCACCATAAAGGAAGATCACCTCTTGGATGGTAGAGAGTGGATGTTACTTACCTTTCCTCCTGGATCCCCTGGTCCACTGCCTGGCACATCAAGGCACTTCATCAACCTTTGTGGATCTAATTATGTGTGCGTGTGAGCCATCTGACAAGAAACCTCAATGTCTCCTCTATTTGCTATGCAATAGACTGAACTCTGTCCTGAAAGTATCCAGTCATGTAATAGGAAAAATAGAGACATTTATTGAAGATGATAGAAGATACAAGAAACATTGTACATAGGACAATGACATCTCAGTCCCCTTCAAAGTAGGCACCTTGGGACATCACACAGCTCTCTTACCCTAGCCCATACCTGTTCAACATTCTCAGGTGCTCTCCTTGTTTCAGGCCTTCCAGAATGTGGAGCACTTTCAACAGATTCTCAACCATCTTTGAAGTGTTTGTGCCACGCTTTTATTTGTTCTGCACTCATTGCATCGTCCCTGAAAGCCTTGTGAATCACCCGAATGGTTTCCGCAGAGGAATGTTGAAGCTTAATGCAAAATTTGATGCAGATTCATTGCCCTCAGTCATTTTGAATATGATGGCCACACAGTACATATGCTTGTGCAGTGGGGTCTAGTGCCCGCTGACTGGTACAGGGAAGGCGTTATTGTTCACGCATGCGCATTCCAGTCCACTCGCCTTGGCTGCCAGGTTACATCAATGTTGCGCAAAACGCTCTCATTATATTAACAATGGTTGGATACTTTCCGGACAGACTTTATATATACATACGTTTTTAATGCAGTATTGAGTATCAATACATTCAACACAGGCCTATGAGCATCTTTTCCTTTCTCCTTTGTGATCTATCTCCTTCCTTACGAATTTATTTATTATAAACTAGGTATTATTACAAAGAAAACAATTACCTATAGTGGTGTGGATATGGATGTTTGCTTTCCTTTTTGGTCTCAGATGAATAGCTGTGCGTATCACTGTAAACCATCTTTTCCTTTAAGTATGTCTCCTTATCTCATTTGAAGGCTAATATTACAATATACATTACTTTAATTGCAGATTTGGGTAATGTGCTCCATTTTTTATAAATGCTATGGCTAGTTTTAAAAAAGAGAGAAAAACTTTGTACAATAACTTGTACTCTGAATTCAAGAGTGTCTCTTATTTGCAATATCAATTCCCCTTGTGCCTTGGACTTTGTTTTTTTCCGTTTCACCTCCAAAATTGCATTGAAAACATCTGCTAAGGACTTATTTAAACAGCTAGTTAATGCTTTATAAAGCTCTGAGGTGCGCCCATCTGTTCCAGGAGCATTCTCTTTTCTCAAGAGCTATATCATATTTTCTACCTGTTTGACAGCTGGTTTTGCCTCAAAACTCTTAATTTCTCTTTATATTAGTAGCATGGCATCTTACTTTAGAGTTTGTAACTGGTTTTTCATCTTCCTTTGCTCTGAGCAAATCTAAAATTGAGCAAGTTATTTCCTTCTTTCCTTCTTAGTCTTACTTAAATATTCCAATTTTGATTTTGTTTTGAGAGCCAGAACGCCATCATTAAATAGAAGTCAGGATGTATTTCTGATGAATTTAATCTCCAGTATTTTGCTCCTTCAGCCTCTCCACGCTCCCCCCAGTGCAAACCCCGTTAGCTCTTATCAGGTCCTCAGGGATAGTTTACTTATCCTTTACTAGAGAGTGAAGGCTAATGTCAATGTCACCTCAATCCTGCCTCCAGGGACTGCTTCAGCCTTCTCAGGGATGAGTCGGAAACCATTCTCTGTGTGTCCTGGATCTTCAAACGGTCCAGTGAAAGCCCTCTGTCTAGGCTTGAGGTAACAGAGGATGACCAATCCTCAGAGTTTTCCTTTGTAAATTCTGCACATGGGGATCTGTTTCCTATGCTTTAGGATATCCGCTACTTAATATATTGGCACCTTCGTTGAAAGTGAGCTGTGATAAACCCTGATTTAACGTCCAGTTACACTTCCATCACATAATTTTGTTAAAGCAACAGCAATTTAGATGTAGTCATTTGTGTTTTGCCCTTATTATAGAAAAATCAGAGGCATCTTGCAGGTACTTAACTCTTTATAAACGTGAAGATTAATTCACTGCAGGGGCTACTTTTTTTTCTGATGTAAGAATCTTAATTCCCTTAACTTTCCCTACAGGTGTCATATGCCATGCTTCTCCTAATTTTCACAAATCGCCTCTAAGAGGTAGCTAGGCATTTAACTGTTTTCTTTCTTTTACCTCCTTAAGTATAGGGGATACTGAAAGGAAAAAGTATATCACACATTTTACACTGACTTACACCTTAGAGAAGTTTCTTTTGGGGATTTTTAAAAAGACTTATCTGACTTAGGTTTGTCTAAGAATACTAGTTATGTCCCTTGGTGTCTGATTCCTTCTCAAAATAGAGCTCCTGCATCTCAGAAACCAACTATAGTTTTCCATTTTGTCCTCAACCAAAGACAATACTGTCCATTCCAGTGAGTCAAATACAAGACCGTTTGTGCTGGTCCATTAAAAAAAAATCATCCAACTGCTGTTAGTAGATGACAGTTTCTAATGACAAATCCAAAGAGTTAAAAAAAATTGTGTAGTTACTTTGCATTGATGTAGGCATGGCTATTTTTGTTTGTCACAAAGAAAAAAAGGATTACTCCTTGTACTATTCTGTGCACATACACAATGAGAGCCATATTTCTCTGAAAACCAGTGGGCCAAGAAAACTAGTCACAACACAAGGGCTAATAAGAAAACTGGAAAGTTATCCTGACACTCTTCTTGTACTCCTGGGAGCTTCTTGTTCAGTAGGTGGAGGATTTTGCAGTTGTTCCTGTTTCTGATGATCCATGCAATTTTAGGCAGGTGTTTCTTTGTGGTGCGTCTATTTCAGCTGTGAAGTGAGTGGTAACAACAGGATTACTGGAGAGTTTGTCAGTGAAATGGAGTCATTGTTGAGCAAGGTATCTGCAGGAAATACCTGCAAATAAGCTTAAATGCTAGGAGTGAAGCAAGTCGATTTTTTTCTTTAAGGAGAGGTTCATAGATGGCCATCTCTAGGGAGTATTGTGGAAAAGGGATTGTTTGCCATCTGAAGCTCTGGAGCATCTGGAAAGTTTTCCTCTCCCTTTCACGAATTCCTTTGAAGCAGCTTTGTGGCAGTACCAAGGGCATTTACTTTCCTGCAGAGCAGATGGGGGTAGACAAGAGCAGAATGAACTTTCTCATGTTTTCCAGAGAGACAGTCAAGAATTTCTGTCCTATTCCTCACACTTGAAGTCATCACTTCTCAACAAAGATTTTTATAATACCAAAGGGAAGGCACAAAACCAATATTAATTGTACATTAAAAATATGTATTACAAGATCACTCCTGTAACTATGAGTATTATTAAGGCTTTTCCTATGAGATAATATGGGTAGTCTTCTGTCAATGTAATGACTTTGCCTTACCTTTCTCCAGCCAAGTCCCTGCTTTTGAAGTTTGAGAAACCTTTCTATTCTAATCTTCACTACTCAAAGTGATCACCTTCTGACATCACCTTCTAATACCTTCTTACATTCTAACACGGGCCATATTCTCATTACCAAATATTTGGCACTTAATCATGTGCTGGTTTGTGTTAAGCTTGCTAGTTTTCTTATCATTTTACATTGCATTGAATATGCACTGTACCTTTATGACCCTTCTAAAGAAATTCATTCTTCTGTTCAAACTGAAAGTTTGACAAATATGGTGTTTCAGTCTTCGACTTGACTCTAAAACTTGGAGTCATATATATTCATATAGGTTTTTTAGTAGTTTCTTTAGCATCCCTGGACAATCATGATCATTAATTTTAAAAAAGCAAAACATAATTGCTGCAAGGGAGGATCTGAGATGCACCCAGCATCTCAGCACTGAAGATGTGCCTACTGGAACCCAATTTGGATGTGGGTCATGAATGGACTACAACATGGCACCATGATAGATGTGGTTTGGTGACCTGAAATGGTATAAGTGCAAACAGCAACATCGAAAGAAGCCCTTTAACGAAACCTGGAGTATATCTTAAAATAATAAAATATAAAACTATTGAATGCTCAAAAACAAGGATATTATTATTCTGAAATATCCAATTAGAAACAGTGAAGTTACCTTTAAAAATGAGGTCATAAAAAAAATCCAAAATAAATCACTTTTACTTATTAAATTCAATCAAATTTACATGGGTACAATGTGTAAATAAAAGCCAACAGTTATACATTATCATTTAACCCCATGCATACATGCAAAGTTATTGGTGTAATAAGGAAAATTGTATGTTTATATATCACTTATTATTTGTTGTCCACTGAGGATAAGAAATCTGTGTGGGCCTTCTATCATTCCCAATTTGATATTTGGTTCACTTAAATATCTTTGTAAGAGCTGTTTACAATATCAAAAGCAAGGCAAGAAACTAATATTCATTATGGATCAAGATTGTGTTAGGCACTATGTTAAATAATTTCAATTTTTGTTTTATCTTTGCAACAATGGTCTGAGATTAGCTATTGTTACCTCTGTTTATTTTCAGAAGAGAAAAGCAAAGCTCAGTGAGGTCTGTCGGTGGCTAGACTTGGGGAGTACTGGGACCAGGGTTCAATGCCAGGTCTGTAAACTCCAAGGTCCATTATTTCCTATTACACCAATGAAAACACTTCAGGGAAGTCACATGTTTTCACAATACCAGACATAACAAAGGCATTTTTAAGGTATAAAACTTTCTTTAATGAAAGCAATAATCTTCAGTTAGATAAAGAGATTGAAGCGTCAATAACAGATTAATTTTCCAAGCCCAGATAAACATTAACTGGTCTGGTATTTCATAATCCCCTAACTGTCAGCAACTCTAAAAAAGGTGACACAAAAATTGATGGTGCAGGAGAAAGAAGATAATCAGAATGTATTACATGGCCTTTGTATAGATCTTATAATGTGAACAATATATGTTGGTTTAAATAAAGTGGTCTTGGAGGACTGAATGAGAGCAGGTAGAGAAGGGGTAGAGAGACTAACTCCTCTTCTAACACTAAGAGGAAGTTGATGTCTAATAATGATAAGTCAAAGAAAAAAGAAAAGGATATTGGTTATCTCATAGAATTTCCAGGAAGACTGAACAACGACGCTTGGTAGTTGGGCAGGAACAAAGAAGAGTCCCGGTGAAGACAATACTGCTACACCAGAGGTCACTGCCTTCTCCACCACAGTGCTCACCAGATGTTACTGGCAGTACACACTCTCCACCCTCTCTGCCTCTTTTCATCATGGCCACAGGGTCAATGTCTTGGGTGATTGGCTGAGGCTAGGTCATGTGTCCATGAACCTTGGGCAGTTTGGCAGGGGTCACTGAAAAATGTCCTTTTAGGCTTCTGTAGGCGGAGATGAGCTTTGCCTCCTATAAAGATTCATACAATGGAAGCTGCCTGATTCTAGGAAAGATATTCAGATGTTGGACAGTTGAAAAGAATATTAAATGCACACCATGGTCACTTCCTGATGAAAGTGCAGACCACTTACAAATATTTGATTTTTCTTCTCTCTGTAAGTAATTTTTTGGGGTAATTTAAAGTTTTTAAGGGCTTAAATATACCAGAGGTACATGATTACCTTATTCTCCCTCCCTCCATCCCTCCCTCCTTCCCTTGCTTCCTTTCCTTTCCTTTCCTTTCCTTTCCTTTCCTTTCCTTTCCTTTCCTTTCCTTTCCTTCCTTCCTTTTTCTTTCTTCTATCTCTCCATCCATCACCTTTCTATCAGTCTATTGCACAATAAGTCCAAGAGTTGTCAGTAGTAAAACAATGATAAGACACAGCAGATACTCTAGAAAAATGTATGTGTTGTGTCCAATAGAGTGATTAGAAACACAAATTCCAAGGGAAACCTGAGAACTCTCTACAAAGCAAAAACTTACAAGCAAGAAAGAAATGAAGAGGAACACAACACCTATGAGAGAAAAAGATGGTATCCCCCGAAAGAAAAAAAATGCCTTCTCCCATGTTTCCCCTTATATAAAGACTGTGAAGAGTGAGCGGCACCTTTCTGAATAATTCCAGGAACTGAACACAAAGACAAGGACATGGCATGGACTCGCCCATAATTTCTGTAAGGACCATATGTGATGTTCACTATGGAGAACTTCAGGTTGCCTCAGGGAACATACATACGGAAAAATCAACTCAAGAACATCTGTCATTTCTTCAATCAATACACAGGTGGGGGTTTGGTGATACAGGGGAACTTCAAGTTTTACATACTTTCATTGATTTAGTGTTTAAACACCATTTCCTATTAATTAACTTTTATTCTAGTGATTTGGGGTTTTCAATAAGAAACTAAGGGAGTTGACAGATACATTTGTTGCATGTATCACGTATGCCCAAAAGGTTTGGCATGGTAAGGAGAAACGAGGTTTTGGGGAACAAAGAAATGGAAATGCCAGCAAAGTCAGCATTCTATGAAAACAACCTACAGAGGGCTAGCCCTGATTGTTATAGATAATGGGTGTGTATTGCATATTCACATATTTTTAGAGCCTATATGCATATGAGGTCTGTCCATAAAGTATCCAGCCATTGTTAATATAATGAAAACAGTTTGCACGACATATCGGTGTAACCTGGCAGCCAAGGAGAGTGGACTGGGATGCGCATGTCTGAACAATGACGACTTCACTGTACTAGTCAGTGGGGCCCTAGACCTCATTGGGTGATCCTGTGTTCTGTGTGGCTGTCACATTCAAAATGAGTAGAGCAATGAATCTGCATCAAATTTTGCCTTAAGCTTGAACATTCCTCCACAGAAACTAGGCAGATGATTTAGAAGGCTTTCAGTGACGATGCAACAAGTGCACTGCAAGTAAAAGTGTGGCACAAACACTTCAAAGAAGGTCAAGAATCTGTTGAAGGTGAGCCATGTTCTGGAAGGTCTACAACAAACAGAACACCTGAGAATGTTGAACGTGTATGGTTAGGTTAAGAGATGCCAAGAGAACTGTGTGAGGTCCCAAGGTGCCTACTTTGAAGTGGACTGAGGCGTCATTGTCGTATGTACAACGTTTCTTGTATCTTGTATCTTTTTCAATAAATGTGTCTATTTTTCCTATTATATGGCTGGATACTTTCCAGGCAGACCTTGTATATTCCAATACAAGTAATATCATGAATTTGAGCAGGTAAAAAATTGTCATCTCTCTGGCTCTTGCTAATTCTCTAACTTGCCAGGTCTGTTTTGCTGTAGGATTTTCAATAAACACTTCTGAGAATACTCCTCCACCTGGATTTAAAGTAATTTGCATTTCCTCTGGTCTGAAACCAATTCGCCGCGGGTATAGGCTTAAGTAATTACAAATATCAGATACAATTTTAGTAATTGCATTTCTTGTCTGAAAGTGGTATTCACAGAAAATATAACTGTAGGTAAACATATCAAGTGTGTGTGTTTGCATGAAGAACAAAACAAAACCCTTGCGGTGTCTGTAGCTGGCGAATGCTAATCAGGTTAAAAAGTCAGCCTGATTTCTACATTTAACGAATTTGATGAAGGAAAAAAGTCATTACTGCAAATTTTTAAAGAAATATCTTCATGTTGGGCATAGAGGAAAAGAAGGTTTAAACAGGTGGCCTTGATATTTGGGGAAAAGCTGGACTGATTTTCAACTGCAATTTGGAGTGAAGAGTAGAATGTTGATACTAGCAGTGCCTTGCAGGCAGCTTCCTGGGATATTTAGCCTTGCTAGAATCAGGCTTCGTATCAACCTGATGAGGTTTATTTCCATAATTGGAAATCTGGTGAAGACAAGGGAAGTAGTATGTGCATAGTTATAACCCTAAGCTGGCCCCCAACACTTCCTGACCATCCATTATGTTAGAGTCCTGTACTGTCTACAGGTGATTTAGTGATAAGGGGGGTTTGTGGAGGGAAAGAAAGGCAGGAAGATTTAGGATTAATTTTAAAAGAAGACAGATATACTTCCCATCTTTAAACAATTTAAATAGTAGCTTCCTGAGAAGGGAGGCATCTAATAAGTCAATCCAATTGGCTCTTCCACCACTTGACTCTTAACTACCTATATTACATACATTAGTCTAAGTTCTATTCTGTGGATCTATACAGAAAAATTTAATCTCTCCTCTTCATGGCGGACTTACACATTTTGAAGGCAGCTATGGTGTGTTCTGCAATGATCTGTTTTGAAGATCAGATATCCCTATTTCCTGCAAGCATTCCTCATCATGAAAGTTTCAGCCTTTTCATCAGGCTGTTACTCTTCTCTGAATTCATTCATTTAGCAAAGATTTATTGTGTACTAACTATACACCAGGCATGCCTAGAGCTAGGATATAGAAGTAAGTAAGATATAGTCTCGTCCATAAAAGAGTTCTGGGGCTAGAGGGTGAGCCAATGAAAACAAATATATTATAAGTGCTGTACTAGACATATGCATACAGAGTTATGGCAATCATTTTTCTTTTTGGGGCAGAAATAAGCAAAATGTTTCAGGTAAGGTTTGACTGGTACAGAGCAGAGAGGGTCTGTTATATTGATAAGGAAAACCCCCATCTATTACTTAGCACAGCAGCCACCTGAGACCCCCACCCCTCACAGAAGACCTGCATCAGCATAATACTAACCCAACACCTGGCTCATCAACTAATCTGTTACCTGGCACATCAGCATAACACTAAATCTATTACCCGGCGCATCAGCATAACACTAAACCTATTACCTGGTGCAGCAACTAACCTATTACCTGGTGCATCAACATAATACTAACCTATTACCTGACACATCAGCTAATCTATTACCTGGCAGGCATTAGTCACCTGAGACCCCACCACTTGGATCATCCCAACTTAATAAAAGTGGGAAAAATTGGGTAGACAGACAGGGCTCAAAATTTGGTGGCGAGACCCCTCTGAGCCCGCCGGCAAATAAACCTTGATTCTCTGACTCTGCGTGTGCCGCTTGGTTTGTCCTCGGGACCACTGGCTGTAACACTTGCTGTAACGATATCTTAGAATTAAAAAAATCACATCTGTATCTATACTATGTGCCCCTTTTCATACCTGATGTTATTTATTTATGACTTTGATCTCTTTTTCTTTATCATACTTCTCAAAAAATTGTTTATTTTATTGATTCTTATTTTTATTAATATCCATTTTTATTCTTATTAATTCCTTCTGCTTTTAAAAAAATCACTTTCTTATTTTTTTTCTAGCTTTTTGAGTTTATTAATTTTCAACCTTCTTGATCTCTAGTAGATTCTTTTAAGTCTATATATCTCTCTTGGGTACCGCTGTAGCAACTCCATAGGCTCGGTTGTCTGAGGTTCTTGTAATGGCTCGATTATAAACAGTTTATAAAGTTAGGTTTGGCTGGCTGCATGGTGCTCCCACTGCTCAGATCGTGTGATGCATACCCTTCGTCAGATCTCCACGTTCCTGCTAAGGGGACACTTGGGGCAACTGCCCCTGAAGAGGGCCCCCCTCCCTGCAGCAGCCTCTTGACCTCAACAGCTGTTTTGAAAGGAGCAGCAACATCATCTCTAATTAGGGCAGACAACGAGGGGAGCTGGCAAATGGGTATGTTTTTCTTAGCTATGTTGCCAAGATGAGAAATTTCAGTTCTGGAGGAAGACCCCTTGCCAGCATGACTAGTTAAAACAAGAATATGATTGCGCCTAGATTTCATCAGAACACGATGAGGCACATCATTAAGCAGGCAAAGGGAGGTGGACTTGTGGAAATCTCCTCTCCTACTCATGCAAAGCAGTACAGTACAGGGTGCATACAGGGGACCCCGTAAAACTCAGGATGCCTGCTAGGCTGGCACTTATGAAAATGCTGCATGCAGCCCATTTGTTACTCTTTGTCTGTTCCTCTTCCTTCTTAAAATCATTTTCTTCAGGATACAGTGGTTTCCAGCTCCTCTTGTTCTCTTCCCTGTCAAAATTTTCCCTTAAGAAAAGATCTGGAAATACCAAGATATAAATGACTGATATTAAATACTTAATAATACTGCCTCGCTCAGGCCAACACTCATTTTAAAGGGAACACAAAGCCTTACAGTAAAGGAAATCAGCCTGTATTTCTAGAATTTTCATCATTCGTAGTATGAAGATTATTTGGAGGCAGTAGGAGATCTAGACCCAAATACTAATGGGGGGTTGGCTGGTATCTTAAATGATTGAAAAGGGCAGCATGTACGTAACGTTGTGGTTCTTAACCAGTGGCAAGAACCCCCAGCCCCAGTGAACATTGGCAAGGTCTGGACATATTTTTGGAACAATTGGGAGTGATGGGGCTGGGGAGAGGGGCGTGTGCTACTGGCATCCAGTGGGCAGAGGCCAGGGATGCTGCTAAACATCCTACAATGTACAGGACAGCCTCACAACAAAGAATTAGCTGGCCCCAAATGCCAACAGTGCCAAGGTTGAAAACGTTGGTGTACAGTGATAGGTATTTGGCAAAGGACATTGACCCCCATGTTGGACAGACAGCAGGGAAAGCTTCAGTTGCCAGTTGGAGGCCACTTTCCCTGAATAAAGGGGCTCCCACTGCTCAACAATTAGAGTGACCCTCAGTGCAGTGCAGCAGGATCTTCTGACTTCTTTGGAGAATTCAAAAATCCAAATTTTTATGTGACACGTCTAGATATTAAAACACCAGCAATGAATCCAAATTAATGAAGTTGAGAGAGCGACACAACACAATGCCATGGGCTGGACTTGTCCCTTTGGTGGCTGAGTTGACAAGCTGTGACCAGATTGACCTGGCCCATAGTTGTGGCTGTGGGTTGTAAAGCCAGGACAAGTTTCTAGGGGTCAGTCCTTCTGTCTGCAAAGACCAGGACTGAAGCACAAGCCAAGAAGAGGTCTGTTTTAGCAGGGAGGGGGGGGGGGGGCGTCCAACAAAGTATTCATTGCTCTAGCACAATTTAACATGGTTTGCTAAAGCAATTTTGCCTTTTCCTCTTGTAAAAATCTCTTTCTTGGACTTAATATGCACATTTCAGATTCTGGGGTTTTGTCTTACTAATTCAAATATCTACCAAACAGAGTTGGCTGTTGAAGAGGTTAAATAAGATAATATATGTGAAAGTTCATAGCGCAGTGTCTTCTGGCACAAAAAGAAATGTTCATGGATTCTAACTACAAAGATAAAACTTCCCTATCTGAATGGGACCACAGGCATTTTTTTTTTTAACTGGATAGAATCAGTGACCGGCTCCTGGGCTAATGAGCTGAGTTCACTGGCTTGAATTTAGAGGGCAAACACATGTTCTTTGTGTCTGGGAGGTATGCTTGAGATTTCCTTTGTCTCTCCCAGCTTTGGGGAAAAGCAAATTTGGCATAGCCTTTGAATGTTTGCCTCCCCCACACTTTTTTTCATCTGGAAGCGTTGTAAATTTGCCTTGTTAAAAACAAGCACCATCTTCATACCTGCTGAAACCTAATTCTCATCCAGAGGTGATTGATGAACAGAGGGGGAGGTGATACTGCAGACACAGACAGCCCATCCGCCCCATGCAGGTACCCTGGCCTGGCTGCACTGACCCAGGAGGGAGGCCCTGGGGAAAGAACTCTTTTGATTGTGACTCAAGCCTCCCCCAGCCCAGCTCAAGCCATGAGAAGTGTTGTCAATGAGACGGGCCAATTTTACCCATCTTACACAATAGTGCATCACAGACTTTCCAAGAAGACACCATTCAGGGTGAATCACCAAATTCAGGATGAAAAGGTTTTGATTTGCAAAAGCGCTCTAGCATTTCTCTTTAGAGCTGGAGATGGCAGGGAAAGAACCGACATGCATACAGCTGCTTCACCTTTGGGCCAGGTGTGCTGGCAAGCTCTCCACACTGCAGCAGGGCGAGTGCACCCAACATTCACAGGCGCCTTTGTCACACTGTGGGTGCCAGGGCTCGTGAATGGCTTATTTAAGGAGGAAAAGAATAAGAGGGTGCTAGTAACGGTGGGGTATTCAAGTGAGTGCAATTGAGTCAAAGCATGAACTGCAGGTTAACAGCAACTGAAATTAACGTTAAAAGTTTTGGGTCTTTAAATGGATTTCATCAACACAGGTAAGAGATGATGAGAGAGAATACTAGATTAAGGCTTGTGTCACTTAGGATGATTTCAGCGACAAGTAAGTGAAAATCTATCTAAAGTGCATTAAACCCTTCTTACTCAAAGTTTAGGCTCAGAACTGGCAGCATCACCATCACCTGGGAGCTTGTCAGAATTGCAGAATCCACAGCCCCAGCCCAGGCCTCCTGAATCGGAACCTACATTTTAACAAGACACACAGGTTATGTGCATGTGTCTTATAGTTTGAGAACCATTACCTTAAAAAAGGACAATTTTTAATATCAGATAACAAGTACACCAGTTAACTAACCAGCGTTGCTTAACTCCGCAACTCAACCATGTCAAGTAGGGCCTGGGTGTTTTCCATTGCTCTGCTTTGCTATGTTTAGTGTGTTTACTTTTATACTCAGGTTTATGGTCCTGTGGTTACAAGATAGCTGCAGAAGCTCTGGACATCACCTCACACAGCTGCATGAAGGGGTGAGAAAAAGGAAGCTTCCTCTACAATGTGCCTTTTTAACAACAAAGAAATATTTTCTGGAAGTCATTTAGATCTCCCCTCATGTGACATGTCTCATAGCTAATGGGCCAGAATTACAATCACTTACCCATTCCTAAAGCAATCATAGACCAGGGGATTAGAATGATGCTGACTGGCTAAGGCCAATGAACATTTAACCCCTGGAACCAGGTGGAGGCTTGGCCTCCATTGAAGCTTGTGGCGGCTAACTATGAGCAAATGAGGTTCTGCAACTTGGAAGAAATAAGAGTGGAGAGGGGAGATAGCTGGTGAGAAAAGCAATGGTGAGTGCTGCAGGAAGTTTTTTGAGACTGATCTTGTATATCTTGGGACATTAGTAATTTCCTCTAGAATACTTGTTTGAGGGTTAAAAAAGAAGTCTGCCTTTAATTTGGATCTATGACTGATGCAAGGGTTATGATCCTGGCGCATATACAGACTTGGGTAGTTTGTGCTACAGGAAATCCTTAATGATAGAATAATTACAAAAGATTAGAATGAGGAGGCTAGAAGGGACTTTTTAATCTACTTAGTCTGGTGCCTTTATTCTATAGATGAACAAAAAGTCCAAATGGTTTATATACTGGTCAGCTGTGGTGGGATTGGAATGTATTCTCCCTTTATGTGCTACCATCTTGATGGGAGGTAGTTCATCTTTTCAACTTGAAATCTGTATTTTGAAGATCTGCAACATTTTATATCTCTGGGAATACGAATACTTATGTAGAATGAATCACATAGAGGCCATTTTAAGACCACCTAAGGGAAATAGGATTCAATTAAACAGGTCATAGGATTCTAGAGCCATGAGACCCAGAAGAAGCCAGGGCTATGTCTGATGCAGTCTGTAAGCACTCAAGAAGTGCTTGTAGGGCAATTAATGGAGTGGATAAATGAATTAAGTACAAGTACTTCTTTCTATAAAGAGAATTGCCATGTGACCTGTCTTCACTGTTGACATTTTTATTTGGTGTACATTGTTTTTATTGACTTATTTGAATGAGTAGGATATAACCAATGGAGTTATGAATATACATTTTCTCTTTCATACTCTTATTTCTAAGGGACTGAAAGAGGAAAGGCAAATACAATATTATTCAGCATTAATAAACTTAAAGTAGTCCCCCTTAACCACTGGGAGTATTTTACAAGACCCCGATGGATGCCTGAAAGTGTGGATGATACTGAACCTGAGTTCTCACTCAGAACACATTTCTGTGCATGTCTTCCATCCACAAATGTAATGCTTTTTCCATCTTATCATACACTGTGGCCATAACTTTTGCAGTTTGAGGTGCAACAGCAAAACTAGCAGGAATTTCTTTTTCCTTCTTTAAGATTTCAGATGGACTATTCATTCTAACCACAGATATCAGCAACCTTAGCATACGATTTTTTTTCTTCCTTATTAAGTCAAGAACTTTCGCCTTTTCACTTAAAGAAAGCACTTTACAGCTTCTCTTTGGTATATCCAAATTGCCAGCATCACTTTCGGGCCATTATTAAGTAAAATAAGTGTTAACTTGAACACAAGCACTGTGATATGGTGACAGTTGATCTGATCATCAGGATGGCTGCTAAGCGACTTAGAGGCGGGGAGTGTCTAACAGCGTGAATATGCTGAACAAAGGGAATGGTTCATGTCCCTGGCAGGAGGGTACGGGACAGTGCGACATTTCATCATGCTACTCAGAATGCAATTTCAAACTTATAAATTGTCTAGTTCTGGAATTTTCCATTTAATATTTTTGGACCACAGTTGACCAAGGATCACTGAAACTGCAGAAAGTAAAACTGTGGATTCAGGGTAGGGGACTACTGCATCATGTTTAGGTCAAGGAAGAAAGTCTTCACATTATTCTCTGGGCAATTGTGACTACTTTGGAAATGTTTTGTCAGTTCCCTGAACCATATCTTAATGAGGACATTGATAAAGTATACAGCGATGTCATCGATAATTGTAAAAATTAGGGCTAGGCATTGTGTTAAACACTTTTACATTTTTTTCATTAAATCATTACAAAACTCTTGTGAGGCAGGCATCTCAAAGATGAGAAAACAGAAGCTCAGAGAAATTAATTAATCTAAGGACAGCTACTAAGCAGTGAAACCAGTATTTGAACTCAGGACTATCTGATTCCTAAATTCACCATCATGATAGCTAATGTGTCTAAGCATTTATTTTATGGGCGGTATTGTTCTAAGTGCATTATTTCATTAATCTTAACAAAAAGTCTATGAGGTGGGAAATATTTATTATTTCCTCTTACAGGTAAGGAAATTGAAACTTAGAGAGGTTGAGTAACCTACCCGTATCTGTGCAACACAGGTCTGATCACCATGCTATTGCTTGCAGATGGTGAGGAGCACAATATTATATCCTATGTTGCTCAAGAGAGCAGAATTAGGACTTAGAAGAACTTTCTGAGGATTAGTCTTTGCCAACAATAAACCCATCAGCCTCAACTACAAGTGAGCTGGTGAGATCTAACAAACATTACTGTTAAGGGGGTGTAGCTGGATTTACTGCATGTAATTAGACACAGGACTAGATCATCTCTAATGTCTGTTACCAGAATAGGGTTCTGTAAATAGTCTAAGTCTTTTCTGAGGCAATTTTAGTTTCAGTACCCGGTCATTCACTTGATTGGAAGTGTGTACTCTGCAAAAAGAGAAAGGGATAGGTACAGAAAGGAGACTCTTCCTTTCATTTTCATGTCCTTTGCTCTCCCACATGCCTACCCCACCTCTAGCTCTTATACTCAAACCTCTACACTTGCAGTTTACTGTAGATGCCATCATGCTTTGCCACAACTGGACAAGTAGGTTTCCCAACACCCAATTCTCATTTAAAAATTAAGGTGTTTCCACATCTTTTAAAAGAAGTTTTTCTAAATAAGAGTTGGACCCATGTTTAGATATATTTATCACTTATTCCAAAACCAATGTTTAATAGTCTAAAAGCCTCTGTCTAAAAGTGTGAGCAATAGTTGAAGCTTTCATCAGTGTAAAGCTTGGGCAATACTTTACTGTAGAAAATGGCTAATTAATTTCTGTGAAGTTAAGATAGTGGTTCATAGGAACTCTAATCTGTTTTGAGAAATGTGTACAAAATTAACGTTTGCCCAGAGAAGCATTTCCAAATGTCTCCATCCGGTTCGGCTCCATTCTGAGGAGAAACAGAATGATGCTTCAGTAACTTGAAACTTTACTAAGTGAACTAATCCTGCCTTTGAAACAGTGGACTGAAGCTCAAAAGACAAGCTTCTTAGACTAATACTGGTCACTTTCTCTTTTCTCACTCTCTCTCCCAATTCCCTTTTCTTTTTCTTCCCCTGCCTATCCTTTCACTTTGGAAACCATTGGTTTCAAAAATGCATCTGTAGTTGTTTATTTTATGTGTGTCTGGTTTTATGGGTGTGTGGAGCTCCTGAAACTAAATTAATTTTAAATGAGTTTTAATTACTAATGCTTTGGGCCATTGCCCTTAACAAAGTCAACACAACAATCAGAGTTACCTTAGTTTGTCTCTTTGAAGAATGTCCTCATTCGTTTGGGCTCATATTAAACAGAGCAGATTTCTAACTAGAAAAACAAACAAATAATATAAAACTACTGCTATATTTGAATGCCTGAATTTATGTTTCTTTCAAAAACAGCTACAGGAAACAGGATTTGAAGTGTGCATAAAAGGATTTTTGTTTGTTAATAATATCTTGTTATTTTTAAAAGGTGGAGAGAATGCTATTCATGATATAATGTTATGTAAATGCAAAAGCAGAGGTTGAATCATGACCTGAAGGTTTGAATTCTGTTCTTAGCTTGTCACAGAGTGCTTTGTGTGCAACATTAGAGAAATCGGCTTACTTCTCCATACAGTGTCCCCTTGTAAATTAAGGGTAATCAACTCCTAGTTCAAAAGTGAAGGGATAATGAGATAATGTTCAAAATGGCTTTTAAGTTTCTACCTATAGAGGTTGAAGGTGAAAAAAGAACATTGCAACATCTGTGGATACCCCCTCCCGGGAGGGAAG
The DNA here is from genome assembly GCA_028533085.1 of Varecia variegata. Taxonomy (NCBI): domain Eukaryota; kingdom Metazoa; phylum Chordata; class Mammalia; order Primates; family Lemuridae; genus Varecia; species Varecia variegata. The sequence goes on along the minus strand of CM052440.1, from coordinate 102,832,023 downwards.
GCTACTCGTGTTGTTCCCAGTGGAATGTTCTGTTCAATCAGTGGCCATCACTTGAGTGGTTGATAATAATAAGCTTAGATTGGCCGCAGATAAAAATGGGAAAGGTTGATTAAGTCATTTAGTCCCTTGACAATTTTGCAAACCAAGCGATTCTTCTAAGCATCGGTCTTAAACTGTACAATGTAAGGACTGGCCAAATAAGCAGGGTTCTGCATTCCATATATTGCAGACCTTTGACCATTTCCATTCTCTCAAAATTAAGATAAAATTTCCTTTATCCAAATTTATTATTAGTGATTCCCAAGGAGTCTTTAACACCTCATTTATCCCTCTTAGTTGAAAATGTGCTAAAGTACCTAGGTAGTAGAAACACCAACCCCACGGTTGTCAGTTGGTTAATTTGTTAATCAGTTAAATTTGTGGTATGGTATGACAGAAACATGAATCTTTCTAAGCAAAATATCAAATCTATACCCCAGTCTTCACCTCATGCCCAGACATGTTAGTATAATTAGTATAGAAGACATATTAATTAATATAATTAGATAATTAGTATAGAAGGCATATTAATACAGAAAAGAAACAGTGATTTAAAATAAAAACTCCAAATATAAATTTCCTGGGACAAGTTCAGAAAGAGAAAAGTAATTTTTTCCTTCTAGATTCTCTCTAAAATTTACTTTATACTCATATTTAGAGCAGCTCTCAGTCTATTTCAATTATACAATGTATCTAAATGTGCAACAGCAAGTAAAAATTCAAGCAATTATTTATTTGAATTTTTTTTATTTTTGTTTGCTTCTTTTTTCTTCTTTTTTATTTTTAAATTTAAAATTTTTTTCGACCAATTACTTATTAATAAGAACAATATATTACATTTTTCTAGTGGTTTACAGTTTGCAAAGTGCTTGAGCTTACTCTTCTTTACCATATCTGCTTATTTTTCTCAAAAGATTTTAAAAACAAATTATTTATGTAATTGCCTCAACTTTACATTGGAAGTCTTCTCTCATTTATTCATTACTTGTTGGATTTATGCCTATTTGAAAATTTACAAAGTAGGTGATGCTGAAGAACACCCCTGAAGCTCAGATTCCAGGGTAATGCACAAGGACTGCCATAAGCGGCACGTATACGTGCACACACGTACGTACACTCAGCTTCAACTTTGCCTTGGCTGGTATTCCCAGCCAGAAATTACTTTTCTTTCAAATCCCCCTTGATAACTCACATTATATGTAATTTCTTTCAATGGCTGCTCACCATTGTGGACTTTTCTGTAAAAGCAAAAAGCCTGGATAAAAGAAGATTGAATCAGAAGAAGAAAAAATAGTTTGAAGAAGAAAACATAGTTGGGTAAATGAGGGAAAGGCTAATGGCATCTTTTTAAAGTTATATGTCCATTTCCAAAACTTGTGCTTTCCTCTTTGAGATGCAATTTAAGTTCCAGAGGATTCTTAACACTTTAGAATAAAACTTTATTTTCTTGTTCTGAATAATGTTAAATATAGGTCACCATTTGAAGAAACAATGACTGATCATTTGTTTTGTCAAGTAAATAGGAGCAGCAGAATTGACCGGAGGGGACCTCAGAAAGGAAAAAAGGGAGAAGGGTACTTACAAAGTGAAATGAAGGTGTTTGATTGGGACACAACCATGAGCACTATTTAGCAGAGTGCTTGTGATTACTAAATCACAGAACCATGGAGAGAAAGGGACCCAAATGCATCTTTAATTTTCACCCATGTGTCTTAGGCAATAGTACACACATATAGGAGCCCCCAGTGAAAATTTATTCACTATTGTTTTTTTATCATTGTTGCATCCCTCACTCCTCATTCCAGCCACACTGACCTTTTATCACTTCCCCCAATGTTCAGGGCTTCCTCTTGCCTCAAGACCTTTGCAAATGTTAAAACATTCACCAGCAACAGCGCTGATCTAGATCGCGTTTGGTCTGCCACAATGATGGATGATACAGCTGGTTCTACAGATGTGAGGTGTGACACCCTGAATCCTGTGCTATTGAATCCTGCGCTATCGGGGCCACTCAACTGGGACACTGGAAAGTGCTGTGAAGAGAGCACAGAGCAATGGGATGACATGCCATCCAGGAGGGAATCTTGGAAGTAACCAAGCAGGAAGAGGAAGAAGAAGAGGCAACAGAGGAAGCAGAGAAGTGGTCATGGAAATAGGAGTATCAGCTCAGGGCAGTGGCTCAGGAGACAAAGAAAGAAGAGTTTTAAGAAAGCAGATACTACCAGTACTGGGTGGATATTGTACTAAGCACAGTTCCTGCAGCTAGAAAGCACTTCATAGGCCTTTTTCCATTCATTTATTCATTTATTCACTCATCTATTCTTTCATGCATTCTACAAATATGCATGTGTAGCTACTGAGTACCAGATGCTAGTAACACAGAAATGAACAAAACAGTCATTGTTCATAAAGCTAACATTCTGGAGGAAGAGGGAGTGGGGTGAGGAGAAACAATAAACAAATTAAAAATAAATATATAAGATAATATTGGATGATAATAAATGCTATGGAAGAGAAGAAAGTTAAGGGAATAGAAAGATCAGATGGTGTTACTTTGGGTAGGGCAGACAGGAGAAACTTCTGTGGTAGGGGGATATTTAAATGGAGAACGGAATAAAGTGAGGCATGTGATGTTAGCAGTTGTGATTGATGTGATGATGATGATGATGACCACGATGATTAAGACTTAAAGAGGATTGTGTCAAGCTGCCAAGAGACGAGAGAAGTATAAGAAGGAGAAAAGGATCAACAGCTCAAATGCAACAGAGATGTCAAAATAAGGGAAGGACAGAAACATTCTCATTGGATTGTTTGATTTGACAATTAAAGAGGTTGGTGACCCTAAAGAGAATAGTTGCAATGACTTGTTTGGAAGGAAAATCACCTGCAGAAGATTAAAGCATAAGAGCATAATACGATATGATATAGGGGAGATGTCTTGAAAATGTTTGGAAATGAAGTAAAAGGTGTGTAGAGAGTGGCTAGATGCAAAACAATATAAAACTAGGTTTTTGCTTTGTTTATTTTCCCCTCAAAACTAGGAACTATTTACATTTGGGGCCAAATAATTTTTGGTTGTAGGGGTGGGCGAGGGGGCTGTTCTGTGCATTGTAGGGCATTAAGCAGCAGCCCTGACCTCTACCCACTAGATGCCAGTATCACCCACCCACCCAGCATGACAACCAGAAATGACACCAGACATTGCTAAATGTCCCCTGAAGGCAAAATCACCCCCAGTTGGAAACCACTGCCTTAGACTGAAGTGACCTGTGTATGTTTGAAACGGCAGAGAAAGAGCCCATGGAGAGGAAGAAAGAAAAGATATTGAAAAGGGAGAGTCTCAGTCTACAGCCAGGAAGTTCAACATGTTTCCCTGCAAGTGAGAAAAAGCAGAACTATAGGGACTGTTAATAAATGCTTTGTTTTATGAGTTGAGGAACAAATGTTGTCATTCTAAATTAAGAAGGGGCATTCAGGCTGAAAATTAAAAGAAAAAATATATTTGTTGGAACAATTTGGAAACCAGCATGCAAACTCTCAAGGAAATGCAGTATTATTAAAAAAGAGAATCCATTAGTTATCCTTTTACATATTAGTACAATTAAACCAAATGAGCAAGTAGTTCGAGTTGGAGAGCAGATCACGTGATCCACAAACTGTCCCTTAGTCTGGGAAGTGCTTAATTTGGGATTGAAGACAGATGTTTCTAATGTGACTCATGTATTTTTACCACTTTCTCATGGGCATGGGCTGAGATTATTCCTTTCTGTCTCCTGGTGATGTCAGAGTCTTGTTTACACAGGATGAGCCCGCCTAAGTCAAAGCTAGCCCTAAGTCACATGGTGCATGGTAAAAATACATAGGCGGGCTTCTCTTTAGATAGGATACAGTTGCAATATGTATGGGAATAGACTTGGTTTCTAGGTTGAGTATGTAAAGTTTAGAAATTGGGCAATGTTCTAGGACAACAGCATTTCCAAGTTGAGAAGAATCATTGTGATTGCCTTCACAAACACTTTATAATTTCTCAGGTTGTCATTTCAAGTATGGCACATGAAAAATAAAAGTTGTGCTTCTTGTAAAAAGACAAAAAATGTGAACATGCTACTTGGCAATTAAGTCCTTTTTTTCCCTACACTAAAATCAAATGTTAATCTGCACCTGAAAAGGCAACGAGCATTTACTGTGAACCTACTCTATATAGAGAGCTATGGTAATTATTTTACATGCATAGTGTTTTGAAAGCCTCATGACAACGCAATATTATTCCCGTGCAAGGGAGGAAAACTAGTGATCACAAAATCATACTGCAAAACCCAGCAACATAGAAACAGCTGTTTTATGTCCACGGTTTCTCTTTGGACATTCTCTCCCCAGTGATTTGTACCAGTCTCTGATGAGATCGTGACTTCTTTTTAACAGTAAACTCACAAACCTAACCACTTTGGACAGATAATCTGGTGGTCTATTTTGTTCAGCCAGTCCCTGTCCAGTAGAGTTGGGTGAACAGATCTGACTTGGGCTGCTCCCTTCATGCCTTGCAGAGTTCCCTGCAAGCCCTCCTGGCAGACCTCTCTACCCACACACTGAGGAAATCATCCATGAAGGGTAAAACCAGATGTCACAAAGACATAATTTTCTTTGAGATTTGAAATAAGGACTTGAGTCTGGCCATTGTCCTCCATATTGATAGGCAAGATCTTTTAATTTAGTAAACTTTTGTAAGCAAGTTTATTGTGTTGCAAGATTTGTTGGAATTTATTAAATCCAAAAGAAAAAACAAAAACCCCAGAGAATCATTAATTTTTTCTAAGTGACTGATTTCTATTACAAGGGGCCTTTCTTTGGATGAGTAGTTCTGGTCTAATCTATACATTTTTAAAGCTTTCATAGTAACTGTTATTATGCGCTATAGCTATGTATTTACATTATATATGTATCTGCTACTCCAAGTATTTTGTTTGTTTGCTTACATGCTTTTCATTTGGCTCTTAGGAACCCAAACAACCCACAATAACTTGCTGAGTATATTTAGCCCCAGGACAAAAGAATGTCTGTGACAAACTTCACTTCTCCCAAACAGTAAAAGGGGACATACCAAAGTGATTAAAAATATATAGATATCTGTGGATGTAAGCTTCAGAGCATTCAATGTAAAAGCATCCCATGTGTCTCTAATCCAGCATCTCGCTCAACCAAACAAGGGATCTATCCCTAACGTGCCTGTAGACGAAATGATTCCCAAGGCATAGTTGGGTGGGCCAGTGGGGAAAGATGGACAGGTGGCCTCTGTGGCTATGAGGTGGCCAGTGAGAGAGACAAATCCCTTCCCCCACTCCCATGGCCGTGTGTGCCACTCTTCCTCTATACAAAGACAATTTGCTTTTCATGTAGTAATGAAGAACAATGTTTAACAGACAAAGGAGCTTCTAGTTTATTATTGTGCTGTCTTTGACTAGAGCTAGATGCTGGGAAAAATGGTAATTCACAGTGTGAATGCTTCTTTTCCAGCCGTACGGGTTATGGCTGAGCATGTACATTGTATATTGCAGATGGTACAATAGTGAACACTGTGAGAACGAGGAAAGAATGAATTACGACCTTTTTTTTTCTTGCTAGCCAAGAAACCAGGAATTTCTTTACAATGATTTTTATTTATGTGTGTGTGTGTGTGTGTGTGTGTGTGCGCGCGCGCGCATGCGTGCATGGGTTATTCCTTAGCAATATGCACTGCTGGATTCTGATAAATAATTTTAGGTTTTAGGGTTTTTAAATTAATGTATAAAATCTACCATGATGCTCTTAGAACACCTGTGTTCTCTTGCTTTTTTCCCCAGTAAACTGATACAAGGCACAGGTGGTAGCTCATTAACTTATTTCATGCAAATAAAAACATATTGCATGATTTCTTCTCCTTAACTATATAATCACTGAAACATGATGGTGCTGATTAAAGCAACAAACTTTGGGAGGGGAGAATTAAGGATCTTTTGTCAGTTCTCCTATGCTGAAGGGATCCACGGTACATGTAAATCTGATTTAAATGGAAAAGTGATGGGAATGTGTCTTTCCTATGTAAAAAACCTATTTTCCTCTACTTTGCCTTTTCTGTACGTCATAGGACACTCAGTGATATAGAATTGAAAAAAAAAAAAAAAGACCAAATTTCTCATGGGGATGAAGAAATTGGAAGCCCTGATGAGGAATCATCTGAAATAAGCAAGTTTATGTGTTTTGATTTAGTGTTCAGATATTCTTATCAATGATTTCCAGAAAGTGACATTGATTTGCTTTGGAAACAATGATGGAAAACCAGTGAATGTGTGCCGGAATGCTTTTAGAGTTCTAAAATCATACTGGAAAATGTCCGAGCATTCCAACACAACTATAAACAGTACCATGCTGTATTTGTGGGGGTGGCAAGTCTGTTTTTAAAAGTCTTTTGCGATATTATTTCTATGTTTTTAATTTATTGAATTAAAGCCAGATTTATTCAATTAAGATAATACACTTCAAGGTTAACTGCCATTTGCTGTTCATTTAGGCACGCTATTGTACAGTTATGTAAATTTCATGAACAGAGACACTACTTGAGTGTCTTAATTACAAGCAAAAAGTGTCATTTAAATATGAATTACGTGAATAGTTGCCTGTATTTCCTGTTTCTGTATTTTCTGTCTTCTTAAAATCTAAGGGCTACCCAGTGATCCATACATACTGTGTCATAAGATTTTTCTTTTTCCTATGAAAGAAAAATACTCACACTACTAAATATTACAAAAAGAAGTAAAGAAACATGTAAAAATGCCATTGTTAGGACATTGATCAGTATGCAGAGCCATTTCTGAATAACAAGGTGCCAATTTTTCCCAGTTGGCCACTGATAGTCATTTTCATATTGTTACTGAAATTTAAAAATTATTCCAGCTTATACTAGAGAAAATAATTTGCTACGTGTGTCATTTCCACAAATGCACTACATACGTGAGTTCATATTTTAAGAAATATCCCCTTTTAAAACTACCCATTTATAACATATCCAAACATTATATTTTCAGACTCCAGTGCTGGAATATGCATATTTTTGCCATTCCTTTATCTTTGTCCAAAGAAACATTTCTTTTCAATCTATTTAGAATTGTCACAACTATAGCTCTGTTTAGCAAACGTGACCCATGACCTGCTACTCTGCTGATTTCTGTGAAACAATTCCCCATGCATCTTGGACCAATATTGTTTTTGTTTGTTTCTGTGTTTTTGGACGGTCCTCGCGTGTATACGAAAATGACCTAGAGACAAATATGGCATTAATCATGATGGAAGGGAAGGATTCACAATTAGTTAATGAAAACCACACCTCAGTTCTGTGGAGTTTGTTCCCAGCGCCTGTCCTCAGAGTGGGACCTAGCTGCAGCCTGGGAAGATATTCCCAGCGCCCCCCCAAGGTAGCTCCTGTTTGCTCCCCCAGGAGTGAGAAGTTCACTATTCACTCGGTGCTTGCATCATCCTTTCCAACATGTTCCCACTGATACATTAAAGGAATTAATTGCTCATAATGATCTCACCATCTGTTAACAGAGGTTCATACCTACAGGCTGGTGGCATGCGGTGGTTCTATTCAGGGATCAATAGGCAATGCCGGGCGAAGGCTTTCCCACATTGCCTGCCTTTGCGTGCTGAAAGGAGGAGGAGGGCTCGGTGCCGGCCATCTGCTCCTTGTCTTTCTGTGCGAGACCTTGATGCGGTCCAGCACAGCTCTGATCTGACTCCAGTCCGATTGGAATGTGGCTGATCTGAGAGCCTCTCAAAGCTGTGAAAGTGAGTCAAAAGGAGGTGCCCATTGTCCGGCATGGCTGAAAGAAAATGATCACTTTAAAATTCATAACTCCCAGGTGCCTGCCATCTATTCATGGGAAAAACCCTCTGAACTTCTCTTCATTAGAGAGAGGGGAGTCTTGCTAAAAAGAGAGAAAAGGAAGTAGTTTGTGGGAATGTGCAGGGGATTTTCAGGCTAAACAAATGAGGAATTTGGAATTTTTCATTTGTATTAAAAGGGCTGTGCAAGGAAGGAGGAGCCCTTATTTTTTTTTTAAAGGAGAGCGGAGGCTTTCCTGGGGCACTGTAGCACTAATAAAGAGCATGTTCATTTGTCTCCAGGAGGATTCAAAGATCACTCTGTCTTTTTACTTTTATTACCTGAAGCTGAGAAAAATTCCCCATTTGATTGTAGACAACATTCTTCGTCAATTTCCATTCGTATTCCACAGGGGTACAATCTGAGTGGGAATTTAGGAAGAATGAGAGTCTGGGAAATTCCTGAATATGGTGTAGGTATCTATGGACACAGCGGAACTCAAATCTACTGGTGTTTCTTAGGAGAAGTTTACTTGGTGGTTTACCTGCATCTACCCACCTACCAAAGTATCTGCCAGAAGCAGAATCCTTTTTGTGCCTTGAACAACAAAAGAGCCATTAGGAAAGCCTAAAGACACAAAAAGACAATCTCTGTGCCTAGGCAATTTAAGATTCAGCTGAGTCTCAGAGCTGTGGGAATCATGGCGTGGTGGATCTTGGCTAGTGGTTGTTGTAGACAATTGATGTCGCGTGAGACTCACACAGGATTCGAAGAGGATTTATGGATTAATGGACTGAGAGCCAAACAAAAGTGCGAATAGAGAGACCTATGTTTTGTCTCTTGAAAATTTTTTATCTTACAGATGATGACACTTGAGACCCAAAAAGGTTAAGTGACATGGTCGAAATCACACGGAGTTTGTCATAGAACCTGGGTTATACCCTGCACTTACTAGCAGTTTTCTTTCCAACACTTCATACTTCCACCCTTCATGGTGTGGAGTTTAAAATGATTTCTGCTCAGCTTTCCATAATTAAAATATAAATTAGTATTGCCAACCTGAAGAATTTAATAGTTCCTTTTAAAATAAATTCTGAGCTCCAAGGAAGATTACAAATACTAACATGTATCACTAACACATATAAAAGAGAAAATCGATCAAGTAAGACACTAATATCTGGCAGGAAATATCTCAATGGATGACAGAACCCATTGGTGAAATATGATGGTAAAGTTTAGCTCTCTGGGACATCAATAACCAAATAAGGGAGGAAGGAGGAAAGGTAAAAGGTGGTGACATTTAATGCAGTCAAAAAAATCACCCTCTTGACAAGCAGGGGATCAAATAGAGTGGATGGTGGAAAGGAGATAGAAGAATCTAGAAATAATCTAAATTTCTTGAAATGAGAGAAGTTATGCCTAACAGAATTAGTGTTACTGGTCCTCCTTAACAGATCAGATACCACCACCTTAACCATATTTTTTCTGGAAATTTTTGATTCAGTCTATTGAGAACCTTTGTTTTATGTAACTTTTCCTCTATGGGAGCCTATCTTTAATTTTCAGTCCAATGGATGGGAACATAAAATTCTTCAGATGGAACTGTGACATTTGTATTTATAATTTGGAAAAATATCAAAGTCAATTATAGATTTATTCACTAATTCAGTTTTATTCTGAAACTATTAAATTGTTTGACCCTATAGTTTATGTAGTTAAAATTGGTGAAATACAGATAGGAAAAAAAACCCAATTCTGAATAGTACAAGTAGACTTAGAATTGGGATGAAGATTGACAGCAGCTAAAAGGAAATGACTAACATTTTCTCAAGTATTTCAGCTTCAGCCTACAGCTCAAGGGGAAACCTAGGGATTATTCTGGAAAAAATTAAAAATATCGGTAAGCCAAAAGAGGAAATGAATTAAAAGTTACCCACAATCCCCCTCTCAGGCATAACTACTGCTAACTATTCAGAGCATATATTAAACAACAAAATCAGCTCATAATATCCATATAATCTTATATAGTATTTAAGTTAAAATAGGAAATTACAAACATTTGACTGGTTTTAACCTACCAAAAAAATGACAAATCTTAAATGGGTCAATTTAAAAGCTTTTTATTCAGTCATATATTGTGAACTTCTTTCTTTTTAAATAAATATATACCGAAATCTATTTTTTGTGGACCCATAAATGGTTTAGGAACTATCTGAATACTTGTTGAAGGTTCTGGGTGTTTCAGCTCTTTTCGAGATTAGATTTAGAACTATATACAGATTTCACAGTGGAACTAACATAATTTATGCTGTGGGAATATCATTAAATAGACAATTACTTAAAACTTTAGTTATTTTTTTCTTTTGCAATGAAATGATGGCCTCTTTCTACTAATTAATACTCCCCCCTCATAATCACAAGTTTACAATAGGCTATATTCTATTATTAGACTAGGAGAAATATAGTTGATGAGAGTGTACCGTAAGAATGAGACAGATGCCAAGCTTGGTGGCATGTACCCATAGTCCCAGCTACCTGGAAGGCTGAGGCGGGAGGATCACTTGAGCCCAGGAGTTTGAGTCCAGCCTGGGCAACATAGCAAGATCCTGTGTCTTTAAAAAAAAAATGAATGAAACATACAAAGGCACTTAGGTCAAACAATGACAACGACAGAAGCAATACACTTAAAAATAACACCAATAACAAAATTCTAAACCAATAAACCAACAAACAAAAAATGGCAATGAAGACAGCACATAATTCCAAACAGTTCATTTCTTTAGGGGATTTGGGTGAAGGATACAGTTGGTGGGCCCACAGGGAATGGCCTGATAACTGGCTATGTTATGACTTGTGGGTACCAAAATTTTGACTTCAAGACTCAAACCTTTAATGTGTTCTAACACCCAGAGCAATACAGAATGGAATGTGTTTACATCAACTTTATTTCTAATTATTTCTCTTTTTCTGTCAAATGCCATAAGAGACCTAATAGCTGGATCACCTAATCCAGTCTTTGTTTTTCAGGGTTTTTCCCCCCCAACAGACTGTTATTAGGGCCCAAAATGCCCATGTCTTCTATAGGTGAATGCATTTTTTTTTCCTTTCACAGATCCTGTAGGGAAATTTCCTCCTCTTTTAATTATTCAGTTTTTGAAAATAGAACTTTCTTTTAAACTTGTCATTGCCATTGTCATCACTTTGCATTTGTTCAATCATCTGGCTCAATTTTGTTCCCAATTCTTGTGTTCAAAATTAATAAATAGGGAAGATTTTTAAAAGCACACAGCAAAAGCAAATACACTTTAATTCTACCCCCATCTTTCAATTCTCACAAAACAGAGCTTGTAGGGTTCGCTGGTCCCTAGGTTTTATTCTTTTCCCCTTCTCTTTTCTTTCTTTCTTTTTTTGAAAACCTGTGCACGGAAAGTAAAAGTTTATTGGGGGCAAGGGTTCAATGACTATTTTTCCCTCGAACAAATTAATCTTGTATAACCTGCATTATAAGGGCTATTTTTAAAAAGAGGAGGAAATAATCATTGGGGCCTTATTTGGAACTCTTGTGGGTTTGAGTTCACATTTGCACCAGCCAGAGATTTTCAATTAGCAGTGCCTTAGAAAACAGGGACCCCTGCCTTTGTCAGTGTCCTGTGGAAGAAGAAGAGCAAATAGATTGGAAATGGTCTTATGGCTCAAGCTCCTGGGAAAATGTAACAGGTGTTACAGCTCAGCTGGGTGTGAGATTTATGAAAAAAGCCCACTCAGACTTTGCCCATAGAATTCTGCTTTCTAGCCAGGGCTTCAAGTAGGAAGAAACTAATGACTTCATTACCATCTCAATTCTGGGAAATGCCTGGTCCAGACCTGACTCATTAAAGGAAAGGTATAGCAAGCACTCTGGGTGACCTTACAAGATCAAAATGTTATTTAGAGCAATTCCATTAGTCAGGGCCATAAACCTGAAAGAACACACCCTTTAGGAATAACACTTTGGCTATAAAATGAGAAAAAAACAAAAACAAAAACAAAATAAGCCCATACAAAAAAGGAGGGAGAAAGAAGGGAAAAAACCCATATTCTGTAATCATCATGCTTCCCTATTTCCTCCACCCTCTTTGAAAAGCTTCCACTTCTAACACTTCTTCCCCTCACTCTGTGTTGTGACACATTAAATGGCTCTCGTCGCTGTCCCATTTCCAGTGGATTATAATTGAGGGGGGGATGTGAAGTGGAAGCCAGGAATGATGTCAAATTTCCAAGCAGCAGAAGATGAACTAAATCTCTTCCGTACTAATAGTGCTTAATAGTACTAACAGTAGTAGTACTTAACTGGTATCAATTAACAGTACATTTTTTATTAGATAATTGCTTCTTTTATTAATCTGCAATGGAAAAAAACCACAGCATATGAGAGTCTGTCTCCTGTCCTATTTAGCCCTGCAAACAATCCTCCGTAGCCATTGTGTTGCGTTTTATTTCACTTTGCTACTCCACTGAAAGAGAACTTGGCCGGTCCAATGCAATTTCAGTAACCTTCTCACAGTCTATTTATCTCTAAATGCCAGGCCCCTAGTGGGGGGTCCTCCACCCCCATATGACTCATGTTTATTATGCTCCCACATGCTCTGCTTTCCAGAACACCTTTGAGAAAAAAAAAAAAGTCAAAAGATAGATTGTTTATAAGGCCAAAGCATTGAGGCTTGTGAACTTGCTTAAGGGAACCTAGCTGTGCCCTACTACACCCCCATTCCCGAGAAAATGAACTTCTCATTGAAGTCTCCAGTCACAATTTCTCTTATTCCTAGTAAAATATGTAAAGATGCCTTCCTGGTAGATCCAAGACCTTATATGTCCAGGAGACATACTGCCCCTTGAACTAGAGCTCATCACCAAGAAAGCATTAGGCTGGGTTGGTCTGACCCTATAGGCTTTAAAGCCAGATGGGGTGATGGTATTTGAGCAAAGTAATTTGGATAACAAAAACTGCTGACTATGGCAAAATTACCAATTAAGGGTCTGTAAGCCTTGGTCTTTGCATATCAAGCTAATACCTACCCATCATTGCAAATATGGATTAGGGTTGTAAAATAATTTTTGATTTATTGCAGGGAGCATGAAGTGGCTTATTTAATGGTCAAAACAAATGGGTTATGATGTTCAGGACATTATTTCAGGATGAGGCCTTTAGGTTAGAGATTAGAAATAGTCTGAAGGAAACGTTGGTTTGACAGTAGACTATATTGCTACAGAATGATGCCAGAGAAAATCTTGTAGAGATTTATTATACATAATAATAAACATATAACACTTCTCTCCTTCCCTTTTATTTCACATCTACCTACTTCTCTCTCTTTTACAATATAAATACGTGTGATAAGAAGGTATAAAAAGCTTATATGAGTAAGTTTTGCCCTTTATAAATTAATTTCACCAGCATTATCTCATACAGCTCTTCACAACAGTCCCTGGAGGTAGGTAGATGAGGAAACTGACTTAGAGAATTTGTTATTTAGGCTTAAAACCCAGATCTGGCAACGTATCCAAGGCTCTTGTGTTGTCCTGAACTCCTGAGGACAATTGGGTCTTAGGTCATGTTGGTCAGCTATGATTTTGATGTAATCTTAAAAATACTTCTTAGGGGTGTTCTACACAGCAATCTTTAACAAGTTCTCGATTAAGACAGTAGAGAAACACCTTTAAAAATAGTAGTACTTACTGCTCTTTCCCTAGGCTCCAAAGCAGGGTTTTGAGCTGGAAAACAGAGTTATTTTAAGGGCATCTGAGGGTCAGTGATTCATAAGACACTTAAATGTCCAATGTAACATATGAAGAGTGGGATCCCTGGCTTCAAAGAACGAGAGAGTAGGGGACAGAGTGCTTAGGTGGAGGAAAACGCTTTGATTGTAACAGGAAAAATCCCGAAAACATCCTGTTGGGAAATGTACCTGTACATAACCATTATCACTCAATTTTCTCTACCTCTGGCTATGGAAATGAAAAAGTATCCTGGTGGTCAATGTGTGATCAGGAACACTGACAATATGCTCTAAGTTCTTTGCAGAGTAAGCAGAAGCAGCCACAGGGCTCGGCGCCTGTGCTTCGGTTGCTGTATCCCTAGTGGAGAAAAAAGCTACAGGGCTTTGTATAACTTTTGAAGCTGATAAGAGAGTGATGGAACTGTGGATAAGCTACAGATGAGAAAAAAAAAAAAGACAAAGAAAAAATGACTGAGACTGAGCTAGAAAAGTTGTTTGTTATTCAAACCTGGGGTAAACCTGATTTATTAATAATTAAGGACCTAATTAGGGACGTATTGTTATTAATGAAATAACAAATAACAATTGCTATTTTTGAAATGTTTGCACTGGCACAAAGAACATAGAGATAAGATACTCCCTTGACTTGAAGGAAGTAAATGAAAGAGTTTGTAAAGTGTTAAAAATGGCACAGCACTATACCAACACGAGGGATTAGTTTATTGTTGTGTATTGGGATGAGCTTCAGATTGGATTTTGCAGATTAGTTTGCAAAAGCTCAGATACTTATCCTTCAGCTAAGAGACTTAAGGCTTGTTCAAAGTAAATGTGCAAGAAATAAAATATTAACCAGAGGATTGTGATATGTGGGCACCATTGTTCTGCCCAGTGCTTTGCACCAGCCGTGGAACCTTTCTGGTTCTCTGTAAAAACTGTGCATCTGAATCGCAGAGTGAGCTATGCTTGCATAAGAATCATTTGACCATTTAACAAAAATGGGAACAATGTCAATATGGGCTTCTTGACATTTTTGCTCTTGCTAACAATGTGCAATTAAGTAGCTAAAAATGATGCAACTGGCCACTTATCAGAATTGTAGGATGACTTTTACAAGTAGGTTAGAGAATATTCTTTTACAGGTATCCACTTTATTTTCAGCTAACATGCTGAATCTGAGTTGGTTTTTATTTTAGAAGTTGGCAGAACCAGGAACTGTGCTATGTTATTATTAGACATTATTTCTACGCTGGAATTTTAGTGACATGTAATCAGAGTGTTTGCCATTTATTTCTCCTTCATGATTATTTTATCCTCACTTGCCAATATAAATGGTAAAACAACAAATCTAAACTGCAGTTTTATCCTAACATTCATTTAATGTTATTTGACATAACTTTTCTACAGTTAGTATCAATTCAGATAATGAGTTACAAAGATAACTTAATATTTACATAATGCCTTTTTCTCTGAGAATTGCAAAACAGATTTAAAAGACCTATTGAATTTATATTCCTCTGTCAGTGTAGGGTAACATTGTTTACCCTATTTTATGGATGAGTAAACTGAGGTACAGAAGTTAGTTGCATCCAACATTTTGGTTCTTCTTGAATATTTACTTTTAGTTAGTTTCTTAAAACACAATAACAAAAATACTAACAAACATATGAAAAATGTTCAACATCTCTAATCATCAGGGAAATGCAAATCAAAACCACAACGAGATATCACTTAACTCCAGTGAGAATGGCCTTTATCAAAAAGTCCCAAATCAATACATGTTGGCGTGGATGCGGA